>JAMPIV010015061.1:0-600000 GCA_024509875.1 Oreohelix idahoensis
AACATGATTTTTTCTACCACCCATACCTAGTATTGTAACACCTCTTTTCAGAGTAATTAAATTTACTGTTGGGTTACATTATCTATTTTTTCCTGATAACTACCTATCTTTGGACTGGGTTTATCTTTGTCTATTACAACCGGGAAGGGAAGATTGGATACCACTCTTCACGTGTAGTGTTGGGCAGAGCAACCTAACCTTTGAGGTGAAGACAGGAGTACGACAGGGATGCCCCTTATCAACCACTCTATTTTTAACAGTCATAGACTGGGTGATGCGCCAGACAACAGAGGGCAGTCCAAGAGGAATAAGATGGACTACATTTTCTACATTGGAAAATCTGGAATATGCAGATGACATTGCACTACTAGCACATTCACATCAACACATCCAGGAAAAAACGGATAGACTTAATAAGTTTAGCCAGCAGGTGGGCTTGAACATCAATTTAAAGAAGTCTG
This sequence comes from Oreohelix idahoensis, assembly GCA_024509875.1. NCBI lineage: Eukaryota > Metazoa > Mollusca > Gastropoda > Stylommatophora > Oreohelicidae > Oreohelix > Oreohelix idahoensis. The sequence goes on from JAMPIV010015061.1 coordinate 462, forward strand.
AGGTCATGACGCTCAATGTTAGCAACCCTGAGCCCATATCAGTAAGGAATCAGCAACTGGTACAGACAGACACCTTCACATACCTAGGATGCATAGTAACACCAGATGGTGGGGCAGGCAAAGACATCAACATCAGAATGAATAAGGTAAGAACAGCCTTTTTTAGCCTAAACAACATCTGGAAGTCCTCTCAATACAGCACAAGCACAAAATTAAGATTATATCAGAGCTGTGTGCTTTCTGTGCTTCTCTATGGTGCAGAATGCTGGAGAGTTACAGAGAAGGAAATGTCGAAATTGTCCTCTTTTCACACAACATGCCTAAGAAAAATTCACTGAATCTTTTGGCCGAATACCATCACCAACCAAGATCTGCTTGCTCGGAGCAAGCAAGAGGACATGCACACCATCATAGCTGGCAGACGCTGGATCTGGGTTGGCCATGTCCTCAGAAGAGACCCCTATGCCATCACAAGAACAGCTATGCTTTGGACCCCTGAAGGAATACGAAAGAGAGGCCGACCAGAAACAACCTGGCGGAGGACTGTGAAGGCTGAGATGCAAAGAATGAACCAGAGTTGGGGCACTGTACGAAGGATGGCCGCCGACCGAGCAAAGTGGAATCAATTTGTTGTTGCCCTACAAGACGCCACTAGGCGTGATGGCCACTGACTGCTTTGACGGTCGGTGGCTAAGGATCAAAGAAGAAGAAGATAGTTTGTATTCACATAATGTCCGTGTGTTTGAAACACCAAATTGATGTGAGCGCATTTGTGTTTGGAAACTGGCAAATAATTGTTTAGCCAGGAGAGTTTAAGGAGTAGATTGAGAGAAAAAGATTGTCGTAAAAGAGTCTGTCCTTACTCTCCCCAGCACTCTGTGAAGCAACTATTTACTTTCTAACCCTTTCTATCATAGAGCCTTCACCATCATTTTCCACTCTAAAAGAGACCACTATTTCCAAGACTTTTCTCAAAATAAATTTAAACATTTTTGAGCTACATTTGTATGCACCCACAATACAACAATAAATCCACAGGGCTGGCTCGAGATCTATGTTGAGACTGGAGGCGAGGGAGACAGGATTAGAGGGAGATGCCGCGAACCTGTTTGTCAACAGGGAACTTGAAAGATATGACGTGGAGCAAGAAAGAGAGAAGGCTGAGAAGAAAGAAAAGGAAGCACTGGATAGAGCAGAGAGGAAAGAAGCGGAGGATCATCATTTGGAACAGAGGAAAATTGAGGCAGAGATGGAAGCTCGCAGGGAAAGAGAGAGGGAGAGACAGCACAAACTGGTGCTTAAGGCTTTAAAGAGTCGGGGCGCTTCTACTTCAAATAACGGAGAGCCGTCTTCGCCCCAGTCTCAGTCAACGGATCTCTCCAGCACTCAATCTGCCCAATTAACTGCGATGTCTTTTACTTTAGAGTCTTTTCCCAGCCTCAATGAGAAAATTGACACCTTCCTAGAAAAATTCGAGAGGCTCGCAAATCTGTATGGGTTAGAGAGTTCCCGTTGGAGTCTTAAACTCTCAACTGCGTTGAAAGGTAATGCTTATGACGTGTATACGAAGCTGGGAATCAACCAACATGATTACGACATGCTAAAGAAGGCCTTGCTAGAGCGGTTTGAGATGACCGCCCGAAAATTTCTGCAAATGTTCAGAAACAGCGAAAAGAGCACGGAAAAATTTCCCCAGTTCTCTTCACGTCTCACGGGCTATTTGACAAAGTGCATTGAATTATCTGAATTACCTCTTACATATGAGGTACTTCTTGAACTTGTTCTTGTGGAACAGATAAAGTCAACTTTGTCAAATGAAACCCGTAGATTTTTGGCTGAACAGGGTGCAGTCAGGCTTGAGGACATCCTCAATAAAGCAGAATGCTATACAAACGCAATGGCCAAACTTCCCAGCACTAAACGTAAACCCACAGATGAGCCATCTCGAAAACAAAATCTAGAGCAGTCATCCTTACTTACTTACTTACTTAGTCGTTCCCCTTCTACCGTGAGGTGTAGAGGTTTGGAAGAGAGAGCGCCAGACCATTCTATCAGCTGTCTTCCTCCTGGCCTGGTTCCATTCTAGTCCTCGTGTCCTTCAAAGATTGTCTAATGTTGTATTCCCAGCGGACTCTGGGTCGTCCTGGGGGTCTGGATCCCTGGCTCTTTGTTTCCCATGCTTGTCGTGGTAGCCGATCCATACATTCTGAGACATGGCCAAACCATCTTAGTTGGGACTGTTCTATTTGGGTCTGCAGCGGATGGGATTTTATAGGCCTTGACGGATCGTCAGGTTGCGGGACCCAATGTCTCTTCTTGATTTGTTACTTCAACCACGTCAGATACCTCATTTCTGAGGTTTGGATCTGGCTTTTGTGGGTTGTAGTCATTGCCCACGACTCGCATCCATATGTCAAGACTGGGACATAGGTGGAGCGGTATACAGCCATCTTCGTTTTCTTACCAACCAAGAGCAGTCATCCTATTCTTCCAATTCCTCTCAGCATTATAACCAACGAAAAACTAATACCCAGAGACCTCCCCAGGAAAAATCGAGATTCTACAAAACCCGATATCCCCCAAACAACAATTCTGATCAACCCACCAAGCCTACGTGGCAGAGCGGCCACCGAGGTCAAGGAAAAGGGAAGACCCCTACAGCAGGGACGTTGGATCAGGGCAAGCATACCGGGCCAAACCGCATCGGATGTTTGCATACAGCCTCGCAAATAAGAGTCAATGTCAGTGATTCTCAACCTGAGGGGGACCGACCCTCAACGCGAGGAACTGTAATTTTGAATGGTGCCTCAACTACTTGTCTTTTTGACACTGGATTAAGTTTTGATTGTATTGTCGCCAGGCATCTAGTCAAACCCGGTCAGGAGACAGAGGAAACCATCAAACTATGTGGAGTTTTCAAGAGTGATGCACCCAGGACGCTTCCTATTGCACTGGTAGAAATAGACTCTGATTTTGTCATAGATGTTATTAAAGCGGCCCTAATAGATGATCCTATCTACCCAGTTATCCTGGGATGTAGATACGTGTTTATTGGGAGACCAAAAGAGCCGATTATGGCAGCGGTAACCACAAGAGGGCAAACTAAGAAGGAGAGGGAGCCTGCGCCAAATTTGTTGCCGAATGAACTGAAGGAGGCGCAACAAAAGGACCCTTCTCTGGAGCCTTGCTTTAGAAAAGTGCCCATGGCTAAGGACCCAAGACACCACGGAGACATCTTTTTGAAGGATGGCATATTGTATCGTAGAACGGGCGACCCTGATACAGGGAATAACCAGCTCCTAGTACCGACGCAGTACAGAAGCCAGATCTTAGAAATGGGGCACTCTCTTCCCTTTAGCGGACATATGGGACAAAACGCCACTATTCAGCGAATAAAAAAACCACTATTGGTGGCCAGGAATGAACTCTGAAATTATCAGGTATGTGAAATCCTGCACCCAGTGCCAACATGTAGCACCCAAGCATTTGACACCCCCAGTACCTATGGGGCAAATGCCAATAGTAGGGACTCCATTTGAATGGGTTGCTGTTGACATCATTGGACCCCTGGAAAGGACCAAAAGAAGGAACAGGTTCATCCTGACCTTAGTCGACACTTGCACATTGTGGGCTGAAGCTATACCGCTAACATGCACAGATTCCAAGCATGTCGCAGAAGCCCTCGTGCAAATTTTTACACGGTTGGGATTCCCTCAACAAGTTTTGACGGATAATGGATCCCAATTCCGTAGCCTGTTAATGGAGGAGATCTTTAAGATCTTGAGGGCCAAACATATCCACACAAGTCCCTACCATCCGGCCGGAAATGGGCTCGTGGAACATTTTAACGGCAGCCTCACCATGATGTTACGTAAGCTGGGTCAGGAGAAACCGGAAGACTGGGATCTATATATATCTGCTGCCTTATTCGCCTACAGAGAGGTCCCCCAAGCGTCTACGGGATTCGCGCCAGCTACACTTTTATTTGGCAGACCTATTAAGGGGCCATTAGAAGCATTACTTCGGTCTCTGACAGACCAAAAGGCTGACGAGACAGTCATCTCTGCAAGCAAATATGTATCTGAGCTCAAGGAAAGGCTAAAGCTAGGATGGGATCTAGCTACAACCAACCTTAAGAAAGCCAGCGCTAAACATGCTAAAAGATACAACAAAGCTGCAAAAGAGAGAGAACTCCAACCAGGGGAGAAAGTTTTGTTGCTACTTCCAACCGGAAGCAATAAACTTCGCATCGGATGGCAAGGGCCGTTTACCGTCCTTAAAAAGATCTCACGCACCAATTACAAGATCTCCATTAAAGGAAAGGAGAAGGTCTTCCACATAAATCTGCTAAAGAAATATTTGGAAAGACCAGTGCCATCCTCCGAGCATCTCCTGGCTGTCGCCATAGCAACGGAAGACGAGGAAGATGATGATGGTTGTATGGAGTACCCATTGCAACTCACAGAATCCTTTAAAGATGTCAAGTTCGGCGACAATCTCTAACAAGAACAACAAACAGAAACCAGGGCGCTACTAAAACAGTACAGTGCAGTCTTAACGGATGTACCTGGTCGAACAAATCTCATCGAATTTGATATGAAATTAACAAACGAGACCCCTGTTCAAACCAGAGTTTACCCCATCCTGTACGCTAAAGCTGATGCACTTCGTGGAGAAATAGACAAGCTGCGTCAGGCAGGAATTATCAGTGAGTCTACATCTCCTTACAGTTCGAGTGTAGTGCTGTTGCAGAAGCCCAACAAGGAAGTTCGGCTGTGTATAGATTACCGGTTGCTAAACGCTGTAACGGAATTCCAGCCCGAACCTCTCCAGACTGTTTCTGAGCTGTTCACCAAGCTTAGCAAAGCAAGAATTTTCTCCAAGATTGACCTCAGTAAAGGTTATTATCAAATACCAGTCAAGGAGGAAGTTAAACCTTTGTTAGCTTTCAGCACTAGTGTAGGACATTACACATTTAATGTGATGCCGTTCGGATTGCATAACGCACCAGGAGTGTTCACCAAGATGATGATGAAGCTTCTAGAACCTTTGCAAAGTCCCCATATCCATAATTTCATGGATGACATATTAATTGCATTGGAGACCTACGACGAACATATTGCTATGGTTGCTATGCTCCTCAGGAGACTACAGGAAACTGGTCTCACAGCCAGATCTAGCAAATGTCTCATCAGGTTTGAAAAGCTAGACTTCCTGGGGAAACTATTTCTCACGGCTGTAGTTGGCCTGTTAAGAAGAACGTGGAGAAAATAGTTGCAGCTAAAAGGCCCCGAACGAAGAAAGACACTCGTTCCTTTTTATCACTGTGCATACTATCAAAAATACATCCAGAACTTCAACGGACTAACGGCACCTCTGACTGACCTCACAAAGAAAGGTGGCCTGATAAGGTCATTTGGGATCAAAAGTGCGAACACGCGTACAGCACTTTAAAAGGACAGTTGTCTGCATACCCCATTTTGAGGTTACCTGACCTCAAGAAACCTTTCGTACTGCGGGTCGACGCGTCAAGTCAGGGCATCGGGTCAACACTGCTGCAAGCCGAGGACAGTGACCCGAATATGCTATTTCCATTTGCCTATGGCAGTCAGAAATTAAACAAAGCTGAACGGAACTACAGCATAAATGAAAGAGAATGTCTCACTCTGATTGACGGCATCAGACGCCATCACGAGTTTCTCTATGGGACATCTTTCACGGTGCAAACAGACCACGCTCCATTAGCTTTTCTCTGTGCCAATAAAGAATTTAACGCAAGTATCATGCATTGGGCCCTCCTTTTAAGTGTTTACTCTTTCAAAGTGGAATATATTCCAGGAAAACAGAATGTCGGAGCAGACTTCCTGAGTAGAAACTGGACTATGGAGGAAGAGGAGGAAGTTGAAGATACCAATCATCCAAAAGCTACCGATCAGGGCAGCTTCATTGTCATAAATCAAACATGAAAAGATGTTTTCATTTCTCAAAGGAGGGGACGATTGTGACGATGAAACTCAGCTGACCCTGAAGTATTAGATGATATGGTAGAACCCTCGTAACATCTGTACCCCCGAATATTGTTGTATTTTGTCATCAACGGGGAATTCTCACCACCTGGGCTCATTAGCAATGCACAACAGAAACGTGGAATTCCACCTGGGCTCATTAATATGCGTCAGAGCAGAGTGGACTCGCCAACACATTTGCTAATTAATATGTAGACAGTTTATCTTCTGTGCATTCTGGACATTGCTTTGTCTAAAGGGGAGGTAAAACCACGCCTACTGAAACCTCCAGAGCGATCATAAGCAAGCATTTTGCTACACCTTTCTTTCGTACCTGCCTTAAAGGCGTTGCCTAAATCAAACGAAGAAAGCGGCACACGATCTGAGACATCGACGATCTCAGAACGGACGATGAAGTTTCCAGATGCTAGGTAACATGGCAGTGTGAATCAGAGGAGAGCGCTGGAACCGCTCGAAAGACGGAACGAACAGGAAAGACGAAGCGACCACAGAATTGAATAACCGAACGGGGACGGACGGCTAGAATCTTCAATTTTCCCTGAGTTCTTAAAAAGTGTGAAATTCTAACATGTCCCCCCGATCTGTCATTCCATTTCATATATATAGAGACCCTGTAGAATGTCATTTTATCACTCGTTTGCCAGAGATTTACAGAAGCACTAGCTATAGTAAAATCTTGTTAGATTTCCCCTGGAATTGTGGATATATTGCAGTGAATTCTATTCTGTGCTAAACGGTATAATATATATTAGTTTCTAGTGATCAGTGGTCTAGTTCATTCATTTTTATTTCACTGGATTTTGTGTTGATTTAAATCTATTAAATTAAACCTATCTCAAAGGTTTCCAGTTGAAAATTTAATGATATATCTATTACATTATTCAAAAAGATAATAGATGCTTAAATTAACTTTTAAAGTTGCGAGAGAATTTATAACTAATTAATTAAGTTAAAAAGCTGCAGCTACCTTTGCCCGTCTCACATCGCGTGTTTGGGGAAACTCTAAACTCACAATGAAGACCAAAGCTGCGGTATATAATGCCTGCGTCACCAGCACACTCCTATATGGCAGCGAGACCTGGACGACCTATGCTAAGCAAGAAAGAAGGCTCAATACCTTCCATTTGCGGTGTCTACGCCGCATCCTCGGCATCTCGTGGAAAGATAAAGTGACAAATGTCGAGGTGTTGTCACGTGCTGGCCTTCAAAGTATGTATACGCTGCTTAGACAGCGCAGACTTCGCTGGCTTGGCCATGTTCGCCGCATGGATGATGGTCGCATCCCAAAAGATATCTTCTACGGACAATTAGCAGATGGCAAGAGAACAGTTGGGCGACCACAGCTGAGGTTCAAAGATGTGTGCAAGAGAGATATGAGGGCACTGGACATGGATCCAGCAACATGGGAGGATGAAGCTGCCGATCGCACAAAGTGGCGATGCTATTTACGGCACCACCTCAGATTGGGCGAAGAGAGGCTCACACAAGAAGCAGAGGTGAGGAGAAAACTTCGAAAGGAGCACCAGGAAAATAAGCAGTTGAGGGCTGTCACCTCAGGGGCGCATTCCCATAGTCAGTTATGACTGAAGGGGCTATTATTATTATAATTAAGTTAAGTCCTATATATAGATGTGTGTTTTAACCATTAGACTCGCGAAGTGTTTTCTTAATATATATAATTAAATAAGCAAGTGTATATAATAGTCTTAATGGTAAATTTATCGCGCTTTAGAATTTTATTTGATTTTTCGGTATGATTACATGTTTTCTATCTTTCATATAGGGTGATCATAACCTTTGCGTCCCAGCAAAAACATTTTATAGAGTCCTCCAGACTCAGTTCTTAAAACCTCCAGATATTTTGATGAACAGAGTAATTTTAATCTTGTGACGATCCTGTTGGGGGTCCAGCTATCTGAATTTTCCAGAAGGAAAGTAAATCCAAGAACAATTTAACACATCATCAATACAATTTAATCTGTAGAGTTTAACTGGAGAAGAACATTGCCAGAGCTATATTTAGATTATTAATCCTGCTCTACTGCGAAAGAAAATAGAAATCTCCTGAACACTGACTGTGCATATTTTCTTCACTGGATTTTAAAACCCTCGAAGTAAACCATACCTCACCGGTCAGTTGTTATCATCACGCATTAAGAAGATTTACCATCAGCGGCGAAATCGATGAGACCACCCCATTTTCACCTCCTGGATCTGTGACTGTTCCATCCCATAGAACTGTCCATTTAACATAACAAAGAACACTTAGGCTTCACCTTCCAGCGATTTTGGGACTGTACTAATGCATAAACCTGATAATCTGGGGCTGGACACTTTATGTCGAGTGTTTATTTGATGTTTGTGTATTTTTCTATGGAGTGCCAGATTCTACGATCGGTAAGTGTGTGTGAGAAAATGAGTGTTGGCCATCACGAGCGTGCATGAATGACATGAGATTTATTTTGCAACCATTTTAATTTGCCTACCTGGTAAATACTTTTACTGTATTCCCTGTATTGTTCCTTTATGTGGGATTTTTTAACTCTGTTTATCTCCCCCCCCCCCCCCCCCCTTACATTTGCTTAGTAAAAGGGAAAACAATTGAGAATAACAGGATTTTTTTCTACCACCCATACCTAGTATTGTAACACCTCTTTTCAGAGTAATTAAATTTACTGTTGGGTTACATTATCTATTTTCCTGATAACTAACTATCTTTGGACTGGGTTTATCTTTGTCTATTACAAGCGGGAAGGGCAGATTGGATACCACTCTTCATCCCCCCCCCCTACCTTGTTATTTGTATTTTCTGTACCTATGATTTTTGCCTGTAACAAATGATAATTGTTGTGACTGATTTAAATGATAAATAAACATCATAAAACTTTTAGTACTGTGTTGGAAGACCCAAGCCCAAATTACCCATATTTGTTTTCCATAGTTTGTATTCACGTAACGTCCGTGTGTTTGAAACACCAAATTGGTGTGAGCGCATGTGTGTTTGGAAACTGGCAAATAATTGTTTAGCCAGGAGAGTTTAAGGAGTAGATTGAGAGAAAAAGATTGTCGTAAAAGAGTCTGTCCTTACTCTCCCCAGCACTCTGTGAAGCAACTATTTACTTTCTAACCCTTTCTATCATAGAGCCTTCACCATCATTTTCCACTCTAAAAGAGACCACTATTTCCAAGACTTTTCTCAAAATAAATTTACAACAAATTCCAAAATATTTTTTAAACGCCTTCTCGAAATCGAAGATGTGTTATTATCACTAAATGTCACTAAAATTCATTTAGAAATGATCTATTGCGGTTGATAAATTGATAGTCTATGATTGTGATGTCTGTGACTATGCTGTTTAAAAACAAATTAGCCTAATGACATTACTAATTGATACAAATATACAAAAATTAAGCACCAGAATGCTTCTTTCACTACTAGTTTAAAACATGGTCCACACAGTGTTTACATGATTAAAACAAGCTTATGGCCACTTATTTTTTTGTTCAAATTCGGAATCATATCAAGCGGGCACACCATGCAGCCCATGGGTAGATCTATAGGGCAACCTGGGGCATGTTGTGGCTCTTGAGTTAAGATAGGCGGTGAATAAAACACAGCAATAAGTTGAAAAATATATCTAGAAATCTCATAATATCTTTTTTAATATGAAAAGTACCTTCTTTATATCAGGAAGTGAAACATTGCTATGGTTGAAACACAGTCAACACACTTCCAGTTTTCCCCAAATGGATATCAATATGTGAAATGTAGCCGAAGTCAGTTTTGCACGTGCATGCTCTTTTTCATCAGCAGTTACAGCTGGTGATTCACTGTAACAATTATTACATTAGCATTAGGATTCTCAGTTCATTTTGTTTTTCATGTCAGTTATTTTTAAAGAAGCTCAACAGAGGTTAATGATTAGGGTTAAGATTAGCCATAGCCATTATTGTTTTAAGATTTATAGTCATTACTTATTTCTTGAAAGAAAATAAAATGCTGGAAACAGGGTTACAGTAGTTGGTTCAGCAATAGGATTTAGGGTTAGGCTTAGGTTTTGAATCCTGTTTCAAACTTTTTAAAAAATAATAATGTGCAAAAAACATTGAGGCTGTATGTCAAGAAAAAAGCAACAGTGTAGGTTTAAACAAGAAAACAACAACAAAATACCAACTTGCCACTTATTACTGCGTCGCCTGATAAAGGGCATAGTGGCTTGGTTATTATTCTGCTAGTGTATCAATAACCATTTAGGCGAAATCGTTTGTGTGCTCCCCCTCACTGTGATTTAACCTGCTGCTACTTCAGTTGCTTTACCAGTCATCATCATCATCACCTTTCAGATCCCCAAGAAGCATAGGCTTCACATGCCAGCTCCTCCTGTCCTGTGCCATCAGCTGACAGTCTTTCGTCTCCCTTATCATTGTCATTTCTGTTTCCAGTTCTCTTCTTCCTCTGTTTTTCAGTCGATCTCTGCTACTTTTACCCTGGGCATTCAAGAAGCACTACTTTGTAATGCTATCAACAGATTTCTTTAATGTATGTCTTATCCATTGCCAGTGTCTTCTTCCCATTCCATTTACACTTGTCTTGTTCTTGACCTCAATTCTGTATTTGTGAACTTGTCATACCATTTTAGTCCTTCTGTTCTACACATACATTACGATTTATGAAATTCAGTTGATTTTTTTTGGTTGTTTTTGTCCTTCATGTTTCAGAGCCATACAATAAGACAGACTTTATTTTTTAGTTCAAGATTCAGATTTTTGTGTTGGACTTGATTTCTCTTGATCGCCATATATTTCCTAATGCAGTGAAAATTCCTCTTGCCATTTATATTCTTATTTTAACATCACTATCAGTCCCTCCAACTTTGTCTGTATTGATGCTAAGATATATATTTAATTCTACATCCTGTAGGGGTGTTTCTTCACGTGCAATCTGTTTATCAATTCTTCCATTTATTCTCATAATCTTTGTCTGTTCCCTGTATTATTCAGACCCACTTGCTGTGACCTCACATCAGGTATTTTTATCTTGCATCTGGTTATGGTTATGTGACAGAAGAGCCAGGTCATCTGCAAAATCTAGGCTGTCAAGCTGTTTAGTCAGAGTCCACTGAATTCCATTTCTATTGGCTGATGTTGATGTTTTCATAACCCAGACTCTAGCCAGTAACAAGAGAAATGATAACAAGAGGCATACCTCAGATGGTTCTGTAAGTTGTCCTTCACGGGGGAATTTATTTTGATTAAATTAGTGATCTTCAGGGGGACTCCATATTGCCTCATAAGTTTCAAAAGTGATTCTCCGTCTACACTGTAAAATGCCTTTTCATAGTCCACAAACATAACATAAAGAGGTGAGTTAATTTTACAAACTTTTGTTTTCAACTCTTTCAAATAAGTCGATCCTGAATGAGGCAAAAGTGTGCATTAAAAATAAACATTAAAAATTGTTGGCTAGCACAGTCACTGTTGTCTGCTGTTGTGAAGGCCTAACATTAGAGATCTTACAGTGAAGAGGGTGGTCCTCATCCTAACAATCAAGCCTATTTAACAAAAATATTACAGTCAGCCATCCTTGTTTTCAAGTTAGAAGTAGATGTTATGTTCTGTTCATATCCAGCTGTTGATTCTGTCAGTTTCTGCTTCTGTTCGCTTGAAATATATTGTCTATATCTGAAATGTTGTTTCTTGTATAAACTTCACTGTCTTTTGTAGTTCATACAGACGTCCATACAGTTTTGCTTCCAGTGTTGTTTCTCAGGGCCAGTGGGTTTGCCTCAATATATCATATTTGGGGCAGTCTTGAAGTATGTGCTCTGCAGTCTGGGGTGCCTGTCCACATGTACACATGGCTGAATTGTCAATCTTAAATTTTGTGTACATGTGGCTGCGGAGTCGGTTGTGTCCTGTTCTGAGGCGCAGAATGACAATTTGTTCTGATCTGTTCATAGCTTGGTAGTTGTCCTGCGTTGGTGTTGGTGGCTTTCTGATTGATTTGATCATCTTTTTCTTCTGATGGTACGTAACTGGTACATCGGTTGCTCATCTGCAGCACCTTCTTTAGCCAGTCAGTCTGTTCTCTCGTTTCCTGGTATTTCACAGATTCTGTCAGTAATATTTATTATTCTACTGAATTAGTTTGTTATGGGATTGTGTATACTATTATAGTGTACATTTCTGTTTTCTTACCTTTCACCAGGGGTCTTTATTTCTGACTCTCCCAGTGCTCATTTAAAAAAATTCATCTTCAAATGTCTTGTGAATGTCTGCAATCAGTTGTTTTTTTTATAGTCTTTGTTGTTCTTCACCTTTGAGTTCTGTACGTGAAAACAGCATTCATATTGGTATAAAAATGTTAGCAGTTCTTACTATTTTCATTTACTTTTTATTTATTTGTTTCTGTTAAGATATAACCTCAGATGATTTTCAGTGCCGTAAAAAAGATTATTCTTTCTGTTTCTATTCCTGCAGTTCACATTGCATGAATGCCACCTTTAGAGTCACTAACAGGAGTATTCACTTCATCCTTGGAATTTCTTTTAGTGCTATCAAGTTTATTTGCTTTACAAATAGTTTTATTTATTATTCTATTGTTCAATATTAGGTGCCAGAAGTCTCAACTATTTAGTTTGTTCTATTTTCTTTCAGCTGAAAATTTTACAAGTGATATTGTCATTTCAGTGATTGCAACATTTACATAATGATGACTTTGTCTTGATGTGATAACTTTATGTGAAATCTTAGTATGAATATGTGATTCGCATATATATGGAAACCATTTTTTTTTTTTAGGTTACTTCTGGATATAACAGGCATTACCGTGATAATATGATGGAACCCTAAATGTTCATGCAACACAGACTGATATGTACTCATGACATACATGTGACTGGAAAGTCCAACATTAAGAGCAGTGATACTGCAGCTTTATAGCAATACCCACTACGTATGGAGCTGTCGTAGAAACTATGTCAACAATTAAATCCTCAGATGATAGTCCTATAATCAAGCCAGGCGTAAGTAACTCAGATAATGGTGACAGTAGCCTGCTTACTGACACAATTGCCGCTGTAGTATCTGCCATTTTGGCTTTGGTCTTTGTTGTGCTGGTTGTTTGCATAATACAAGCTATAAAGAAACGGAGACAGGAGCGGCAAGGCAGAAGACTTGGTCAACCAGTTGTCTATACAATTACTCCAGGAATCTTTGGTACAAGTAGGTAGCATATACTTGTTTTGGTGTGAGCATAACTTTTATTTAGTCACAACTTACTTTCACTCATAACTTACATACATTCATAACTTACTTTCAGTCATAACTTACTTTTGGTCATAACTTACTTTCACTCATAACTTACATTCACTCATAACTTACAATCATAACTTACATTCACTCATAACTTACAATCATAACTTACATTCACTCATAACTTACTTTTGGTCATAACTTACTTTCATCATCATAACCCTCCACTCCCAAAGGAGCATAGGCCTTCAACAAACACATGCCAAGTCCTCCTGTCACGTGCCATCATCTCAAGTTTTTTCCACTTTCTCATAATTTTCACCTCTGTTTCCAGCTCCCTTCTCCATGTGCTTCTTGGTCTACCTCTGCCTCTCTTGCCCTGGAGATTCCAGAACAAGGACTGCCTTGTAATGCTATCAACAGGTTTCCTCAGCGTATGTCCTATCCATCGCCATCGTTGTCTTCTCATCTCTTGTTCCACTGGCACTTGTCTAGTTCTTGTCATCAGTTCCATGTTGGTAACCTTGTCATACCATTTTAATCCCTCTATTCTACTTACTTTCACTCAGTACTTACTTTCAGTCATAACTTACTTTCACGTTGAATGCATAATGTTCTTTTGTCTTTTTTTCTTTCCTAAAAAAAATGTGGCCACCACCGCTGCAGGAAACCTATGATTAAGTGCTTCATGTCCTGTTGCAGTGATGATTTATTTAGAAACTTGTTGTACATAACATTTGTTGCCTTATGCACAGCCATCCTTAATTACCTTGAATGGCATGATTGGTAGGCTAGGTGAATTTTTTTAAATAAAGTTAATTCATCTTACTAAGACAAAACTGAAACAGGGCATATTGGAAATATGGTGTTAGGCCCATATTTTCTTGACCATCGGCACACTAGGGGTGATGTGGTCAGCATTACGCCGGCCGTTATGAATATGTAACTCACATTATTTTATTTTTTGCTCTCACTTCAGGTCTTTCTGCTTATAGACATTGTCCAGTTTCTGGCAGCATGAGTTGGGAAAATGTTCCATCTAGTCAAGACCTCCAGTCACAGTATCTGAATGAGCCGTCAACTTCAAGTTCATCGAATTATGCAGTCTCGGCTTCATCAACAGCATCTCTTTCATTATCACCTGATGCTGGTGCTGACCACAGGCCATCAACCTCAAAAATACCCTTTCAACATGAAATAACAAATGGAATATCAAGAACATTACAGCCATCTGTTTCATCCTCTTCTTCATTATCAGTATCTTCATCCAAATCTGGAATCCCTTAGTCACCAATCTGTTTCTTCTGTAAATCTGTTGCAGCATTTCAGCCTAAGACCACTCCTCTGACAGCGGAAGTGCTTCTGAATATAAAAATATCATTGGATTTCAGGACAGCAAGACCGCAATTCTAAACCTTCTTGACAGCAAATCTGAAGGAGGTTATGTGAATGTTTTTGAACCTGTATCTGTGTGACGTTTGTGAATAGAACTGAAAAGCAGTCTGTAAAGGTAAACAAGAGTTAAAAAAAAAGAAAGCAGTTTATTACTGGTGCATAGAACATGATTTTCTATGGCTCTTTCTCTTAACCTATCTATGTTTGTGACTAGCTGATGACCGGTAAACCCCCGAAATGGTTAGTGTTTTTGGTGTATCATTCATTTGTAAAACTGACATTTTATCTTGTAGATTTACACCAGCCCGTTATTGTTTATATGTACAGATACCAAGGAGTTGATATGAATATGCTATTTATCAGCTGTCACCTTGTCTCTTTAGAGATATGTGGGTTCCTGCGCAGAGGAGTTTTTGAGGGAAGGAATACAGACTGGCCTGGAGTGCAGCGATTATTCTTTAATAAGTACTCATAGATAACGGTCCAAGAATAATATCTGTAAACTTCAGACCATCAGCAGATGTCTGTGTTGCATCTTCCATATCAGAAGTAATCTGTAACCTGAATCTATGGAGGAGAACCAGATAGCAAGCAGTCAATCTGGAGATTCAGTGCAGGAATTGGAGGTGAATAATCTGATCTATCCAGGCATACCCTTGACAGGAACCCATAGGGGATGATAACAGTGGGAAGACCAACAAGGATCTAACGAAGAATGGTAGAATTAGTCGAAGCACACGACCAAAGATAGATATTAGTAGTGAGCATCAGTTCCAATGCTATGTTCTATGAGAAATTTAAAGAAAGGGATGATGATGATGTGGAACTGCACAGTTATCTCCACTATTTATCAATATTAATTATGTTAAAGATAATTATTGCATCTTTATTTGTATCAGCCATGTTAATCGCCTACATTTACGCACTTAATTCTGCTACTCAACTGTTACAGTTTGTTGCTTATAGACTTGCTACATTCCATTGAGAATAATAATATTTATTTCCTACCCTTTATAGGTATGTTTTTACTATTAGATTTTTATAATTCTACGGTTGTGTTTTAGGACAGAGAAAAAGGGGTAACTCTGAAGAAAAAAAAACAAAGTGCAGTGCCGTCTGCTTTAGTCAAACTTGCTGAAGTCGATTTTCACTTAACTTGAAAGCAGTTCTGGAGGTCATGGCCAATTGTCTTCGTTGGCTTTGTTTAAAATTTTGACTTGATTGACTTCTGATAACTATAATTTTTGTGTAAGTTGAGGTAATTGTTGTGGGCTCGCATAAGTAGAAATTCGGCCTTCATAGACTAAGTTACAGTAATACGTGGCCGTACATAATTTGGTGAACAGGCATTAAAAGTTTTGTAAATGTCCGAGTATCCAATAGTACACTATATTGCTAATATTCATTACACAAACGCGAAAGTAATCGTCAGGCCGACTCAGCAAACACTGGACCACCTCAGTTTGCAAAAAAAGATGGCTTCCGTAAGATCTGACAGAAGCGGGACAACACAGTTGAAATCTGGCAATAAATCTGTGAAACCTGAAACTTGTGAATTGTAAATAATTAACTTAAACAAGTATATGGCAGGTACTCGTAAGAAAGAAAGAAGGAAAAGGCTAGACAACAGAAAAATAACATAGAAGCACGAGGGTTCAGATAACTCTTAAACAGCTTACTTCAGTAGTTATCACTCAAGCAATCAGTCCATGTAGAGTGCTCACATTGAAAACCACTGTTATAAATGATCTTTATGCAAAAGAAAGACAAAAATTGTTTGTTTAATTACATTCCATGGACTTTTTCTTTAGTTATTTTTTTCCTCCATTTCTCTTGACAGGTGTTGTGATAGATGAAGTTTCTATTTCTATGCATGGTATTTTGTCTTGGCTAACATCAAACCATGTTTCTTCATTAATGTTATCTATCCATCTTCCTTGTAAATTTCTGTTATATTGTGTTACTTCAGTTTATGATGATTTACTGGAATGTGGGTATTAAAACCACTTGATGTTGTTGCATAAAAAGTTTAATAAACATTAGACAAAGGAATTATTTTTCTTTATCATTATCCTTCACATGGAGAACAACCAAACCAACAACCAAGAAGTTACAGGCTTTCATGAATGGATGCTTGCATAGATTAGAAGAGTTGAAATGGTACGACAAAATCACCTGTGTGAAAGTGATGACAAGAACCAGACAAGCCAGTGGAACAAGTAATAATAAGAAAACACTGGCAATGGGTAGGACACACGTTGAATAAAACCTGTTGATAGTACTACAGTGCAGTACTTATTCTGGAATCCCCAGGTTAAGAGTGGTAGAGGGACACTAAAAAAATTGCACGGAAAAGAGAATTTGAGAAAACAAAGAAAGGGATGAGGAAGAAATTGAAAGACCTGAAACTGGTGGCGTAGGACAGGAGAATTGGGCATGGATTTGTTGGAGGTTTGTGCTCCATGGGGAGCTGAAGGGCGGTGAATGAATAACTTCTTCTCGTGTCATTAATTGTCATGGATTATGTTTGCAATAAACAGTTGTCAATTTTTGAAGAAGAGATATATTCAGGGACAGCTTCTGTTAGCTCTAAGAATCATTTCTTGAGGGAAGATTCTTCTGTCTGCATTTATTTAATTTGAGCAAAGGAGTTGGTCACATGCCTTACTGTTTGTTAATTTTACTGTAATTCTGTGTTTATTAATTTGGTTACAGTCTTGGACATTTCATGTAGCTTGTATGAGATAAGGTTCGTATCCAAGAATCTGTAATGCACAGGGATAGCTGTGTTTTGGAAATACGATTTTTTTAGGGTTTTCGTCGTCACTGGCAAGATTTAATTCTGACACTTTCTTTTGTTATTTCTGATTTTATGACTTATGTTATGGGCAATTTTTCTCAATCAGTACATATCACTGTTATGCTTATTCATATATGTACAGTTTAAATACTGATTATTCTGGATGTGAAACTTGTAATATGATATCATACACTTGTCATATACACATATTATGTTGGTTAACAATATGAATTCATATACATTCTAAGTGTTAAAAATTTGCAGCATTTTGATATGTATTTATGGAAGTGCAGACACTGTTATTGGTTTGTCATTAAAAACAGTTTTAAGCTTAACATCTAGTCTATCTGCTGCTCTTTCCTTGTTTCTCCAAATGATTCTCAGTCTTTAATTGCTATCAAAGTATCTTCTCCGAGCGTGTTTCTGTGGCCTTTTCCTCATTCATCTTCCCTGCAGCTCTCAGTGTCGAGGTCACATGAGTAAATCTAGAGGTAAATTTTTTTTAACGTAAAAAAAGATTCAGGTAGTCCCATAGCAGATAAGATGGGGTGACCAGTTCCCATCATCGCTACCTTTGTCTACCCTAATTCAAGAGCAATTACAACTAGGTGGACTTGAGCATGATGCTACCAGGTCTAGAACCTGGTAACTTTGCCATGAGAAGCAAACTTTCAAACCACCCTGCCAGTCTGACTTTCTTGAATGAAGGTCCAGTTATTCTGCACTTCCATTTTCTTACCTTTTACTTGAGATTATTTTAATGAAGTCCTAAAATATGTTTTTAACCTTGGATTTTTACTTCTTCTTCTTCTTTGATCCATAACCACCAACCGTCAAAGCAGTCAGCGGCCATCACGCCTGGTGGCGTCTTGTAGGGCAGCAACAAATTGATTCCACTTTGCTCGGTCGGCGGCCATCCTTCGCACAGTGCCCCAACCGCAGTTCATTCCCCGCATCTCAGCCCCCACAGCTCTCCACCAAGTTGTCCCTGGTCGGCCTCCCTTTCGCCCCCCCCCCTCGGGGGCCCATAGCACAGCTGTTCCCGCGATGGCATCAGGCTCCCCCCCGAGGACGTGGCCAACCCAACCCCAGCGTCCGCCAGCTACGATGGTGTGCACGTCCTCCCGGCCACTCCGAACAAGTAGTTCTCGGCCGCTGATGGTGCCCGGCCAAAAGACTCGGAGAACCCTCCCTAGGCATATTGTGTGGAAGGAGGACAGCCCCGACATCTCCCTCTCTGCCACTCTCCAACACTCCGCATCACAGAGAAGCACAGAAAGCACACAGCTCTCATACAGTCCCAATTTAGCGCCCGTGCTGCACTGAGAAGACTTCCAAATGCCGTTGAGAACAGCAAAGGCCGCTCTTGCTTCACTCATTCTGCTGCCAATGTCCCCGCCCGCTCCGCCGTCAGGTGCCACCATGCATCCTAGGTAAGCAAACGTGTCCGCCTGCTCCAACCCCCGGCTCCCCACTGCCACTGGCCCAGGACTGCCCACATTTAGCGTCACGACCTCCGTCTTCTTCAGATTGATGCCCAGGCCAACCCGCCGGCCATAACCACTCAGTCCACCGGTTTTGTCCCGAATGTGCCGACATGAATGCGTGAGCAGCGCAATGCCATCCGCACACTCCAGGCCCTCCAGTGTAGAAAACGCCATCCATCCAACTCCTCCCAGACCGCCCTCCGCCACCCGGCGCACCACCCAATCCACGACTGTCAAAAACAATGCTGTCGACAAGGGGCATCCCTGCCGCACTTCCGCCCTCACTTCGAAAGTCACATTACCCAATCCAACACTGCACGCAAAGTTAGAACAGAGGCTTTCTACGATGGAAACAATGCGGCCGGGAACTCCACAAGCCCTCAGAACCCTCCATAGGCTGTCCCTGCGCACGCTGTCGAAAGCCTTTTCAAAATCAACAAAGCCAATGTACAGCTGTCCCTGCCACTCTGAGCACTGCTCCACAATGTCCCCGAGGGTAAATATAAAAAAATATATATATATATATATTGAACATGTTTACTGTGCAACCTCAATGGAGTGCCCAAGAAGTGTGTATAAATTTGTAATAAATCTGAAGGTGTTAGAATTTAAAGGAAAAAAAAAATTGGTCAGATGTTTCGTGAAGGACAGATGTAAATAAGAAAAGATTATGTTTGCAATAAACAGTTGTCAATTTTTTAAGAAGAGATATATTCAGGGACAGCTTCTGTTAGCTCTAAGAATCATTTCTTGAGGGAAGATTCTTCTATCTGCATTTATTTAATTTGAGCAAAGGAGTTGGTCACATGCCTTACTGTTTGTTAATTTTACTGTAATTCTGTGTTTATTAAGCGACAGTCATGGAACTCAGAGCCCAAAAGGATGCTTAAAAAAGTGTATGAATAGAATGGACATTAATTGTGACCTGTTTATGGTCTACTTTTTATTGTGTAAAATAGATGGATTAAAATGGTATGACAAGGTAACCAATGAGCAGCTGATGACAAGTGCCAGTGGAATCTCAAAGAGGGTGCAAGTACTTAATGGCATTTCTCACAGAGTACATTATCTTGAAAGGGTGAGAAAGAGGTAGTAACTGATGCTTGCTTATAGTATTAGGCCACGTACCAAATAGTATGCTTAGTTTATACACCTTGTGATTTCAATCAGCCATCGTATTGGAGTTTTAATTTACAAAATGTTACATTATGCAACTATAAGTCCTTTCATTGTGGTAAAACATTCCGAGCTGATTTCTTGAAAACTATTATTACAACCATTGCATTTTATGAACTGACTACAGATAGAGCACATTTTCTTTCAGAGTGAACATTGATTGTGCTGTTACTACAGACCTGGTATGGTGTACTCTCCATAGAAAAAAAAAGCGAGTTGCGTGATACTGTGGTTTCCGGTGCGCCTTCTGGCCCAGTATCTATGACTTTAGCACCTGTTCAACGGGAGAGTGGGCTCATCCATAATCTGTTTATGTTCCCAGTAGTAGACTATTCGCAAGCAGCCTGGGGGTGTCACTGCTCTGCGCGGACCTTGTTTACCGAGGCGGCGTCCGAGCTCGTATGGAGAAAATATGGTTGCGTTATCTTCAAAATAGCCCTGTCTTTCCCATGGCTTTTCTGCCATCCTGCAACTTTGAGTTAGGGAGTTCTGAGCTCCAGTCTCTTTCCCAGGCATTTTATCCTGGCCTGGCACGCATACAGAGGACCCCACTTCTGGTTCTAAGTTAGCAGTTGGGGATAGGTGGGGTAGCACACTGTGCATTCCCCGTCATCCAGGGGGCTCTCCAACTATGCAGAGCTTGCACAATGCTGTGCTCTGGTTCTGGGCTCTCCCAAGGAATCCTCACGTCCTGCACAGAGCCACTTCCAGATACCTACCACCTGCCAACCCTCCATTGTAGAAATCTCCTGCATGCGGCCATCCAGTCAAGAGTCAGTATTAAGTCTGATGCCCAAGTGATCCCCCCAAGCTCAGTGTGCAATGCTGGGTTCTCATC
Source organism: Oreohelix idahoensis (assembly GCA_024509875.1). NCBI lineage: Eukaryota > Metazoa > Mollusca > Gastropoda > Stylommatophora > Oreohelicidae > Oreohelix > Oreohelix idahoensis. Next base: position 21,438 of record JAMPIV010015061.1, read on the forward strand.
ATGCTGCAACACAGGGGGGATTGTGATGCTCAGCCATCTCTCTCAACTCTGCACCGATAAGTGACATCGGGGACTTAACTGTGCCTCAGTACTGGGAGGCCCCGTTTCCGGGTACACCACACACAGCCAATTGAGGCAACGGTCGCCGTGGAGACCTGGTATAATATTGGATGTTTTTCTAATATATAGCCTAACAGGTGATTTAAAGATGCAATGTGACTGAAAAATATAGTTATTATGTCCTCAAATTTATTTGTAAATTCGGTGCCGCCGGTGTTACTGTAAATCTGATTTCTACACACTCTTCATACTTACTTAGCCCTAATTACATGATGAGGTATGTGTATTAATTTTTTTCATGCCAGGATTAGTAATTTTTTTTTTTTTTTTGTGTAGCAGCTGCTGTCAGTTAGTTAGTTTGTTTTTTCCCCCATCATTTTAAGTTCTTTTTAATATTGAAATGTAATCTGGTCTTTTTTGTGTCCATGTGATTCCTTAGTTACCACGTGATATCTAAGTTAAATCATGATTCCTTAGTTACCACATGATATCTAAGTTACTTCATGATTCCTTAGTTACCACATGATATCTAAGTTACTTCATGATTCCTTAGTTACCACACATTTTTGAAAGGTTATCTCCATTAACAATCAAGGTTATCTACATTAATAATCATTACATACATGATGTATCATGTAATTGTTGTTTCCAGATTGCTATTAGATGTCAGTGACAGCATTTTAATGAAAGTTATATCAACAGTAGTTCTAATAACCTTAGCTAGCCTCAGTGCGCAGATAGAAATTATTACAATAATAATATAATAGCCCCTTGAGTCATAACTAACTATGGGAATGCGCCTCTGACGTGACAGCACTCGGCTGCTTTTTTTGCCTGGTGTTCCTTTTGACGTCTTCTGTTCTTTTCTGCTTGTTGTGAGAGTTTCTTTTTGCTCAATCTAAGGTGGGCCGTAGAGAGCATCGCCACTTGGTGCGATCAGCAGCTTCATCCTCCCAGGTTGCTGAATTAATGTCCAGTGCCCTTATATCTCTCTTGCACACATCTTTGAACCTCAGCTGTGGTTTCCCAACTGTTCTTTTGCCATCTGCCAGTTGTTGGTAGAAGATATCTTTTGGGATGCGCGATTCTTCCATGTGGTGGACATGGCCAAGCCAGCATTGTCTGTGCTGTCTAAGCAGTGTATACATGCTTTGAAGACCAGCACCTCGACATTTGCCACTTGTCCTTCCACGAAATACCAAGGATGTGGGGTAGACACCGTAAATGGGAGGTATTGAGCCATCTTTCTTGCTTAGCATAGGTTGTCCATGTCTTGCTGCCATATAGAAGTGTGCTGGTGACGGAGGCATTATATTTTGCGGCTTTGGTCTTCATTGTGAGTTTGCAGTTTCCCCAAACATGTGTTGTGAGATGGGCAAAGGTGGCTGCAGCTTTGCCAATGCAGCTGTCAATTTCCAGAGAAAGTTTGCCACTGATGGTAGACCCCAGGTATGTGAAGTGATGCAGCACTGCCAATTCATAGTTATCAATAGTGATAACTGGTGCATCATCCACATCTTGTCCCACCACATTTGTTATCTTTAGATTTATTGTGAGGCCAAAGTACTTGCATACTTGGGTGAAGCAATTCATCAAGCTCTGAAGTTCCTGTTGAATTTGAGTGACGATTGCAGCGTCAGCAGCGAATAACGACCGTTCTGATTTTTGTTTTTGCCTTCAGCCTTGCAAGGTTAAACAGTCGGCCATCTGACCTAGTGTGAAGGCATATTCTTTTAGCTGCATCTCTGAATGCATGTTTCAAGACAAAGAAGATCCCGAAGAGGGTCGGAGCCAGGACGTAGTCTTGTTTAATGCCACTGCGTATGTCAAAGGGCTGTGATTTGCTTCCTGTCTTCATGGAACGACTTTACCATTTCCATATATATATATATATATATATATATATATATATATATATATATATATATATATATATATATATATATATATATATATATATATATATATATATATATATATATATATATTAACAAATAAAATGGCCAGCAGTTTAATGGGGCAGCTGTTTTTTCAGGAAGATTTTGAAGAATTCATCCCTGCTGACTAGGTCAAATGCCTTTGTAAAGTCTATAAAGGTGATATATAAAGGCCTTTTCTGCTCTCTTGACTTTTTCCTGAAGTTGGCGGAGAGAAAAGATCATGTCTATTCGTCGATCTACCAGCTAGGAGTCCACACTGCGACTCAAAAGTTATATCTACTTAGAAATGGGATAGTAGTTGTTGTGTCTGCTTAGTAATGGGATAGAAGTTATTATATTGGCTTATTAAAATGGGATGGAAGTTGTTTTGTCTACTTAGTAATGGGATAGAAGTTATTGTATCAGCTTATTAAAATGGGATAGAAGTTATTGTATCAGCTTATTAAAATGGGGTAGAAGTTATTATATCAGCTTATTAAAATGGGATAAAAGTTATTGTATGGGCTTATTAAAATGGGATAGAAGTTATTATATCAGCTTATTAAAATGGGATAGAAGTTATTGTATGGGCTTATTAAAATGGGATAGAAGTTATTATATCAGCTTATTAAAATGGGATAGAAGTTATTATATCTACTTAGTAATAGGATAGAAGTTATTATGTCTACTTAGTAATAGGATAGAAGTTATTATATCAGCTTTTTTTTTTTTTTTCGTATGCCCGCTAATACTCGAGGCGAAATCTCAGGTTATTATTAATGTCTAACCTGACATTGATTTTACGTGAGTATCCCTTTTTTCTTGTACAGAGACAGGTGTCCCTCGCCATTCAGGCAGATACTCGCTGATTTCGGAGGTACCCATTAGAGCTGGGTCGGCTCAGGAGCCGCCAATCCCTGGTCGACGACACTCCTTCAAATGTCCTCGCCAGGTCTCGAGTTAATCCAGTCCAATTCCCGGTCGACGAAAAATCCTCAAATGCCGTCGCCCGGGTTTGATCCTGAATCACCCGGTCGCCAGAGCGGTGTTGTAACCACTACGCTAGCGCGGCTCCCTACAGCTTATTAAAATGGGATAAAAGTTATTGTATCAGCTTATTGAAATGGGATAGAAGTTATTGTATCAGCTTATTAAAATGGGATAAAAGTTATTATATCAGCTTATTAAAATGGAGTAGAAGTTATTATATCAGCTTATTAAAATGGGGTAGAAGTTATTATATCAGCTTATTAAAATGGGATAAAAGTTATTTTATCAGCTTATTAAAATGGGATAGAAGTTATTGTATCAGCTTATTAAAATGGGGTAGAAGTTATTATATCAGCTTATTAAAATGGGATAAAAGTTATTATATCAGCTTATTAAAATGGGGTAGAAGTTATTATATCAGCTTATTAAAATGGGATAGAAGTTATTATATCAGCTTATTAAAATGGGGTAGAAGTTATTATGTCTACTTAGTAATGGGATAGAAGTTATTGTATCAGCTTATTAAAATGGGATAGAAGTTATTATATTGGCTTATTAAAATGGGATGGAAGTTGTTTTGTCTACTTAGTAATGGGATAGAAGTTATTATATCGGCTTATTAAAATGGGATAGAAGTTATTGTATCTTACTTAGTTGTTCCCCTTCTACTGTGAGGTGTAGAGGTTTGGAAGAGAGAGCGCCAGACTATCCTATCGGCTGTCTTCCTCCTGGCCTGGTTCCATTCTAGAAAAAGTTATTGTATCTACTAAGTAATATGATAGAAATTATTATATCAGCTTATCAAAATGGGATAGAGGTTATTATATCACCTTATTAAAATAGTGTAGAAGTTATTGTATCTACTTAGTAATGGGATATAAATTAATTATCTGTAATAAGCAATGGGGTAGAAATTATTATCTCTACTTAGTAATGGGTTAGAAGTTATTATATCTCCTAAGCCATTGCTCCGCAATCTTTTTTAACTCCGCGGCACACTTAAGTGCCGTACAAAAATTGCACAGCACACTATAATATTAAAGTAGTTGAGTATGGTAAGTATATGAAAATTTGCTGCAATCATAATGCAGTGCTCTCTAATTATTTTTGGTGGATGATGATAACTCAGCTTATTATTTGTAAAATCATACGTGTAGTTTTTCTTTTCATAATATTTTCCCAGAGACATATAACTTTGTGTACCATTATATGCTGTATTCTGCTTGGTGTACAGTGACACCAGGCAGAAACCGCGGCACGCCAGTGTGCTGAAGCACACCAGTTGCGGAGCACTGCACTAAGCAATAAGATACAAGTTATATCCACTTTCTAAGTAAACTTTGCCACTGGAACATCTGGAAGTTGTTATTTCTGTGCTTGTCTCAGTAAATGTAGCCTGACTAGTTGTGGTGGAGATTTTTATACCATTTCTAGTAAACTTAGCCATAAAAACGTGATAGAAATTGTTATATCTATGTCGTCATTAGTAAACTTTTGCCATAAAAAATGTTGTGGGCGTTGTTCAATATGTGCTTTTCTTAATAAATGTAAAGGTAGTCCCAAAACACATACTGCTGTAGGGGAATGAAGTGTTAGAGACTACACTATACTACGTCCAGCATCGAGAGGTAGGGTGACCAGTTCCCTTCCTTGCTGCCTTTTCCTTCCCTAACTCAAAAGGAAAATCCGGTATTCATTTACAGCTGGGTAGACTGGTGTGTCTCAACACCGTGAATCAAACCCAGCATCTTTGCCACGAGAGATCAGCACTCTAACCACTCTGTCAATTAAACCCTCTTAGTAAATATAGGTTGAATTAATCTGTGATAGAAGAACTTTATTGTGTTGATTGTTTGCGAGATAATACAACAGATCAGTGATTCTCAACCTGTAGGTCAGAGGAAACATTGTGTGGGTCACATCTTTTATGTTTCCCTTATTCAGTGTTTTAAGTGCATGCCTTTGGCTGAATTAAATTTGGTTCGTGGTTGTCACAATGTGGTGAACCACTCAGTTCCTTTCGAAATGTAAAAAGTATAAACACAAAAATTCCACTTTTAGAAAATTATACGAGGGGCATTCAGAAAGTAATGCACCACATCGTTTTTCTCAGCTAATAATGAAGATAGAAGCATGAAATTTTGCACACTTCAAATATGGCATGTGCCAATTGTGTGCACCAAATTGCACCGCAACCGGCCAAATAATACGACTGCCCTAAACCGTTGAAATGGAGCGTGTTAGCAACTTGCGTTATAAACAGCGAATTGTGATAGAATTTCTCATTGCAGAGAAGGAAACTGTTGTGAATATTCACAAGCGTCTATGTGATGTGTATGGAAGTTTTGCAGTCGACAGGAGTACAGTCAGTCGCTGGGTTCAGAGAATTAAAGAATCAGGAAGTGGAGATACGGAGCTGCTTGATCGGCCGCGCTGTGGACGTCCTGCCAGAGCCACCAACGCAGAAATTTTGAAATGCGCTGAGGGCATTATTCTTACTGATAAGCGAATCACTACTCAACAATTGGCCTTACAGCTGTCAGTCAGCATTGGTAGTGCAAATGCAGTTATAAAAACTCTCGGATTTTCTAAGGTTTGCGCAAGATGGGTTCCTCGAAGTCTCACAAATGACCACCGATTGCAAAGGAAAGCAATTTCTTCTGAATTGTTGGAGCGTTTCAATGCTGATGGAGAGAACTTTTTGGCTAAGATCGTTACAGGTGACGAAACCTGGGCACATCATTTTGAACCTGAGACAAAAAGACAGTCAATGGAGTGGCATCATCCGCAATAACCAAGAAGAAAGAAATTCAAGACAATTCCTTCAGCTGGAAAGGTCATGATCACTGTCTTTTGGGACATTGAAGGTGTGATTCTTGTAGACGTTATGCCAAGAGGAGAGACAATCAATTCGCAAGCTTACACTAAGACATTGAAAAAACTCAATCAATGTTTTCGCAGAGTTCGGCCGCACAATCCAGCAGACCTGCTTCTCCTTCACGACAATGCGTGCCCTCACACAAGTCTGGCAACACGGGAAGCAATCACCAAATTGGGTTGGACTGTACTACCCCATCCACCCTATAGTCCCGATTTGGCACTCTCTGATTTTCATCTATTTGGTCCACTTAAAGATGCACTCCGTGGGACAAGGTTTGAAGATGATGAAGGAATGATTCATGCAGCGAAGAAATGGCTACATGATCAAGACAAAATCTGGTACGGGCTAGGAATACATGCACTTGTTTCGAGGTGGCATAAAGCCGTACAAGTTGATGGGGATTATGTTGAATAATACCAATATTTACATGACATATCCATGTATATTGTGTATAAATTTCATGCTTTTTGAATAAACAGCTCCTGAGAAAAACGATGTGGTGCATTACTTTCTGAACGCCCCTTGTAATATAATAAGAATAAATGCAGGAAACAATAACAAAATTGCACTTGAAGAAACACTCCTACCAGATGCAGAACCATACATACATTTGGCAGCAGTATAGACAGAGTTGGAAGGACAGCAGTATAGACAGGGTTGGAGGGACAGCAGTATAGACAGGGTTGGAAGGACAGCAGTATAGACAGAGCTGGAAGGGCAGCAGTATAGACAGGGTTGGAAGGACAGATAGTGATTCAGAATTGTTACTGTTGATCAGAATCAGCATCATTGCACTCTGAGCAAACTCATAGCTGCTCAGTCTCCCTTAGCAAATGTTGAAGGGCATGAGTTCTAATTGTTCCTATTGCATGCTGGTTGTATAAATGCAGGATGCATCCTCTCATACTGCTAGTCTTCGTCTGGGGCCAGATTCCAGCAATCTTTGCTTTGTTGATTCATTGACTGCAGTGTTGTTCTCTAAAAGTCGATCATTAATTGTCCTTAATATCTCTCCCGTACCCATATTCAGTGTCCCCACTGTGGGTGCTATTGAAGCTAGTCTGTCAACTCTCTCATTGCCGTGTACACCTGCATGACCAGGACAGTAGATCTGCACCAGTTTGTGGAGATTTTATGCCTGTATGGAGGTTTTCCATTCATGCCGTACCATCGACTGAGAGTCTTGACACAATAACTGCCCTAGTTAATTGAGTTTCAGACAGCCACCTCGGGGCTACATAGCGGCCTCTCTTTCCACTCTCATGTTGGAAGTTGTTGTAATGTAAGCTCTGCTGTGTTGAGTGCAACCCTGCCTTTTACTCTAGCCGAGAAGTCCCATCCTGATATCTCACCACAGAGCACAGACCCATCAGTGTACACAATGGCATCATCATCCCTGGCATTGTCATTTGTCAGTTGATCAATTTCCAGCTATGCTATTTTCCTATTGCCCCAAGCTCTGCATTCCCTGCTTAGGTTGATGATGACTTACTGTTAGTTTGTCCAGTTCTTACCTGATTTACTCCACTCTTTCAACTTGAATGTATTTCAACTGGGGTCACGTGTTCAGTCATTGCCTTTGCCTGTGACATCCCTTTCTTTACTCTTTCTCCCTTGATGTCAGCTATGGTCTCTTTTTGTGTGTGATTATCCGCATATAGGCTTTTGTCTGGGCCATTGCATAATTGGATCTAATTGACAGCAAATATCGTTTTCTCACGTGGAGGGCTGTCTCTGGTACAGCCCAAGACTAAATGCATCCTTTAATTTTGAATGCGTTGCGGTCATTCACATTGCGATATTGACAGCCTGAGTACTCCCAACCCATATTAGATAACTGACAAGACTGTAGCGAAAGGTTTTCCTAGTGTGATGATAGTGGTAGAGAAGAAGTAGGATCTCTCTCCAGAAAGTATGAAGTTCCACTGCCCGAGAAGTACACTGGTATCACAATTGAGTTACGGCTGTGAATACTCTGAGCTGGACAATAGATTTAGACTTCAGAAGTATACGTTGCCACTTTCGCTTTAATAACCCTATGTGATAATATAATTAAATTAGAAAAAAGTAACTCAAAATTTAACAGTTAAAAATTTACCAAGTCAAATGAGTACAATTTCATAATTTATTATGTACATCTATATATTCTTGTAATGAGAAATGGGTGTTGGAAGATGGTAAAATGTATGATTATTTATAGTTACAAATTAAAATAAATAATAGAAAAAATCTTGAATGAAACTTCCAATGCAATTAGAACAGTCTGTCACAGTATACTGTTTATGTATTGCTATCTAGTTTCTAGATGATATCATCATTGACCATCGCTTTAGAAACGGCTCACAGGATTTGTTGAATGGATACACACAAAACTCATTTCAGATTAGCCACGTCTGCTTGAGGTTCCTGAGACACACTTGAATAAACAGACTGTCCTTCAGCCCGCCCTATAACTACGGGGGACTAAGGTGTTGAAGATTGGTTGACCTCTAGGCTTCAGTTAGCAGGATCAACGGTCCTCAAGTCTTTAGTTTTTTGATCAGGAATGATCATAAAAATTGATCATAAAAACCTGGAACAAAAGGTAATAGGTGGCCATGGTGTTCCAACAATCTCACCACCAACTGCTGTTCATGATGCGACCATGTCTTCAGTGTTTGTATATAAATGAATGAATCATGGTAGTATGTTACAGATATAGCATGATAAGATAATGTATACTGTGCAGAATTAACAAAATACATGAATAAATCACATGTTATGATACATGGGTACGATATAACCTTTGCCTTCCACTTATGGATGCCAAGTCACTTATGTACTTGCTGGTATGTCGTAAGCTTCCAGGCAAGAACTAGCCATGATATATTTGGCTAACCAATTAATGGTTATGCTTCCTGACAATGCCGGTGGAGGTTATCTCTGGTTAGCGTCGTTCCCTTTTTATTATATCATACATTCTTCTTCTTCTTCTTCTTGCGATCGCATCTTTGATGATTACACCGTCAGACGAGTTCTCATGATGAATTCGACTGTTGTTTGAAGTTCCTCTTTAACTCCATATAGCTTTGAGTTTAGTGTTGAGTCATTGGGCCAGTATATCTTTCTTAACTGGTCATACAGAGGACAGTCCTGTAGAACATGCTCAGCAGTTTGTTCGTTTAATCCACATGTGCACAGTGGTGAAGCAGACAATCGTAGCTTGTGCATGTGTTTATTCAGTTTGTTATGCCCTGTCCTGAGTCGAAAAATAGTTGTCTGTCCCTGCCGGTCGAGAGTGTGATAGTCGTCTTTGGGTTGGTTCTGTTCTCTTCTGATAGTCTGGATAGCTCTCTTTTTCTCAAAGTATGTGACTTCATTATCTTCTTGTTCACATTCTCCTCCCTTTTTTGCAAGTTTATCTGCCTTTTCATTTCCGGGTACACCACAATGAGATGGTACCCACTGAAGTATGGTTCTCTTTTTGGCAGCTACCTTGTTTAGTTCATTTCTCAGATGCGGGAGTTTACCACCCTTGAGAGCTTGCAGGACAGACAGTGCATCTGTGAGGATGACTACCTGGTGGCAGTCAGAGTTGGTGTTATAAATCATATTTGCAGCCTGCTCTAGAGCTTGAACCTCAGCTGTATAGTTGGAACAGAATTTACCAGTGGGAATGTGCCTAGTCTCATAGTGGTTGTCAGGATATGAGATAAAGATACCGGCACCTCCATTCCTAACAGCATTAGTTGCTGATCCATCTGTATAGGCATGTATCCATGATTGATCGGGATAGCTTTCTTGGATCATACTCAATGTAGCAGTTCGTTTTTGCAGATCATTATACTCACATCCACTTGTGAGACCACTGACTGTTGTATTAATTTGGAGGGCACTGCTGGCCTGCTCCCATGGTACAGGGTATAGGGTGGGCTTCAGTGGTGTTGTCTTCATGGATAGGTCTTCTTGATGCTGTCTTATAAGTCTTTTCCCCCGATGCACAAAGCTGCTACGCTTTAGACGTCCCAATGCCAGATCATCTAGTCTTGCCTTCATTGGGTGCATTGGCATACTGTTGTACTTTTCCATCTGGATCATGGTTTTTGTGTCTCTTCTATGGGACAATGTCTGTAATCCAGCAACCTTCTGCATCTCTGTTATTGGTGTAGTTTTCATGGCTCCTGTAATGAGCCTGAGAGCTTGATTTTGCACCTTGTCCAAAGACTGCAGATGTGAGTTAGCAGCTGATGACCATGCTGCTGAGCTAAACTCTAAGTGTGGTCTTATTACTCCATTATAAATCTTCTTTAGATTTCGTTCATTTGCTCCCCAGTTGGTACCTGCTAATTTTCTGAGTATGCCTAGTCGTCTTCGGGCCTTTCCTTCTGCATTTTCAATATGCTTATTCCATGTAAGCCTTTGGTCAAATGTCACCCCAAGATAGGTGGGGTAGCTTTCTTCCTTGATCACGGTTGTCCCTAGGTGTATGTTAGCTGATTTGTCCTTGGGGGCGAGGGAGAACAGTGTTGTGGAGGTTTTGTCTGTGTTTATTGTGATAAGCCATTTCTCTGCCCATGACACTAGCATGTCTGCTGCCCGCTGCATTCTATAATTTGCTGTGGTGACATTTTCATCAGCGCACCAGAGTACTAGGTCATCTGCATATAAGGCAGCTTTCACTCCTGCAGGGAGATCTTTCACCAGGTCATTGATGTAAACAAGGAAGAGTGTTGGGGAAATTACTCCTCCTTGAGGTACCCCCTGATGGAGCAACACTTTTCTGCTCTGCAGACCGTCAAGAGTGACTCTAGTTCTCCTGTTATGCAAGTATGACTGGATCCATTTCATCATGTTGCCTTGGATTCCACTTCTCCTAAGTTTTGCAATGAGGCCATCTTTCCACACCTTGTCAAAGGCCTGCTTGAAGTCGACCCAGATCGTTAGGACCTTTTTCTTCTCCTGGAAGGCATCTTCTATTGCTTGAGACAAGTAAGTAACTTGGTCTTCTATACTGTAGCATTCTCTAAATCCAGCTTGTTCCGGCACCAGGATCTGCTCAGACTCTAAATACCATTTCAATCTGTGGTTGACTATTCGCTCCATAGTCTTCCCAACACAGCTTGTGAGACTGATTGGCCGGTAACTTGCAGCCTCGGTCTTACATTTCCCTTTCTTTAGTATGGGTATTGTGATGGCTTCTCTCCATACTTGGGGTACCGTTCCTTTCAACCAGCTGTGGTTGAATATCTCAAGCAGTTTTGTCTTTGCTGCTGAGCTCAGATTTACTAGCATTTCGTTGCTGATTTTGTCTGGGCCGGGTGACTTTTGAAACTTAAGCTTGGAAATAGCCTTCTGTAGTTCTCCTAGTGTGATGGGTTCCCTCATTGGGGCAGGAGTATCTGTCTGTCCCATGGTTGCCAGTATTTCTTTTCTTATCTCTCTCTGATGGTCTATGTTAATGGGTAAGTTGCTTTCTGAACTGTATCTTCTAGCAAACAAGTCTGCAGCTTGTTTTCCTCTGAAAAGTTTGCCACCTTCATCCAATGTGATAGTCTGCCTTGGTGAGGAATGCTCTTCATTTAGAGACTTGACTAATCTCCAAAGTTTCCTGCCGTCTTTCTCAAGGTTCAGCGATGCCGTTTTAGTTCTCCAGCTTTTCCGCTTTTCTTCTAGCTTTGTTCTCTGAAACTCTGCTACAGCCTTTTTCCATTTGTTGTGAGTTTCAAGTGAAGGCTGAGACTCTGCGTCCTTTCTAGCCTTGTCCATAGCTTCCTGACGTTCTTGGAGTGTGCTGGACCAGTATGGTATGTAGTTACGCCGGCATCCTTTGGGAATGGTTTCTTTTGCAGCTTGTAGTATGCATCTGTTGAAGTCTTTTACCACTTCATTAATGTCTCTGTTCTGTACCTTGAGGGTAGACAGCAGCGTGTTCACCTGATGCCTGAATAAACCCCAGTTGGCTTTTTTGTAGTTCCATCTTGTAATGGCTGGGCCTGTACTGAGAGTTGCACTCTGGACAGTAAGAAAGATTGGGCGATGGTCGCTTCCCCCTAGTTGGTCTCCTACTTCTCTACTAATAGATCCAGCTATATCTGGTGTGGAGAAGGCAAGATCTGGTGTTGAGGTTGTGTGCCATCCTCTGGAGTAGAAGGTAGGAGTATCTGTGGCATTATTGACTAGGATTAGGGAGTGATCATCTTGCCAAGTTTCAACCTCTTCACCTCTGTGATCCAGATGGTTATAGCCCCAGCTCTGGGAGTGGCTATTAAAGTCTCCAACTGCTATAAAGTTGGTGGCTGGTACCTGTATAGAGCTGAGACTCAGGGGTTTGTTGTTCGGACAGTAATAGTTCAGGAGTTCTATTTCCATCTTGTCTACCTTTATCTGCAGCAGCTGATATTCTGCTCCATCCATGAAGGTTTTCCTTTCGTGTGCAGGAATGTTATTCCTTACAAGAGTAAGTACTCCTCCTTTTCGTCTATCTTGTCTGTCGGATCTGAAGCATTGATATCCCCTTATTTTAAAGGTTTGATCTGCTTTCAAGTGAGTCTCTTGGATACAGCAAACACTGACTTGCTTCTCATACAAGATGTTTTCCAGCTCTGTCTTTTTGCTGTATCCAGCCTGCTTGCTGTTCACTCCCTCTGCATTCCAGTGCATCATGACAAGTGGCACTCTGGGTTTCTCTTTTTCTGTTTTGTTTTGGTCAGTAGTTCTCCTCCGCCGTCTGTTGACTCCACAAGACGGTCTAGAGGGTCCTCCAGTAGCTGAGGGTGGGCTCTGTCGAGGCTCAGAGCCCGGCACTGCACCTGCCTGGTGGAGCTCCACAGGGCGAGCACCAGAACGAGATTTATTTGACGGTGTACTCTCCATAGAAAAAAAAAAGCGAGTTGCATGATACTGTGGTTTCCGGTGCGCCTTCTGGCCCAGTATCTACGACTTTAGCACCTGTTCAACGGGAGAGTGGGCTCATCCCTAATCTGTTTATGTTCCCAGTAGTAGACTATTCGCAAGCAGCCTGGGGGTGTCACTGCTCTGCGCGGACCTTGTTTACCGAGGCGGCGTCCGAGCTCGTATGGTGAAAATATGGTTGCGTTATCTTCAAAATAGCCCTGTCTTTCCCATGGCTTTTCTGCCATCCTGCAACTTTGAGTTAGGGAGTTCTGAGCTCCAGTCTCTTTCCCAGGCATTTTATCCTGGCCTGGCACGCATACAGAGGACCCCACTTCTGGTTCTAAGTTAGCAGTTGGGGATAGGTGGGGTAGCACACTGTGCATTCCCCGTCATCCAGGGGGCTCTCCAACTATGCAGAGCTTGCACAATGCTGTGCTCTGGTTCTGGGCTCTCCCAAGGAATCCTCACGTCCTGCACAGAGCCACTTCCCGATACCCACCACCTGCCAACCCTCCATTGTAGAAATCTCCTGCATGCGGCCATCCAGTCAAGAGCCAGTATTAAGTCTGGTGCCCAAGTGATCCCCCCAAGCTCAGTGTGCAATGCTGGGTTCTCATCATGCTGCAACACAGGAGGGATTGTGATGCTCAGCCATCTCTCTCAATTCTGCACCGATAAGTGACATCGGGGACTTAACTTTGCCTCAGTACTGGGAGGCCCCGTTTCCGGGTACACCACACTCAGCCAATTGAGGCAACGGTCGCCATGGGCGTGATAGACGACAAACACTGCATGCAGCGTGAAAAAAGACCTTTTCTTGCAGATGCTGTCTTCCAGTTTCTCACTCTGGCTTCTGGATTTGGTGTGTGTGATTTTCAACACGCCACTCTGTCCTTATATATGGGTATATCTCACGTACGAGAAAGCACCTCCTAAAGTCCCAAAAGATTTTCGTTTAATCTCTCGGTTTGAGGCGATTTGAGGCGGCCTGTGCTTTTTCTGTACTTGTTTTCTCTTCTTTTCACTACACACTTATTTCCTTCCTAGGTATCCTTTCATTTCCCCCATATGAGGCTTTCATTCTATTCAAGTTTTATCGCAATTCGTTTAGGCATGTATGTATAATAAATTTTTAAAGATTATTAGCTAACTTTTAGCAGATGTGATGACGATGAAAAATGTTAATTATTTTTAAAACTATTTATATTTGAATAATATCCTTTTGGATATCATTCATATTCTATCTCCTTTGGTGAATTATTTTTATTTAATTGTATTCCAACCAGGCGTTTTCTTGTAGTTTTAAATTTAATGTCCAGTAAATGCAAACTTTTAAAGTCGGCCATTCATTCCTATATTCGCTATCCTACCTTTTTCAATGCTGTCGGCTAGACGTAATTCACATTTTTTCCGCCTACTTCAAACGTCAAAGCAAGATCCGCCGAGTGTTATTACTGCGCTGTGTGTATGTGTGTGTCGCGCTACACATTTTTTTTCCACAACAAAGCAAGAGGTACCAAATCTCGCTACAAAGACTAGCAGATGGTTGAAAAAAAATAGTAGTCTCTGCTCCAGATGTGCAGAATAAAAAATATACATAAGACAAGAGGATCTTTCATTGCTTTGGGAAATACATGGAAATCAACAGAAATCAAATCCAACATAAAAATTAGAATCTATAACTGAAATATTACAGCAGTCTTATTGTTTGGCTCTGAAACACAGAGAACAACAACCAAAAAGCTACAGGCTTTTATAAATGGGTGCTTGTATTGAATAGAAAGATTGAAATGATATGACAAGATCATGAGTGTGAAACTGATGACAAGAACCAGACAAGTGCCAGTGAAACAAGAGATGAGAATAATACGCTAGAGTTGAATAGGACACACACTGAGGAAACCTGTTGATAGCATTACAAGGCAGTCCTTGTTCTGTAACCCCCAGGGCAAGAGAGGCAGAGGTAGACCAAGAAGCACATGGAGAAGAAAGCTGGAAACAGAGGTGAAAATGATGAGGAAATTTGTTGATAGCATTACAAGGCAGTCCTTGTTCAGGTATTCCCAGACTAAGAAGAGCAGATGTAGACTACAAATCACAAGAGAAGAGACTGGAGATAGAAATTAAAAAGACCTAGAGCTGATGGCACATGACAGGAAGACTTGGCATGTGTTTGATGAAGTCCTGTGCTCCATGGTGAGCTGAAGGATAGTGGAGAATATTTAGTCATGCTTCTCTCTTATTACTGTAGAACAGCTGTTAAAAAATGTGCCTTCCTAATGAAATACATAGAACACTGAAATAGTGTATAACAAGAACAACAAATTAATAATGCATGTGACAGGTAATAATAGTTTAATAGGAATGTAGTAATTATAATAATTGCCCCTTAAATCATCATTGACTATGGGAATGCAAATAGGAATGTAAATGTGTAATAATTAACATTGAATTTAGCTTCTACTTCTTGAGGAATAAATTATGATCAATTTAAATAAGGCAGAACCAAATTTAAACATATGGCTCTCAAAAGGTTAAAAAAGAATAAATAAAAATAATTTATGTAATAATCTGAAGTTATGAATAAGGATTTTAAGGGGCTGAAATACTTGATCGACATGGGAAATACTTCTGATGATCAGACTGTCTCCTGTTGTATCGCTTTGTATAGAGTTTCCTATCATGGAAATCGACATGCCTTTTAATATACACACTCACACGCTGTCTCTCTTCTCTCTCTCACGGGCCTTTAATTTTGTTTAAATGAATACAATTCTGATTACTTAAGACGCGTGTAATTCATGAGGGTTTCTTATGAGGCAAAGAAAGAATTGGCCTACTACCCCCTCAGGCATGTCGTAAGAGGCGACTAATATGAGGTTGTGTATGGGGCTGACAACCTCATTATGGGCAAAAATATTGCTACAAAAAACACCATTGGAAGAGGACATGAATGACATGTTGCAGGCTTTCTGCACAAGGGACTACCTAAGAGGATTCATTCAAATAAAAAATGCAGTTAGACTTTCATTAACTGGCATACATTATGGACTAAATGATTGGGACCCAAAGACGCAGCAATAGAGAATGCAGTATCGACCCATAGCTTGACTGTTTGCTTCAGGGTCAGCGAACCAGAGCTGACCAAGACCCTACTCCACCTCCACGTGGTGGTCCTGGAAACAGGCTGCATCACTTTAGTCTGGCTGAGAGAGTAGGGATCGAAGAGGGAAGCAAACCCGGTCCCAAAAAATGCCGTGCTGAAGTCGGATGTGCCAGCCGAATGGCGCAGATATCGCAGCTCCGGTGTAAACAGACACAACGCAACCAACGTCCTTTTCAGGACGAACGAGGAAGAAAAAGAAGAAGGACTAAATGATTAACAATTATATACTCGTATATTACCTGCATTTATAGACACCATAAACTTGTGTCTCTAATTATAACCCATGAGGGGTTAACAAGATATTTATAGCCAGTAAAATTTAAAACAAAAACAAATTTGTCTTAATCCTGTTTGTTTTCTTCTTGTTCACGCTATCTTTCTTGCCTTCTCTTATTTTGTCATTCTCCTCTCTCTTTCCATTCCTAATAATACATGTTTACCTGTAATGCACCCTTTTCTTTTTCATTCTACTGACCCAATATTATTCCCTGTACTGCAGTCCTGTCCTCTTTTTTTCTGTTCTCCCTTCTTCTATGTGCTGTGCTTCTGATATGCACGGGTAAGTGGTATGGCATACGCCTATAGTTCTAAAGGTGCAGGGTTCACATCTAGTACAGGGAATATAATTTGTGGCATTTTTGTCAGAACCAGTGGTTCCTAATGATGTCATACTCCCCCCTGATCTCATAAGTAGCGAGATAGGATGACTGGCCTTCTCGGATAAGGGCGGCAAAAATAGGTGGTCCCTCGGCAGTTGGATATCATAAAGAGTAGGCCATACGGCCTCTACCCTGGCAAAATTAGGAAACCTACCCAACACAAAAATATTTATAGAATGTGTGATTCTTATATACACACATTGTGGTCCTCGCCAATGCTACGGAGTTCGTGTACTGTGCTGAGATCCTCCTTGTGTGATATAAGGCAGGAGATTAGAGCACTGATGGAGTTGCAATGAAGATGGTCCAAAAAAAAAAAAAAACCAAACTGATATTCATACTTTTCCTCTTCTATTTGTCTTGTTTATTTTTCTCCTTTTCATTCCTTCATTCTGTTCGCCCCACCTCTTTTTTTTTTTTTTTCGTACGCCCGCTAATACTCGAGGCGAAATCTCAGCTTATTTTTAATGTCTAACCTGACATTGATTTTTACGTGAGTATCCTATTTTCTTGTACAGAGACAAGTGTCCCTCGCCATTCAGGCAGATACTCGCCGTTTTCGCCCCACCTCTAATTCTCCTACTAATCATCCACTTCTTCCTAATCCACATACTCGTTGTCTTTCTACAACTTTCGTTTAACATTTATAACGTGTTTAGAATATTCTTTTTCGTTTACTTTCAGGCGTCACTTAAATATGTTCAAAGAAAGCAGTGGTCAACTTGAGGCTGGTGGTATCGCCGTAGTTTTTCCAGGTTTTGGTTTTCATTTGGACTTAGTGGAAGGGGGGAAGAAGGTACTATATTTAGATATCGGAAATCAGATTTTCATTGTCTTGAATGTACTACACTCATCATCATCAGCTGCCATCTCCACAACGAAGGTTGGCTGTAATGGATCTCCACCGTCTTCTGTCTCTTGTCTTGGTGGTGCACTCTGATAGACTGTTTCCTGTCCATCTCTTGATGTTATCTTCCCACTTATAGCGCTGTCTTCCCCTTGCACGTTTGCCTTCAGCTCTTCCTTCTATTATGGTCTTCTGCAAGGTGTTATGCCTTTTTATATGGCCAAAGTATTTTATCTGCCAAACTTTGTGATCTCCTTCATTAGTTCTCATTTCATACCTAGATTTTCTAGGACCTCCTTATTTGTTTTCTTCTCTTTCCATGAGATACGCCCCATTCTTCTATATATCCACATTTCAAGAGCTTCAATTTTTTCTTCCAAATGCTTATTCATCGTCCATGTTTCTACACCATACAGAAATGCAGAATATATATACATATAACACTTTATGATTCTCAGTTTTAATTTGTGAAATAACTGTGGAGATGTCAGTATATGTTTCATGTTGTTGAATGTAGCTTTGGCCATTCCTATTCTCTTCTTGATTTCTGTTTCACATCTGCCATCTTCTGTTATTATATGACCAAGATATACGTAGC
Organism: Oreohelix idahoensis; assembly: GCA_024509875.1. Taxonomy (NCBI): domain Eukaryota; kingdom Metazoa; phylum Mollusca; class Gastropoda; order Stylommatophora; family Oreohelicidae; genus Oreohelix; species Oreohelix idahoensis. The sequence goes on from JAMPIV010015061.1 coordinate 39,431, forward strand.
TCTTGACTTGTTATGTCGAGTCCATATTCATGTCTTATACTGTTCACTTGCTTCACTAGTTCTTGTAACTCATGTTCGCTTTCAGCATATCTAAGGTTGTTTATTGACCTTCCACTGATGTTCAATCCTGGTATTTCCTGTATCTGTTTGAAAATTTTTTCGGTGTATAGATTAAATAGGCAGGGGGACAGCACACAACCTTTACTACACTATACATCCTAATTTTAACCCATCAAGGTTGAACGGGATACTTTGTCAAAAAAAAAAAGGTACTGATGATGGTCATATGCGCTTTCTATGCTCCTCATATGTTGGGCACCTTTGAAGCAGATGTTCAACATCTAGGTTAACTCTTTCTAAGCCCACTCATCATCATCATCATCATTTTCCTCCATGCAGGGAAGTGTCAGACACTATATACTAAGTCCTGCTTCAATACGTGGAATGACCAGTTCCCTTCCTCGCTGCCTTTACCTTCCGCAACTCAAGAGCAGAGTCAGGTACCCATTTACAGCTGGGCATACTATAGTGTGACACCAGCATTCTTCGAACCCGGTGCCTTTGCCCGCGAAAGGCCAGCGCTCTAACCACTTTGCCAATCGCACGCTCCATTGGTAAATATCAAAACATGAAACATGAACACTGGTGTTTGTCAGCTAACATAATGATACCTCGAGTATGACGTCCTTAAAAGTACGTGCTAACACACCATTGGACCAGGTTCTCATTGCGCAATTTATTTAATTACTAAAATCCAGTTTTCTTTTTTCTGACACTTAGGAACTATGCCCAGAGCTGGTATTTGTCAGTCAGACGACTCCCCACAATAGCAGCTGTCTGACTTATTTCTGCTGTATTGACTGCATCCCGGCTATAAATACTCGTATATTGCAATGACAGGTTTTCCCAGTATGACGCTAGTTATTTTCGGAAAGAGTACAACATGGAAGAAATGGCTGATGACATGTGTTAATTTATGGAATGGAAGTATCGGAAAACTCGCATTTCGCAACCACCTTTTATATGCTGACAGCCGTGTACAGTGACATTTGACCATTTATCAACAGCTTTGTGTGTGTGTGTGTGTGTGTGTGTGTGTGTGTGTGTGTGTGTGTGTGTGTGTGTGTGTGTGTGTGTGTGTGTGAGTGTGTGTGTGTGTGTGTGTGTGTGTGTGTGTGTGTGTGTGTGTGTGTGTGTGTGTGTGTGTGTGTGTGTGTGTGTGTGTGTGTGTGTGTGTGTGTGTGTGTGTGTGTGTGTGTGTGTGTGTGTGTGTGTGTGTGTGTGTGTGTGTGTGTGTGTGTGTGTGTGTGTGTGTGTGTGTGTCGTTGGTGCATCGTGTAGGCATAGTTCCCGGGGGTTTGTTAGGAGACAAAGAAGGATGGAATATGACGACTCCGCCCTCATGCATGTCGCACAACCGACTGTTACATAGGAGAAATCTGAGAGGGGCCCGGAATGTTAAATTAAAGACATATGAACGAGATTTCTTTAAAGACACGGAAAGACTTTCAAAAATGGGAGATTGCGTAGAATAGAAGGATTGAAATTTTATGACAAGATCCCTAATATGAAGACAAGAACCAGACAAGTGCCGGCGGAACAAGAGATGAGAAGAAGACGATGGTGATGGATAGGACACACACTGATGAATCCTGTGAATAGCATTACAAGGCAGTCCTTGTTGTGGAACCCCCCATGGAAAGAGAGGCAGAGGTAGACCAAGAAACACACGGAGAAGAGAACTGGAGACAGAAGTGAAAATGATGAGGAGGACGTAGAAAGAACTTGAGCTGATGGCACGTGACAGGAGGACTTGACATGTGTTTTTAAGGCCTATGCTCCTTAGGGAGCTAATGTGTACTGGCTGACACAGAAAGATATGGGACTGGTGGAATAGGACAAGAAGGCTTGGCGTGACTCTACTAAAGACCTGTGTTCCACCGAGACCTGTAGCGCAGTAATCACTGAAATACACGGTGCAAACACAGGGGGAAGCTAAATACATATACTCAACCACGTGACACAATGCGCCAGCATATCAACCAATCGAACTTCCTCGTGGCAAACCAAACATAGTAACGATAATGATGAAATTAATTCTCTCAGTTCCCCCAAGGAGTATAGGCCGTCAGCAAACGTATGCCAAGTCCTACTGTCTTGTGCCATCAGCTCAAAGTCTTTCCGTGACTTCTTCGTCCCTTTCATTTCTGACTCCTCCTCTCTTCGTCTGGAAATCTTCTCAGTCCAGTACAAACGCCCAGTTCAGATTATACGAGAACTACATACTTGCTGCACTTCTGTACAGTGCGGAATGCTGGAGAGTAACAGAGAAAGAAATGTCTAAACGTGTCTTCTTTCCACACCTTCCTAAGAAAAATTCTCTGATTTTTTTGGCCGAGCACCATCACCAACCAAGAACTGATCACTCGGAGCTATCAAAGAGATATGCACATCATCATTGACCACAGCCAATTTTAGAAGAAAAATTTAGCTTTCTTTTATATCTGTCTTTGATATATTCCGGGATACCGAAAAGGGGGGGAGGGGGGGGGGAGGTGTTGAGCCACAAAGAATATAACTACAGCTGCAGCGCCCTACCAGCCATGTCGTAAAAGGTGATTAAGGAAGGTGTTCATGCGACAGATAGATAGATAGATAGATAGATAGATAGATAGATAGATAGATAGATAGATAGATAGATAGATAGATAGATAGATAGATAGATAGATAGATAGATAGATAGATAGATAGATAGATAGATAGACAGACAGACAGACAGACAGACAGACAGACAGACAGACAGACAGATAGATAGATAGATAGATAGATAGATAGATAGATAGATAGATAGATAGATAGATAGATAGATAGATAGATGGATGGATGGATGGATGGATGGATGGATGGATGGATGGATGGATGGATGGATAGATAGATAGATAGATAGATAGATAGATAGATAGATAGATAGATAGATAGATAGATAGATAGATAGATAGATAGATAGATAGATAGATAGATAGATAGATACACCTTAATTGTGCTGTCCATCCTCTCTTCCAGAGTAAAGTACTGTTTCTCCTGTTGCTGTTTTAACTTTTCCTGCCCCTGTCCATCTGCTCTCGCTTATCCCTAGAATGTGTAATCTATATTTTCTCATCTGCTGTGACTTGTTTTAGTTTACCCTTCTCGTTCATTGTCCTGACATTCCAAAATCCTATTTTTATTTCACGTTTTGCGGTCAGGACGTCCGTTTTCGTGTCAGTGGCTTCCTTTCGGCTTTTACCACGACAGTCATACGAGCCTCAGACTCCGGATGTCCGTCCCGCAGCAAAGTTTGTTCATTTGTTGTCGTTTCTGTAACTTCATTTCTTTTTACATCGACAGGGATGTCAGCCCTATGCTAAAACCCCCAAACAATGGCTGTAAGATAAACTACATTCGACAGTTTTTTGGAGAAAAGCTAGAAAAAGATGCGCAAGAAAACCAGAAATTGTTCTATAAGACCCTAAAGAACATGAGGAAGGAAAAACAATGCCCTCTCAAATTTATAAAGGACAAGCAAGGCAAATTGCTTACTGCCCCGAAGGAAGTAATGGAAAGATGGAAAGAATATTTCTCAGAACTCCTGGATGGTGAGCATGGTGAAGCATCAGAAATGACAACCACTAGCACAGAAGAGAAAACCAATGATGGTGAAGATTACATAAAGGTGGAAGAACTGAAGGCAGCACTGGATAAAATCAAGATGTGCAAAGCAGCAAGACATGATGGTATAACACCAGAAATGGTTAAGTACATGGGAGCATAAGACGACCTATTACTCTTAAGGGACCTACAGGCAGCGTGGTGCAACAAGAACATACCAAAGGATTGGGAGATTGCCATCATAACACCAATTTTCAAAAAGGGTGACAATCGACAATGTGGAAACCATAGAGGCATATCTCTTCTCAGTGTCCCTGGTAAAATCTACTCTAGAATCCTAGAGCAGAGACTCCGACGCCTAGCTGAGCCACAACTGGATGAGGTCCAGTGCGGATTCCGAGCAAACCGAAGTACCCAAGACCTCATCTTCACACTCAGACAGCTGAGTGAAAAGGCCCTTGAGTATAAGAGTGAGATCCATCTTTGTTTCATAGATCTGGAAAAGGCGTTTGACAGGGTCCCCTGGAGCAAACTTTGGGACTGTTTGGCAAGGAAGAACATTCCAGCCCCTCTGATTCATGCTATACAGAGCTTCTACAAGTCTTGCAGAAATTATGTGAGGACAGCAAACCATAAGTCAGAAGAGTTCAGGACCACCACTGGTGTAAGACAAGGTGATATCCTGTCACCTTATCTTTTCATACTCCTAATGGACGATGTCATCAAGGCATGTAAGGAGAGAACAAGAAAGTATTCAATGGGGTACTGGAAGATGAGACAGGTCTGTATTTCAGAGCTGGCATTTGCTGATGATGTTGCCCTGATTGCTAAATCAGAGGTACATCTCCAATCCAACCTGCAAGTCTGGAAGGAAGAGCTGGAGAAGAGACGGATGGTCATAAGCAGCTCTAAAACAAAATCCATGGTGATATCACGAGAGGAAAGAAGACGTCAGATTAAGCTGGGAGAATAGGTCCTGGAGCAGGTCGACCACTTTCAATACCTCGGAGCTATTATAGACCGAAAGGGAGGCATCAAAGAAGAGTTGGCCACTCGAAAAGCAGCAGCTGGGAGACTTTTTCAGGCCATAAATCGAGGATTCCTCAGCAAGAGAGAGGTTGGTAAGAAAACGAAGATGGCTGTATACCTCTCCACCTATGTCCCAGTCTTGACATATGGATGCGAGCCATGGACAATGACTATAACCCACAAAAGCCAGATCCAAACCTCAGAAATGAGGTATCAGAGGAAGGTGGTTGGGGTGGCAAGAAGAGATATGGGCCGCTGTCAGACGATACGTCAAGGCCTAAAATCCCACCCACTGCAGACCCAAGTAGAACAGTCCCAACTAAGATGGTTAGGCCATGTCTGCAGAATGGGAGAAGATCGGCTACCACGACAAGCATGGGAAACAAAGAGCCAGGGATTCAGATCCCCGTGACGACCCAGAGTCCGCTGGGAGGACAATATTAGACAATCTTTGAAGGACCGAGGACTAGAATGGAACCAGGCCAGGAGGAAGACAGCCGATAGGATAGTCTGGCGCTCTCTCTTCCAAACCTCTACACCTCACGGTAGAAGGGGAATGACTAAGTAAGTAAGATGATTCAATGATAGATACCTCTTATAACCAATAAATGCTGGACATAAAAAACAATGATGTAAGGAATGGAAGGTAGAAAATAAGAAATGTGGCAGGAAACGTATGAATTGTTCGTTATGACCACTGATATGGTTCTAAGATAAACTACGTTCGACAGTTTTTTTTTTTTTTTTTTTTTTTTTTTAAACAAAGTATCTCGTTCAACTCTTTTATAATGGGTTATAATTAGGACATATGATGTATTAAATTCAAGACAATAAAATTTGATTTCCGATTTCCAAATATGGTATCTTTTTCTGCCCTCTATTCAGTCCAAGTGTAGTAAATCAAAACCAAAATCGGTGAATGTATTTGTGTGGAAGAAAAAAAAACTAATACAAACAAGAAAAAAAAATCAACAAACAGTCTCTCACAACTGCCCTGCTGTTACCAAAGTGGAAAGTGGTGAGAAAGCCTAGAGGTTGAGATTACATTAAATCCACCAACTATCTGCCATCATCCACACGAGCACTCCATCAGACTACCACTTATCCTCACACCATCATTGATCCTTATATATTAAATTTAGATCTTCGACAGATTGGATTTTGGAACTTCCGATGATTGCAGGACAAGAAAATGGTAATCATTTTTAAAACTTCTTACATCTACTGACGTGTGTGTCAAACTGGATTTTTCCGATTTTGCTGGCTGTAAACACTGGATACATTTTGCTTAAAATTCCAAATGAGTATATAATGGGTTAGCTCTGGTGTCCAAATAAATATACGCTCAGGCAGCTGTCTATACAAGAGCTAATTGACTTTTCACACGTTTTCTTGTCACAACATTATTTACAGGTAATGGAAGCCTTTTATATAAAGGTCTTTTTGTAACTAATTGTTTTCGTTCGTCTCAAATAATTTATTCGCTCATTTCATATTTTTAATGTTTACAGTACTCGTTAAATGGTTAATTCGCTGCCTTAGCCGTGTAAAGACCGTAGCTTCCTTCAGTCTTAACTGACTATAGGAATGCGCCCTCGAGGTGATAGCTCTCCACTGCTTTTTAGCCTGGTGTTCCTTGCGGGGTATTCTTTTCTCTTCTGCTTGTCGTGAGAGCTTCTTTTCGCCCAGTCTGAGGTGACACCCTAGGAAGCATCGCCACTTGGTGCGATCGACAGTATCATCATCCAAGGTTGCTGGATTTATGTCCAGTGCTTCATGTCTTTCTTGCACACATCTTTGAACAATAAAAAAAAAAATGAACATTGGAACAAAAACCCAGTTCCATGGTGGACAGTTAAATGTACGGAAATTCAAAAACAAAGAAAACGAGCTCTTAGTGCTCTCCAGGTTGTACGTTGTGATGCCACTCCTCTTAGCTCTTGCACATTGTTTAATCCCAACGTTCTTCCTTCTCTAATTATTGTTCTTCTGAGTGTTTCTTTTGGTCTTCCTTTTTTCCTCTTACCCTCAGGAACCCAAGTGAGTGCCTGCAATGGTATTCTGTTGTTTTGCATTCGTAGGACATGACCGATATATGACCATCGTCTTTTCCTTATATAGTTGGAGACATATTTCTGCCTAGAGTCTTCTCTTATTTGTCGATTAGTCTTGAATTCTTTCCAACTGATGTTCATGAGTTTTCAAAGACATTTGCCCTCGAATGTATTCAGCTTGTTCTCCAATGATTTTGTTATTTTCCAACTCTCACAGCCGTATGTTAACAGGTAATACCTACTATAAAAAGACATGAAAGGACAGAAACAGACTGGCAGAAAGCAGAGGTGCTGGCCAGATACTATCAAAGAGTTAGTTCTATGGAAAAACTGGGACAGGCTGAAACCCAAAAAAAAGAGCAGCATTTCTTAAAAAATTCGGTAAAGAAGTACCTAAGAATACTGAAAATTTATCATATTTAAATGCAGATATTACAATGGAGGAAGTTGAAAACGCAATAAAGGAAACAACTAACACATCATCAGGGCATGACATCTTGAGCTACGAAATCTTGAAACACATACCAAAAAGTATCATTGAAATTGGAACATCACTGTTTAACAAAATTTGGAAAACAGGAAAAATTCCCAAGACATGGAAAACAGCAGTAATTATTCATTCATAACCCTCCACTGCCAAAGGAGCATAGGCCTTCAACAAACATGCCAAGTCCTCCTGTCACGTGCCATCATCTCAAGTTCTTTCCCCGTTCTCCTCATCATTTTCACCTCTGTTTCCAGCTCTCTTCTCCATGTGCTTCTTGGTCTACCTCTGCCTCTCTTGCCCTGGGGGTTCTAGAACAAGGACTGTCTTGTAATGCTATAACAGGTTTCCTCAGTGTGTGTCCTATCCATCGCCATCGTCTTCTTCTCATCTCTTGTTCCACTGGCACCTGTCTAGTTCTTGTCATCAGTTCCACACAGAATACACAAGGCAACATGGAGCATAATTATGCCAATACTAAAACCAGAAAAAGATGTCCATTATGCCAGTTCATACAGACCAATTTCTTTAACTTCCCAACTAGATAAGACATTAAAAACTATAGTACATAACAGATTTAAGTTTTATTTGGAAAATAATAATTTAAATAGTCAAACTCAGTCAGGATTTAGGAAGATCAGATGCACTATGGATCGAATAATTAAATTGGAACATGAAGTAAAATCAGGATTTCAAACAAAAGAAAAAACAGTGGTAGTATTTTTAGATATAGCTAGGGCTTAAGATGAATGCTGGAGAGAAGGTGCTGTCTTTAAAATGAAGAAGATAGGAGTAACAGGTAAAATATATAATTTTTTAGAAAACTTTCAGCAAGATAGATATTTCACTGTTCAGGTAAACAATGATAGATAAGAACCGTATGAACAACAAAATGGAATACTCCGAGAATCAGTTATATCTTCTTCAATTTTTATAATAATTGTAAATTATTCGGTGAAGAATTTAATGATATGAAAAATAAAGTGTCACTGCTTGCAGATGATGTTGCTATATGGAGGACTGGGAGACATCTGCCAAAATTACATAAGAATCTACAAACGCAAATGAATAAATTATGTAAATGGATGACAAAATTGGGATTTCATCTGTGTTAAGGTCATGTCTTTAGATGGAAGATAAGCATGTTGAAGTTAGAAATCTCACGCAGGCAGTGCAAGAAAAGAAAGAGATGTGAGAGAAATTAAAAGTTGAGACCAATGAACGTGAGAAGACTTATATAGAAATGTTTCATGATGTATTGGATGATAATGAGATTCTCCGTCGCCAACTTGAGGAAAAGAATACCGTATCTCCTGATAAGATTAATGAGCTTGAGAATAGCAATGATATTAAGATTGAGGCACTTCAAAAGGAGTTAACATAGTTGAGAGCGAATAAAGAAAAGGATGAGAAAAGGAGATTAGAAGAGTTAACGATGGAGAAAGAGAAAGTAACTAAGATTGATAAATTACTCGTGGAGGAGAGGAGCAAAGTTTTGACATTTGAGAATTTAAATAAGAAACAAAGTGAAGAGATTTCACTCAAAAATGTTGAAATTACAGAATTAAGAAAAAGAATGGATGGATTACTAGATATTGTCTTAGGCAACAAAGTGTTGTCTACCGTCAATGTTGACAGTGGTAAACAGAAAGTTGATTATCAACAGGCTACTAAAGCAACGAGTCAGCTATATGCACTCAATGCGAACAATAATGTCAAACATGGTGGACATAGATCTTTCCGTGGGAAATACAACTTCCCAAGTACTAATGATACTGCCCCTAATAGTACTGATTCTTGGCGTCAGGCCAACAAAGGAAATTCTACTGTAACAGTCAGTCCTATAGATCACGGTAACAACTGTTATACATTTCAGGTAAAAGTTCCTAAGACCAACCGTGTATCTACTTGTGGAAATTCTCATAAATTGATAACAGGGGATAAAACTATTAGTACGCGGTCCCAAAATGAGACCCATTATGTGCGGAACAATAAAGATTCTATTAATCCTGTTGCTTACCGTACTCAGCTCAGACAGTATGATACTGGTGGTGTTCAGCCTTGCGGGATCTGATACCCGCGACATTCGTACTTCTTCTTCTTTCTTCTTTGATCCATAACCACCAACCGTCAAAGCAGTCAGCTGGTGGCTTCTTGTAGGGCAGCAACAAATTGATTCCACTTTGCTCGGTCGGCGGCCATCCTTCGTACAGTGCCCCAACTGTGGTTCATTCTTTGCATCTCAGCTTCCACAGTTCTCCGCCAAGTTGTTTTTGGTCGGCCTCTCTTTCGCTTTCCCTCTGGGGGTCCATAGCATGGCTGTTCTTGTGATGGTATCAGGGTCCCTTCTGAGGACGTGGCCAACCCAACTCCAGCGTCTGCCAGCTATGATGGTGTGCATGTCCTCCTGGTTACTCCGAATAAGTAGTTCTTGGTTGCTGATGGTGTTTGGCCAAAAGATTCGGAGAATTTTCCTTAGGCAGATTGTGTGGAAGGAGGACAGTTTCGACATTTCCTTCTCTGTTACTCTCCAACATTCCGCACCATAGAGAAGCACAGAAAGTACACAGCTCTCATACAGTCTTATTTTGGTGTTTGTGCTGTACTGGGAAGACTTCCAAATGTTGTTGAGAACAGCAAAGGCTGTTCTCGCTTTATTCATTCTGTTGTTAATGTCCTTGCTTGTTCCGCCGTCAGGTGTTACTATGCATCCTAGGTAAGTAAATGTGTCTGTCTGTTCTAACTTCTGGTTCCTTACTGTTATTGGCTCAGGATTGCCCACATTTAGTGTCATGACCTCTGTATTCTTCGAATTGATGTTTAGGCCAACCTGCTGGCCGTACTTATTCAGTCTATCGGTTTTGTCTTGAATGTGTTGATGTGAATGCGCAAGTAGTGCAATGTCATCTGCATATTCCAAATCTTCCATCGTAGAAAACGTTGTCCATCTAATTCCTCTTGGACTGCCCTCTGTTGTCTGGCGCATCACCCAATCTATGACTGTCAAAAATAATGTTGTTGATAAGGGGCATCCCTGTCGTACTCCTGTTTTCACTTCGAAAGTTACATTACTCGATCCAACACTGCACGTAAAGTTAGAATAGAGGCTTTTTATAATGGAAACAATGCGGCTGGGAATTCCATAAGCCCTCAGAATTTTCCATAGTCTGTCCCTGTGTATGCTGTCGAAAGCCTTTTCAAAATCAACAAAGTTAATGTACAGCTGTCTCTGCCATTCTGAGCACTGCTCTATAATGTTCCTGAGGGCAAATATATGATCTGCACATCTTCTGTTCTTTCTGAAGCCCGCTTGTTCTTTCCTCAGTTTATGGTCAACTGCTTTTGAAATTCTCCTGCCTAGTATTTTGCTGGGAACTGAGAGGAGGGTTATTCCTCTCCAGTTGTTGCAGTCTGCAAGGTCGCCCTTCTTGGGCAATTTGACAATTATTCCTTTACTCAACTCTGTTGGTGTTGTCTCAGTTTCCCAGACTTGTGCAAATAGTGGTTCTAATAGTTCTGCTGCTAGTTCAGGGTCTGTCTTGAATAGCTCAGCATTTAGATTGTCGTGACCAGGCGCTTTTCCATTTTTTAGCCCTATGATAGCTGTGATGATTTCTTCTTTTCGTGGAATGTCTGTATTTACGTCTAAGTCGCTTTCAGCCTCAGGAACATTCAGCTGAGTCTCTGGTGGTTCCTTATTCAGTGTTTCTCTGAAGTGCTCTGCCCATCTTGTTTCCTGCCCCTGTTCTGTGGTGATGAGATTTCCTTGCTTGTCTCTTACTAACGTTATGTTGTTTGCACCTCGTTTTCCACTGATAGCTTTAGTTATTTTATAAACTGTGCTTTGTTCATTTCTCAGTGCTGCCTCTTCTGCCTGTCTTGCAAGGTCATCCAGAAATGTCCTTTTGTTACCACGGGTTTGACGTTTTACTTCCTTGTCCAGCTGACTGTACTGTTCACTATATATTGCCTTTAACCTGGGAGACTTAGCTTCTGTTTTCTAACTTTTCATTTCCTTTCTCTTCGCTATGGTGTTTAGTGTTTCTGGTGTTATCCAGTCTTGGCTCTTTCTTTCCTGGAATCCCAAGCATGACTTGCTGCTTTCTTTGTATATTGTTGAGATGGTGTTAAATTTCTGGTCGACATCGTCGGTCTCTGTTCTTTCCTGGCTTTTGTTAATCAGATATCGTCTCTTTACGTCGACCACGAACGCTTTTCTGGTGAGGGGGTCCTTAAGTTTCGTGATGTTATATCTTTTCTGTTTGACTGCAACTGGTCCAGCAGCTCTGAGTTTCACCTTCAGTCTTGCTACTACTAGGTGATGATCACTTCCCACATCTGCGCCTCTTCTTACTTTCACATCTTGTAGTGCATGTCTCCATCTGCCATTGATCATTATGTGATCTATCTGGTTTTTGTCTCGTCCGTTTGGTGATTCCCATGTTAACTTGTGCACTTCTTTGTGTTGAAAAAGTGTTCCTCCAATGACCAGGTTGTTAATACTGCAGAAGCTTATTAATTTGTCCCCATTCTCATTTACTGTTCCACTGCCGCATTTCCCCATTACTCTTTCGTTATAATTATTGTGTGTTCCAACTTTCGCATTTAGGTCTCCCATTACTATAATAAGATCATACCTGGGTACAGTTTCCATTTCCTTTTGTACCTGTTGATAGAACTCGTCCTTGATCTCTTCATCTCTGTCGTTTGTTGGTGCATAGCATTGTATAATTGTGGTGTTGGTGAATCTCCCTCTCAGTCTTGCTCTTATTAGTCTGTTGTTAATGGGTTTCCATTCCAGTAGAGACCTTTCCATTCCTTTCTTAAGTATAATAGCTACACCTTCGTTGTGCTGACCATCCTCTCTACCAGAATAAAGTACTGTTTCCCCTGTAGCTGTTTGTATTCTCCCCATCCCTGTCCATCTGCTCTCGCTTATTCCCAGGATATGTAGTTTGTAATTCCTCATCTCTGCTGTGATCTGTCTCAGCTTTCCTGCCTCATTCATAGTTCTGAAATTCCAAAAACCAATTCTGGTTTCGTGTTTTTCGGTCTGGGCATCCGTTTTCATGCCAGTGGCTTCCTTTCGGCTTTCACCACTGTCAGTCATACGAGCCTGAGACTCCGGATGTCCGTCCCGCATCAAAGTTTTTTCATTTATTGTTGTTTCCGTAACATGTGCGATTTTTTACACAGACAGGGGTGTCGGCCCTATGCTAAAACCCCCAACCTGGAGGACCAGGGTACCAGCTTTTGTCTGACCCCTACCCACGCAGACCAGTCCAGCTTGGTTGAACCTACCAGGAGTAAAACTCCCACTGGCATAGCTCTGGGGATTGTCAGGGTACACAAGCTGCCATACCGCTACAAGGTATAGGTACCATTGATGGCAGAAATTCGTACTACAAGGAGTTTATTATACTTTCATTCTTTGTATTGTTAAGTTAATTATATGACTTGATAATGTAACTAGTTGTGATAGTTGTATTTATTTTACATGTAAGGAATTGTTTAACTTAATTGTTACCATGTGGTATTATTGATTTTTTTCTCATATTCCGATTTCATACTTTCCTTCATTACGGATCATTCTTTTTTTGCTTGATCTTGGCTTTTCGCTTACTATCGGTTATTTCCTGTTTGGTTTGTACTGAAATTCCTTTAGCTGTGTTTGAAACCGATTATCTTAGTGTACTTAGCTAATTACTTTGTATGCTTCATTTTTTACGTTTCACTTAATGCTAATATTTTTTGTCGAGGTATTATTATGACTTTACATAGAGTAATTTTTGAAGGTAGACATTATAGCTTCATTGACCTTTTAATTTTTTGGGAGATAATTTTCAAAAAAATGATACATCATTTTTTCCCCGGGGTCGGTGTAGATGTTAAAGTCATGTCTTAGTCCTGTTTTGATTAAGGGGAGGTAAACCTTAAAATACTTGTTGGACAGGTTGGATTTTTGGGTTGTGACGCTTGTACGCTGATTAGCTGGTGATTTGTTGTTAAAAAATGTGATAGGGGTATCTTCTCGAAGTTTCGAGAGACAGAAAGTACGGAAGGCGTGGTGAACGCTAATCATCTCAAGCGCATGAGATGAATTTATTCTGAGTTGTTTTGAGCTGTGAGCGATTGTCTCTCGCGGCTAGCCTGCGCATGGATTATTAACTGAGCGGGGTTAGAGCAGCCGATTCTCGAGACAGTGTGTGCCTGCGGAGTGTACTGGGAAGATGTCTAGCAGTGTTTTTCGCTGTGTGTGTACGGGTGGATATTTTGTAACTGCAGTGTATGCAGTCCCTTTTGGATATTGATGTTTAAGATATTTTGAGGCCATGAGATGTAAAGGCCAGTGTTTCCTATGAAGGGATATTTGTGAAGATATTTTGAGGCCATGAGATGTATAGGCCAGTGTTTCCTATGAAGGGATATTTGTGAAGATATTTTGAGGCCATGAGATGTATAGGCCAGTGTTTCTTATGAAGGGATATTTGTGAAGATATTTTGAGGCCATGAGATGTATAGGCCAGTGTTTCCTATGAAGGGATATTTGTGAAGATATTTAGATTCCATGAGATGTATAGGCCAGTATTTCCTATGATGGGATATTTGTGAAGATATTTTGAGGCCATGAGATGTATAGGCCAGTATTTCATATTAAGGGATATTTGTGAAGATATTTTGAGGCCATGAGATGTATAGGCCAGTATTTCCTATGAAGGGATATTTGTGAAGATATTTTGAGGCCATGATGTGTACAGGCCATTATTTGATGTGAAGAGATAGTTCTAAGATATTAACGATGTTTTGAGGCCAGGAGTGGTATAGGCCGTTCTGTAATGGAGCTCTATGGAATAATTGAGCTTTACGGATTCATTTATCCGATATTTCACATTTTTGCTGTAAACTGAGTCTTTGATGTCAACATGATTGTACTGTGGCGTAATAAACTGTTTACTAAACGTCACCGGTCGTTTCAACGCTCCATGACTCCTACGTGCGTTACTGTGGTGTGAGTGACTGTACCAACACACACCCACTTCAACATTCCAGACAGTGACAGAACAGCACACCTAATTATAATAGCCTGTGTGGCGTTTCAAGCAAGACATTTGCAACAATCTGAATGCAAATAAAACAATGGTAATGATCTTCTGCAAAGGTAGGATTGTTAAAAATAAAAGTATAGACATAAGTATCCAAGGGCAAAACCTTAACACAGTACAAACCACTCGATATCTAGAAATGACATTGGACCAACAGCTAAACTGGAATTAACAAATAGATAAACTAGTGGAGTCTTGCAGAGGATTGACTAACTTATTAAGATATTTGAAAGGTAATGGATGGGGTGCAAGCACTAAGACAATGCTCACTTTTTATAAATCTTTTATTAGAGGAAAAATAGATTATAGAAGTATAATATATGTCTCTGCTGGTCACAGTAACAAGATTAAATTAGGCAGAATTCAGTATCAAGCTTCAAGTACAATAGCTGATGCAATCAGACCAACATCAATGAGAGCTCTAGAGGTGGCTTTAGGAACTCTACCCTTGGAATTACGGAGAAAGAAGTTAAGACTAAATTACATGAACAAAGTTATGTTAGATAAGTTTCACCAAACACATACAGCTTTTACCAAATGTTAACTAAGACGAGTGGAGATATTTCTGGCTACTACATAATTATAATCCACAGGGTGTTCAGTCTTAATTGTTTGGTTACCTTCACATGTTGGCATAGAGGGAAATGAGAAGGCAGAAAAAGAAGCCAAGGTAGGTAGATCTGATAAAAATCTAATAAATGTAGGGATGAGTAAATCAGAGATTAAGAGCTTAATTAAAGAATTAATAACATGAATGGAAAGCAGAGTGCATAAAAATCTGAAAGGAAGACATGCATATAAGATGTTCAAGGCTCCAACAAGAAAATGTCAGATATCTAGGGAATTGAAAATTCCCATTAATAAGAAACTTCTCAGACTACAGCTGGGAAAAGGCTATTTTAAATTAGAAGAACCTTTCTGTGCAGGATGTCTTCAAGACAATAATTTAGAACATTTCTAGTTAAAATGTAAGATTTGTGAATAA
This sequence comes from Oreohelix idahoensis, assembly GCA_024509875.1. NCBI lineage: Eukaryota > Metazoa > Mollusca > Gastropoda > Stylommatophora > Oreohelicidae > Oreohelix > Oreohelix idahoensis. Next base: position 54,734 of record JAMPIV010015061.1, read on the forward strand.
ATGAGAATCCCAATTTTGGATTATTTGCAGGCATCAAATTTACATATAAATATAGAAGAGGTGTTAAGAATAGACAGATCTTGGGAACTGCATAATTTAGTGAAACAGTATTTAACGAGAACAAAAGTTAAAATATAGTAATTGAGAAGGTGAAGGTCTGATGATGTTCTTACAATACATATGACTTATGGCAAGTGAAAGTCAATTAAATATTTAACTGGAAACAACAGGCCTTTATAACTCCTGGTGTTTTTTTTTTAAAATAAAGTATCCCGTTCAACCCTTGATGGGTTATGATTAGGACATATGGTGTACTAATTCAAAAAAATAAAGTCAGATTTCCAACACCTAAATATAGTACCTTCTTCCCCCCTCCATTCAGTCCAAATAGAGTAAATCAAAACCAAATTTGTTTTTGTTTGGTTTTATTTTGCTTTATCTCGTTTTTGTTTGTTTGGTTTTTTGGTTTTTTTTAAATTAATATACAATCAAGACTGGTAATTTTGATTTGCTATATTTACAATGATTGTGATGCCACTTTCCCGTATCGGCAGTTATTCATCTTATTTGGAAATTAAAACACTATATATCCTAATTATAATCTATCAGATATTTTTCATCGTTAGAATAGACAAAAAAGAACCTCAGCTGCAGTCGCCCGGCTGTTCTTTTATCGTCTGCCAGTTGTCCGTAGAAAATATCTTTGGGAATGCGACCATCTTCCATGAGGCGGTCATGGCCAGGCCAGCGTATTCATGACTTCAGCCTGCAAACAACGTTAAAAGTATACTATACCTCCAGGCCGGCTGTAACTAACCGGTTCGATTCCCGGTAAGCTTATCATTTATGTTTCTTTTCTGTTGTCCCTCTTTCTGTCCAACGAGTGCCTGTTAATTACCTATATTTATTTATTTACTGATTTATTTCTTACTTACAGGACTCAGGTTTCCTTCATTATTTATTTACCTTGGAGTGTAGAGGTTTGCCAAAGAGCGCGCCATGATATCATATCAGCTTTCCTCCTTTTGGCTGGGCTCCAGTCCAGCCGAGTCCTCTGTCCTTCAGAGATTGTCTGATGTCTCCCAGCGAACTCTGGGTCGTCCTTGCTTTTTAGTTAGGCAAAGGCAGCGAGGAAGAGAACTGGCCGCCCCACCTCTTGAAGCTGCCAGTATAGTGAAGTCTCGTCACCGTTGAGGAGGGAAGTGTTAGAGACTTCATTAATCTAGGTCTCAGCTTTATGAGGGGGGAGGGGTGACCAGTTCTCTTCCCCACTGTCTTCTCCTTCCTTGACCCGAGAGCAGAATCAAGTACACCTTTAAGACTGGGTTGACTGGAAAGTGACGCCACCAGGTTGTGAACCCGGTAACCTTTCCTCGAGCAGCAAGTGCTCTTATCGCTCTGACAATGGACGTTTTTGTGTTGACGTAATTTATAAATAGATCAACCACTTTCTTCAGAACATGCGCGTCAGAGTGCAAATAAGACCAATGAGTCATAGAATTAAATTGGAACAAGGAATGCCCCAAATGCGATATGATATCGATTAGTATGTATAGAAAAATCTTTAAAATTATAGCTTACTTACTTAGTCGTTCCCCTTCTACCGTGAGGTGTAGAGGTTTGGAAGAGAGAGCGCCAGACTATCCTATCGGCTGTCTTCCTCCTGGCCTGGTTCCATTCTATCATCGGTCCTTCAGAGATTGTCTAATGTTGTCCTCCCAGCGGACTCTGGGTCGTCCTGGAGGTCTGGATCCCTGGCTCTTTGTTTCCCATGCTTGTTGTGGTAGCCGATCTTCTCCCATTCTGCAGACATGGCCAAACCATCTTAGTTGGGACTGTTCTACTTGGGTCTGCAGGGGGTGGGATTTTAGGCCTTGACGTATCGTCTGGTTGCGGACCATGTCTCTTTTTGTTACTTCAACCACCTTCCTCAGATACCTCATTTCTGAGATTTGGATCTGGCTTTTATGGGTTGTAGTCATTGCCCATGACTCGCATCCATATGTCAAGACTGGGACATAGGTGGAGCGGTATACAGCCATCTTCGTTTTCTTACCAACCTCTCTCTTGCTGAGGAATCCTCGATTAAAATTATAGCAAACTGTACAATTGCTGAACAGTTTATTATAAACCATTGTTGTCCTTATCAACCTTCACAAATTTTTTCCCCATTCACGCGTCCATCTTTCCCCATCCGTTCATATAGTGACTTTATTGTATATTATGCTAGCTATACAAATTAGTGATCGTTCGATTTACAGAGTGGTTAAAGCGCTGGTCTCTCGAGGCAAAAGTACCGGGCTCGAATACGGTACCGACACGCTCCAGTCTACCCAGCTGTAAATGGGTACCTAACTTTGAGTTATTGAAAGAAAAGGCAGTCAGGAAGGAACTTGGTCACTCTACCTCTCGATGCTGGACCTAGTATGGTGAAGTCTCTAACACTTCACTCCCCTGCGGCAGTATCTGCTGTGGGACTACCTTTATCTTTATACAAATTAGTAAAGGGATAGGAAACACATTCGCCAACTGACACATGTGGCGAATCGGCAACAACAGTGTGGCAAATTTGATTATTAGTCCTTGCATGATACCGAATGAAAATTTTAATTTTTTTAAGTCTTAAAAAAAAAAGCTTTGTGCTGAAAATATACTTGCATTGCACACTTGGAGAAGTCACTTGAGCCCCAGGTGTAATTCTTTGGCTTTGACTTGGTTGATTGCACGCAGAAGGATCCCACTATGGACCCAGTGATAGGCAGTAGAAGCTAAGAAGTAGCTCTGTGCAGGACTTGACAATTCCTTGATGAGTAAATCATTTTAGCTCTGCATAGTTGGAGAGCCCCCTTAGATGGCTGGGAATGCACAGTATACCACGCACTTCTTACTCCTAGCTTGGGACCAGATGTGACGATCCTTTAAATGCAAGCCAAGCTGGAGAAACTGAAGTTCATGACTTCAACTCAACACGTTTCGGAATGGCAGATTAGCCACAGAAAAAGCTTAGATCTAAAGTGTAGATACTTGTAATATCAAGGAGTCTTCAACTTGGTATTGGCTGCTAAAGATCGAGAAGCTCAGAAGCCCTGATTAAACAACAACAACAACAACAACAATATTAATATTTCCGACCTGTCCTGAACACTAAGAAGGTTTTTTTTTCCCCTTTTCCATGTGATTCAACGTTTGAATGAACTCAGTACGAAGTTTTATTGAAAGGAAAACTGATCAGTTATCAAACACAATACATTCGAGAATTCAAGTTGAAAAGTTAACTTTATCGTTGCTCAAATGCAAAATGAAGAATTCATGAACTTGCCAAAGTTAAGTTGTTATCTTGATGCAAATCAAGAGCTGAAGGGCAAGGTCGTTGCTGAACAGAGTGGAGCCTACATGACAACAACCTGCAGCATGAGAATGGAGGTAGAGGCAGTTACTGCAGCACTGAGATGGCTGTCTGAAACTCCATCAACCAGGGCAGTTATATTGTCAGACTCTCAAGCCATGCTTCAGAAAGTTCAGAACGGATAGCTGCGGCAGTAATGGAAAACATCTATAGAATCTTCAAGCCTTCAAGAACTAGTGTGGATCTACTGTCCTGGTCATGCAGGGGTACGTGGCAATGAGAGACTGGCCTCGAGAGCACCCGTAGTGGGGACACTGGACATGGATAAGGGAGAGATATTACGGGCAATTAATGAACGCTCGCTAGATAATGACACTGCAATGGATGAATCAACAAGGCTGAGACTTTTGGAGTTTGGCATCAAACGTGGGACTAGCAGAAATGGACGTGAGAGAGGATGCATTTGTCGTATGTACAACCAGCGTGCTAAAGGTACAATAATCATTCATACTCTTCAACATTTGCTGAGGGAGACTGAGCACCTATGGGTTTGCCCGAAGCGCAGTGAGGTCGATTCTGATCAACAACAACAACAAATCAAGAGTTCCATTTTTATCTTCAGAAACTGTCTCAGTATACAAACTAGTTGAAGAATTCCATTAAGAAGTTTGAGTCTTACATTTAGATTTTATTCAGTTCAACTTGGAATTTGAATTCTTGAAAGATTTTTTTTTTTTTTTAATAACGTTTTGCCTCGTTTTGGCGGAAACTTTCTTTTTTTAAACTGACCGTTTACAAATTATATTCCACGTTTTGCTCGACGTGGCTCTGTGAAACAACTTTTGTTTCAATCACTTTGATGAAGAATGCGAAATACAGGTCTGGGAAAATGAACTTGGCTTTGGATGTAGAGCTGAGATATCGGCTTATAAAGATATTCAGCCACATTGTGGCCAGTTGGGAAGACTGCAAGGTTTCACATTGATTTATGTTAACCATTTAGCTTCCGTGAATTGTTTTCTAATATGTAAGTAACAAAAATGCTTCAATAAAGTCATTTAAAAGAATTTCGGACACTCCCCCCTCCTCTACAATCGTAGACTTTTCGAATACTTTATCTGTTCTGATTATCTGCCCCCCTAATGTGATTATTTTTCCGAACAAATGATATAATATCGATGTAGGTTTAATGATGATGTTTGTACTTTTGAACATATTTTATTTCATGTTTATGATTAGATACTGTGGATGTGAGTATGCTATTATTTTACCTTTACAACGTTGAATTACTTTACATTGATGGGTAAAATGAGTGTGAGAATAAATGAAATCAGTATAAAAGACGAGAGAAAGGAAGGGCAGAATGTCAGACGGGCCTGCGAGCCCAATTCTCAACCCTTTGAAAATAAAGTTCGTTTGTTCGTTCGTTCTTTGAAAAAAAAAGTAGTTATGATCTCTGAACAATTAAATTGATTCTAAATAGAAGGATTGTAGTTGTATGACAAAACCACTAATGTGGAACTTCTTCTTCTTCCTCGTTCGTCCTGAAAAGGACGTTGGTTGCGTTGTGTCCGATTACAGCGAAGCTACGATATCTGCACCTTTCGGCCGACACATCCGACTTCAGCACGGCATTTTTTGGGACAGGGTTTGTCTTCCCACTACGATCCCTACTCTCTCAGCCAGACTGCAGTGACGCAGCCTGTTTCCAGGACCACCACTTGGAGGTGGAGTAGGGTCTTGGTCAGCTCTGGTTCGTTGACCCTGACGCAAGCAGTCAAGCTACGGGTCGCTTACTGCATTCTCTATTGCTGCATCTTTAGGTCCCATGTGGAACTGATGACACGAACCAGACAAGTGCCAGAAGATCCGAACATGAGAAGAAAACGATGGAGATGGGTAGGACACACACCACTGAGCAAATCTACCGATAGATTTACCAGGCATTCCTTGTTTTGGAATCCAAAGGGTAAGAGAGGCGGAGGAAGACCCAGGGAATACATGGAGAAGAAACCTGGAGACAGACATGAAGTAGGTGAAGAATATATGGACACATCTTGAGCTAATGGCACAGGAAAGGAAGACTTGCCATTAAGCATATGCTCATTAGGGAGTTGAAAGGTGGATGATGATGATAACTAGGTAACTAATTTACATTCGACTACGTTGTTGCTTTTTAGTAGTCTAAAGACTACCCTTTGTGGCTCCGATAGCTCAGTCTAAAATATATTTAAAATGTTGATTATTAACGAGGCCTTGTCAATTTCTTATTGTTCTCTATTCTTTTTCTTCAATTCCCAACATTTATAACTTCCAGTTAGCCTTTGAAAATTCATCAAAGGTGATGGTTTGATTTTATTAGAGAGTTCACTTGGCAGCTTTAATTGGTTACTTAGCTGCCAGTAAGATGTCGGTTGGGTTCTGCTCCAGCCGATGCTTGTTCTTTGCAAGTTGTGGACTGGTTCTTCTCATCACTGGTCAAGTCTGGCAGCCGCAAAAGTATCGTGGGGTAATTGCAAAGATGGCCCAGCGTCTTTTAAGGCCTGTCTAAGTTTGGTGTCTAACTTTGACTGAAGACCACTTATTCCACACACTTGTTCCACAGACTAGTACCACCAATTGGTATCACCGACTAGTATCATGAAATAAGAGAGAAGCAAAGACCCTCCTGAGTATTGAGTTTCCTGACAAGAAAATCAGGTGTACCCCTCCTCCGCCCCTTTTTCATTCCCCCGTCCCATCTGCTTCAGATCTTTACCCTCTCAAAGCATTAATGTTAATCCCAGTGAGCGGAAAACCCCCACTGCATTTATATAAAATATGTTTACATATACATTTGCACTGGTTGAAAAGGTTAATATAATAAGTATGTACATCATTTCTGTCATCATCCACTCTCTGCTCCATATGGAACTTAGGACTACCTCTGCTTTTGGATCTCTATGAGAAACCCGCATAAAGCAGTCACCAGCTCTTGCAGTGGTGGTTCATGAAACCATCATTCTATATGCCGAGGTTGCCAGCCTCGTATGACTTTGACATCCACTAACAAATGTCACAAGTTAATAATGCAAAACATAGAATTATAAAAAGGAAAACTCACCCTAATGACTTGGGAACACAGACTTATGGCTCAGAGAAATAGTTTCGGCAACTTGTTTAAGATGCCGCTTACACGTGGTCTGGGGTATTACTTTGCAAATAGAATCCCTTTATGACTTAGTGTTCATGTTCCTGGGATTCCGGGCCCTCCGTATTAATAAAGGGAGAGTTTTCGTGAGAGTAAGTCCACAAGATGCTCAAACACGTTGTTCGGTCCTTTAAAGTGGAATCCTGATCCTATTCCTTATTCTGGCTTGTCTGACTGTCTTCTTGGCGAGTTGAATTTATCAGTGCCGTAAACTCAAAAGGCGCTAGATTATAAGGCAACATTCGGCCCACGCATCTACATTGCTATTAAATGACAGGGCTTCTATCAGAAATGTTCTATTTTAACATCTCACATGTCAAACCAATAGTATTCAATTTGCGTGTATTGGTATGGGTATCTCCTCCCTACCATCTCATGGAAAATTCTTGCGTGACACACAAAATGTGACTTTGTCAAGTCACTTCTCATATAAGGTATTTCGTCTTCCGTTTATTATCGATCATGTTTACACTCACGACTTCATAGATCCATCACATATAATCTCTTTTAAGATGGATACCTTATCGTGATCATTGCCTCCAATAAGTATGCTGGGAAATGATTATGCCATTTACCTGGTCCAGCGAACGCTATCGATCAACAATTTAGCCCAACAGAAAATAGTATCAGTGATAAGACAATCGACTGTAGCCATCTCAAGGTTTTTTTACATATTAACCGGCGCTCCCATGTACTGTCTAGTCGGAAATATGTTACAACTAATACGTAAACAGCATTTCACTCCACATATCCAGGTGTCAATATGGGTTGAAACGAAAGTCGTTGGTTACAATATTAAGAATGGGCGATGATGTCACGACATTACAAGAATTGAAGGAAGGGAGTGTAAAGAATGAATCGAAAATACCAAATATTGTCGGAGGTAGGAAAAAATAAAGTGAAGAGCACAGAATGAATTACAGGATGGCGCAGTAAAATGTGACGATCGAGGTTATTTTGTCACAGTAATGATAAAGATTTATGAAATAATTTCTCATTTACTCAACATTCTATGAAAATTTATTTCATCCATTAATATCTGGGCAGTTATCGCTTTCAACCAGACACAACTACAGGTAAAGAAATGAAGAATATAGGCGACAACAAGCCACTGATACCAAATAGTGAATCGTACACTGCCGGAAGACTGCAAATCTAACTCTTCATGAAATAAGTCAACAGGAAGTGTTCCATAATGGTAGCAGCTTTTGCCGCCATCTGAAAAGATATTAATTATGAGACATGGCATTTACCATAATATATAAATAGGACATGCTAATCTCAACTTTAAAATATAATGTGAACGGTTTTTTTAACTGATACGAATTGTAATAAACGATATCTAATGCAATGTTTTGTTTCTCATCATCACATTAAGTTCGTTTTATCGCTTAGTATCATATTACATTATTTTATCCCATGTTAAATTATTTTCGACATTATTTGCTACTATGTAACATTACTTTCTATTATGTTACATTATTTTATATTATGTTATGTTATTTTCTAGCAACATGTTGCAATATTTCCCGCAGCCATGTTAATTTATAGCCCAGAATCACGTTAGGTTGTATCACGTTATAATGTTTCCCATCATAACGTTGGAAAATTTTCCTTCAGTATGTTACATTACTTTATGCCATCATTATCCATTATTTCTCATTGTCATGCTGCATTATTTTATATCAGCAATTTCAACTGCGTCCATTATCGTGTCACATTATGGCTTACCAACATGTTTACGTTATTTCGCATCATAAAATGCAACCTCTGTCCTGCATGTCACATTATGGCTTACTATCATGATACAAAACTCTGCTCCTTAATGAGGGAAAATGGAAATGATGATCACGCGGCATTACATTCCGTCATTATGTAAATATTTGGCCAGCATATTCTTTGATCATTTTAAAATCTATCCCAGCCTTCATGGCCACGATGTCTTTAGTCTTGTCATATTGTGTGGCGTTGAAGATCAGTTACCTCCACAGCTGCATATCTTGTAACCATTCCAGTACGTAGATATTCGCTATCAGCTTTTCCCCTCCCTCCTTCTGAGTTATATAGAGATCGGGACACACTGTATACGTTATATACATTATGAAACAACATAACAAATGCCAGAGAATGTGGTAGAGCCAACAACAGGAAAAACATCAAATGTAATGGCCTATTTAGAATACCGTAACACTACATACCCAACTTACAATCCATGTGGGGGTTAAACCTGGCTTTTGGTGCACAGGATAAACATATTTTTTCTTGTGTATGGGCCGAAAATCAATCAGTCTTTCTTTTTTTTTTAATTTTTTTTTTTAAATGTCATAGATTTGCTGTTATCGCTAAATTGTCTATATCTTTCTTTCAAGGATTGTGGGCAATGAATCGTTTCTGTCTTCATTTTTTTTCAAACTCTTGTTAACTGTCATCTCATAGTATTGTTTCCACTATTATGTCATTGTTAGGATTCTTTGCAGTCCATTGCGTGCGTAGCATTCTGGAACCATAGTCATTCATTACAGTTGGTGTTGCTGTTTGTTTATCCATTGTCCAAGATTCACATCCATGCAACAGTGTAGGTTTAACCCCTTCATGACTGTACTCTCAATTCCATTGATAGAGACTTGTTAGTATTTTTTTCCCTGGAAGCCTGCTTGAGCTTGTGTGACCATTTCCTCTCTGTTACACATCCTCCACTCTGAGTGTTGCGTGGTGCTAAAGTTGTTCACTCGATTTAAAGTTATTCCTGTAATCTTGCTCTCACGTGTAATCGAGATTATTTTTATTTTATTTTATTTATTTATGTATTTTTGCTGTTACATATGCTTCTGTTATTAAAAAAATTTTTTTGTTTAATAATTTTTCCCACTTGCTCTGTTTATAGTGTCTAGCAGTACACCTTGTTCAATTTTTGTTCTAAGCATTTTAATTGTGTGTGTGAATAAAACTATCCTGTTCAACCCTTGGTGGGTTATAATTAAGATATACTGTGTCTATAAACCCCTGATGGGTTATAATTAGGACATACTGTGTCTATAAACCCCTGATGAGTCATATTAAGGAAATGCGGCGTCTATAATTATAGATATTATATTCAACTCCTGCCACTAGCATACTGAGAACATGTTTCTTACTCATTAATTCCATATTGTATTCCGGTTCATTAAGGAATGTTAACTGTGTATTATTTTTTTGTTTGGTAAACAGTAATTATCTTGACAACGTAGAATTAATACAGTAAATAATCGTATTTACTATAATACTTAAACAAACAAATAATGACATAAAATGAAAAGGTTGTGCGCGCGTCTATGCATGTGTGTTTGTTTTTTTAAATACTGTAAAGCTGTCAATTATATGTGCAGTAATCAATAACACTTATTCAGGCTGTAAGTCTATGCCGCTGATCCACTTTATTATAAACTTTTATTGGCGGGTCACTATAGGAAGCGCTAAACTATTCCCCTTATCATTCATTCATCCATTCATCCATCCATTCATTCATATTTTCATTCATTGCTCTTTATTTGCCCAAGGAGCATAGACCTTCAATAAATGTATGCCAAGTTCTCCAGTCCTGTGCCATCCGCTTAAGGTCCTTCCATGTCTTCTGTATCCTTTTCATTTCTGTCTCCAGTTCTCTTCTCCACAAATTTTTTGTTGTTGTTGTCTTTCTTTACTACTCTTACCCTGGGTGTTCCAGAACAAGGACCGCCTTGTAATGTTATCAATAGGACAGGGTGACTTGGCAAGCGTTGGCTGAAGGCTTATACATGCCCCTGAAGAGCAGAAGGGTAATGGTCATGATGATGATCTCTGGAAGGGCAATATAATAATTATTAGTAGAAATCCAGTTTTACTCTGCATGTACTTTAATAAAGTGTTCTTACTTTACATGTACATATATCTGAGTGTGTTTAATTTTTGTTGTGTTGAATGAGAGAGACAGACAGAGAGAAATAGAGAGAGAGAGAGAGAGAGAGAGAGAGAGAGAGAGAGAGAGAGAGAGAGAGAGAGAGAGAGAGAGAGAGAGACTGTTTGATGAATGAATACAGAAAATATAATTCACTCGTTTTTAAAAATGCTTTGCTAAGGATTCCAGAAGGAAAGCGAAAGCGAGGCCAACCAAAGCTTTAGATAAGTGTACTTTTTTAATATGTAAGACTGAATTACGCAACCCAGTATAACCAATTGTCATCAACAGCATAAGATAGTACATTAGTAACCAACCTACTTCATTGTTCTCTAACTTTGAACGAGATGGGTGAGCCTGGTACAGTGATATCAGCTTCTCAACGGCAGGCTTAAAGTTACTCAGAAGGAGTCTCAGACCCCTATGTTAATTAATTTGCAGTCTGTTTCTTTCCTTGAAAAGAAGGTGGTTGACTGCACTGAAGTCGCATTCTGCTGAATAAAAAGACAGTACAGAACATCTTAACCATTTCCACAATGCAGGAAAGCGTTAGGACATGACTTTTCGCAACCAAAAGACTTGTATCACAGGTATCACGTTATCTATAGCCCACATAACACTGAGACAATAAAATCTGCTGTCACGGGTTGCTTCCGTTTGCTCTGCAGTAGTGGTCCAACAGTGGCCAAAACTTAGAGTATCTAATGTGGGTCTTCAAAGGTGTCTACCTTCGCACAAGATTACTCTTGGCAGTTGTAGGTAGAAGGATAAGGATGCTTCTACCTCAAGGGAATATTCACAAGATATTTCAGATGTTAAAAACAATGCTGCATGAAGCGGAGCAATGTTAATTTTAGTAACTGACCAGCCGCCTTTCGTGAAGATGGGTTATGCAATATTTAACTCCCAACTGAGTTAATTCAGCGAAATTCCTTATTATTATTTATTTGCCCTATAGATGTAAATATGTATTAAAGAGTCTGATACATTAATGCGCTCTCATAACTATAATAATTGAATCAACTATGAATTTGTAAAATAACACGTAACAAATTTAATAATCAATTATTCTTTAACAGTTTAAAATAAATATTAATGATGGGTGAAATTTAGATAAAAAGTGTCTTCATAGAGACTTAATAGGGGAATTATAAAAGTCCGTTGCGTTCGCCTTTTAATAAGCACTTAGCTCTTCAAATGAATGAGTACTGCCGAAGGTGTTTCGTCAAGTTTTTTTGTGATGAGGGCACTTCTCTACACAACTCGTCCAATGTAGGTGGTTAGTGTCGAATCCCAGCTCTTGAATTACAAACTAGTGGCGTAGAAACTCTTACTACCAACTGGTCTCGTACCACGAACTTTAGAGAAAATAAAAGAACAAATGCCTCTGCTAAGTACATTGTGGTCGGAAGATTAAACAGGCGCCTTTTCACGCTGTCCGCCCACCAGTTTTGCCTCTCTGAGATTTTATTCTCCCTGAGCATATACAGCATAACTCAGGGAATATGATTAAAAATCACCGTTATTCTTCTGGTTAATTTAATGGGGAAAATGTGTCTGGACAGCGCGAGTGGCTTGTGCCTGAGGTTTACATATAACTCAAAAATGAAAATATAAACACTATGCACATGTGATGTAATCATCACTCCTTTCTGCTCCATTCGGAATATGGGGTTACGTCTGCTTTTGGTTTTCTGTATGAACTAGCATGAAGCAATCACCAGCGCTGGATGTAGTGGTTTATGAAGATACTATTTTCATATGTTGAGGTTGCCAGCCTCGTATGACTTGTATAACCACTTAGCAAGAAAAACATGTCAAATTCACATTGTAAAAAATATGTACAACTCACCGCAACTTGGGATCTACAACCTTCTGGCACAGATGAATGCACACAGCAACTTATATTAGATGCTTCGAACACATGGTCTGGGGTAAATTTAGAATCCCTCTAATGACGGGTGCTTTGATTCCTCTGTATACACTCTTGGTATTTAAAAAATGTGGGTTTTCTTTTAAGTTTCAAAGATGCCCAAAAACTTCGGTCCTGTCCTATTTAATTTGGAATTCTGTCCGATTTCTCTCTGGCTCCTAGAGTTGCTCTTTGCACGTTGTAATGCATCCTGTTTTAGTCTCCGAATTAGCTAGGTTATATTCTCATTTCTGCCCCCAAGCCTCCACATGGGATTTCCGACAAACTTGCTAATCAGAGTTATTGTTTATTTCCTGCTCTCGTTTGAACCAATCCTACTCTTAGAACTGGGGGTCGAGGTGTTAATTTTAATTCTTCCCTGCGTGTTTAAAATTATCATGTAAAAATTCAAACCCATGACCTATCTTTAAAATATTGCATGATTACTTCTGTTGCTATTACACAGACTTGCCAACACATCTGTGATCTCATCCCTAATGATTACCTTGCTCATAATGTCTCTTCAGACATGTTTTATCGGTAATAAAGATGCTGATAATGTATGGACAAAAATGATAAAGTGATTATCACACGTACTCAAATCTTCCCCCAGACAGATAATCCCTAACGTACGCGGACTACAGCTGGCTCACTCAGACACTCAATATGGCTTCCTTTGTCCACTCCCGCCGAGGTGTCGGGAGGCGCAGTGACCAACCGCGAAACACAGGTGGTCACCCGCCTGCTCTGTTTAGGTTGGAAACGAGTTACATCAAAGTTAACCATTACTTTCACGTTTTCCGTCTGCATTCAAGCTGGCGCGCCCACTTAAGCGATTACAATTAATCCTCAAGAAAGTCAATTACCCGTGAAATAACACTATTGCTGTGTGAGATAGGGTATAACAATTTAGGAAGTCTCAATGGCACGAATTCAGGTGTGAAAAATGAAGAAATAAATGGATAATGTAAGAGAGAAAGAAAAAATATAACAGGACACCCACAAATATCGTCACATCTCTAACAAAGCAAAGTCGGTCCTTTTTTAAAACACGAGCATATATCCAATTTCCTCAGCTGCCCGAGAAAAGCTTACTTGGACAGACATTACCAAAGGACACTAGCCGATGTTAAAATGGAACAATATTTATCAATGGTTTTCACATTCCAAAAGATTCTGATTTATTCTTAGTGAACTGACCACAATGTCTTGCTGTTAGTTTCTCTTTCTTTAAAGTTGACCGATTGTCAATCCCATTGCCCCAAGTTCTACACTCTCTGTCTAGGCTGATGATGACTTGCTGATAGTTAATCCAGTTCTCATCTGACTTACTCCACTCTTCCCCTTGAATACATTTTCAACTGTGGTCACCTGCTTGATCGTTGTCTCTGTCTGTGTCATCCAAGACACCCCCCTCTTTTTTCTTGCTTCCTTAATGTCAGCTATGTTTCCATTCAGGGGGTGCTGTTTGTCTGTGGTTACTCGCTTATAGGCTTTTGCTTGGGACATCGCATATCTGGATCTAATCGACAGCACTCCAAGCATATACCTCATTGTCACAATGGGGATATCTCGCGTACATCCCAAGACTATACGCATCCCTTCATTTTGAATGCTTTCTAGTCGTTCACTTTGTGTAACTGACAGCGTGAGTATTCCCAACCCATACTCAATGACCGATATGACTAGCTGTTGATAAAGAAGAAATAGTAATGTCTGCTCCAGATGTGCTGCGGCCATTATTTTCAGGGCTGCCAGGCCTTTCCTGCATTGCTGTATGATATAATCAACGTGGTGCTTATACGATAGCAGGCGCTCGAATGTAACTCCAAGGTATTTCAGCTTTTCTTGCCTTTCAATTTTCCAGCCATTGAGAATAATATCTGTAAGGACTGTTCTCACTATGGAGTTGTTTTAAGACCACCATATCAAGCAGGCCTTGTTGAGATTGACTTTGGAGGCAGTTTCCTCGCACCCTTTAAACACCTCCTGTAGTGTCCCTTGTAGGCTATTAACCATTTCCTGTCGGTCAGAGGCAGTCCTGTAAATGAGTATGTCATCAACAAAAGTCAGTAATCGCCCTAACCTAGGTGGCTGAATGATGGCTACTTTTGCTGTATAGATATTTAAACAGTACCGGTGATAATGGTGAACCCTAGGGTAGTCTCTGACAAATCCACATTGGGTCAAGTGTCCATGTTCCCAAGCGAAATGCCACTAATCTCTCAGTTAAGGCAGCTGCTATTCATCTTGTTAACCAAGGGTTAACACCGCAAGTCATTACATAGTTCATTAATGTTTCAAAGTTCACATTGTTATAAGCATCCTCTAGGTCAATTGCTACAGCAACCGTTTCTCGTTTACCCTAGAACCCCTCGTAAACTACAGAAGCAAAAGTTCCAGAGTTACCCCATGTTACTTTCATGGGCTTATAGCTTCCGAGAGTATCGGGTAGAATCTGTTAATTTTCGAGGTGATTCATTATTTTCCATGCTACTATCTTTTCTAGTAGTTTACCGTAGACATTCTGCATTGTGATAATTCTATAGCTGTTGAGAAGTGTGGGGTCTTTACCAGGTTTAGGAAGTGGCCGAATGTAACTATGTAACCAGTCTTCCGGCACTTCAGCATTCAGTATGCTGGTGTTGAAATCACTCACCCCTGTGACGAAATCAGTTGTGTCCTTTTACACCATTTCTTCTGGCATTATTCACTTATTTCTTCATTTTCCTCACTCATCGTCCCATTATTTGGCATATTTTATGCCCCTACATCCTGGCCTAGTCATTCCGAGACTTGTTTACGTTTCACCATGTGAATCGTAGTATTACAAGGCTAATTGACGGAAAGACCAGACTGTCTAAGCAGATGTTATACAGGTTTAAATAGGTAATCGCTTTCGATGATCCGTCTCTGTATCAATAGTACAGATAACCTGTCAGAGGAGACAATATGGGCGGAAGGTATTAGTCAGGAAATGAGTTCACATATGTGTTCGTAAGTTTGCACAAGTGCAATCGTAAGTATTTCTGCCATATTTGAAAGAGGTCACGAGTTTAAATGTTTTTTTAATTGATATTTTAAAACACGCGGGGGATAGTAATGATTTAGCTCCCCGACCCACATAGTTCTAATGAGACAGGATTGGTCTAAATCGAGAGCCTGAAATAAACTTTACTCTCATTGGAAAGCTGGTCGGAAATACCAATGTGGAAGATTGAAGGAAAATGAGAATATAACCTAGCAAATTCGAAGACACAAAGCAGACTGCATCGCAACGTCAAATTAGCAACTCACATGAGCCAGAGAGACATAGGACTAGAATCAAAATTATAAGTGACAGACAAAGTATTTGGGCATATTTGTAACTTAAAAGAAAACCCGCATTTTTAAATACCAAGACTGGAGACTTAAGGAATCAGAGCACCCGTCATAAGAAGAATACTAAAATTTCCCCGACAAAGGGTTCGAAGCATCTAATCATAGTTGCTGTGTCCATTCATCTGTGCCAGTAGATCGTGTTCCCAAAAAGTTAATTTGGGTTCGTGGTTCGAAGCGACAAGACTGTTCGTAGTACCAGACCAGTTTGAAGTAAAAGTCTTCGCCACTATCTTGTGAGTCAAGAGCTGGGATTCGACACTGAATGCCCTCATCACAAATGAATTGACGAAAACCACGGCGGCAGTACTCACTTAGACCTAGCTAAGTTCTTATTAAAGGAAACAGCAAAAGGACATTTTTATAACTCCTCTAACAAGTCTCAGTGAAGACAATTTTTTAACTAAAGTTCACCCATCACTTCATATTTATTTTAACTTGTTAAAGACTAATTGATTATTAAATTTTCAAATATGTTATTTTACAAATTCATAGTTGATTCAGTTATTATAGGTATGAGAGCGCGTGTATGATCGAGAATCTTTAATATCTATACATATAGTTACAGCCATAGAGCCAAAAACACTTATAACAGGAATTTCGCTGAATTAAACCAGCTGCGGGCTCGAACAAGCCACACCATTGCTTAAAACTTCACAAAAGGTGACGGATCAGATATAAGTAAATAGTGCTCTGCCCTATGCAGCATTGTTCTTGACTTCTGAATTATCTTGTGAATTCTTCCTTGAGATTGAAGCATCATTATCCTTCTATCCACAACTCTGCCAAGAGTAATCTTGCGCGACGGTAGACACCTGTGACGAGCGATATTTTTTCTCTCGCTCTCTCGATTTATTATTCTCTCATTCTTTTCCTTTCTCTTTTCAACCTACCTTTTAATAGTAAAAGATGTTGTCATTAAATCTTCCCTACACACACATTCCAGTTTCTGTCACCCAAAAATTGGATGATAGTATCACTTTCACTCACCTGTGCAAATCGTTTGCCCAGAACAGGTAGCCGGGGTCCTGTAGTCCTTAATGGGAGTAAATGATATGGGGACTTTCTTCGCAGTGGTAGCGAATGTAATGAGTTTCTTTTTCTCCGCGGTAAAGAACGAATCTCCCTGAGAAATGAAAGGAGGGGACCTAAGACGCGTCAACAGTGAGAAATGCAGTTAGCGACACATATCTAGACTGCTTGCGTCAGGGTCAGCGAACCAGAGCTGACCAAGACCCTACTCCACCTCCAATGGTGGTCCTGGAAACAGGCTGCATCACTGCAGTCTGGCTGAGTGAGTAGGGATCGAAGAGGGAAGGCTAACCCGGTCCCAAAAATCCAGTGCTGAAGTCGGATGTGTCGGCCGAAAGGCGCAAATATCGCAGCTTCGCTGTAAACGGACACAACGCAACCAAATTCCTTTTCAGGACGAACGAAAAAGAAGAAGAAATTAAAGGAGCGTCCATGAGTTAATTTAAGATGGGAAATGGTCTGGAAAATGGATGTGTGGTCCCATAAATCTGTTTCTAGTAAAATCGGATTTCACTGCTTCTCAGTATTTAAGATTTTCACTTTGGTCACGAAAGAACTCAACTCAAATGAAAGCAGCCTAGCGCGTAAGACTTGACTTTTGACACATAGTTTTTGTTTTTTTTTTGGCAAAAGTACAACCGGGTGGGTGAGTGAGATATATATTTATATTGATTGCATTCTATCACATGTATGTAATATCATTTTAGATGGTTATTATTCACGAGTATAACTGATCTTTTGATGTTATAAATGCATTTTATAACTAACTAGCAAGACTGAATTTTGTGTGCATTTGATAGATACTTATCTGCCTTGAGTGTATTAGCAGACTAGTTTCTAATTGGGTGGATAATCTCCCCTTTTGTCATTGAATGGAATTTAAAGCATATTTACATAAAGTATATTTGCTAAATTTTGGGTGTACGGAGATAATATTTTAATGCTCTAATTTTTTAAAGGAGTAATTCAATTCTAAAGTGTATTGAGATAAAGAATCAAATCCAGCTGGCGCATTTTAATGATAATCATAATGATAAATATAATAATAATAATCACATTAATACAGAAGTATGAATGGCTTTGTAAGATTGTAGGGCCTACATTTCAATTCTTGATAATGAGTAGAGCCAGAAACATTGAATACTGATTGTAACCAGAGATTGATTTATTGCAATACTTTAGTGAACATGGTAGAGATTAAGCAGACATGGTGTGTTATGAAGGACTAGTAGTGATGGTGGCTAACTGTATATGTAGAAGATGTCCTTTATGATATACCTGATTTGTTTGACTTTAGCAAACCGGTAAATACCCGTATGATGTGTAGTATGCTTACATGGTATTTGTCTTAAATGCATAAACTGTAGGGCAGCAGCACAAAAGACACATGAAATGGGGCAGTGATGCGCAATACAAGACTCAACATGTCTCTTAGCCTCTCCTGCCCAAGTCTACCTCACCTACTCGTGGTGGACCCCGTTATACCCAGTAATCTTGCCGAAGGTTGGGTATCAACCCCAGCGGGAGGCAAGATGGGACAGCAAACGAGGTAAAGGCAAAATCAAATCCCCCAGCCAGAGGGGGAGGCATGAGCACACTCTGCCTTAAGAAACAGGTGCTGAAGTCAGATGTACCAGGCCAGGAGGCGCACCAGCAACCATGGTACCATGCAACCCGCTTTGGTTTAATATGTCTACACAACAGATGTCAAAAAATTATCGTTATGGTGCTCGCCCTGTGAAGTCCCTCCAGGCAGGAGCAGTGCCGGATTCTGAGCCTCGACAGAATCCACCCTCAGCTACTGGAGGTCTCCTTAGTCCGCCAAATGGAGCCAGGAGGCGGAAGGAGAAAGTAACTGGCCAACCAGATAAGACGACGGCCCCTCTGAATGTCATGCATTGGAATGCAGAGGGGGGCAACAACAAAAAGACTGAACTAGAGAATACCCTATTTCGGAAAGAAATTAGCATATGCTGCATACAAGAAACCCACCTACAGGAAGGAAAACATTTTAAGATACGGGGCTATCAATGCTTCAGAGTTGACAGAAAAGATCGGAAGAAGGGTGGCATACTAACACTGATAAGGAATAACCTCAACGCTATAGAATCCAAGACATATAAAGAAGGTGCAGAATACCAAGTAATCCATCTAAAACATAACACTCTGGAACTGGATCTCCTAAACTTCTACTGCCCCAATGACATACCACTGAACATGACTAGCATAGATGTCCCCATTGGCAACTTCATAGCGGTGGGAGACTTCAACAGCCATTCCCAAAGCTGGGGATACAACCAGCTAGATAGAAGGGGCGAAGAGATAGAAAACTGGCAAGACGACAATAACCTAACCCTTCTAAACAACCCTAATGATCCTCCAACCTTTTACTCCAGAAGATGGCATAGCACCTCTACTCCAGACCTGGCATTCTGCACACCTGATTTGGCTGGGATAGTGGAAAGGGAAATAAGAGAACAACTCGGTGGAAGTGATCATCGTCCTGTATTCATCAAAATTAATAGAACAATTAATACAAGTCCAAGTCAGCCAAGATGGAATTATAAAAAAGCAAATTGGTCCATTTATCAACACAGAGCAAATCTGCTTACAAAAGATATTAAGGTACTAGACAGAGACATTAACAGAGTCATCTGGGATTTTAATAATGGAGTACTCAAGGCAGCAAAGGAGACAATACCGAGAGGAGCGAGGAAGAACTATGTACCATATTGGTCCAACACACTACAAAACCTACATGAAGATATGAATGAAGCAAGGCACACTGCAGAGGTACAACCATCCCAACAGAACCATATCATGCTACAAAAGGCAAAAGCAAAATTCATTAAAGGAAAGCTAGAAGCCCAGAGGAGAAGCTGGAGGGAAAAAAAACATATAAACTAAACCTTGAAAAGGAAGGGAGAAAGTTGTGGAAACTCACTAAACAATTGAATGACGATAACAATTCTCAACGACAAACCATTACACTAGACGATGCAGGGAAACTATATACCGGCAAACAAGCAGCAGACATATTTGCGGAATCCTACAGAAATGAAAGTAACATCTCCGTCAATTTACGCAGACAACGAGACATTCGTCAAGAAATAATCCACACTAGAACTAATGGAAACAGTCCGGACGTTATGTCCAAACCTTTCAATATGGACGAGTTAAAAACAGCCGTGTGGAAACTTAAAGACAGGAAATCACCAGGCCCGGATGGTATAACCAACGAAATGCTAAAACACCTAGGATATACAGCAATGAGCAAACTGTTGCAAATATACAACTACAGTTGGATGACAGGCAGTGTGCCACAGATATGGAGAGAGGCGCTCATGTGTCCCATCATAAAGAAAGGAAAAGACAACAGGAAGGCCACCAGCTACAGACCAATAAGCCTAACAAGCTGTGTATGTAAGACAATGGAGAGGATGATCAACAGAAGATTGAAATGGTACTTGGAATCCGAGAAAATTTTTTAGTGCCAGAACAAGCAGGGTTTAGAGAGTGCAGCAGCACAGAAGACCAAATCACATACCTGTCACAGATCGTTGAAGATGCCTTCCAAGAAAAGAGAAAAGTCTTTACCCTATGGATAGATCTCCAAAAAGCTTTTGACAAAGTATGGAAAGACGGGTTAATAGTAAAACTGCAAAGGAACGGAATCAAGGGTAATATGAGAAAATGGATCCAGTCGTTCCTACACAATCGGAAAGCAAGAGTCACTATGGAAGGTCACAACAGCAAGAAAATCCTCCTAAAACATGGAGTTCCTCAAGGCTCAGTATTGTCTCCCACCCTGTTCCTTGTATTCATCAATGACCTCATCCACGATCTGCCACAAGGTGTGAGAGCTGCCCTATACGCTGACGACTTGGTGGTGTGGTGTGTAGAAGAACATCTAACTATCGCTAATAAGCGAATACAAAGGGCAGCAGACAACATAGCAGCATGGGCAGAGAAATGGATGGTGCAGATCAACGCTGAAAAATCATCAACAACACTTTTCACGCTCTCCAACAAAGACAAAGCAGGAGAGATACGACTTGGAAATATACATGTCCAAACAGATGAGGAACCGGTGTACTTGGGCATTACATTAGATAAGAGAATGACATGGAGGCACCACATCGAGAGAACAGAGGCTAAAGCGAGAAGAAAACTTTCCATACTGAGGAAAATAGCTGGATCAAGTTGGGGAGCTAACGAAACAACACTAAAGAAAGTGTATACAGGTGCAATAAGACCTATATTAGAGTACGGATCAGCAGCATGGTCTACAGCAGCCAAATCACACCTACAAGCCTTAGATAAAGTACAAAATCAAGCGCTTAGGTTGATCACGGGTGCCATGAAGACCACACCAATAAATGAAATGGAAAAAATCACAGGCATTCCACCTTTATTATACAGACGAGACACTAAGACCCTGATCCAAGCAGAAAAGTACAAGAACATGCCCGCACATCCAATGAAAACTAGATTTGGAGATTTAGCCAGTGGGAGGTTGAAGAGAAGCAGTTTTGTGCATCGGTCCAAAAAACTAATTAGAACATACAAGGATGAACTACCAGACATCACTAAGGAAATAACTCCCACACTCCTCCCAACCCCATGGGAACAACATCAAAATTTCAGTATTAAGACCTCCATAACTACCACCTGCCCCATGGGAGAGCTAAATACTCTCCAAAGGAAAATAGCAGCATGTGACATGATTGAAGAACTATACCCCAGAGAAGCATGGATCCAAGTATATACTGATGGATCTGCAACCAGAGCAGTGAAGAACGGAGGCGCAGGAGTTTATGTGGTCTATCCAGACAAAGAAAATGAATCCACCTGTTCACCTACTGGAATATTCTGTTCAAACTATGCTGCTGAAGTACAGGCCATAAGCATTGCTGCAGGAATAATAAATAACACAATAAGCCAATGTCAGCAGGTTGTATTCCTTACCGATGCAATGTCAGTTCTGCAAGCCCTCAACAGTGATAAACTGCCAGAATTAAACAAAGTCCTATGCGAAGTAAATATCAAAAGAAGGGTAGTGCTACAGTGGATACCATCACACTGTGGCATACCAGGAAATGAGAGAGCAGATATGTTAGCAAAAGAGGGAGCAACACAGGAACAAAAAGAACAAACAATCACATTCCAGGAAAAGAAGACCCTTATCAAGGCCATCAGGAAAATTGATCAACAAAGAGACAACTATCAATATCTTGATCGAGCAAAACAGGTGATCCTGTTCCGTATGAGAACAGGACACAACAGACTGAACAGTCACTTATACAGACTGAGATTGGTCCCATCACCCCTATGTACGTGTGGACAGGCAGCACAGACAGCCGAACACATCCTGCAAGACTGCCACATGCTTAGTCAATTGCGAACTGAACATTGGCCCACAGAGACGCACATCCACACAAAGCTGTTTGGGAGTCTTGAAGAACTTTCAACCACAGCAACATACATCCAGAAAACCGGACTTCTTGTGTAGACATTTCTAAACAACAGCGAACGAGAAGAAGAAGAAGACTAAACACAACATCACCAATGTCTTTAATAATGAGATATATATATTATATATATATATATATATATATGACATTTTTTTTTTTTTATCAGTGAAGTTTCATTGTAATTTTTCTAAAATCAAGATTAGCTATTGACTTTTCTTTGGGGTTACAGAGATGTCTAATACTGTAAGATTATGTCATATTTGTATTTAATTAATGGAGGATCTTTCTAATAATTCAGTACCTTAGGGAAAAGTAGCTCTTAGTCTACTCAGAGGATTCTCAACCTGCTAAGAGACAGTTAATTTCCATTATCCCTATAAAAAGATCTGTCAATGATTCTCACTCTATTTTCTTCCTGCGGAACTTACACTTACATTTTCTGCAGATTTTCTTCGAGCCAAACTTCAGTGAGATTATCTTTGACAGTTCTGGTACTTATTCATACTTTCACCTTTTCCGTCTATCCATCTCGAATCAGTACATAATCAGCCAGCCACAACACCTTTGAAGACCCATTTTAGATACTCTTGAGTTTTGGCCACTAGTGGACCACTACTGCAGATCAAAGGGGAGGCAAATCCCGTGACAACCACATTCTTAATGTCTATGTCATCGAACTGTTTTATCTGGTGATACTGTACACCATCAAGACCCGGGGCAGTGACACCCGAAGGTAACAAAATATACCGGAACAAAAACGTGTAAAATGTATTACTAAATTAATATCAAATGTTATTATTAAAAGTATTTATTAAATTATTATTACACATTATTGTTAAATCCTTTAAATTTATTAATATCAAGGGTTATTGGATCATGGATCTCTACAAGCACTAGAACACCCAGGTAAATGTAGCCGGCCAGACATAAAGGAAGAAATTCTTGCAATTAATACATCACTAGGGAACAGAGGATGTAGTGTGAGGCTAGTGTTGGTTTCAGCACACATAGGAATAGCTGGTAACGAGTTGGCAGACCAGAACGCCAAGTATGGAAGAATAAGTAAAAACAATATAAGAGCAGGACTGGGAAGGTCGGAGATCAAGATTCAAGTGAAGCTAACTATAAACGAGGAATGGAAGACAACATGGAAGAACAGTATAAAAGGCAGACGCGCGTTCAAACTGCTGAAAGAACCAACAAGGACGTGCCAGGTCAGAGAAAAACTAAAGGTACCCTCGAACAAAAAGCTGTGGCGTCTCCGTCTCGGTGCAGCGTACTTTATGTTAGAGGAACAACACTGCCAAGAATGACAGGAAGAAAATTACATAGACCACTATCTGAGCCACTGTAGAAAATACGATCAACAGAGGCTAGAATTAAAAACATACTTTAGAAATCACAATATAGACATGACAGGTGATAAGGTTTTAAGTATAGATGCCCCAGGGGAAGCCCAAACAATACTTAAACGATATATAAATAAAACAAAGGAAAATATATAAGGTTAATAACAGTGACAATATTGGTAATAATAACAAAAATAATACTTCAGAAAAGACATTCAACCAAATAGAAATTAAGCAACAAAAACTAACAAATCATAAATTAAAAACAAACAACAAAAAACAGAAAAATTAGCAAACCTATTAAATACTCATATGACAAGGAAAGACGAGGTTTAAAAAAAAAACACCAACTCAAAAAAGAACATATACTAGTACATATTAAAACCAATTGCAAATGACAATAGTTATCTATATGCAATTCAAAACTGAAAATAAAATGACAAATACCAAAATAAATTAAAACCAGCAACTGCAAAAGACAATAGTTATTTAAATTTAATACTTCTTCTTCTTCTTCCTCGTTCGTCCTGAAAAGGACGTTGGTTGCGTTGTGTCTGTTTACGCCGGAGCTGTGATATCTGCACCTTTCGGTCGACACATCCGACTTCAGCACGGCATTTTTTGGGACCGGGTTTGCCTTCCCTCTGCGATCCCTACTCTCTCAGCCAGACTGCAGTGATGCAGTCTGTTTCCAGGACCACCACATGGAGGTGGAGTAGGGTCTTGGTCAGCTCTGGTTCGCTGACCCTGATGCAAGCAGTCAAGCTATGGGTCGCTGACTGCATTCTCTATTGCTGCATCTTTGGGTCCCAAATTTAATACAAAATTAGTAAATAAAATGACACTAAATACCCCAATTATAACCAATTTTCAGGTTGAACAGGGTAGACCAAGATGGAACGAGAAGAGGCAATAATGGTCAGCTCTCCACCCATCACCTTTTCAAAACAACAACAATCATGGATATCCTTCTGTATGTGAAGGGCGTTACTAATATCAATACAGTTTGGGAAGAAGTGTCACGGAATTGTTTGAATGGGGTGTGAGGAAAACGTCCGCCAGAATGTATTTTCTTTGCAGAATTCTAAACAGTGCAGAGCATCGTGTAAGACGCACAAGAGATGAGCTTGGACGAAGTGACATGAAGAAGTAACCGAGCTTTAGGAAGGCCACGGAGAACTACTTTCCAATGAAGACTTAGAGAAATTGGCCACACAACTAAGCTAGCAGAATGAGGGGCAGGAGGGAGAGGATGAAGAGATTTCCTATCAGATAAATGAAGATAAGTGATCTGCAGTGGCGTATTCTCTATGTGTGCTGTGCGTGCTGCGCACACCTATGCCCGAAGGAAAATAAAAATTTAATGTATTATTCTATAAAATATTTCTCTTATAATGTTCTGCTTTCGGACCGCACGCATCAGAATAACGGATTTTCCCGCTTAGAATCTACGAGTATAACTAGTTTCAGTTTCCCAGACGCGTTTTATAGTGCAGTTTTTTTTGGTTGGTAGCAATCGCCCGAAGTTTCTCGGGTAATTCCGTCACAATGCATGCTGCACCTTTCGGATTTACGTTTGAATACTGGTTTGTGTGGATCGGGGTCATGGCCAGATACGTCAATACAATACGAACATGCGTGCGGTGAACTTGCAGCTCTCGAGTTGTAAAAATCGGCTGTGTCCGTCCAGTGTTTTTTGTGATTAATTTTTGTTAGTTGCCGGGAATGCAGATTATTACAGTGACAGTGAGTTTCAAGTTGTAAGTTAATTAGTATTTCGGAGATAATTGACATATACCCCTAATAACTATCGTTGCGTAATTGAATATAGTTGGTTTTTAAATTAAGAGGGGAAGAAGTTAAATAGTAGGCGTACATATTCATTTTAAGTAGCAGCACGCCTAGCTCGCATTACCAGGATACGCCACTGGTGATCTGCAGTACATCTTTTCAAACTTGGAGTAACTCACTGATGAACTCTGCGAGACTGAAAACGACAGGGAGCGGAGTGTTATAGTGAGAACGAGCCTTTTGGTATTCACGAGCCCTTATTGTGATATTTTGATAGAAAGGAAGAGGTATCCACGACAATCAACACTGCATGCTTTCTTTTTAAAAAAAAACCCAACAAAGTGGCGATGCTCAACCAGGGACTTCGTCAGAGAACTACTGCTGCATTACGCCTCAGTGGATTGTAAGTGTAAACTATATATATATATATATATATATATATATATATATATATATATATATATATATATATATATATATATATATATATATATATATATATATATATATATATATATATATATAAATTGAATTTACGTTATTTCATAGCTCTAACTATAATAGCATTATATTACTCGTCAATTTTTCGGTGCCTGGGAACGTAAGTCATTGCCTTCCAAGTGACTTACATTATAAAATGGATGGCTGCGATCAAGTACGCCTATGCCATTTGCGTCAGTTCGTCCAGGACCGCATACCCGGCGTAAGCCGATGGTTACCTGTGTATCCTAACTATAAGCCATCTTAGACTGAACAGGATAAGTTTCTTCATTTATTTTTTAAAAGATTATTAGTTTAATAAATCCCCCCCCCCCCAACTTATTTGCTGTCATTTTATAATAGTCTCTCTCTCTCTCTCTCTCTCTCTCTCTCTCTCTCTCTCTCTCTCTCTCTCTCTCTCTCTCTCTCTCTCTCTCTCTCTCTCTCTCTCTCTCTCTCTTTCTCTCTCTCTGTTGTGTGACTATGGCTAGAGAAATTCCGAAACTTCCCGTTTTTCTAGTCTAAATTGTTCATTTAAAAAAAACAAATAGAAATTCCATTTTTTTATTTTTAGCTACTTGTGGAACAAATATTCACTAGGAACTGCAGACCAAGTGAAAGACCAAATAAAACGTACATTGCGCAAGCCTTTGAAGAAAACTCAATTTAAAAAAAAAAACAAGCAGGGTGCTTAAAATAGTAACAGAAATAAATCATATTTTGTGGGTAATATATCATGACTTCTTTATGAGAATAATAATCACTACGCAAATCTTTTAAGCTAGTGCCTACTCTTTGTTTTGCGATCATGGTCCGGGTGTGATTTTTTTATTTGCTTTGTCCAAATACAATAACAATTACAATGGTGACTGATTCTAGTTTAGGACCGTATCAGTATCTGCATCTTGGATGGCGTGAATGCTGATTCGGAGACAAAGGTATTGTAATTCGTTTTAATAAACACACAACGCTAAAAAAGGTATAATACTCTGCTTTCAAATATAGATGACATTACTTTTACAAGAGTCATTATTCTCGACTTTGTGACAGTCGTGGCAGGCAACACCGTCACGACTTCGTCATTGTTAAGTCTAGCGTTTCCTGTTTGCTTCTAGCAGACGTTTTTCGCGATACACGATTATATGGCCTTGGTAAACATAATACAGTCAGCAGGTATTATTCAGTAACATTTAAAATGCGCAACTTAGTGATTTTCTGAAATATTTAATTTCTTTACCACTTCGGGTAAAGGCCTACATTGATTTGTAGGGCTACCACTGTTAGTCGGATTGAAATGAATAGTAGTGGGACGTGTATTCGATACGGCCTTAAAAAAATAATTCAGAGACGCAGTAATAAGGGCTAGGTTTAGGAATCCTAACCCCAACCTTAATCCCAATCCTAATGGCACGGGCAATTATTTTGACAGCATTGAAGAGCACATCCCACTTTTTCATTTCAACCTTACAGTTGACAATAGGCCCTAACTGAATTCAGTGATGCTATCGATGATACACAATCACAGTGTACTCACAGTGACTATAGGCTACTTGATGATTGAAAAACACTATTGATCATACACAATCACAAAACTGATTGATTTTTGTAGGCCTATATAAATGTTCAGTTAACTGAAGCACAGTGGGCTGTGTTCTTCAGTGTCATCCTAGTAATTCGCCAGCATCATTAGGGTTAGGATTAAGGTTTAGGTTAGGTTTAAGATGTTTAAACCTTGCCCCTATTTACTGTGTCTCTGAATTCTTTTTTAAGGCTGTATCGAACAGACGGCCCACTGCTCTTCAATTCAACCTGAGTGTTCTCACATTGGGTTGAATCACAATTTACTTGGCGATTGGCCATCTTTTTGCAGTCATCGTTTGGTTTAGGGTTAAGTATAATGTTTGTGGATGTTTCTGTCTAACCATAACCTTTAATCCTAACTCAGGACCCCAAACCGTAATACCTTTAAATAAACACTTATTAGTACTCACTCACTACACTACCACTAACATTTGCTACAAGATGACTTACCACTCAGCAAATTGTAATTCAGCCCTCAAATTGTGTACTCTTTATTTTGAAATAATGCTTTCGCTTTGAGTTTTGCTGACCATCGTTTCCTGGTTTAGATGGTTGTGACTTAAAGGAATCTGCAAATAATTCAGTGGGTTGTTTGCATAAATACATATTTCCTAATCGTTAACCAGGCTACATGCATATTTATATGAATTATTCATGAAAATGAATTTATATTGAATTTAAAATTATGAAAATTTTGAAACATGATCAGTTGAAATAAAAGCAGCAAAATAAATCTTAATTTTTTTTAACATAATACCATTATTGGTGTTACACTGTTAAGATAGAGCAATCAACAAATAAATAAAGAAGTCCTGGAAAAAGCAAATATGCAAAGAATAAGGAACGAGACCAATAGTGATCAAGTAAACATGTCTGGACATATAAAGAGACATAACACTTTATTTGAAACCAATTTTGGAGGAACAGCTGAAGGCAAATGGGCAAGTGGGTGACAGCATTGTATGTGAGGAAGGAAACATCAAGAAGTGAACATAGAATAGTCTGTCAAAGTATAGGCCCCTATCTTTAATTAAAGAGACAAATGACTGTCCTCTCACAATCTTGTCTCCCAACTCGTGATCAAAACGTTTCATGGAGTGGTTAAAAAATGTATTTTGCAAGGATCTACGATGGTGTCAGATTGCTGCTAACACTATGTTTTGAGCTTAGTTACAAGGCATTAAAAACAGTTATAACACATAAGGAAGGGAAACCCGAGGCCTGTAAACAGTAAATAAATATTAGACAAACATAAAGGTATGTTTTCAGGCACTCGTAAGAAATAAAGAAGTAGAACACTAGACAACAGAAAAACAACAGACGTGAGTGGCTTACCCAGGACTCGAACCCCAGACCTTCCGTGCGACAACACCGCCTAGCTATGCAAGCGAATCACACTATCCTCCCAGCCATCTAGGCATCACCAAAAAATGATGCTTCAATGACCGGTCATTAGTGCGAACCGCAAGACACAACACCGGAAGTTTACAATGGGCAGCCCAACCTATTAATGACACAATCACTTCTGTTGTTCCCCTGTTATGCAGTAAAGGTTAGGCCACACAAGACAAAGACCTTAATACTGTATATATGCCTTTAACTGAGGATTCAGAGAAAGAGTAATAGTACCTAATTGTTTTTTTTTTTTAAAATAAAATTTTTAATATACAGCCTCTGTGTGTGTGTCACGTCTCATTATTTTTTTAAATGCTGAAAACAGGGTTAGGGTTGCCTTTAAGATTAGCGGTAGTGGTAATGTTTTAACCACTCAAAGCAATACTAGTTGAACAAGATGATGAGTGGACATTAAAGTCTGATTCATCCTACTTATTATCATCTGGGCGTTACCAGGGCCCAACAGGGAAGTAAAGAAGAGTGTGTTAAGTCATGTTTTCGAGTGGGAGTTCAGTGTTTGGGATTCTTACCTATGGGTCTGATTTTTTATATACACGCTAGTTATGAGATGATTTTTTATTTAGGTGCTTTGTGTACGATATTTTTGGAACATAGCTCAACTGAGTGTGTGTTTGTTAGTTTTTTAAAAATAAAGAAAGTGTTTGTTGTAGCCGTTTATGGTAATGGTGTTGGTCTTCACAATGCGAATGGCAAACTGAACGAAAATGTCAACAAACTGTTCTGTAAAACGGACTACAACAGGTAGTGTTTGAACTGATCACTCGATGGTAAACTAGGCAGTACATAAGTCAGTGATTGCTGGACATATAGTTTATTGACATGGCACATACGAAGAAACGATACGATCATAGTTATAGGTTATAGGTACAAAATGTCATACTTTGAAGTTGCTGATCATTCTTAGTTATTCTTCAAATGATTAAGTCTTATCAACACCCACAACAATCTATTCAGCTATTGAGTTCGGAATCGGCTAACCTCTCTCTACATCCGTGCCACGACTTTGGCATTGAAGCATGTACGGCACTTAAAACATGTGCGTAAGATAAACAATATAACTTCTTCTACTCGTAGGAATTCTCCGTCTACGATTCAAATCTTAAAGGCAAGCGACTCTGTAGATCCATTCTAGGAACATCTTAATTCCCGCTAGACTAGTATTAGAGCGGCCCTTTTCATACAGCATTAAAATAAGAAGTGGGACGATAACTCACATGACATTCCTGATATTGGTTTCGACCTGAAGACCAATACAGATCACTAGAAATAACTGGCTTCCTTAAAATGCCATTGAATACGAAATATAAAATTACTATCATGGACACAAGCCAGTTCCATGTTTCCACTCCAAAACGTGACGTCACAAACTACTCAACTAGGTTACACGTGCGTCCAAAGCAACACTCACTGCTTTGTGCACGTCAGTGCGCGAATCAATCGAACGCTTAAACAATATAACTACATAAAACTGGTGCGTACATTTGGCAGGACCGACGACTACCCCCTTAGGTAATAAATGTACGTAACAGCTCCCTTATTACCTCCCCTTAAAAAAATTAATCCCATTAATTTTTTTCGAACTAATTACTCGAGAGAGGTGAGTCAAAACTACAACAAGATTTATGACATGCATAAAATTATATCATATTAAGAAAAGAATATTAACTTGAAATTAATATAACTAAATGACAGTATGCATTAAAGCACACATCCACCATCGACCTACTTTGGAACGATGTGGTAATATTCGAAGTAAAAAGAAGTTGAAAAAAATGAAAATGAAGAATCAACAAAAAAGATGATAATAAAATTCAACTAAGTTTTCAACAAAATTTGAAACATATGATTTCAAAAATGAAAATGAACAGCAACACTGATGATAATCAATGATAAAAGAATCAGTGAAACAGAAAATTTTGAAATACAATGTGTAAAAATGAAGCAATGCAAAATTAAACACTTTAAGAAGCAACGCACTTACTGATATCTAGCACTAGTAAGTTTGACTAGTTATCTAAAAATAAAATATCATGTAGTGGAATACGTGACTACACGTATTGCGAGACACTAATAACGTTAGTAGATGTGTGATTTATAAACAATCAAATTGATTAAATTGAATTAATCTAATTCTAGTACTTAATTACACATAAATAAATAACTAGTAATTTATTCTAAGTAATTCTAATTTCAGTCATTGTGAATATTCGTTCAGAACTATTTAGAGTCAACAAGAATATGTTCCTAATGTTCCATGCACGAAATAAGTTTACGAACACGATATGTAGTGTAATATGTTCCATAACACTAACGAATGTCTATTTGTTGCTTTTTACCAATGTTTCCATACTAGAAAAAAAATGTTACTTTAATATCACTGTTCCCGTTCTAATAAAACGTTACTTCACAAGAAATAATGTTATAATCCATATGTAAGTATGTTCTGAAAGTTATATTTATACGAATACTGTCGAACTACCCATAGTCTTCACAGATGTACAATTAATGACACTGTACAAAGTTATTCATGTTTCGGTGAGGACGTTTCTCCATCTAAAAGTGGTTTAGTTTCACCAAGTTCACTAGGGCATCTTGAAAGACAGTCTGCAAATACATTCTGTACTCCAGGAATAGCTCGTATCTCAAAATGGAACGGTTGAAGAGCTATAGCGTAACGCGCTGACTTTGATGACTTAACGTTTCCAGTATTCAATGCGGTAAGAGCTTTCTGGTCAGACTCCACCACAAAGTGTGATCCGAGGAGATAACGATCCAGTTTTGTGATTGCCCAGACAAGAGCGAGAAGCTCTTTGTCTAGAACGGAGTATTTCATCTCGCTCGTCGTAAGCTTTCTGGATACGTACATAATTGGAAATAAGGTGCCTCCGTATTCCTGCATCAAAACTGCCGCGATAGCGTAGGAAGAAGCATCACTGCGAAGAACAAAGGTGAGATCTTTGTTAGGCAACCTTAAAAAAGGCTTATTTGAAAAAATTTGTTTTATATAGTCTAACGCCGTTTGGTGATCCTGCGACCACTTTATTACATTAGGTGTGCCTTTCTTCAGTAACGAAGAAAGAGGTGCAGTTATAGTAGACAAATGAGGGATGAATTTAGAATAGAACTGTATTAGTCCTAAGAGTGACCTCACTTGTTTTTTTGTCTTAGGTGCTGAGATGTTTAAAATTTTAGAGACGTTACTGTCTTCTGTATACATTAAACCGCGACCTATACGGTGACCAAGAAATGAGATGTCATGAAAACCGACAAAAGCCTTTGAAGGTTTCGCTGTTAAGTTATAATCCTGTAAGGTAGAAAGTAAAGATTTTAAACCCTGAATATGTTCATCCCAAGAGTCACTGAAAAGACAGATGTCATCTATATAAGTAATGACATCGGGACGATGAGACAATATGCGGCGCATCATGCGTACAAAGGTAGCTGGCGCATTCATTAACCCGAAAGGCATAAAATTATATTGAAAAAGACCCCGTGGCGTCGAGAAAGCGGTGAATGGCTTTGCTTTCGTAGTGAGTGGCACTTGCCAATAACCCTTTGAAAGGTCAAATTTCGAAAAGAATGTAGCATGAGATAATTTCTCTAATAAGTCGTCTAAAAGAGGTAATGGTTCCGCATCGAATTTTGTAACTTTGTTTAACTTCCTGTAATCTACGCAAAGACGTATATTGTTGTCTTTCTTCCTAATGATTACCATAGAAGAAGAATATGGTGATGAAGATGGTTCAATTATATTTAATTGGAGCATCTCATCCAATTCCTTATCAACCTTATCACGAAAGTGTAAAGGAATAGGATATGGGCGAACTCGAATCGGTGTATCGTCAGTCAAAATAATGTCATGTTGGATGACTGACGTATGACCTGGGATGTCGGTGAGGACATCCTCATACGTGTGTAGAATTTTAGAGACTTGCTGACGTTGATCATCAGTAAGAGTAGATGAGATAGTAACATCATTCCATTTCTCAGTGGAATGGAGTGGTACAACTGGTATTGGTAGTTGTACATCATCGAAAGAAGATTCCTCTTCTTGGATGACTGACAAACTAGAATAGTGTTGAATAGGTGGTGTAGGATCGTCAGTTGCTTGGAACACCGATTGTAGATAATCAGGACGTGAGTAATACTCCTTCAACATGTTAATGTGGAAGGTTTTATGTTTGCCATTAACATCAACGATGTAGTCGACATCGGATATTCTTGAGATGATCCTGAAAGGACCTCTCCAGGTAATTAAAAGACGATTGTTATGCGCAGGGAGTAATACAAAAGCTTCATCACCAGGTATGAGCTGGCGAAGACGTCTATATTTGTTTGCAGATAGACGAGCTTTTTCTTTGGCATGTTCGGATGATGCAGTAGCTAGTCTACAAGCATCTATGATTTTCTTTCTAAGAGAGATCACATACTCATAAGAGGATTGAGTTTCCTCTTCAATATTCTCATCCACCAATAAGTCGTGGATTAACGACATCGGACCGCGTGGTTGCATGCCAAAAACAAGCTGGAACGGAGAAAACCCCGTTGCTTGATTTTGTACCTCGCGATACGCAAAGAGACAAGCGGGTAGGACCCGATCCCAGTCTTGGGGATGGTCTTGAGTCATCTTACCCAACAACTGCTTGAGTGTCCTATTGAGACGCTCAATTAACCCATTTGACATCGGATGATAAATAGAACTAAGAGATCTATCTATACCTAATGTCTTCATCACTTGAGACATGGATTCAGAAATGAACTGAACCCCATGATCCGACAAAATTTTCCGTGGAAAACCAATGCGTGAGAAGATTAACATCAATGCCTCTGCTACACTGGCAGATGAAGTGTTCTTGAGAGGGATGGCCTCAGGCCAACGAGTGCACATATCAATGCACGTAAGAATATGCGTATGCCCTCTAGCAGATGGGAGCATTGGACCAATAATGTCAATGGCCATTTTATCAAATGGTCTAATCGGGATGTCCGCAGCTTGAATAGGAGCCGCATGAAATGGACCCCGTACCTTAACTTCTTGACATATCAAACAGGACCGACAATAGAGAGTAACATCTCTATGGACGCCTGGCCAGTAGAATGCCGAAAGCACTCTGGATTTGGTACGCGAAAAACCCATATGGCCCGCACATTGCGAGTCATGAGCATGTCGTAATATACGAGATCTCATACAGGATGGGACAAGAATCTGAGAACATAAGGATAAATCCTTTTCCCGTATGACTCTAACCAAAATCCCATTTTTAAGTATAAAGTCATGTCTAGATTTTGCAAGTTTGTTGCTTGTATTCTTTTTGTTAACATACTGAAAGAATTTTTTTAATGAATGATAATTCATTCTTTTGCAATGTTGCAAACAACTCCCGTGAAATAGGAGCATCATCATCACAAGTGGTATGAACTGTAGGTTCAATAGGTGTATCATGCGACATATTAGTAGCTTGCGCTCTAGTCACTACTGCATTTGCAGTTTGAATATGTCGCTCTTCCCATTCAGCAATTTGCTGTGGTGTACACTCTTTAATACCATGTATGCGACCAAGTATTACATCACAGATTGGGTTAGGCAGAAGACATGCTTGGATCTTTCCTGAAAAGAAAGGTGTGTTAAGATCAATAATAGCAGTGGGAAATGTTTCAATAGTGCCACCAAATGTTACACATTTGACAACCCGGCCCGTGGCACAACTTGGGTCGATCAGCGAAGTCCGGACACCGATTGTTGTACAACCTGAGTCAAATAGGAGAGAGCATGAAATATTATTGACAAATCCCTTGTGAAACTTAAGAGAGCCCTGTCCCTGGTGTACTGACGCAGCAGTGGCTGTACAGACTGCAGGCAGGCTAGGCAAGGTATGTCCGCAACGCAGCGTCGTGATCGCCTTAGGCTGGAAAAGAGTCGAGCATTCTGGGCAGTCTTTCACCTGGGAACAATCTAGAGAACAAGACATAGCATTGTGAGTTTCAGCTACTTTACCCTGTTCAATGTTAGCCTGTGTATCATTAAAAGCAACATTAGAATGTCTACCTGTATTATTCAACGATCTATCTCGTCGGCGCGATCGATTGTGATTTTTGTCATTAAAATTGCCATAATTGTCATTTCTGCTAGAGTTAAAATTTGGATTAGTCCGATAATTTGTAGAATGATCGTTATGATGTTGGTTAAATGGTTTATTTCCAAAAAATTGTCTGTTTTGCGGACCCTGAGACCTTGATCTCCAGTTTTGTTTATTATAATGTCCTTGACTATTTTTAAAATAATTGTTACCAAAATCTCGCGATCTGTGAGTTTGGTTCCAAGAAACATTAAATGGAGCAGATTGTTGAAATTGCTTCCCTTTGTAAAAGTTATCATTGGTGAAATTATGATTATTTCCCTTATTGACATACCTATCAGCACTAAAAGAACGATTGCGTGAAAAATTGTTTTGTTGTGCTGCAAAAGCAACAGGCAATTCACTCTTAATCTGCGCGTTACTTAGATCCATGTTTGGGTGAGCAGTGCAAAAATTTTTTGCATGTTCTTCTAAGTTTTTCATTGATAAAGGTTTCCGTTCGTGTAAAAATGCGAGAAATGTAGGGTTTACCGACGAAAGTACCTTATCGCGCATCAGTAAATCAAAGAGACCTTCATACGACTTTTCAATTTTGGATAATTCGATCCATCTTTCTAATGTTAGTCGTATCTGTGACAGAAAATCACTAAAATTTCTGCCAGATTGAGGTAGTAATGCGTGAAATTTCAAACGATATTCGTTTTCTGTCATTTGGAATTTTTGCAGAAGTGCTGCTCTAAGAGCATTGTAGTCATTTTTCTCACCAATGCTGGTGGTATGATAAACTGCTAATGCATCTCCTGTAAGTAATCTGGATAAATATGTACAGTATAGCGCTTTATCCACGTTATAAGACCCACAAGTGGCCTCAAACCTATCTAGGAAGAATATTACATCATCAGACGGGGGATTAAATTTTGGTAATTTAAGGTGAATTTCCTTAAAATGATCCTGTCTGGATGAAGTGTGGCTTTCAAAAGTTCTCTGAGAATTAGCTTCCTGAGTTAACCTAAGTCTCTCATATTCTGACTCTGCTAATTTCAGTTCATGCTGTCGTTTTCTTTCATTCTCTTCCATCTCAAGCTGAAGTCGTTTTGTGTTTTGTTCAGCTATTAATCTCCTTTCTTCTATTTCTTTTTGTTTCTGTTCCATTTCCTTGTGTTTAACTTCCATTTCTTTTTCAGCTATTAATCTTTTTTTCTTCCATTTCTTTTTGTTTAACTTCCTTTTCTTTTTGTTTATCTTCAGCCTCCCTTTGCTTCTGTTCTGCCTCTCGCTGAAATCGTTTCTCTTCTAATTCAGCGGCTAATCTCATTTTTTTTCTCCTCTTCCTCAGCCATAAATTTCCTCTTCTTCTCTTGTTCCTCAGCCTCAATCCGTTTTTGATCTGCCTCAAATTGAAGTTTTTCTAGTCTTAAAGTTTCTAACTTTCTCTGTTCGGCTTCTATTTCTTGAGCTTTCCTATATTCTGCAAGTGCAAATGTTTTTGCTTCATCAGGAGCCATCTGAAGAGCTTTTGCTTGCTTAATGAAATAGTCTAAGGTAGCCATTTCAATATTATTATGTAATAATACTATTTAAAAGTGTTACTACAACTAGTGTTCTTCGTTCCTGTTCTAGAACGGTAAAATCAATTTATATAATAGGCAATAATATTAATAATTAATAATGTACTTTATAACATGTAATGGTGTGAAAGCAATAACGTGACAGACAATAGCACAATAATGACACGACAAGATATTCAAGCCAAACGAAGACGTTCGCAGAAATCCAATTAAAATAAAATGGGAAACTAAAATGGAATGTCGTAAAGAATTACGATGATAACTGCGATTAAATTCAACAAGACAATAGACACCACAGTGTAAAAACAAAGGTTTTGTAAAAAACTAAACGACAGGAAAGGTGAGACGGACAATAATCACATACAAAATT
The DNA here is from genome assembly GCA_024509875.1 of Oreohelix idahoensis. Lineage (NCBI taxonomy): Eukaryota > Metazoa > Mollusca > Gastropoda > Stylommatophora > Oreohelicidae > Oreohelix > Oreohelix idahoensis. The sequence goes on from JAMPIV010015061.1 coordinate 91,611, forward strand.
CATCATAAAACTAAGGTACAAGTAAAAATAGCTACCAAAAACAACAAGTAAACGTGACACTACAGCTAGAACAGACAGGTGTCACAGACCACCAGACACAGTGGACCTAGAATCCTTCTACGCTCACGCGTAGGAACATTCCACTGCGGGAAGTCTGCAAAATAATGTCCTACAGAACGTCTGACGAAGAGCCCGAATTGACTTCGAGATGGATCTCGTTCGTCAGATCTACCGCCCAACCTCCCGCGAAGAATACACAAAACATAACGCATAACATAGAAAATATATATAAGTGTACATAATCAATCAAGGCACAGCTAATAGTAATAAAGGGTATAACGGATACAAGTTATACTTAGCTCGCGTGCAGGTAAAAATCAAAGTGCCTTGTCCCCGTGTATGTACGTAAGAGGATGCAATACTTCGCTCTGCGTATATCAAACTAGCTCGCACGTAGTACTGACGAAGAGGTGAGCAAGGCAGTCAGTCACTGTACAACCCGAAGTGAAGGTTGATAGATGACCTTGAGAATCTTGTAACGGTCAGTTGATTACGATTCATGTTGACAACAAGTTCCAACTTGACGATGATGTCGCCTTGAAAGTACACATTCTATTTTCAAACGATTAATTTGCTTGAGTAAGATCCGTTGAAATACTGAATTTCAAACCACGCTGGCGCACCAATCACTGTTGTAGCCGTTTATGGTAATGGTGTTGGTCTTCACAACGCGAATGGCAAACTGAACGAAAATGTCAACAAACTGTTCTGTAAAACGGACTACAACAGGTAGTGTTTGAACTGATCACTCGATGGTAAACTGGGCAGTACATAAGTCAGTGATTGCTGGACATATAGTTTATTGACATGGCACATACAAAGAAACGATACGATCATAGTTATAGGTTATAGGTACAAAATGTCATACTTTGAAGTTGCTGATCATTCTTAGTTATTCTTCAAATGATTAAGTCTTATCAACACCCACAACAATCTATTCAGCTATTGAGTTCGGAATCGGCTAACCTCTCTCTACATCCGTGCCACGACTTTGGCATTGAAGCATGTACGGCATTTAAAACATGTGCGTAAGATAAACAATATAACTTCTTCTACTCGTAGGAATTCTCCGTCTACGATTCAAATCTTAAAGGCAAGCGACTCTGTAGATCCATTCTAGGAACATCTTAATTCCCGCTAGACTAGTATTAGAGCGGCCCTTTTCATACAGCATTAAAATAAGAAGTGGGACGATAACTCACGTGACATTCCTGATATTGGTTTCGACCTGAAGACCAATACAGATCACTAGAAATAACTGGCTTCCTTAAAATGCCATTGAATACGAAATATAAAATTACTATCATGGACACAAGCCAGTTCCATGTTTCCACTCCAAAACGTGACGTCACAAACTACTCAACTAGGTTACACGTGCGTCCAAAGCAACACTCACTGCTTTGTGCACGTCAGTGCGCGAATCAATCGAACGCTCAAACAATATAACTACATAAAACTGGTGCGTACATTTGGCAGGACCGACGACTACCCCCTTAGGTAATAAATGTACGTAACAGTGTTCAAATGTTCTGAGTAGTTGGGGGAGAGATACGGGAGAGCTGAGCTCACATCTCAAGCTGTTAGTTTGCGCTTGAGCGAAGATTTACTGAGTGGTACTGAGAAACTATAATCTCGGTCATTAGGTATCTGGCAGGGCTTCGAGACGGGGATAGTCTCGCTAGTGTGTCCAGAGTATGTTTTGAAGGGAAGAGATTCAATATATATACTATTCAAATGCCATGGATTTTTCAGCTATTACAATGTATGATGTATCGCTGTTTATGCAATCAGATTCATTATGGATTATTAGCACAATGTTTGCCATTGTAACTTTTGCAACGATTGACTGTTCATCGATTCGCTGTTCATGCGATCAGTCATTATGGATTATTAGCACATGTTTGCCATTGTAACTTTTCAATGATTGACTGTTCCTTGATTCGCTGTTCATGCGATCAGATTCATTATGGATTGTTGGCATCTGTTTTGCCATTATAACTTGTGACAATGTACTGTTCGTGATGTCAATGTTGCTGTGATCAATAAACGGTGTATGCTTTGGAAAAACCTTATTCGCATTATCCTTTGGTCTATTTCCTAACCTAGCGTTACTGTTGTGTGGGTGACATCAGAGACATACGAATTTAAAGAACTCATGACATTCGCCCATTATATTTACACACCTGTCGGCCACTAACAGTAAGCCCAACCTTACTGACATCGTCCTTGTCAGTGGTACTACAACACCCACCACAAACATTCAACAATAACAGAAACACTAACAGAACAGCTTGTAACGAAACTACACACTTAACAGAGTGACACTGTAACCCGTCAGGTGTCGTTGAAGGCAGATTGGAATCAAGCTAAATAAAACTGCAGCAACAATACGGGCAAGTCAGCTAAAAATAATTAACATAAGTCAGTAAGGCTTGGTATGTACTTGTTGAGGACCTGTGCTCCACAGTGAGCTGAAAGGTAATGATGATGGTTTTGCTTGATGTGGAGATGGCTCTTGATCTAATCTGATCCTAAGATAGGCTCACTGTAAAGATATGTGGTACAGTCAAAAAGGCATGCACACCATCATTGCAGGCAGACACTGGAACTGGGTTGGCCATGTCCTCAGAATGGACCCTGACACGGTCACCAGAACTGCTATGCTATGGACCCCAGAGGATGGTGAAAGAGAGGCAGACCAAAGACAACCTGGTGAACAGTGGAGGCTGAGATGGACACCGACCGAGCAAAATGGGGACAGTTTGTTGCTGCCCTACAAGATGCCACAAGGCGTGATGGCCACTGACTGCTTTGTCTTAGTCCAAGAGGCTATTCTTAGATTTCTATGATAGACAGTTAGGGTCTTGGATGTCACATTCTTGATAGAATCTCTGAACTATTCTACTAAGTGAATTAAAATGTTTTTTTCTGGCTGTGACTAAATTATAAAAACAGCATCAGCCACCAGTAATGGAATTCAGTAGCCTGACAAAAACAGTCTGAAGAACTGGACTTTGCTGATGAACTCACCCTTCTGTTCTATAGCTGAAAGCCATATACTAAACAGAATCAGAGTACCAGATGAGAGGTCACAATAGCTAGGTCTGAAAATCCACAGAAAAAAGTCAAAGATCAGGATATTGGTATCCAGATTGCACAAGGAGAAACACCCCTCCATGATGTGAACTCGTATGTTTCTTGGCCGCAACATACACAGAGTTAGAGGAACAGATTTCAAAAAAAGGATGCAATCAACAACAGCAACAAAATAGAAGGGCTTTCACTGCATTAGGAAATATTGGAAATGAAAGGACAAAGTTCAAAACAAAAATAAGAAATTTAAACTCATAAATCATCATCATTTTCCTTTGTGCTCGTTATAGAGCAGGGATCAGCAACCAGTTGATCCAGATCTAACGGTAGATCCCAATGGTGGATTTGGTAGATCTTTAGTTTAAGGGACTTCTGGGGGGGGGGGGAGACTTTTAAAGTACGGAAATTTCAGACTAGCCTCTCCAGCCAGCATTTATGATTGCGATGTACTTGCGATGAAAAGGTACTTTTCCCACATTCCCAATGTAAACTCGTGAGCTGGCTACTAAAATACGAGGGGAAGTCAGTAAGTTACAAACTGATATGGGGAAACTGAAAATGGTATTTAGTAGTTTCTAAAGGTGTCATTAGGCGACAGTATTATCCAGCTTTATGATTAGCTTAGGTAGCAGACTGCTAGGTGTCGCATGCGCAGAGCAGATAAAAATGGCGACCGTGCTCGTAGAGTGTACCAATGAAGAACAGCGTGCTGTTTTCCATTTTTTTGGGGCAAAAGGACTTCCTGCAAAGGATATTCATAAGGAATGTGAATGCTGCATCGTACTGTGAAGTTCTGTTGATGCTTCGGGATGCAATTCAAAAAAAAAACGCCCAGGCCTACTGACTAGAGGAGTACTGCTCCATCACGACAATGCCAGACCACAATCAGCTCGATTAACCCAGGAGAAAATTGAACAACTAGGGTGGCAAATTCTTGAACATCCGACTTACAGTCCCGACTTAGCCCCGAGTGATTTTCACCTGTTTGGTCCACTAAAAGCTCACCTTGGCGGTAAACATTTCGCGGGTGATGCAGAGGTTGAACGTGAGGTGCGAATGTGGCTGAGACAGCAGAGCACGCACTTCTATGCAGCAGGTTTTAAAGCACTAATACAGCGATGGGATAAGTGTATCAATGGTGGTGGAGATTATGTTGAGAAATAAAGGGGAAATGTAAGTGCAATAATACATGGTGTTCAAGTTCGTATCTCATTTATTTATTTCCCCATATCAGTTTGTAACTTACTTACTGACTTCCCCTCGTATATTTGTGAACTGCATGAGATAGAAACACAATCTTTTCTTTATACGGTTCATCATCCCTCCTCTCTCTTCTCCCCCCCTCCCTCCCCCCCCCCCCCCCCCCCCCTTTAAAATTACACATTTTAATGACACAATTCTGTCTGTCTCTCTCTGTCTGTCTGTGCGTGCATGCATCCAGCTCCTCCATAGTACGTACGTACGTACTATGGAGGAGCTGGATGCTGAACCAACATTGGAAGAACTCAGCAAGGCTATTGAAAGCTTAGCCTATGGCAAAGCACCAGGCAGTGATGGGATTCCTCCCGATTAATCAAATGCTGTAAGAGCACACTATTACATCCCCTGGATTGGGTGCTGTGCCAGTGTTGGGAAGAGACAACTATTCCTCAAGACATGCGAGATGCCAAGATTGTAACACTGTATAAAAATAAAAGAGACAGAAGTGATTGCAATAACTACAGAGGCATCTCTCTTCTTAGGATTGTTGGTAAGGTTTTTGCCAGAGTCATTTTAATGCTACTACACAAGTTAGCTGAGCGCATATATCCAGTCACAGTGTGGATTCCAAGCTAGAAGATCAACAGCAGACATGATCTTTTCTCTCCGCCAGTTTCAGGAAAAATCAAGAGAGCAGAAAAGACCTTTATATATCACCTTTATAGACCTCACAAAGGCTGAGTCAGGATGTGGACCCTGCACCAGTTATCACAATCGATAACTATGAGTTGGCAGTGGTGCACCACTTCACATACCTGGGGTCTACCATCAATGACAAACTCTCTCTGGACACAGAAATTGACAGCCGCATTGGCAGCTGCATCTACCTTTGCCCGCCTCACATCGCTTGTTTGGGGAAACTCCAAACTCACAATGAAGACCAAAACTGCGGTATATAATGCCTGCGTCACCAGCACACTTCTTTATGGTAGCGAGACATGGGCAACCCATGCTAAGCAAGAAAGAAGGCTCAATACCTTCCATCTACGTTGTCTACGCTACATCCTCATCATTTCGTGGAAAGAAAGAGTGACAATTGTCAAGGTGTTGTCACGTGCTGGCCTTCAAAGCATGTATACACTGCTTAGACAGCGCAGACTACACTGGCTTGGCCATGTCCGCCGCATGGAAGATGGTCGCATCCGGAAATATATCTTCTACGGACAACTGGCATATGGCAAAAGAACTGTTGGGTGACCGCAGCTGAGATTCAAAGATGTGTGTAAGAGAGACATGAGGGCACTGGACATAAATCCAGAAACTCTGGAGGATGAAGCTGCCGATCACACCAAGTGGCAATGCTTCTATGGCGCCACCTCAGATTGGGTGAAAAGAAGCTCACACAACAAGCAGAAGAGAGTAGTAAACGTTGAAAGGAACACCAGGAAAATAAGCAGCTGAGGGCTGTCACCTCATGGGCGCATTCCAAAGTGGCAGTTATGACTGAGGGGGCTTTGATGGAGCCCGAGGAACATGCCACCTCAGATTGGGTGAAAAGAAGCTCACACAACAAGCAGAAGAGAGTAGTAAACGTTGAAAGGAACACCAGGAAAATAAGCAGCTGAGGGCTGTCACCTCATGGGCGCATTCCATAGTCAGTTATGACTGAAGGGGTTATTATTAATATATATATATACTAGCACAATCTTTGAAGGACCGAGGACTAGAATGGAACCAGGCCAGGAGGAAGACAGCCGAGAGGATAGTGTGGCGCTCTCTCTTCCAAACCTCTACACCTCACGGTAGAAGAAGAACGACTAAGTAAATAAATATATACTAGCAATAACCCATCAAAATTGACAGGTTTTTAATTGCAGCCATCTTATCATTTTGATCCATTATAATAAGTCTGCAATACTTTAAATTAAAATTTTGTCTTGAAGAAACAATCAGAAACTTACATTTTAAGGTTATTTTTAAGAAAATGATGAGTTAAATCTGTTTCCCGAATGAAACTGGACAGAATAGTATCTTGATTGTCTGTTGATTTAATCTGCATCTCCGCATCTTCCTGTCTCCAGTTCATGTACTGTTTATCAATTGTGTTGTTGGCTTCTTTCCACAATCAAACTGTTCATTCTTCTTCTTCTTCTTCCGTCCTTAGCCACCGACCGTCAAAGCAGTCAGTGGCCATTACGCCTAGTGGCGTCTTAGGGCAACAGCAGATAGGTTTTCTTTGCCATTGTTTCCCATCACGCCTAGTGGCATCTTTAGGGCAACGGCAAATCAACCCATTTGCTGTTGTTTCCGTAATCGAAGTGACTGGCAAACGGGTGATCAGCCCGTTGTGCAAACTGTTCATGCACACCGTCATTTGTGCACTTTTCTATTTTCGGGAGAGTAACATATAAGGGAAACAATACAATTATTGTCTAACTTTCAACCACAGTTGCACCCCTTAGCTGTGGTTGAAAGTTAATGTACTCTCTCAAAAATAGAAAAGTGCGCAAATGATGGTGTACATGATGTGACCGACCGACGTACTTACGGCGGGAATTATGGTATTGGATATATATTTATATAGTTGATCTTTAGAGGGCTAAGTGTTACTAAAGCAGATCCCAAGAGGTCCTGCTGGGTTGCCGACCCTTATTATAGAGCATCAAGCCACCACTGCAGCTGGTCCCCTTGCAGGAAGCCTGGACCAAGCACTCACATGCTCTTGCAGTGGTGGTTTCTGTGGCAATCTATTTTACACGATGAGGTTGCCAGCCCTATGTACACAGTCGTATTAATCCCTTTGTACGACCTATCAGGAGGTGCAGTAGACCTGTTCCTTCTTTGTCTCTTCAGAGATCCCCCAGAGAACAACACAGGGCAACTCAGATATCACGCCAGTCCTATTATGTAGCGGTGGAAAATGGAGTACGGCACATAAATAAAAAAACAAAAACCAATAAGTTAGACTTTCTTATACGGGTGTTTGCCCAGAAGGACATGTCTTGTCAACCCTTGCTGACCACCCTCACCCTGCTCGTGTCTATCATACCATTTAAAATCCTATTCTTGGAAAGCACCCATGTAAGAAAGTCGTAAGTTATTGAGTTTTATTTGTGTGCCATATTCCATTGTCCACAGTATTAGAGTCATTAATGTGATAGTCTGAAGGTGAACGAGGAAGAAGTATGATAGGCAGCCGATGGAAAGAACCAGACATATTCGAGTAGAAGAAAGAAGGAAAAGAAGATAAGTACGGGCTAACATACACATTGAGGAAACCAGTTAATGGCATCCCTTCTGAAATGCTTAGGTTAAAAGAAAGTGAAGGAGACCTTGATAAACCTGTAGAATAAAACTGGAGACAGACATAAGGATAAAAAAAGACATGGAAAGAACTAGAAGGGATGGCGCAGGACAGGAGGCCTTGACATGAACTAGTTGAAAGCCTGTGATTCACAGGGGGGCTAAAAGGCAAAGTGATTTGCATGTTTGTGCAGTTTGATCTTGTCAGTGAATATGTAGCGTTTACTCTCGCAGGCTTGTGTAAACAGCCTGAATAAACATAGTTGTTAATTAATATAATTAGGGTGTGTTATTTGTCCCCGGGGACCTCTGATGAGACAAAGAAAGAACAGAACTGCTGTACCATCAGGCATGTCTTAGGAGGTGACTGATAACGTTTTTTGTGCATGAGGCTGGCAACCTTATCATGTAAAACAAATTGCTTCAGAAACCACTGTTGGGCAAGAGCATGTGAATGTTTGGTGCAGGCTTCTCTATAAGGGCACCAGTTTCAGTGGTGGCTCCATGATCCATAAGAAACAAAAAAGGAAAAAGAATGATGTGTTATTTGTTTCTTTAAATCTGCTGGAATCATTATTACATTAAAATCATACTTTTCAACAAATAACCATAGTTAATATTATTTGTGTTATCTCTGTCTCAGTAACAGGTTTGTCTTGGACTAGTGAATCACCATGAAGTTGGATGAGTTTGAAATTCGTTTTGACAACACTAGGGGTGTGTTTTCTACCGGGGAGAATGTTAGCGGGCATGTTATTGTCAAGCTGACCAAAGCGATGAAGATGAGAAGTGAGATGTAGCAGTGTTATTCTGTGCTTATGATATTTTCTGGTAGATTTTTATGTGTGAATTTTTTTATATATTTAATTTGTCAAGCAGGGATTTTTTTTTAAGCGAAGTTTATATCACTGATTCAGAGATTCTTTGTTCTTTCTTTCTTTCTCTGTCTATCTATTTGTCTATTTCACACACAAACAGACATATAAAACTGAGTTAAGCCAGTAGCCCAGGACATAACCATGGTCATATGGGAGGAGGAGGAGAATAACGTCAGGAATTTGGAAATGGGTTTATAGTTCAGAATGACTCATGGGAATCTGATCAGGTTCAGTGCAGATAATGAAAGATTCAGCAAACTGAGGCTAAAAGGAAATATGGAAACATGACATTGAGCAGAAATAAACTTTCATTAACGCTGGAAAAGTCAATGAACCACCAAAATATATGCAAGATTCAGGACGAAGGCGGGCATTTAAAAACAATAAAAACATGAATGTAGTATTGGATGACAGGGAAACAATAATATAAACCTATTAGCTCTTATTGTTCTTCTCTGTTCCTTCAGATTCCTGTGAAATTGTCTAGTTTTTCTGTCTTTGGCAGCTTGTATACAACTTTCCTTGGCGTCTTTATCCTTGTTATTTTTGCCTCTAGTTATTTTCATCATACGTTGTCTCCTGTATTTCTTCTACACTGGGAATTCCAGAACATGTGACGATAATATCACTTCTGTAGTGTTTATCCTGTTCACTTCCATCATATTTTCTCTTCACCTCATATTCAAAGTTCATGATCCTACCATATCATTGTAATTCCTCCATTGTTCTTGTTCTCTGTCTTATTTCAGAACCACACATTGGGACCAGCTTCACATTTCGGTTGAAGATCATTATTTTAGTTTAGGATTTGATTCTCTTTGATATTGTTATATATTTTCCAAATGTAATTTAAGTCTCTCTTGCTGTTGGGGGTCTTTATTTGGATATCATTGCCTTTTCCTTCAACTTTACTTATGTTACTGCGAAGATAATTGGGTTATGTTCAGTTCCTGTCAGACATTTCTCAAAGTGGGATCTGTGGGTCATTTGCTGTATTTATTCTCATGATCGTCCTTTCTTTGGGATTTTCAGACCCGGTTACTATGATCTCTCACCCACTGTTGTCATTTTGTTTTGCACAGAGTTTCAGTTATGGCATATAAGAGCAAGGTCATCAGCAAAATACAGGCTGTCAGACTATGTCTTTGGAATCCAGTACACAACCCTTGCTAGTCCATAACCTCTTGCTACCATTTTTTTAATTCTGTGCTGTTTTCACAACCAATCTGTAGCCAGTAAGAAGAGAAACTATAGCAGAAGATATATCTGTCACACGCTAGTTATTATCTCAGTGAGTTATACTAGTTGTCTTTCATGAAGAACTCTTCTTGCTATTAACATTGCAACACGAAATGTCAGTGAACTCACAAAGAGCCTTAAACTGAGTTCATGAAAAACACAAAAAAACACCAAATACCAATCTATTATGGGGGATATCATTTTGATGAAATAGTGTTAAGAAATGCATTATCTAGAAGAAGATGATGGGAAAAGAAACAAAAATCTTACTCTGTAACCTAACAAACCATTGTGACACCCAAAAGAACTTGGAAGCTGGAAAGAAAGAAACATCATGAAGGAAGTAAGAAATAAAGAAAGCTTGATCAGGCAAGAAGAACCCATGTACAATCAATCTACCTGTCATCTAGAACACTTGTGGAGTAAATCAAGTTCAGAACAGCAAGAGAAATATATTGGAGAGGTGAAAAAGTATACATTTTCATATGCCCTAGATTATTATTTGCTGTTTTATAAAAAAAATGCAGTTGGATGTTTGATACATAAGTTGTCATATTAAAATATATATTTCATCATCATCATTTTCTTTTTTGCTCCCTATGACGCATGGAGCCACCACTGTAGCTGGCACACTTGCAGTAAACCTGCATAAAACCTTCACATGCTCTTGCTGCAGTGGGTTCTGTATCAATTTGTTTTAGTGATGAGGTTGGCAGCCTCCTTGCACAACCTCTTATTAATCCCCTTGTACGGAATGCCCGAGGGAGCAGTAGTCATGTTCTTTCTTTGTCTCACCAGAGGGCCCCCCCTTTCCAGGAACTACAAGGGGCAAATATATATTTAAGTGTGTGTAAACTTTATCAATTGATTGCAGGGGAATTGATATTTCTCATACTATGAAAATCTCATTAATATTTTCATGTAAATTAGATTTTTGCGTTGTGTGTGTGTATTGTTTGCTGGCAACACAGTGATTTTATTTAAAAACATTGCATATTCTATCGTTGTCCTCAGATAGCTTCGTTGCTTAACCTCTCCTCTCATTTCTGTCTCAGCTTACTGTCCTCCAGAAAGTCACTACACATTTCACATCGTTTTTTCGCCAGGTATGCAGCTGTACTTCGAGGGTCGAGCTAAATCACACTGGGAGGTCAAGCAGGGACGCACTAAGACAGACTACAGAGCAACTGAGAACTATATTAATCACACAGTGACTCTTTATGGTACAGGTATGGTTATGGATTTTTCACCTGTTCACATGTGGTGCAGTGCAAATGTAAGCTGATCTGTTGCCATTGTAACTTGTTATGGTACAATTATGACAGCCTCAGAGATTGATTGGCAGAGTGGTTAGAGCACATGCCTCTTTTGGCAAGGTTCTGGATTTGAAACCTGGCAGTGTCATGCTCCAGTCTACCCGGTTGTAAATGGGTAACTGACTCTGCTCTTAAGCTAAGGAAGGCAAAGGCAGTGAGGAAAGGATCTGGTCACCCACATCTCATAAAGCTGGACTTAGTGTAGGGAAGTCTTTAACACCTCACTCCCCTATAGCAATTTCTACTATGGCACTACCTTTACCTTACAATTATGATGAGAAGATACATACAGTTATGGAGGCAGAGTGGACATAAAACCTCTATCATAACTCATTAGACCCTTACATAGAACTCTCAAGGCAATAGGAAGAGGATAAGCAGTAATTTTTATGTTTATATTAATACACATATTGTTTTCTGTAAGTAAATAAATGAACATTTATATTTTTAATTTATATGTTTTTTTCTTCTCTGTGGTTTGTTGTTCTTAATGAGGAGAAGTTGGTTCTTGAGTATATGCAGAGATTTTTTTATCTTCATTTTTTGGTGTTTTTTTTCATTGTTTCCGTTATGACAGTCAATTTTTAAAAACACTTTTTACCCAATCCAGATAGAAATAACAATAACTTGCCAATTCCTCTCTGCTTATTCCAGGTCAAAACAGCGTCGAGCATCCATCAGGCTTTCACTCCTACCCTTTCAGTCTTCACTTGAACCAAAATTTGCCATCATCATTTGAGGGACGCAGAGGCTATGTGCGCTATTTTTGTAAAGCGACCATAAATAGGCCGTGGAAATTTGATGAGCACACAAAACGGGCATTTACAGTAATTCATCACCTAGACTTGAATGCAGACCCGACTGCTGGTGTAAGTCAACAGAATGTATGCATGTTGATACAGATAACTCCTTTTTTTGTGTTCTGAGAAAGGAAACTATTTAAGCAACGTCATCATCATTAGCATTACCCTTCAGATCCCTTTTGAGTACAAGTCTTCAACAATTCTTTTTAAGGGGATGCACTACAGTGAAAACTAACTTTTGTTCTAATAATATTTTCACACTTTTTATATACTCAAAGGACGCAGTGTATGTCCATGAACCAAATTCTACAGTTTATTTTGTTAAAAAACGTGGTAACCCAAAAAAAACATCCGCCATATTGGATTTTAAACCAATTTTCAAGAGCAAAAATCTTATGTTTCCTATTGTCCAAACTTTATCAAATTGCACACACATGTTTTGACTGACAATTTAAAAAGTTGTTCACATGCTTATTTTTATAAGTTTAAAATTCTATTTTTTTTTAAAAACACTCTATTTGTATGAAAAAATATTTAAACAAAATATTTTTTAAAAACTATAAAAGCAAATTATCAAAATTTGCATGTGATCGATCATTTAAAGAAATATATGTGTACTACATGCATGCTAAATTTGAGACTGGTCTATTTGACAGGTTGTTAGTTTTTAAATTTTTTGTTAATAAAATGTTAATTTTAAGAAAAATGCTTTTTACTCACCGAGTGCCTTGTCTTATCCAATATACTCCATTCTGGGGGGGCTGAATGTGTTTAAAATTGTTCAGCACTGTATGCTGCATCTCCTTCAGCTTCCTCCAGCTCCTCCTCTCCCCTTTATCTTGCCTCTTGCCTAATTTTTCTTCTTTTTACAAGTTTGTCAGCCTCATATTTCTGGCTGTTGGCCAAATGTTTCCTTAATCGCACCTGTCCAAGGCGTTTTGAGTTTGTTCCAGATGCTTGGCCATACAGCTTTTTTTATTTCTGCACTGGCTGATGGACCAAAGTTGAACTCTCCAATGGCCACAAGGACACTGAATTTGACCTTTTTTAATGACACAAATTTCCGCTTGCTGCAACGACTCCGTATAACATTGTGGAGGCTTTCATTTGCATATTGAGTTGCACCTAGCTCACACCGCTTGAGCAGATGCTGATCAATAAGACGCTCATAAATAGGGGCTAAGTGCTTATGGAGCAGGTTGTAGTCTAGTGGAGTGTGAACTTGGGTCTCGTGGGGTCCGGCGGCTTCTCCTTTGGCCAAGGAAGCCTGATAGAAACACCAGGAGTTTTTGCTTGGCAGACAAAAATTATGTTGGGGTTTGTCATTTGTCGAATACCCATGGTAGAGAGAAGCCATGATGGCTTGTTTCATCTCTGGGGCTGTACTATGCTTGTGGATGGCCGTGGGTTTTCGTATGGCATTTTGGTCAGACGACCATGGCCATTTTCCCCAAGGGTGACTTTTTGCTTCCTGTAGTCAGTAATCAGTGTCTTCAGTGCAGTGCCTAATCGCTTTGCGACATGGTTGATGCACTACTCTTTGGTTATGTCAACTTCTGGACCATATGGTTTAATGTTGCAGAATCTGTTGTAGGCCTTGGAATCGCCATCTGATAGCAAAACAGTGTACCGTAGCTTGTGATTTGCCACTGAACGAAGCCAGAGAACCTCACAGGCTTTTACCTCCATCATTCCGGCTGACCCTTCATAATTACGGCAGCAGTCCTTCTGATGCTCTGCTTTCCTAATGCTCAAATTTGTGAGGCTGATTTTTCAGTTGCTACTGTCCAGTATTCTCGCAGGCGTGACAGAAGGAAGACATAATGCGCGTATCGATGACCATGCCAGTCAAGATGTCGATAACACTGCCAACACCTATCAGTGACTTATGACCTCTAGTTAGCCATGTTGCATCAAAGCTGACAGCAATGTAATGACTTATTTTTTATTAATGGTACGATGCTGACTCTTAGCATGTTCAGCTCGGACGATGCTGACGGCACATTGAAATACTGTAGAGTGCATAGTATCCAAATGATCAAAAATTTGATCTGCATTTTTACGAAATGTTTTCTGGTTCAGGCCAGGGAGATATAGGTTCTCAAAGAAGAGATTGAACGTAGATAGGCCCATTCCAGACATGAGGGCACCAAGAACAGCAGATTTTTTTATTGCATGTCCCCGAGGGCCATGTCCTTCTGGTTCCCTCTCGGATGTGTACATTCGAGAAATTGCTTTTTCACGTGTGTGACACACAACTTCCAGGAAGAGAGAGAAACCCTTTGACTTGGTTTGTCATTTCTTCTTTGCAATGTGCTCTGCTTGCACACATTGCTGAGCACATTGTTGATGAAAGAAATGTTTACAATGGTTCTGTACGTAGGTTTTGGTTGGGCACAGACAGTGCTACGAGGAGCACCATTCTTGCTCGCGCTCAAGTTCATTTTTATATCAGATCGACTTAGGCCAGTGGTGAAAGGCACTATTGGATCAGCAATTTGAACTATAGGCCTATCGGATACTGGAATGCAGATATTCCACCTTGAGCCTACACCAGTTTGCTTATCATTCACCGCTGATTCGGTCTTACGATTGCTAGAAATTACATACTGTCGATGCGCTCTTCCTTTCTTACCTTTTCTTCCCATTTTGAAGTAATAGAACACAATTTAATGAGATTTAGAATGTAATCCAGGGAGAAATAGAGTAACACCACGTTCGATAGAACACAGTTGATTTGTTTACGGGCGGAAGTAGCTGTTGTTATCTTCCAGATTTGCGCAGCCCAACCAGAGCGTTGTTATGACCAATCGAAAAGAAATACATGTATGTTCCATGAATGAGAGCATGGGGTCACTGCGTGACCTCTCGTTATAAGGAAGTTAGCGTAAAAATTTTGGAGGTTTTTAAATACCAAATTAAGCAGAGCTATGAGAAAGTCAGTTTCGAATAATCCGAAAGATAAAAAAATTCCCTTTTCATCTATACCAAATACTCCACGATGCGGACAGCGTAACTAAGGTATTATTGAGAGGCAAATCTTGCATTTTTGGCACAAATTTGCAAATCATAACTTGGGGGTAGTGCGGAAAATATGCTTTTTGACACATCAAATGCATTTTTTATGTCATAAAACCTTGCTCAATCAATTCCTCGATGATTATTTCATAAAATAAGCTCAAAAGTAAAAAATCTATATTTTGTACCTGAAATTCGATTTTCACTGCCGTGTATGCCCTTAATGAACAAGTCGTCCTGATCCCCTTCATGTTGGTGTCTAATTGCCTTCTCCATGTGTTTTTTGGACACCCTCTATTTCTCTATCCCTGGGTATTTCAGAAAAAGAATTGCCTTGTAATGCTGTCAGCTGGTTTTCTCAGTGTCTGTCCTATCAGACACCAGCATCTTCTCCTTTTCAATTAAAAAAAAATATCTATCCGCCCTACTCACCTTCTCCTCACATCTTGTTCCACTGCTAGTTGTCTGATTCTTTCTGTCAGTTCCACATTGGTGAACTTGTCATACCATGTCAGTCCATGTATTTTGTGCAAGCACCCATTTAGTCTGTAACTTTCTGGCTGTCGTTTGTGTGGTTCTTTGTTTTTGATGACCATACACTGCCCTGACAAATTAATCCAGTTTTTGTGTTACTTGATGTATTTTTATTTCCATATACAATATTTCCCACCATGTGAGACACATTTTTTGTTGTTGAGAAATCTGTCTAAATAAATCACCCTGCATCTTATAAGTTGATGATCATGGCTATAATAAACAAGCATGTTGTTATCTTTTATATTTTAACTTTCAGAGGATTAAAATATTTTGGGTGATGAGTGATATGGTGTAGTAAATCAATCATATGTGAAATAGAATGCTTTTATTTAACAAGAATTCAAAGTTTTTGTTTAAAAAAAAAGTATAAAATCAGTATTATATGTGCAGTATAATAAAGAAATTCCTGTAATGTATTGTTATTTTTTTTCCCAAAAAAGTCTAGTTAAAGTATTTGTGCGTCTTATACCCCGGTTCATCTAATATGGCGGGAAATAGGGTATTTCCCAGTGCAAAGAAAGCTCTTCTTGCCTGATGTATTTGTATTTTGATTAAGGAGCTAAATTAGAACCATGTTTTGGAAGGGGAAGACTGAAGCGAAGCAACTTTGTAGAATTAACAAAAACAAAGATGAAAGTAGACCCAATAAATGTCAACAAACAAAGCTGTCTGCACTGCACACGAGCTTCCTGTCTGGAAACACTAGTACTTCCCAGAAATGATAGAAAACATTCCTAGTGTTTAAAGAAAGAACCGAGCTGGTGTAATGGTTACAACGTTGCGCTAGCGACCAGGTTTTCAAGGTTCAAGCCCGGGCGCGGTCATTTGTAGGAGTGTCATCGGCCAGTATGTTGACTGAATAACCTGAGATAAACCCTCTGTGGATGGGAAGGAGCGAAGCTCCTGACCAGGTTGGAAGGAAAGCCCTCAGGTTCCCCAGCCTCGCAATGACATGTCATTGGGCCGAAGGGCTGAAAGCCCAAGTGCTGCTGGTTAAGGAAAAAAAGAACAGCCAGACTGTAATAGAATAAAGAGCTCTAACCATAAAATACATAGAGAAACATTACCCATGCAGACACAGACAGCTCAGGAACTAATGCAACAGCGAATGGTGGTTGAGGGACTTTTCGGAGTTTATGCAATGGTACATATTTAAAAAAAAAGATTGTCTGTGGCAACAGAAAAATTATTAAGTAACTTCGGAGCAGAAGCAAAGGTTTTGCAAAACTGAAGTAGATGTACTAATGACAGAGGAAAGCACCAAGAGACATGTAGCTTTCTTCACATTGGGTCTTGGCTTCCCATTTTTGTAGCTATCATTCTGTTAATGCGATTTCAGCATGATTTTAAAAAAGTAGTTATCACTACTTTTATCATATTTACATGACTGAGTTTTCTTTATTATTATTTACAAATTTTTCAGTGTCTGCATTCACTTCTTTTCCATGTTATTGTTGACTACTTTTCTGGTCAAAGCACATTTATTTGTTGTAAACAGTCATTTCTTTTCCTGTACCTTCTTCTTTGATCCTTAGCCACTGCCTGTGGAAGCAGTCAGTGGCCATCACGCCTGGTGGCGTCTTTAGGGCAGCAACAAACTGCTTCCACTTTGTTCAGTCAGCGGCCATCCTTCGTGCAGTGCCCCAGATCTGGTTCAATTTTTGCATCATGCCTTCACAGTTCTCCACCAGGTTGTTTTTGTTCGGCCTCTCTTTTGCTTTCCTTCAGGGGTCCATAAAATAGCTGTTCTTGTGATGGCATCAGGGTCTCTTCTGAGGACATGGCCATCCCAACTCCAGTGTCTGTCAGCTATGATGATGTGCATGTCCTCTTGGTTGCTCCGAGTAAGCAGTTCTTGGTTGGTGATGGTATTCGCCTAAAATATTAGAAGAATTTTCTTAAGCAGATTGTGTGGAAAGAGGACAATTTTGACATTTCCTTCTCTGTTACTCTCCAAGGATTAAGAACCATAGAGAAGTACAGAACGCACGCAACTCTTGTAAAATCTAAATTTTGTGCTTGTGCTGTACTGAGAGCACTTCCAGATGTTGTTTAGACTAGCAAAGGCTATTCTCGCTTTATTCATTCTGTTTTTGATGACTTTGCTTGTTTCGCCATCTGGTGTGACTATGCATCCTAGGTATGTGAATGTGCGTCTCTTCTAGCATCTGGTTCCTTATTGTTATGGGCTCAGGATTGCCCACATTGAGTGTCATGACTTCTGCCTTCTTTAGATTGATGTTCAGACCCACTTGTTGACTATACTTATACTTCTCTTGTATACAGTATGTTTTTTGTTTATAAATGCTGCATATTTGTAGTGTTGTCATTCAGTAAACATGCATTCTTTTTCATCACCTGGTGCCATGCCAGCTGGCTTAATTGATCATGTCTTCACAACTTCTGGTCTGCAGTGCTGTTTATCAGTTCTTTTACTGACTACTTTCCATGCCTCATTCTCACTTTTTCCTTCAGTTTTTCCTATTGTCAAAATACATTCCAGCTCTTCTTTTTATAACATGCCCTGAGAAAGTGGATTTTGTCTTTCTAATATGTGAAATCTTCTTTGATCCATAGCTACAGACTGTCAAAGCAGTCAGCGGCCATAACGCCTGGTGGCATCTTGAAGGACAGCAAAAAACTGCTACCACCTTGCTCGGTCAGCGGCCATACTTCGTACAGTGCCACAACTCTGGTTCATTCCTCGCATCTTGGCCTCCACAGTTCTCTGCCAAGTTGTTTTTGGTTGGCCTTTCTTTCACTTTCCTTCGGGGGCCCATAGCATAGCTGTTCTTGTAATGGCATCGGGGTCCCTTCTGAGGACATGACCAACCCAACTCCAGCATCTGCCAGCTATGATGGTGTGCATATCCTCTTGGTTACTCCGAATGAGTAGTTTTTGGTTGGTGATGGTATTCGGCCAGAAGATTCCGAGAACTTTCCTTAGGCAGATTGTGTGGAAGGAGGACAGTTTCGACATTTCCTTCTCTGTTGCTCTCCAGCATTCCGCACCATAGAGAAGCACAGAAAGTACGAATATGTGTAATGAGCATCCTTTATTCACTGGTCTCTTTCAGGACATCTTCAGATATGTGTTTGCTTCTTAAAAAATGTAGTTTCTTTATCTGACAGATGCTTATTACAGTTTTGTAGTGTAAATCTGCACTGAGCTTCTGATTGGAAGAGTTGTTAAGAGTACTTGCCTCTCGTGGCAAAGTCACTGAGCTCAAAACCTGGTACCATCAAACTCCAGTCAACCCATCTGTAAATGGCTGCATGACTCTGCTCTTGGGTTAGGCAAATGAAAGGCACGGAGGATAGGAACTAGTCACAGCACCTGGTAAACCTAGACCTAGTTAGTATAAGGAAGTCTCCAACACTTATATGCCAGAATACTCCCCTACAAAAGTATCTGCTAGCAGATTGCCTTTACCTTTTTAATGTGCACTGTTTCACCATTGTATATCTTCACACGTTTTCCAGTCAAGTGTGCACTGTTTCTTTAGTGTACATGTTCACTAAATTTTCCATCATAAGTGAGAAAAGTTTGTCCAAGTTTTATGTTTATTATTTTGGAATGTAAACTGACACCACTTCTATATTTGCTAAACTTCACAGCAGTTTTCGTTAATGTGAATATTCATAACTTTTCTTTTCATGTTTTTTTTCTCACCTGTTCCAGATGCCAGTGTGGGGAGAGCAGGAAGAGGCAGTAGAAGGATGCTGCTGCTCATCAGGTAAAATTCAAGCAAGGATGACGCTGAACAAAACAGGCTATGTCCCTGGGGAACCACTAAACTATACAGTAGACATTGTGAACCAGTCAGACAGTGAGGTTACAGGACTGGAAGTGGATTTACGACAGGTGCTTTGGTTTTTATATTTGTTTTGTTTTTTAAATATCACGTGATTTAAATTTAGCATTCATGGTATTTTGTTCAACGGTAAATTTATACTGGTTTTTCACTTAGCATAATCTTCTACTTTTACTGATGCCATCAACTGTTGTAGGGAGATTCTTTAGTACTGTTGCAGTTTGTGGATAGTAATGTACTTCCGTCACTCAATTGATCCATTAATTTTTCCATAACCTAATTTGTCCTTTGTACCATCATTATCATTTCCTGCTTTGGCTCTGTATGAAACACGGAGCCACCAGTGCACCTAGTCCCCTTGCAGGAAGCCAGAATCAAAGCTTTCACATGCTCTTTCAGATATGGTTTCTGTAGCAATTTTTTTTTAACATGATGAGGTTGCCAGTCCTGGGCACAACCTCTTATTAATCACATCATGTGATATATCTGAAGAAGCAGTAGTCCTATTCCTTCTTTGTCCCCTCAGAGACCCAGGGAACTACACAGAGCGTGTCCTCTTTGTCCCCTCAGAGACCCAGGGAACTACATGGAGCATGTCCTCTTTGTCCCCTCAGAGACCCAGGGAACTACACAGAGCGTGTCCCCTCAGAGACCCAGGGAACTACATGGAGCATGTCCTCTTTGTCCCCTCAGAGACCCAGGAAACTACACAGAGTGTGTCCTCTTTGTCCCCGCAGAGACCCAGGGAACTACACGGAGCATGTCCTCTTTGTCCCCTCAGAGACCCAGGGAACTACACGGAGCGTGTCCTCTTTGTCCCCTCAGAGACCCAGGGAACTACACTGAGCATGTCCTCTGTCCCCTCAGAGACCCAGGGAACTACACAGAGCGTGTCCTCTTTGTCCCCTCAGAGACCCAGGGAACTACACAGAGCGTGTCCTCTTTGTCCTCCTGGTATTTTAATGTACATTCGTGTATGTCTGGTCTTTTAGCATATGAAACCAAGTATCTGAGCTATTTTATTGTTTCTCTGTGTTCCACACATGGTCTGGTTAGTAGAAATACCTACTGTAGCAGTGTAAGAAAACAGTTATCAAGGATGGTCCTCATTATAACCAGGAACAAACGAACGAATGAAATCTTTCATCAACAAATGAACGAATGAAATCTTTGTTTCATCAGTGTAAAGAAATAGGCATTATTTTGGAACAGAGGATATCTACATTAATGCCAATGTACATATGGTCTGGTAAGTAGAATTGCCTCCTGTAATAAAAAAGGTAAAGGCCGCATAGCAGAAAATGACGTAGGGGATTGAAATGTTAGAGACTCACAATACTAGGTCCGGTGTCGATAGATGGGGCGACCAGTTCCCTTCCTCACTGCCTTTTCCATCCCTAACTCACAGTTGGTAACTCCTGTAATACAGTGATGAAATATCAAATTCATATATTTTTGAATGAACTATGCTTTAAGACTGTATGCAGATGTTTACACTGACACCATAATGTCAGGAAATGTTGTATTGAATGAAACAAAAATAAAATCATTATTGGTTGGTAAGAAACCTATCACCCTGCCTATCACTGGGTCCATAGTGAGATCCTTCTGCATGCAGTCAACCAAGTCAAAGCCAAAGAATTATGTCTGGCGCTCAAGTGACTTCTCCAAGTCCAAGTGTGCAATGCTGGGTTCTCAACAAGTTTCACACAGGGGGAATCCCTGGAAGTGTTTGAGTGATTTCAAGAGGCAGTGAAGATGTAATTAGCCTCACAGACATAGGTTCACTTCCACGTACATTTATTGTAGCATTGTGCATAGCTGGTGGTCATATAAGGATGACTCCAGATATGCCTCCATGCATGAGGCTATGGGGTAAAATTAGTTCTTTTTTTTTTTCTTCATTTAGGTTAGTTTGAGTGATGGTGGAATTGTAACCGGTCTTTTTAAATTCCCCAGCCTGAGAGAAATTTTATGACTGGTTTTTAAAATTGTATTTATGATATTAACAGTATTATTATGTTTTTGTTTTTTTCCACAGATTGTCAAATACACAGGCTACTCTGATAGTATATTTTCATCTGGGCACCCGAAGTTTCATGTAAAGATAGACAATTTCCCCCTCTTTCGTGGACATTTTTATGTAAAAAGACACTCTGAGGGCCATCTAAGTCGATCTGTTTGTATTCCAGCCCTGCCGCCTTCACGTTTGGATGGATGTGGCATTATTGATATATCGTACATGGTCTATGTAAGTTTGTAATATTTTATTCTAGTTTTATGTACTTCATCGTGTAGCAGCAGCAAGAACCAAAATTGTTTAATGTAGAAACCACTAAATGCAGAGTTTATCAAAAGGAATAATCCAGGTGCCAAATCTGGAGATTTTCCTAGAACAAATAAAGTTGAGTTGGCAACCCAGACTCCTTTTGGCTATCTCTGGGTTGTATCATGAGCCTAGGGGTTGGAGTGGCTACGAGGTATGGCGTACACTTTGAATTCTAAAGGTACCGGGTTCATTTCCCAGTATAGGGAATATAATTTATGAAAATTATTTTCAGAACCAGTGGTTCTAATGATTTCATACTCCCCCCGGTCTCCTGGGTAGTAAGATCAGACACCTAACCTTCTCAGATAAGCACAAATAAAATAGGGGGTCCTGTGTGCAAGTTGCGCACGTTAAAAATCCGACGATAGTTGGAAATTGTAAATAGTAGGCTGTAAGGTCGCTACCGTGGCAAAATTTAAAAATTAGAAACCTACCCACCACAAAAATATTTATAGAATGTGTGATTCCTATACACGCACACTGGGATTCTCGCTGGTGCTACGGAGTTCATGCACTATGCTGAGATCCTCCTTGTGTGATATAAGGGAGGAGCTGAAGCACTGATGGAGTTGTCCGTGTGCAGTGAAGATAGTCCTTCAAACCAAACCAAACCTATCATAAGCCTCCTTACTAGAGAGCCTTCTATCTTGTGGATGGCTGAGTTGAATTAGTGTTGACTTGTCCACACTGTTTGTTGAAAGTTTTGTTTCTCATCGTTTGTACAGGATGGGGTTAGCTGGCTCCATGCACAGCCCTTCCTTTAGCCACTGTAGACATGCGTGGTAGATTACAGTATTACTATTCTTTGCTCCTCTTCTGGACCCTGATAATTCATGGTTGGTAGCATTACAAGGCAGTCCTTATTCTGGAATCCTCAGGGTAAGGGAGACAGAAAAAACACACGGAGAAGAGAACTGGAGACAGAAATGAAATAAGTGAGGAAGATATGAAAGGACCTTGGGGTAATGGGGGAGGACTTTGTATGAGTGTCTTGAAGGCCTGTACTCAGTGAGGAGCTGAAAGGTGATGATGATGATTATGGATGATGAATGATGATGATTATGGATGATAATGATTATGAATGATGATGATTATGGATGATGATGATTATGAATGATGATGATTATGGATGATGATGATTATGAATGATGATGATTATGGATGATGATGATTATGAATGATAATGATTATGGATGATGATGATTATGGATGGTGATGATTATGAATGATGATGATTATGGATGATGATGATTATGAATGATAATGATTATGGATGATGATGATTATGAATGATAATGATTATGGATGATGATGATTATGAATGATAATGATTATGGATGATGATGATGATTATGGATGATGATGATTATGAATGATTATGGATGATGATGATTATGAACGATGATGATTATGGATGATGATGATTATGGATGATGATGATGATGATTATGAATGATGATGATTATGGATGATGATGATTATGAATGATGATGATTATGAATGGTAATGATTATGGATGATGATGATTATGGATGATGATGATGATTATGAATGATGATGATTGTGGATGATAATGATTATGAATGATGATGATTATGGATGATGATGATTATGAATGATGATGATTATGGATGATGATGATGATTATAAATGATAATGATTATGAATGATAATGATTATGGATGATATTGATATCAAAAGGATAGATAGAAATGGTTGGGGCATCTACTAAGAAAGCTGTATTACCACCTTCTTTTTTTTTTCTTTTTTTTTTTTCTTTGATACAAGAAATATCTACCAAATATTGTTTGTAGGAAGGTAAAGGGTCCCGATACACACCCATTGAGGCAAACTGGGAATATGGTGTTAGACCCATATTTTCTTGACCATCGGCACACTATGGGTGATGTGGTCATCATCACGCTGGACGTCTTAACCTTCCCAGAGCCGCTCTGGTACCCAGTTCATGAGGCTGGGTAGACCCCGGAGCCGTTTGCGGTCTAAATAATTCCACCTCAACTGGGGATCAAAAATATTGTTTATAGTATGGCAAAAGAGGTTAAAAAGACATAACTGCAGTAATGGAACAAAACTTTGAGTGTGTTGAACAGTTACTCTTGGATACTCCTCGTATTGTTATGGAAGAGGTGGACATTGTTGTGTCGATACGTGATGATAATTTTGAAACAGTCATCCATGATCACTTACTGTAAAGGTAGTCCCATAGCAGATGCCTCTGTAGGGAAGTGAAGTTTAGAGACTTTACTAGGCACAGCTTTATGTGGTGGGAGGACCAGTTCCCTTCCTTGCTGCCTTTGCCTTTCCTAACTCATAACGTGAACCCGGTAACTTTGCCACAAGAAGGAAGTGCACCAAATCTGCGCCAAATGGATGCTCACAATTACTTACAGTTCACTAAGATGGTGCCAAGCGGGTACTAATGGAAATATTGTTTGATATGAAGCAGCAAGAGTGACTTTGTCTGCAGATCACTAGAACAGACATCTTAGGGAAGGAAATAACTTTTTGCAATACATAGTAACCTGTGGTGAATCTGCATGCATCACTATAGGCTAACCCTGCGAATTGACAAGATCAAGCATGGACTGGTGGCATACAACGTCTCCATCCCACCACAAAACACACAAAAACTCGGAGGAAGGGAAAATTTTGTCCTCCAGCGGCTCCATAAAAAAATCTATGCAGGTATACATACACTTTGTCACTGGTGTGACAAGAATTTTCATATAAAAAATTACATGGAAAAATTAGGAAGTTGTTTACTGGTTCTGTACTATTTCCTTCTGTGTGACAAACAGCAGTGCAGCTGAACCTCAAAACATTCTTGTTAAAGGTGCATTAAAAACTAAAAAAATTGTATCTTTCATGTGGTTGGGTATAGGGCCCTAAAAAGAGAGAGAGAGAGAGAGAGAGAGAACTGCTCAGAGAAATGTGGAGGAAATCCAAAGAGAGTGAACAAATAGAGAGATGACATGAATAGGGCTGACATACACAAGACAAGTCCAGATGAAGAAAGTTTGTCACTGACTCAAGCTCCAAAAAAAGTTTGCAAGATCAGGAAGAAAACTTAAAACATTATTTTGTTTACTGACATTGATGGGTCTCTTACTAACACATAATCTAAACTTTCAGTGGCGAGAGTGTTTTTTATCGCAGTATGTTTCTTTTTTAATCAAGATTGTTGCAGACTTAGAAACATTTTGATAATTTTATATTCCATAGAAGTCATAAATGATGGTAAATGTTTTCACCGCTTATCATTCATGTACTTCCTGAAATGTCCTATGTTTCCTGTATACCGTTGATTTGTAAAACTGATTCAATACCATTTTTTATTCCAGTTTATATATTTATTCAGTTACCAGTTTTACATCAGCACCTTTACTTATTTATCATTCTATTAGATTTATGACTTTAAAAAAAAATTAATGTATAAATGTTGTCCGCAAATTTTGAATGTATATCATTTTCTGTTTTATAAACTTGATGGAAATCAATATTGAATAGGAATCTTTTTATTTCTTACTTCGTGAAATTTATATCCCTTTTGGTTTGAGTAAAAAATCTGGCATCTCTTGCCTTTTTAGCCATGATAGGTAGCACAGTGATTATAGGGCTGGCTTCCTAGCTCGGTGGTCCATGGTTCGATCCCCCAGTTGAGGTGGGATTTTTTAGACCGCAAATGGCTCCTGGGTCAATCTAGTCTCATGAATTGGGTACCAGAGCAAGTCTGGGAAGGTTAAGCTGGCCAGCGTGATGCTGACCACATCCTCCCCACTAGTGTGCCGATGGTCAAGAAAATATGGGCCTAACACCATATTCCCAATATGCCTCAGTGGGCTTGTAACGGGATCCTTGACCTTACCTTTTTCTTGTCTCTTTGACAAATTTGATGTGAGTCAATACTGATTGTGTGCCCTGTGTGGTTCTCGGGGGGGGGGGGGGGGTTGTTGTCTCTCAAGAGACACAGAAAGAATAGGACTACTGCACCCTCAGGCACGTCACACAAGATTACAATATGGGGGGGGGGGGGGCAACCTCATCATGTAAAACAGATTGTTACATAAACTACCACTGCTGTAGCATGTGAATGCTTGTTTCCTGCAAGGATACCAGCTGCATTGCTGGCTCCATGCTCCATAAGAAGCTAACAGGAAAGTGGGGATGATAATGAATACTGATTGTGAATCTTTCATCCAGTAATTATGCTAGTGACAATACTAATAATGTTAATCAGGTTTTCCGTGTGAAATCTTTATTTTCTTCCAGATGCAACCTCAGCTTAGGTGGTCATCACTAAAGATAGAAAAAGAAATAGTTATCGGCACCATCCCTCTACAGAGCCCTCTGGATTCTCCGCCATCTTTCAGTGATATCATAATGGACATCCCAATATCTCCTTCTGCTCCCCCATTGGACGTTGACCCTCCTCCATACCAGGAGCGTAAGTAAATTTAATAAATTATCCGTGAATTCCAGGGACGTATGAGCCAAAGGAAGATTGAAAACATTTCATGTTGACTGGTGAAAAGTAAGATTGAGGTGAACCTGATGGGCATGTTTTTTGTTTTTTATGTTGTGGAGTACCTGTCATCTCCCTGATAGAGTACCTGTCATCTCCCTGTAGAGTACCTGTCATCTCCCTGTAGAGTACCTGTCATCTCCCTGATAGAGTACCTGTCATCTCCCTGTAGAGTACCTGTCATCTCCCTGATAGAGTACCTGTCATCTCCCTGATAGAGTACCTGTCATCTCCCTGTAGAGTACCTGTCATCTCCCTGTAGAGTACAGGTCTTACACAAAAATATGCCAAGTCCTCCTGTCCTGTGCCTTAATTTCAATATTTTTCCATATCTTTTTTATCCTTTTGATGTCTGTCTACTGTTCTCTTCTCCGTGTGATTATTCCAGGAGTCAAACGCGGAGAGTTTCTTGAAAGAAAAAAGATGAATCGGCAACTCAAACTCCTTTCAGTGTTCTCTGATTTACGACATACACCTCCTTACTGGAGGACCTTCTTCTGTTTTAGTTATCTGATTATGTCACACACCTCCTTACTGGAGGACTTCCTTCTGTCTTGGTTGTCTGAGTTATGTCATACACCTCCTTACTGGAGAACCTTCTTCTGTCTTAGTTATCTGAGTTATGTCACACACCTCCTTACTGGAGAACCTTCTTCTGTCTTAGTTATCTGAGTTATGTCACACACCTCATTACTGGAGGACCTTCTTCTGTCTTGGTTGTCTGAGTTACGTTATACACCTCATTACTGGAGGACCTTCTTCTGTCTTGGTTATCTGAGTTACGTTATACACCTCATTACTGGAGGACCTTCTTCTGTCTTGGTTATCTGAGTTATGTTATACACCTCTTTACTGGAGGACCTTCTTCTGTCTTGGTTGTCTGAGTTACGTTATACACCTCATTACTGGAGGACCTTCTTTTGTCTTGGTTGTCTGAGTTACGTTATACACCTCATTACTGGAGGACCTTCTTCTGTCTTGGTTATCTGAGTTACGTTATACACCTTACCGGAGGACCTTCTTCAGTCTTAGTTGTCTGAGTTTACGTCTCACACCTGCTTACTGGAGGATCTTCTTCTGTCTTAGTTGTCTGAGTGGAATTATTTTTCTTTAGTTGGCATGTTCCTATTATTGTTGGGGTTTTTGTATCTTAAAGTTTCCACAGGATGGGGGGGGGGGGTTGGGGGGGGGGGGGGGGAGGGGGGGAGAGAACTGGTTCCATGCGCAAAGTTCCATAGGCATCGTTTATATCATGCCTGGCAGGTTGTGGTGCAACTATTCTTTGCTGCGCTGTTGTACCTTTTGCTGTTTTTTGCTTGCCTTATTTTCTTCTAATTCTTTAGCTTTACCAGCTCTTAAGGCTCTTTGTTGCAAACAGTTTTCATTCCCTGCTATTCCCCTACAGTCTATCTATAGGTCTAATAGTTTTCTCACCTGTCTTGAGTGTCCGTTTCTGTTATCTTTGTTCTCTTGTTAAGTCTTGTATCTCGTCAGTTGGCAGCAAGTTCTGTGTTATGATAAGGATACCCACCTTTATGACTGTTCCTGTCATGGTTTATGGTTTGGTACAGTCCGTGCTTCGAAAGGTTCTAAATGGTTGGCTGCGGCATGAGTGGAAAACATTCATAGCACGGCTGTTTGTCATCGCGCTTTTAGTTACCCGTGTTCTTTTCTGCTACCGTTCAGTCACGGGGTCAAATTCTTACCGGCTTTTGGGAATTCCAGTCGAAGCGCACTAAACATTCGATAGGGGGTAATAAAACCGTCACTGTAAAGTTATCACTGGAAACTCCAGTTTTAAAGCGGCTTTTGGTGATAGTTAGTATGTTACTCTAAGTTTCTGTTTAAAAACAAACATTGTACTATAATTACAACAGAAGATATGAGAGCCTGAAAAATTGCAAAAAGCAATTTTTTTCAAGTTTTAATAGTCATCATTGTTACGCAATGACATTAACAGAATACAGAAACTGTACTCAATTTATACATTAATATAAAATAGATATGTTATAGAAAAAGGACATCGCTGAAAATATTTAGCAGCATGCTTCAAATAGGAATTATCAAAAGATGAACTGACAAGTAATTAATCTTGGCTAAATCACATTCGATATGGGGTAATTAAACCTTCGCTGCAAATTTATCATTGGAAACTCCAGTTTAAAAAGTGGCTTTTGGTGATATTTAGTATGTTACTCTAAGTTTCTGTTTAAAAACAAACATTGTACAGTGCAGACCTGATAAGGAGAACTCACCAGGGACCCAAGAAATAGTTCTTCTTATCAGAAATTCTTCTTATCAGATAAGAGTTCAAGCATATGGTAATGCATTTGCAGCGTACAATGCAATAATGAATTAGCATTGAATACGACAGATGTATGACACAGAAAATATGTAAATCACCAAAAGTGTTAATGTACAACGTTGGCACAGATATCTAGATAATAAAGCACTTTTTACACTTTGAAAAGAAAAAGCTGCAATTTTCCTCTGTATCTTAGTACCCGTACTTGAATGAATAAAAATGTCTTTCCATGACATCCTTAAATTCAAAGAAATTATAAATTAAATCATCTTGGCATCCAGCCTGCATTATATACATGTTAGTTTTATCCATGCAATTTGAAACTTCCAACTGTGAAATAGTTTGTACCGTTAACCCACAGTCATCATTATCTCTAGAATTTGTAAACTCTTAAATGATAAAGCACTCTTAAATGAAAAAGTCTGTAATTTTCCTCTGTGCCTTGGTACCTGAGTTAATAAAATGTCTTTCCATGGCCTCTTTAAATCCAAAGAAATGAGAAATTAAATCATCTTGGCATCCAGCCTGCATTATATGCATGTTAATTTTATCCATGCAATTTGAAACTTCCATTTGTGAAACAGTTTGCACTGGCAACCCACAGTCATCATCATCATCTCCATCTAGGTCAGGACTGGAAAGGACAGAAGATGAAACTGTTGGCATACACATCCCTAGAATATCAGCACTGGCAAGGCTAGCACTACATGTAGTAACAATATCATTGTCAATGTTGACAAAATCTTCTGCTGAAATGTTCAGTTCCTGATATAGTCGATGAAGCAAAGGTTCCACAGAAGTTTCAATTATAATACTGCCATTACAAGTATTTGATACAACCGTGTTTTCATCATCTGTATCATCTCCAACTTTAAAGCCTGCTTTTCGAAAACAGTTTGCAATAGTCACAGGCAACACTTTACCCCATGCAGATTTCAACATAACAATAGCGTCCAGAAGGGTTATCTTGAAGTCTTCAGCAACCAAGTCTGCATCAATGTGACCTACAAGTTTGGACAACATTGCTGACCTATAATGAACCTTCAGATTTTGAATAATACCTTGGTCACAAGGCTGAAGTTTGGATGTCGCATTTGGTGGTAAAAATAAAAGTTCTGTTGCTTTTAGATTTTGAACATTTAGGTGGGCTGAACAGTTGTCAAGCACCAAAAGAACTTTGCGATGTTGACGTTCCATAGAATGATCAAATGCATGTAGCCACTTGGTGAAAATGTCTGATGTCATCCAGGCTTTTGAATTAGCTGCATAATCAACACACAATTTTTTAAAACAGCGTGGATTTTTGAATTTACCGATTACAAGTAATGGCAATTTTTCTGAACCATCCATATTTGTACACACAACAGCTGTGATTCTTTCTTTCGATTTTTTCCCCCCATGACACTTTTCATTTCTGAAGGAAAAAGTCTTGTCAGGCAGCAATCTCCAAAACAATCCAGTTTCATCAGCATTAAACACATCATCGGAATTATACCTACTCATGGCTGGTTTTAGCACCTCCTCCGTCCATGACTCGGTAGTCGTTTCATTAACAGAATGCCTTTCCCCACACAAAGCTTTGTAAGTAATGTTGTGCCGTTTTTTAAAACGACCCAACCAGCCAGGACTACATTTCCAGCCAGTCCGACCTTCCAAAAGTGCTAACTCTTCTGCCTTTGCAGTTAATATAGGTCCATTTACAGGAACATTTGCTGATCTCGCCATGGAGTGCCGTGTCAACAACATCACACGCCGCTTTTCGGTTCTTCATTCTGTGACAATGAACTTGTCCACCATAAAACATTTTTCTGTACCGATCCTTATTTTTTATGATTCCTGAAAGCGTTGATTTTGGAATGTCGAATTCCT
The DNA here is from genome assembly GCA_024509875.1 of Oreohelix idahoensis. NCBI lineage: Eukaryota > Metazoa > Mollusca > Gastropoda > Stylommatophora > Oreohelicidae > Oreohelix > Oreohelix idahoensis. The sequence continues at coordinate 121,919 of JAMPIV010015061.1, forward strand.
TTGCTATTTCCATTTTCTTTTTGCCACTATTTTCCACTTCTTGTAATAGCTCAATCTTTCTTTTCAAAGATATGGATTTTAACTTTCCAGCCATTTTTAGAGGGGAAATAACTCAAATTCTAACATCGACGAAGCGCGCAATTTCCGAAAATAGCCGAAAAGTTGTACAAATGTCCAGGTACTGTATTTGAAAAAAGTTCGTCTTAAGCAGATCAGATTATATAGTCGGGACACGTTTAATCGTTCGGCATATCCGAAAATTCGTGATAAACGGATTCCGCTTAACCGGACATTTTTTACAAAGACAAAGAAGAAAAATTGCCGGGGATAAACAAATTGTTCTTCACAACAGAAATTCGCCACATCCGAGATCGCCTTAAGCGGTCTGCACTGTACTATAATTACAACAGAAGATATGAGAGTCTGAAAAAAGTGCAAAAAGCAATTTTTTTCCCAGTTTTAATATGTCATCATTGTTACGCAATGACATTAACAGAATACAGAAACTGTACTCAATTTATACATTAATATAAAATAGATATGTTATAGAAAATGGACATCGCTGAAAATATTTAGCAGCATGCTTCAAATAGGAATTATCAAAAGATGAACTGACAAGTAATTACCTTTGCTACAGTTACTCTAAGTTTCTGTTTAAAAACTAACATTGTACTATAATTACAACAGAAGATATGAGAGTCTGAAAAAGTGCAAAAGTAATTTTTTTCCCAGTTTTAATATGTCATCATTGTTACGCAATGACATTAACAGAAAACATAAACTGTACTCAATTTATACATTAATATAAAATAGATATGTTGTATGCGGTAATGAGAGAGCTGACAGACTATCATCAAGACTATCATAGTGGGGACACTGGATATGGATAAAGGAGAGATACCGAGAACAATTAATGATTGCCTGTTAGAGAATGACACTGTAATAGATGAATCATCAGTGTTAAGACTTTTGGAATTTGGCATCAAACCTAACGCTAGCAGAGATGGATGTATGAGAGGATGCATCCGTCGTGTATACTACCAGTGAGCTACAGGAACAATTAGCATTCACACTCTTCGGCGGGAGCCGCGCTAGCGTAGTGGTTACAACACCGCTCTGGCGACCGGGTGATACAGGATCAAACCCGGGCGACGGCATTTGAGGTTTTTTCGTCGACTGGGATTTGGACTGGATTAACTCGAGACCTGGCGAGGACATTTGAAGGAGTGTCGTCGACCAGGGACTGGCGGCTCCTGAGCCGACCCAGCTGCAATGGGTACCTCCGAAATCGGCGAGTATTTGCCTGAATGGCGAGGGACACCCGTTTCTGTACAAGAAATAAAGGGATACTCACGTAAAATCAATGTCAGGTTAGACATAAAATAATAACCTGAAATTTCGCCTCGAGTATTAGCGGGCGTACGCAAAAAAAAAAAAAACACTCTTCGGCATATACTGAGGGAGACTGAGCACCTATAGGTTTGCCCAGATTGCAATGATGTCGATTCTGTTCAACAATAACACTGTTATTGAATTCTGTGGTTTTGGTGAAGGTAAGTTTCTTGGATGCAGGCCATATCCATGTTTTCAGTGTGGAGTCATGCTGCAAACACTAGTTTCTTATTTATGACTCCTGCATTCTGCTGAAGAATGTTTAAAGATTTTGTCTTGTTAAGTATGTTGGTGACAAGTATTTGCACCTGGTTTCTGACTCCTGGCTCTCCAGTACAAAACAGGGTGACCACCAGTAACTCAAGGCTTGGGCCCAGCATTCCATCTGCCTGGTGGGACTACTCAGATGGAATGCCACTTTCATGATAGATATGGGCGATTTCATTTTAGCACAAAATATGTTGCACCAGTGATTACAGTTAGTCTGCGATGTCTGTGACTTTTGGCCCGGTACATCCAATTTCAGCAGGCATTTTTATTTAGGTTTGCGTTCCTTTATCTTTGGCTGACCTATTATAGTACATCAGGTGATTGAAAATCATAGTTTTCTTTCTCCTAGGTGAATTGCCATACAAGGCTTATGAGCTTCATCTACCTAGGACATTCTGGTTTTAGAGTGCCAGAGAATTGCCCTTGGCCTCTTCTTCTGTTAGTTAAAAGAGTCCCACCTGGGGCTGGACTTTTGTTGTCAGAAGCTGCACGATGTGCATGTCTTGAGGGCATTAAAATAGAGTTGAGAGCTTATCCTCAATTCCACTTTCAGCTAAAACAGCATTTGGAACCATTCCCTTACCTGATTAAGTAAGCATAGATGTAGATTGATTCTTTTGTTCTTTTGAAGCCCTCTTTACTTTCTTCAGTTTTATTCCAAGTTTTCCTGATACCAATACTCCATCACTGCTGTAGATTACTCATGACTATTTTTCTATGATATCAAACTGTTTCTAAATCGCCTTCATATTATTATGTAATCAGTTTGATTATGAATATCGTTTCCGGGGTGTTTCCACGTCCAGAGACATCCAGAATGATATCTGAACCAGGTATTTTGTAATATATCATATGATTTGTTCTTGCCCACACTATCAGTTCCTCTGTATGTGAATATTTTAAATGTTGTTATCCTTCAGCATCGCTAGTCTGTGATGATAGTGTACATTTGTGTGTAATTTTTAGCCCCACCAACATATGAGGAGAGTGTTTTTGGTCGGGTAGAAATCAGAGATGAAAATGACGATGTACACACAGACGGGCACATGTCTTGGGCCCCTTCCTACCCCTACTATCACTGGGACCCTAACACACGGCATTTTCAGGTAAGTCTAAATCCAAATAATTTTAATTTAATTGCACGAAAATGTAACACATTGTGAATCATGCAGTACTGTACCTCTATGTTTTGCACAAAAGTGGAGCTTAAAGAAACCAATATAATAATCTTTTTTTGTGTGAAAAAAAACTCAACAACAAACAGAAGATTAACATGCCTGTCTTATTTTAAGACTGGAAACAAAAAGTTGTCTAAAGAATGTGTAATTATAATACAATATAAACATTTTAAATAGCAAGATAATATACTGCTCTTATTTTCCATTTTGTTGATATAAACAATTTTAAATAGGAAGGTTTCATTGATATAAACAATTTTAAATAGGAAGGTTTCATTGATATAAACAATTTTAAATAGGAAGGTTTCATTGATATAAACAATTTTAAATAGGAAGGTTTCATTGATATAAACAATTTTAAACAGTGAGGTAACAGTGCACTTAGTTTCTATTTTGTTGGTATAAACATGTTATATAGTTAGGTAACATATTGCTTGTGTTGTATTTTGTTGGTATAAGCAATTTTAAACAGTGAGGTAACATACTACACTTAGTTTCTGGTTTGTTAACATCGAGGTAACATACTGAACACTTCGTTTCTGCTTTGGAATACAGTATTTTACATTTTCCTTATTTTAAATTATGAAACTAGGGCCATTGTTTAATTATTCAAACAAACATGAGCCACTGTTTGATTATCCAAACAAAATGCAATCGTTTGATTATCCAAACAAACAAAAATCATTGTTAGATTATCCAAACAAACATGAGTTGTTGTTTGATTATCCAAACAATTGAATATCTGAACTATGGTCAGTTCCAGTTAGTTTAGGTAATGAAAACTGCTTTGTCATCTTTGAATTAGGGCAACTCTTCTCATCACAGTATCTATTTACAACTCACATTCCCAGCTTTCACTACTTTAGTAAAAAGTCAGACTGTAGCCATCAGCATGTACATTTTTGTATGCTGAGAAAGATAGCAAGTCAAGTTCTTTTGCTTGTATTCCTATAAAAGTTGAGCCAAGCAGCACTAGAATGCATGAGTTCCCAGTGCATTAGCAAAAGAGCGTCCTGTAGGATGCATGTGTCCTTCATTTGCAGAAGACACTCTTTCCATCTTCTAACACTTTTCTGGAATTAGGTCTTTAACTATAACTCTCAAGCACATGCTGTGTTGAGCATGTCTGTCTTTGGCGAGGTGCTTTCCCCACAATCCTTATGTCATTGAGCAGGTTTTGCTTCCTTATGTCATGTATCATTGGTATTATTCCTATCATTGCCATTTTAAGAATTGTTTGGTGATATCTACAGAATATGTTGTCTGTGTCCAGTATCTAAAGTTTTCTTCTGGTTTTTGTTGTTGGTTTTTCCCACCATTCCAGGTATTGTATTATTCTCAGTTGTTAGTCACTGACTTAGGTTTGCAAATTTTTAATTGTGTTTATTCATGGCTGTGCTCCAGAAAGCAGCACTCTTTGACATTATAGGGGGTGGGGGGTGGGGAGGGGGGGGGGGGGGGGGCTGCTGTAAAAATGTTAAGGGAAGTAATATGTAAATTAAAAAAGAAAATGGCATGGAATCAGTTTTACAAATTGACGGTACACAGGAAACACAGGACATTTCAGGGGTTCACCCTTCATCAGCCACAGTTACAAACAATTAGGCAACAAAGACAAGAAATATAAACAGGACAAGAGAAAAAGGCAAACACATAAATTAATGATGAATAAATTGAACAATATGATGAGTGATACAAGAAGATGGAAAAATAAACAAAACACTAATAAAAAGTACAAGAAATAAGCAAGTAGAAAGTTTCTATGGAATGAGAGAGAAAGAACATCAGCTCAAATAATTCAGCAAACAAAGGAAAAGGCACAGGAGAAAATGAAATAACAAAGCAAACAAATAGTCCTGGTAAAAACTGAAGAAAAAATCCACTAAAGTAGTTGGGCAGTGAAGCTTAGTAAAAAGGAATTTTAATTTATATATTACTCTTGTAACATGAGATTACTTTGTTTTAGTTAATTCCCATGAGAGCTGATTACTGCTTTAAAGGTTTTACAAGGTGGCTAATGTTGTGCACGTAGCTGGTAACTTCATGATGTACGAGGGACGGTCAAAAAGTAATGCCTCGTAATTTTTAATTTCATTCAATAGGCAAGAAAACAGATAAAATTCACATTGAAATGTAGCCCCAAGCCTGAACTTCAAAAATTTATTTCTCAATGTAGTCTCCTAGCGGTGTGCGGCGTGGCATTATCGTGCAACAGTTCTCTGATCTTTTAATGGGTAAAGTCGACGAAGACGACCTCTAAGCTTCTTCAAAGTTTCAATGTAACGGTCTGCATTCACCGTGTTTCCCTGTTCCAAGAAGTCGAGAAGAATCCCACCCTTCTCATCCCAAAACACGAAGGCCATAACTTTCCCTACAGATGGTGAACTTTTGAACTTCTTTCTTGTCGGCGATGTTGTGTGATGTCATTCCATTGACTGCTTCTTGGATTCTGGTTCAAAAAAATGAACCCAAGTCTCATCACCTGTCATAATATTCGATAAAAACTCTTCTCCTTCAGTTTCGTAATGGTGCAGGAGGTCGATGGCTATGGTTTTCCTTGTTTCTTTATGTCTGTCTGTCAACATTCTGGGTACCCACCGTGCACAAACTTTTGAATAACCCAGGTCTTTAATGATGTTCTGGACACTGCCTTTACTAATGGACAACATGGAAGAAAGTTCATCCAGTGTTACCCGGTGGTCACCACGAATGATCCCGTCAACTCGATGAATGTTGTGTGGAGTCACTGCGGTAGACGGACGGCCAGTCCACTTTGCATCAGCCATTGAGGATTGACCTACTTCAGCTTCGTCACAACGATGTACCCAACGTCGGACAGTGCTAACATCCACTGTTGAATCTCCATAAACATTCTTCAAACGTTCGTGGATGCGAATTGGGGTCTCGCCTTCAGCATTGAGGAATTCTATGACATAACGTTGTTTTAACCGAACTTCTTTGGCAGCCATTTTTAAAATGTTACAGTGGTGCCACCTGTTACTGAAACAGGTTGGTAATGCTATACAGTGCAGAAGGGTGTTTGAGGAATCCTGCTAAATTTACAAATTGCACACCGATGCAGTATTTACATACATAAAAAATAGGAGGCATTACTTTTTGACCTTCCCTCGTAAAACAATTTGCTGCAGAAACCACTCATTGCTGCAGCATGTACATTGATGCAGGCTTCTTGCAGTAAGGAGGCTAGCTCTCTCGTATGTAAGACATTTTGTTATATACCCAACATATTTACTTATTTTTTTAAAATGTTTATTTCTAGATGATTGCCACAGCACAAGGACCTACTGGAGATGACAGCTTTGCTCACCCTCCTGTGATCGCTGGTGATCCAAATATGCCTTCTTGCCCCAGTTACAACCAATTATAGGTAGAAATCAGTGTCTTTTATGGTATCTTTCTTATTCTTAGTGGTAAATTGCTTCAAATTAAATTGTAGAATCTGTAGTGTTAGTGTCACCAAAAAAAAAGTTAGGGTATTATGAACAAAACGCAGTTTTCCTGTAGTTTTCTTAGGAGGGCCCATTGCTGATAATAGAATATATATTTATATATACTGAAGCACATTAAAAACGCACCACCTGTATAATCCAGGAACAGAGTGTGAAATGTAAATATAAATGTTTACAAGTTTACATATTTGGAATCTTTATTCATTTTCCTATGAATCCATGCTGGTCATTAATTTGTACATTTGATTGTTATGAAGTTCATTGCATTCTGTGCAGGCAAGGGAGAAAACCAAAAATGCAACCAATAAAAAAATTCATTCACACTATCCTCAGTATCTGGTATGTCCACCGTGTGCTTGCAAACAAGCTTGGCAGCGGCTCCACATGGAACGCACAAGTCTCTGAAGGAAATTCCAGGGAATCAAGTCCCATTCACGTGTAAGAGCAGCTTCGAACTGTTGCAGATTAGCTGAAGAACCTTGCCTGTAGACTCTGCGTCCAAGCTCGTCCCACAGATGTTCTATAGGGGACATGTCTGGTGATAGGGCAGGCCAATCAATCGTCACAATGTTCTGCTGCTGTAGATATTGCTGTGTAATGCATGCGGTGTGCGCACGTGCGTTATCCTGCTGGAGAAGCTGCAAGTCTGGATAATTTGTGAATGCAGGAGCAACCAATGCATCCAGAACCTCATCTTGATATGTCACAGCATTAACATATCCACGGAAGACGTGAAGAGGCAAGCGATGGTGAAAACTGAATCCTCCCCAAATGTGAATACTGCCACCTCCAAATCGGTTGTGCTGACGAACACAGCAATATGCAAAGCGCTCTCCACACCGTCGCCAAATCCGCATACGTCCATCAGCAAAGGATATGTTGAATCTGCTCTCATCTGTGAATAGGACAGCATTCCACTGCAGTCTAGTCCATCTGACATGTTGCTCTGCCCATTGCAGGCGCTGCTGACGATGTCTGTGAGTCAAGTTTGGCCCAACATAAGGTCGTCTTGCAGTAAGGCCTGTATCTCTGAGTCGTCGTATGACTGTCATTCGAGAGACTTGCCCACGTCTACCCACTATTGCTCTTGCTGTTTGACTTGCCGGGAGAGAACGATTCCTTAGGTGACTCAGCACAATATGACGATCTTGCGCAGGGATAGTAACTTGTGGTTGGCCACTCTGAAGTCTATCCCGGGCACTGCTAGTGGTTCCGTAACGTTCATTGAGACGTACAATAGTGCTGTGGTGGCAATTCATCCTTCTGGCAATGGCCCACGAGCTCATTCCGGTCTCCAACATACCAATGGCTCATTGGCGGTCATTTTCAGATAGTCGTGGCATTTCAAGCACATGTACTGGGTGTTTTGTCTTAACGGCCTTTTTATACCGAGTATACTGCCACAACGCGTACACATTTTCAGGGTCATAGCTGTTGGGAATCGTGTTGCACGTGTAACTTTCATTGTTTTCATGTAGTCTGTACACAAACTTGTGGGTTGAATCATGCGCTTTCCATTCCAGCAGCCATTCGCTCTCTACCTCATGACAAACACGGGGAAAATCCATTCCCACACTTTTTTTTTCTAGCTTCTCGGCATCAGTTTATATAATAGTCGTGCGTTTTTAATGTGCTTCAGTATATATATATATGTGCCCACTAGATTGTGCATATGATGGCGAATGAGAATTACCTAGCTTTACAAAGGAACCACCATTAAAAAGAATCAGTTGATTATGCCCATGACTTATGGCCCAGCCATGGGATTGATCCAGTGTCCCCATAACCCTCCATTTATCAAATGCAGGAACTAATCTATAGTCAGGTTTACTGTACCATAATTAGAACTTAGGACCCCACATAACTTCATGTGGGTCATCCTGGCTGGTTGCCATGCCAAACTGGCAGTTTGGTCAGCTGTCATTTTTCCATCAAGAACTACCCCTGCAAAGAATCAAGTGGTAATAGTGCCTCTCGAAGGGTTAAAAACCAGATAGCACCATGCTGCATCTACTCAGCTATAAATAGGTACCTGGCTCTGCTCTTGAGTTAATGAAGGCAAAGACATTGAGGAAGGGAATGGGTCACCCCACCTCATAAAAGCTGAGATCTAGTATTGTGAAGAAAAAAAAAGGTAAAGAATCCTGTTACATGCCCATGAGGCATATTGGCAATATGATGTTAGGCCCATATTTTCTTGACCATCATGCCAGCCTTAACCTTCCCAGAGTTACTCTGGTACCCAATTCATGAGGCTGGGTTGACCCCGGAGCCGTTTACGGTCTAAAAAATCCCACCTCAACTGGGGATGGAACCATTGACCACCGAGCTAAGAAGACAGTGCACTAACCACTGTGCTGCCGTGGCTCCATAGTGAAGTATAACTGTGGGTTAAAGATGTCCTAGTAGTGTTGACATCAAATGGGTTTACTAGAACAGTACCAAATTTATTTGTAATTATATGACCAAATGGAGTGTGTGGCCTCTTAAGGATCGTAATATGAATTTAAAATACAATATATATATATATATATATATATACAGGGCCCACTCTTTGGTGGTGTCAGAGGTGCAGCCACACTGGGTGCCGACTTGAAGGAGGCACCAAAATTAATAACAAGAAATAAAATCCATTTAAGTTTTAAAAGAGCAAGAAAAATTATTATATTATTCCTGTTTCAGAAACAGCACACTGGATGTCCATCTGCAATTCAGATGAATACAGAAAAATTACCTAGAATAAAATATTAAAAAAAAACATGAATGAAAATTACGTTCTTTGTAAAATGCTACAACGAACATCACTTGTGGAAATTACAGCATGATACAACTCAAGAGCCTGAAATTGAGTCTCGTAAGATTCGTAGACTGGAAAGGAGGCATCAAAGAAGATTTGGCTACCCAAAGAGCAGCAGCTGAGAGACTTTTTCAGGCCATAAATTGAGGATTCCTCAGCAAAAGAGAAGTTGGCAAGAAGAAAAAAATATGGCTGTATACCGCTTCACCTATGTCCCAGTCTTGACATATGGATGTGAGTCATGGGCAGTGACTACAACCCACAAAAGTCAGATCCAAACCTCAGAAATGAGGTGTCTGAGAAAGGTGGTTGAGGTAACAAGAAGAGACGTGGTCTACAATCAGACGATACGTCAAGGCCTAAAAACCCAACCCTGCAGACCCAAGTAGAACAGTCCCAACTAAGACGGCTTGGCCATGTGTGCAGAATTGGAGAAGATCGGCTACCACGACAAGCATGGGAAACTAAGAGCCAGGGATCAAGACCTCCATGACAAGCCAGAGTCCGCTGAGAGGACAACATTAGACAATCTCTGATTGACCAAGGACTAGAATGGAACCAGACCAGGAGGAAGACAGCCGAAAGGATAGTATAGCGCTCTCTCTTCCAAATCTCTACACTTCATGGTAGAAGAGAAACGACTAAGTAAGTAATTAATGAATATTATGTTTTTTGTAAAATGCTGCAGTGAACATAACCTGTGGAAATTACAGCATGATACATCTCAAAGGCCTGAAATTGAGTCTCGTAAGGGTACAATAGAATACTGCATAGAAGGAGGAATCAACAGTATGAACAAGTTTTTATTTTTATTTAAAGTTTGTGACCTTTACTGTAATGTTTCATATTGATTGTGTCTTTATATTCTTTTCTGGAAGGTCATTGCCTGAGAATGTTCATTTGATATCCATTTTCAGAGCCTGGAGCAGTGCACAACATGAAAGCAGTGATGTCTGGATATTGCCGCTGGATGTGAGCAGTTAGTGACAATACTTCAGTGGTGGACGTGTTGTCCTGTGTGTATTCAAGTCAGGAATAACAGTATTGTTTTTTTTTTAATGTTTTGCAGAACACAAAGTGTTCTGGAGGCAATGCCATTTGAGATTAATTGTATAAAGTTGAGGCGTATTCCAGGAAATTCTCTTACAAAGTTGTAATTCCAGAAGAGGATTGCTTTAATTTCTTTTATACAAGTGTAGTACTGGAAGTAGATAACAGCAGACAATCATCAGTAGAATCAATTTCTAGTTAGGATGTTCCTCTTGTTCAGAAATGTGTATTTATAATTCATGCTGATTCCTTTCAGAGTAGAATGTTTAGTGAATTTTATTGGGACTTGTGATTAGTTTACTCCAAACATTTATTTTTTAATTAGCATTTGTGAACTTAGCTACATAAAACATTAGGCCATAAAGCTACATAAAACATTAGGCCATAACGTCATATAAAATGGGTATAATTGTAAAAACTTTGAAAATACAATATTGTCTGTTAATTAGTTAACAGACTTTGGAAATATTACATTGTCTGTTATAACATTTGTTGATGTTTCTCTTCTTCCCTTCTGTTTTATGAAATGCAAAATATTTGCAGCTTTTTTATTACTGTACTTTATTCTGGAGCTGTACAGAACTGAGAATGATAGAATTGAGATTAGATTAAAACTGCAAATGTAAGATGTTATAACTTAAACTGACAATATTAATAGTGTTTGAATGTAGGATATAAGTTAGAGTTCATCCTGATTCATGTTACATTTTATCTTTCTGTGATGCTGCTGTTAATAACTACTTTTTATGGTGTGGAAGATTTCACATGTGAAAAATCTCAAGTTTCCCCATTAAAGCTGGACACATCAATCAATCAATACCCTTTAAGCTCCCCGAGAAGCATAGGCCTTCAACAAACACATGCCAAGTCTTCTTGTCCCGTGCCATCCGCTCAAGTTCTTTCCATGTTTTCCTCATCATTTTCACCTCTGTTTCCAGCTCTCTTTTCCGTGTGTTTTTTGGTCTACCTCTGCCTCTCTTTCCCTGTGGATTCCAGAACAAAGACTGCTGGACACAGTGGTGGATAAAGTGTATTTTTACGTTACATCATGATAGTTATGATCATTTCTAAGCCAGCGTGTCGTATTTTTTCCCCCCAGCATTATGCACCAATGTTAACACTTATTATTATGAAAAATACCTTAGCTAGAGTTATGCTGTTGTTGCAAAAGTCAGTGAAGTTGTATAATTATAGACAGAACTGTGCTGATAGGGCCTGTGAAAACATGAATATTAAACGCCAGTTGCAGCAGAAGATCCAGAACTAAAGTTCTTGGCAAGAAATAGAATGTGTTAATATTCTGTTACAGTAAATTCATGCACTATATCAGACTGAAACTAGGTAGCGTCAAACTCCAGTTTACCCAGCTGTAAGTGTGTACCTAACTCCGCTCTTGAGTAAAAGAAGGCAAAGTCAGCAAGGAAGGGAACTGGTCATCCCACCTCATAGAGCTGGACCTATTATAGTGAAGTCTCTAAAACTTCACTCTCCTTCTGCAGCTATCTGCTGTGCGACTGCCTTTTTACAATTTAAAAAAATAACTTGGAACTAAAACAGTAATTTTTTCCAAATAATAAAAACAGAGAGGAGAACAATTAAGAATCTTTTATTCAGACTTGTGCCAGACATTATTTTTGCTGTAGTTGTGGTCAATTGAAAAGTTACAAATATTGTTCCCCTACCTTTGTCCTAATTGTTATTCTTTTGTTCATGTGTACAAGTTGTTTTCCAACATTTTCATTTTGAAAATAAGTTATGTAGTATTCCATAGAATATTATTGCAGATTTAGTGTCAGAATGGCAGTTATGCTAAAATGTCATTGATCAGAATCTCTTTTTTTAAATTACTGAACAAAAGATCATGACCAAGTTGCTTTGTCCTGCAAGAGGTGTGGTTGAAGTATTGAACTTTGTTCATCTGCACTTATGAAAGGACGTAACAGGATTTCAGTGGTGTAGTATCAGTGGCATTTAAACAGAATGGTGTAAGTACGTTTGAGACAGGGGAAGTGTGTGACTTCCTAGTAAGGCTCAGTCTTCCGAAAGAAAGCTGATTGTCTGAATAGTCAAGACAGAATTTGAAGTTCTGAATTGTCTTCCAAAGAATAAGTTCTTATTTTCCCTAGTTATTATTCACAGTGATGGGAAAGCAGTGATATATCAGAAATAAAAGAGAAAATTTATGTTTCATGGATTCTGCATCAAAATACAAACCAGCTGATAGTTTACCAAATAGAAAACTGTGAGATCAGTAAATGATGTAGCACTGGAAGATGCAGTATATTTATGGGTCACGCAAAAGCTAAGCGTAAGAGAGCCAATATCAGAACATTCTTTTTTTTTTCTTTGCGTTCCTAACAGAGCACGGAGCCAGCAGTGTAGCTGGTCCCCTTGCAGGAAGCCTGCACAAAGCATTCACATGTTCTTGTAGTAGTGGTTTCAGCGGCAATTTGTTTGACATGATGAGGTATGATAACCTCATATTAGTCCCCTTGTCTAGTAGCACTGTTCTTCCTTTGTCGCTTCAGGGACACACACCCCCCGGAAACTACATGGGGCATCAGAACATTTGTCATATGAAAGAGGCGCAAAATCTTGACAGAGAATTAGGTTGGCCGTAAGATTTATACAGGTTGGCTGAGAACATTGACTCATGACATAGCATAAACATTATGAACAGTGCGATGAACTTACTGCACTATTGTTCATTTTAGAATACAGCATATTGTATTGTCTTTTATTTGTAATTTGTCAACATGGTTGGGTGCTCAGTTACCTAAGCAATATAATATCCTAACTTAATTCCAATTTGTTTGGATAATTGACACTCTACTGTACTTGTATGCATGATTATGATGTCAGATAAAGGAGGTAAACCATCTGTTTTATTTCATTGAGCATGTTATTTTTATAATTACTTGTTTTAGAATCCTGTTGCCATTTTCATTTTCATCATTTCTGTGACATGTAAACATAGTACTCCCGTTTACATGTCCTGTGGTTTCCATTAACCTGTGTTAAAATAGTTGAATCCTGTTACTTCTGCTTTTCATTTGTCAATTGTATTCTGTCTGTGTAAGTACTTATTATGCTCCCTACATCTCAGGATTCAGTTGTGTTTTTTTGCATTTAATGTTGGAATAATCCAATAAGCTTTAGCCTTGATGTGAGAGTTCTGTTGATTTCAGGAGAGCATTTATTTTGTTTTTTAGCTAAAATTTGATTTGAATCTTCATTGATTGTTGGGTTTGCTAAATGTTGCCAATAACTTTGCCATTTACTTTCACGTTTTCCCATAACTCTGTATTTCACCATATACTAATGAAGTTTTGCAGTATTTTTATTTTATTGTTCGCAGTCACATGATTAATTAGCAGACAGTTGTTCGCAGTCACATGCTTAATTAGCAGACAGTTCGCAGTCACATGATTAATTAGCAGACAGTTGTTCACAGTCACATGCTTAATTAGCAGTTGTTTGCAGTCACATGCTTAATTAGCAGACAGTTGTTCGCAGTCACATGCTTAATTAGCAGACAGTTGTTCACAGTCACATGCTTAATTAGCAGAAAGTTTTTTGCAGTCACATGCTTAATTAGCAGACAGTTGTTCACAGTCACATGCTTAATTAGCAGACAGTTGTTCGCAGTCACATGCTTAATTAACAGACAGTTGTTCACAGTCACATGCTTAATTAGCAGACAGTTGTTCACAGTCACATGCTTAATTAGCAGACAGTTGTTCACAGTCACATGCTTAATTAGCAGACAGTTGTTCACAGTCATATGCTTAATTAGCAGACAGTTGTTCACAGTCACATGCTTAATTAGCAGACAGTTGAATGTTTAATAGAACACTAATTATTGTTTTAGCAGTTCATTATTGGCAGTTTTTTTAAATCATGTGATATGATTGCTTTTAAGTTTTTGTTTTTTTTGCATTGTCTTCTTTTCACACGGCATGTCTAGGAGAGATTCACCGAATCTTTTGGCTGAGTACCATCACCGGCCGGGATCTGCTTGCTCGGAGCGGGCGAGGGGACATGCACACCATCGTAGCTGGCGGACGCTGGGGCTGGGTTGGCCATGTCCTTGAGGGGGGGGGGGGGGGCGATGCCATCACGGGGGCAGCTGTGCTTTGGACCCCTGGGGAAGGGCGAAAGAGGGGCCGACCAGGGACAACCTGGCGGAGGACTGTGGGGGCTGGGATGCGGGGAATGAGCCGGGGTTGGGACACTGTGCGGGTGGTGGCCACCGACCGAGCAGGGTGGAATCAATTTGTTGTTGCCCTACAAGACGCCACTAGGCATGATGGCCACTGACTGCTTTGATGGTCAGCGGCTAAGGATCAAAGAAGAAGAAAGAATGCTTTTAATTTTTTTTTTTTTTTTTGCATTTTTTTTTGCATTTTTTTTTTTTTTGGGTACAAAGCACTTTATGGTTTGAAATTCTGCTGTGTGTCATTGTTGAAACCCAAAATGTCAAATTTCTTTTAAATATTTTTAATTGCTTAAACAAAGTACACGATGATGTCTTTAAAATATGGTTGTTTTTTTTTAAATTGTTAAACTGGCTATATTAGTATATATTTACCACGTGTTACATTGTTTTAACATAAGTACATCAAATTGTCTCAGCTTTACCCCATGTAACATTGTTTAACCTGTTTTAGAAATATTGTGTACAAATATGGAATCTCATTACTGCAGGCTGTTATTTTTAAAACACAATTCGTATTATTGTTTAACCTCAGAGCATCATGCTGTCTTGAAAGTGCCATGTTAAACTGTTCAACTGTTTTGAGAATGCCGTTGTCTAATTGTTTAACCTTAGAGCATTAGAAATTTCTGAAAATTCATTGTGCATTAACATTTAACCTCAGAACATCATCCAACCTTGAAAATTCCCTTTTTGGAAAATATATTTTGCATGATTGTTTAACAAATTGTCATGAAACTGGCATTTGACTAATTTAATATAGGTTGTGTGTTGTGATAACGCTGTTACAATGCAGTATTGAACAAAAATTTAAAAACCATTTTTGTGTATCAAATAATCTGTGTGTATCGAATCCTTTTATAGTTGTATATTATTTTCAGCTTTTATGATGTTCTTGAAATGTTAGTAAAATTTCCATCCTTGGGCAGTTAGCAGCTGTAATGTTGATATAATTTCCATTCATGGAACCAGCAGCAGTTTTTTTTATGTCAGCGTAACATCCATCCTTCAGTAAATTTAATATCAGCATGATTTCTGTATTTTCTTGATTAATAAATTTGATGTTATGTACTTTACATTATATATCAGGTCACATTACATGTGCTGGATCAGACAGAAACCAGTAATCTACTACACTAGTGAAGTGATACCTTCTAGCAGTGTTTCTCAAACCTACAGTATTTGTGTACCCCTTATGAAAGTTGTTTCTTACCGGCATACCCCTTTCGGGCGAAGATAATTTGGGGGTAGCTTTAATAGTACTATTTTGTCTACACTTGAGCATACGTAATGTTTGCTATATAGGTATAGGCTACACGGGGCAGACTATATAAAAAGACATAAAATAGAATGGTTTGATCTTGCTGTTAGAGAGAGACCAGTTCATTCACCCTCACATGCCTTCTTATTTTTAACCTTTGCTGTCTATCTGTGCTGTTAAGCTGCGTGAGGAGAAGCAGTTTTTGTTCTTGTTTAAGGTATACTTCTTTGGCCAGCATGTTGCCTTGTTTCTTTTGCATTTGTTCACATTTTCTGTACACTTTCCTTCTGGGCATCGCCTTGCCCTGCAGCTAGATCTTCTGCTGTTGAAAGCTTATAATAGTAGCTGATTTCACTGCTGCCTCAGATGTCTAGTCCAGACCATTTTATTTGTTCACTGTGTAAGTTAAAATTGAGTGGCAGAGTGGTCAGAGCACTTGTTTTTTTCAAGGCAGAGTTGCCGGGCTCAAAACTAGGTAACTTCATGCTGTAATCTGCCTAGCTGTAAATGGGACTCTGCTCGTTGAGTTAAGGCCAGCAAAGGCAGTGTAGAAAGGAACTGGATACCCCAGCTCATAAAGTTGATACCTGGTTAAGTGAGATCATTAACATTTCTCGGTAAACATGTAATGGTGCTAGACAACGTCACACCTTGTACACAACATAGTCATCTCCCCACAGACACTTGGAAGCACAAATAAAGGGAAAAACTAAACAGCTAAATATAACAGTTTCAGCTTATTTAATTAAATTTATTTTTATACAGTCTTTGTTTTTTTTCTCTTCCACTTCTGCTGTTAAGGAGAAGTGCTAAAGTGAAATTCTGTTGTTTTTGTTAATAAATAACTGCAGAATTTCAATTAAAATGTGCAGGCTTGACCTATAATAAAAATAGTTATGCATGTCAGAGCGTTTGATGGCACAGAGTACTGTTGAGGCAGCCATATCGAATTTTAATGCTATGTTTCAATTCGCTATGACTTTTCTATGTTTTGAGCTGTGGGTATCAAGCATGAATTGGAAGCTCATCATTATATATCGCAACTTTTTGCCACAGTAGATTTTTTGATAACTTTTGTAGATCCCAAGCTTCAGGGCTTCAAACATAATGTCTGAAAATAGTTACACGTTTTGCAAAATTTTATAACAGTATTTGGCATGAATCAAAACTTTGATAAGATATCAAATTTGATGCGACACGAGTTTTAAAATGCAGTGGAAATGGCTTTTGGGCTAAATCCCATGTTGTTTAATGAATATGTAAGCAAGTTATAATAGAATCAGTAACACAGTACAAGGTGCTGAGAAATTACTGGTTTTCTTGATAAGAGAGGTACAATTTCTTGATAAGATACAATTTTCAAAGTAAAAACAAACCTTTATAGAATGTGTTCTGTCAAATGATTTTGACATATTTAGATTTGGAATATTATAAATTAATAGAAAAAAAGACCAATCCCAGTTTTTATTTATTTTGAATTAAAATCCAGTGCAGCTCCTCCCCTTAAGCTTCAAAGAGTGATGGATTCTCCATCCTTATGCAGTATGTGTTGTCGCAGCTGTCATAAGACTCTATCGATTCTTCCTCTCAGGTGTTTTAGATCCTACTTATGGGAGTAAATATTGTATATAATTCTTAATTGTTATGGCCCATACTTCACTGATATTATCCTTGACATGTACTTATATTTATTATATTCTGTTAACTGGGTATTGTAGCATTCTAGTTCAGCATCATCTAGTGTTATTGTATATAGTATATGTAATGTCAGACTCATTGAAATTCATGGCTCAGCGTCATTGATACATGTCACATTGAAATTCATGGCTCAGCGTCACTGATACATGTCACATTGAAATTCATGGCTCAGCATCACTGATACATGTCACATTGAAATTCATGGCTCAGCGTCACTGATACATGTCATAGAGTATTCTTGTCATAGCGTTATTGAACTACATGTCTCAGCATCAATGATACATGTCATTGAACTGATTGTCTGTACGCCAGTGATGCATGTCATAGTCATTGAACTGCATGTTATGCATCATTATTACATGTCTTGGAGTCTTCATGTCATAGAGTTATTGAACTACATTTTCTGCATCATTATTACATGTCATATTGATGTCATAGAGTCATTGAACTACATTTTCTGCATCATTATTACATGTCATATTGATGTCATAGAGTCATTGAACTACATTTTCTGCATCATTATTACATGTCATAGTCTTGTCATAGAGTCATTGAGCTGCGTGTCTCAGCATAATTAATATAGTCATTGAACTGAATGTCTGTACATCACTGATACATGTTGTAGAGTCTTCGTATCATTGACTCACTGAACTGCATTTCTGAGCATCATTAATTGATGTCTAGGAGTCTTCATGTCATAGAGTCATTGTACTGTATTTCGGAGAGTCACTGATATGTCGCAGATCAGTTAAAATGTAAAACTTGTTATGTAAATCTTCTGCATGCAGTTTTTAATCCTTTGTTTGTTCCATCTCTCTGAGGATATTTACTCGCGTTGCTTGAACACCATAAGCTTATAGCATATTTTCTTCAAATATTTCATGTATATTGTCATTCATTAGTTGTGTTTAATTTTTTTTACTGTGACTAATGTATTATGTGATGCTGCAAACTCTACCATTTGCTAGTGGATGTTGAGCTGAGAACAGTTGTTGAAAATAATTATGTAAAAAGATTAAGATAATTAGATGCTGTATGTTCTGTGAAGTGCCTGTTAGTCAGAAGTAACCTAACATTTTATCCTGGGCTTCAAGCTGCACGTAAGATAGTCTAGTTAATCTTGTTGTAGGGCTTGTAAGGGAGGTAACAAAAAAGTAGTAGTAGTTGCAGCCCCTTTCAATCTTGTTGTAGGGCTTGTAAGGGAGGTAACAAAATAGTAGTAGTAGTTGCAGCCCCTTTCAATCTTGTTGTAGGGCTTGTAAGAGAGGTAACAAAATAGTAGTAGTAGTTGCAGCCCCTTTCAATCTTGTTGTAGGGCTTGTAAGAGAGGTAACAAAATAGTAGTAGTAGTTGCAGCCACTTTCAATCAACCGACTATGAAAATGCGCCCCAGAGGTGATAGCTGCTTTTTTTGTCCTGGTGGAATTTTGGTGTGCTGTTCTCTCCTCTGCTTGTTGTGAGAGCTTCTTTTCACCCAATGTGAGGTGTCACACCTTGGTTCATCCTCCCAGGCTGCTGGTTTTATGTTCAGTGCCTCCATGTCTCCCCAGAACACATCTCCAAATCCCATCTGTGGCCGCCTGACTGTTCCCATACCATCTTTCCATAAACAAAAATATCTCTGAGGACGTGACCATCTTCCATGTGGTGGACATGGCCAAGCCAGCATAGTCTGTGTTGTCTAGGCACTGTATACATGCCCTGAAGGCCATAACATGACAACACCTCGACATTTGTCACTTTGTCCTTCCACGAAATACCACAGATGTTGCGCAGACACCACAGATGGAAGGCATTGAGCCTTCTTTCTTGCTTAGCATAGGTTGTCCATGTCTTGCTGCCATACTGAAGCGTGCTGGTGATGCAGACATTATATACCGCAGCTTTGGTCTTCACAGGCAGAAAAACAATAATAATAAAGAAATTAGTCACTCATAAACTGAGCTTGCCCTGTGTGTGTGGGGAGGGGGGGAGGGTTTTCTGAGTAGACAAGGACAAAATAGGACCACTAGCTCCCTCAGGCATGTTGTAGGAGGTGGCTCCATGTTATGTTGTGCATGGAAACAGGCAGTGTCATCATGAAAAAAACAAGCTGCTATGGAAGCCATCACTCCAAGAGCACATGAAATGCCTTGATGCCAGTTTTCTACAAGGTGGTCAGCTACAGTGTGACTCTATGCACCATAAGGATGCATGCACATTATGAAGGACTGAAATCCTACTTTGATCATATGACTCTTGGGGAGGGAGGGGGGATATTTAAGGTGGATGGGATGCACTGAAGAAGGTGTCGGACAGCAGGACATTTTTTATTCTGAATCTTTCAGGGGATAGAAAAAGTGACAGTGATATCAGCAGACATGGAGATGAATATGATACAGTAATTCATTCATTTCTTACATTCATTGTCTTTCTTCTCCCCAGGGAGCATAGGCCTTCCATAAAGTCATGCCAAATCCTCTTGTCCTGTGCCAAAGAATCTCTTGAGTCTTTCCATGTTTTCTTTATCTTTGTCTTCTCCACGTGTTTTTTGGTCTCCCTGTAACCCTCTTACCCTGGGGACCTGGGGATTCGAGAACAAGGACTGCCTTGTAATGCTGTCAACAGGTTTCCTTAATGTTTTATATGTGTGTGTGTGTATGTATATATATATATATATATATTGGTGGTTCGATCTCCAGTTGAGGTGGGATTTTTTTAGACCGCAAATGGCTCCGGGGTCGACCCAGCCTCGTGAATTGGGTACCAGAGTAACTCTGGGAAGGTTAAGGTGGCTGGCGTGATGCTGACCAGAGCACCCCTAGTGTGCCGATGGTCAAGAAAATATGGGCCTAACACCATATTCCCAATATGCCTCAGTGGGCGTGTAACAGGATCCTTTACCCTTACCTATATATATATATATATATATATATATATATATATATATATATATATATATATATATATATATATATATATATATATATATATATATATATATATATATACGAGGCGTGTTCAAATGAAACCCGCCCGTGCTGCGCCAAGTGGACATTTGTAGGAGGAGCATGATGACGTCACATCTGACGTAATAAGCACATACGCATGTACAAGTGTGTAAGTTTTCATTCTCCTAGTATTCATTGTTTGTGCTGCAGATCGTTAAAATAATGGCCGGTGTGATACGGAATCCGTCCAAGGTCGATCAGCGAGCGGTGATTCAGTTTCTAACAGCCGAAGGATGTCGACCAGTCGACATTCATCGCCGAATGAAAGCAGTGTATGGTGACAAAAGTGTGTCTAAGACTACAGTGAAAGACTGGGCACGAATGTTTCGAGAAGGACGTCAGTTAACGAAAGATCTTCCGCGGCCAGGTCAGGTGCATATTGTTGCGACAGAAGAAGCCATCGCCGAGATTGATGCAGCAATACGGGTGGACCGTTGTCGGAGCTTACGTTCGCTAGCAGAGGAATTCGCTGTGTCTCTTGGGACAGTTCAAATGGTGGTTAGGAAGAAATTGAAGTATCGAAAGGTTTTCACAATGGGTCCCACGGATGCTGACCGATCACCATAAGGAAGAACGCATGGGGTGGAGTTTGAACCACCTGCTGCGTTACGAAGAGGAAGGTGATGCATTTCTGTTGCGCATAGTGGCCGGCGATGAGTCGTGGTGCCACCACTTTGAGCCGTGCAGCAAAACAGCGAGCATGCAATGGAAACATCCCGGATCACCAAAACCCAAAAAATTCAAGTCACAGATTTCCGCCGGTAAGGTTATGCTGACCGCATTTTTTGACCATGAAGGGCTTCTATTGGTAGACTTTTAAGAGCCTGGCGTGAACATCAATGCCATCCGCTACAAAGACACACTAGACAACCTGCATACAGCCATCAAGAATAAACGACCCGGCATGCTTTCGCATGGTGTGATTCTGTTGCACGACAATGCTCGTCCACATGTTGCGAACATTGTGCAGGAAGCGTTAGCAAGGAAAAGGTGGGAAGTTCTGCCACACCCAGCCTACAGCCCCGATCTGTCACCATGTGACTTTCATTTGTTCGGACCCTTAAAAAAATCTCTAAAGGGACAACGATTCGACTCCCGATGCAGACGTCAGGACCTCGGTGACCAAATGGTTCAATAAAGTCATTTTTCTCGGACGGCATCCGCCGTCTACCCAAGCAGTGGAATGCGTGTCTGAATGCCTATGGTGACTATTTCTAAAGAACCCCAGTGCGTACTTGCTTCATAACAGTTGCTGTATTTAATTCTACTACTCCTGCTGATGTACCTTACATATATTTGTTATAAAGCCACTGGGACGGGTTTCATTTGAACACGCCTCGTATATATATATATATATATATATATATATATATATATATATATATATATATATATATATATATATATATATATATATAGAGAGAGAGAGAGAGAGAGAGTGAGAGAGAGAGAGAAAGGGAGAGTAGTCACACTTATCTAGTCTTTATTACAACCTACTTCTAGTATACAATCTTTTTTTAAATTGCTGCAAGGGTCTAGAACAGAGGTTTTCAAACTTTTTTGGTCCGCGGCTCCCTTGACCTGTGTATAAATCACCGCGGCTCCTCTCTATACTATATTTATTGATGGACCTTGGCTCATAATATCGAGCCCAACACTTTTCCCAAGCCACCGCGACGCCCTTAGCTGAGGGCCGCGACGCCCCTGGGAGCCGCGACGCAGAGTTTGAAAACCTCTGGTCTAGAACCTTCCTTCCTATAAATGTAAATTTCCCTTGCCAGACACATAATTGTCCGTTATATGTGTTAACTGACAAATGTTTATGTTGTTTGTCCATTTGTAAATATAACTTCATATACAGGGTGTTATCTTCATTTGTACAGGACAGACATAGACATAAATTACATAAAATCATTGAAAAGTGCTTCATTTTTCAAATTTTGCAGGACATTTCACTTCACATCAGTTTTTATTTTTATTTTAAATAAAAAATGTCACATGCCGATAAACATTAAATAGGTAGAAAACATTAAATAGGTAGAAAACATTAAATAGGTAGAAGATTATCCTTAAGCTGCAATTGGGCCAACAGAGGTTATTTATATTTTTATGCATGTATAACCGTTTCATAATTAATTTCATTCAGCCACAAAGAGTTGTAACCATGGAAATTGCTGTAAATATACTCTACTGTATGAATTGTGTTTTCCATGTAATGATTTTACAATTGTAATCTATTAACATTTATTGTAACATAATGATCTTTGTTGTAGCTTTCATGGTTGCACTGGGTGTTTCCCCCATCTGTATGCAAAGAAGAAGAAAAAAAGGCCGTTTGTAATTGCACTTCCTATAAATCTAATAATAATACATAGTTGGGGTTTATGATTGTTATGTGGAGTCATCTTTTATCTTCACTTACATTAGCGATTAACGTGAAAAATTGGTCAGTTTTTAAACAGTTCAGTTTTATTGCTTGTCATATGACTTCACGAGTCACAGTCATGGCTGAGGTAGAGTGTCAAGTAGGATGTGTCCTATATGCCGCCATTATTGTCTAGGTTACATTTCTTATATGTTGTCATTAGAATTTAGGTTGCATTGTACATCTTGTCATTATATTTTATATTGTTTTATATCTGTTGTTGTAATACATTAGGTTGCTTTATACGTGTTGCCATCAGAAGCCATTATATTTTAGGTTGCATTATTTTTATATTGTCGTTAGCTTTTAGGGTATACTGCATATATTATCATTTATTTTGTTATGTTGTGTATGTTGTTAGATATTTTTATTGTAACATGCACATTGACACAGGCTTTTTCATAACATAATGCAAATTTCAACAGAATTCAGATGTATTAATGTACTAAGACATTTACATAGACAGACAGAGAATTGAATGGTTCTATCACCTTGCTGGAATACAGCCTTGTTATAAGACAATCAACAGCAAATATTCTGATTTCAGGACAAGGGAACACCCACAAGAAATACGGAGAGATGGTATTAACAAAGTCAAGCAGAACTTTGATCTTGTACCAGCCACATGATGAGGAGCTGTACCTGCATGTATGGCAGACTTACAAACATTTTTTTAAAGTTTATTTTCAACATTTTAATTCCAGTTTGTTTAATTTGTCTGCTGAAATGGAGTGTACCATCTCATCAGTTGTTGTAAACTTATGATGCATTGTTAATTGGCTGCTCAGTTTTGCTTGTGGGGGTCCCATGTTATGAAAATGAAAAACAGGGTCACTTTTCCTGCTGTGTTTCCATCTTGAGACATTATTCCGTGTATTAGTAAAATCACATACTTCTGTTTCATTTAACACATTGACCTGATCTGTCTGGAGTATGTGCTTATTTATCTGCTTTCTGCTGGATGTTGAAAGAATGAATCTGTTATAAAGACATACCGAAGTTGCAGGCATGTTTATTCCAAGGCTGTACAATTTTTTTCCCCCTGAAAGCAACTTCTTTATTTTTAAAAAGTGCCATAAGATTTTATCGGCATTGGATATTTAAAAGTGGGGCAGTCCTAGGAAAGCTTGGATGAATAGGAGCATTAAATTAATTTTTTTTTCTATTGGTAGTGATAATTTCTCACCTCTAGCACTATATGACGTGTGACTTCGGTTTAAAAATAAAAAAGATCAATGGTAAGCACACATAAGAAAGACAGTAGGGTGACAATAGACAGCAGAAAAGTAAGAGAGGTTATTGGCAACGAGAGATTTGATACTACTTCTTCGCTCAACCTCAGATGTCAACTTGAATAAGTTCAAAGAAAGCAAAGAAAGCAGTGGTCAGCCTGAGGCTGTTGATATCTCCATAGATTTTCTCCAGGAATGGACAGATCCATAGATCCATCTAAATGACATAATTGCCTTTTTGCGAGAATGGTGATGTTACATCATATGACCAACTAAACCACTCTTTAAGTAGATTTAGATCAAGGATCGGGATCAAATCTCCAGAGTACCTATCACTTCTCATACATTTCTGTTGTCTAGTGTCCTCGTCTTGTTTTGTTCCGAATGTTTACCATTGACCTATTTTCATTATTTGCTTACGATTCATAGGCCTCAGGTTTCCCACTCTTTTTGTTTCTGTGGAACATTTGGTATCTCACAGCTTGAATTTTGTTGATTTTGTGCTTTTATTTTTTTTAATAGCTGTTTTGTTGCTTTTTTTTTTTTTTTGCTTTTACTATTGCAAATGGTTTTGTTTTGTTTTATTTATTTATTTTTTATTTTACTTCTGTAAATGGTTTTGTTTTATTTATTTATTTTTTATTGTACTTCTGTAAATGGTTTTGTTTTATTCTATTTTTTTTCTTTGCTTTTACTTTTGTAAATGGTTTTTTTTTTTTTTTTTTGCTTCTACTTTTGTAAATAGATATTTCTTTATTTTGCTTCGACATTTGTAAATAGCTGTTTTGTTTCCTGATTTTTCTTTGACTTGTGTAAATAGCAGTTTCTCTTCTCCTCCCCCCCCCCCTACATGGTATTTGAAACACAAGATTAAGTTTGAACCTAATGCTCAAGTTGGGGTAAAAGGGGTTACAGCATGCACATTTTTGTATTTTGCTTGTGGGTAACCAATGTATCGGTGCTTCATGTTTGCAGCCAAAGCAGGGCCAAGTTATGGTTTTCTTAAGCCTTAAACTTAAACCAGACTTTAGTTATAGGAATTAATACGGTTACTTTATTTCTTTGGGAGTGGAAATATTTTTACTTCGAGTGTAGTGATGCCTCAGAGTTATCAAATCTGATATTAGACAAACAGGATGTGTATTATTTATTATTAATAAACAGTATTCTGTGTCATTATTTAGAGTGGTGATTTGCAGAGTAGTTAAACAGCTTGCTTTTCGAGGCAAAATTCCAGGCTCACAACCTGATAACGTCATGGTCCAGTTATAAATGGGTACCTGACTCTGCTCTTGAGTTAGAGAAGGCAAAGGTGACGAGGAAGGGAACTGGTCAGCCCACCAGTAAAGCTGATACCTAAGTGTTGTGAAGTCTCTAACACTTTATTCCTCTGTGGCAGTATTTGCTAGGAGACTACTTTAACCTTTAAGTCACTGTAGTGGTTAAAATTTTACAAAAATACTCCATACCCTGATACTTATTCCATTATTGCTTGCACATTTTCTGTCTTTGTGTTCTATTTTGATTTTATCTATGCTCATTCACCTCTGCCGTTATAGCACTGATTTATAACATTGTAATGAGCTTCATGAAACCTGCATGCTTTTTCTTTATTTTTGTGTAATGCTTATATTTACCTTACGTTTACACCAGCACCTCCACTAAATATAACACTGATTTCTTACTGATTAGTTTGATTGTGATAACTGTGTGCTGTTAACATAATGTTCAAGTTTATCTTATGTTTACACCAGCACCTCCACTAATATAACACTGATTTCTTACTGTCTGATTAGTTTCATTGTGATAAATGTTCATGTTAATCTTACATTTACACCAGCACCACCACTGATATAACACTGATTTCTTCCTGTCTGATTAGTTTCATTGGGATAACTTTGTGCTGTTAACATAATGTTCATGTTTATCTTATGTTTTCACCAGCACCTCCACTAATGTAACACTGATTTCTTACTGTTTGATTAGTTTTATTGTGATAACTTTGTGCTGTTTAACATAATTTTCATGTTTATCTCACTTTTACATCAGCCCCCCCTTTGATCTATCACACTGTGATTAATATTGTAAACTTTTCACACTTGTTACATTTTGTTTGTTGATAGTAATTTTCCTGCCTTTCTGTAACATGTCCTTACTTACACTGCAGGGTTGGATTTATTGATGCTTAACTTTTGTGTGTGTCTTTTTGGTGATAATTTTTTAGAAGTATGAATTCACTACTGCAGGATACACATTATTTGTAAGACAAATGAGAACTACTAAGTGTGGAATGTGTTATGTTGTGTTTGTTGGTTGTATTGTTAAGTCTGTGATGTGTACAGAGTTTAACAGTGACAGTGTCATAGAATTGCCTCCCCTGCTTTGCAGTAGTGGTCCAACAGTGGCCAAAACTCAAGAGTATCTAATATGAGTCTTCAAAGGTGTCTACCTTTGCACAAGATTACTCTTGGCAGAGTTGTAGATAGAAAGATAATGACGCTTCTATCTCAAGGGGTGTTCACAAGATATTTTTAGAAGTCAAGAACAATGCAGCTTAGGGCCAAGCACTATTAACTTATATCTGATCCATCGCCTTTTGTGAAGAAAGGGTTATGCAATGATTTATTTCAGCTCGCTCAAGCCCCCACCCTGATTTACTCAGTGGAATTATTCTTATTCTGGTATAGCTCTGTTTAGAGTGTATTTAGTAAATTGACTGAGACAAACATGCAGTACGTTCAAAATGATTAAATCAACATTAAATTTGTATATTTACATATAACAAATTTAATAATCACTTCTGTTTTAACAGGGTTTTTAAAAATGAATAATTATTTATCAGAAAATTATCATCACTGTGTGATGAAATGGTAATTTGTAAAGGAGGTCACTTGGCAGCTTTTATGTGTCACTTAGCTGTCAGTGACGGTTCTGCTCGTTCTGATGTTTTGGTTCTTGGTAGACTGGATCACTGATCCCACTCATCACTGGTCAAGGATGTAGGGCGCAGCACATTCCCAGAAGTGTCAGGGAGTGTCTACGAAGTTGGTCCCTCATCTTTAAGCCCCGTCAGATGATGGTGCCAAGCTTCGACTTCAGGCCACTTGTACCCTTCTTGTTCCAGAGATAGTACCCTCAACTGGTACCACCAACTAGTATGGTAAAAGAATAGAAACAAAACACCCTCCTGAGTATTGCGTTTCCCGACACATAGTTATGTGTCCCCTTCTTCCTATTCCACCATCCCATCTACCTCAGACTTTACCCTCGATAAGAATTAAGCTTAATCCCTTGAGAGAAAACTTTTTTTACATTTAAATTGAATAGCTTTATATTTACTTTACATTCAAATGAAAAGGTTAATCATCATCATCATCTCAACCCGTAACCCGTCATGGGTCGTAGGGGTGCCATGGTGGAAGCATCAGCAGACAGGGTCTTCCACTGCTCTCTATCAGCAATGCGTACAAGTTTGGAAAAACCGTGTCCTGCCCATTCTTTGATGTTATCAGCCCAGGATTTTCTTTGCCTTCCTCTTCTCCGTTTACCTTCGACTGTTCCCTGGAGGATCGTTTTTGAAAGGGAGTCATGACGAGTTACATGCCCAAACCAGGCATGCTTTCGATGTTTCACTACTGACAAAAGTGGTTCTTGGTAGCCTGCATAGGTGTTTATTTGTTTTGTGCTCTTTATAGCAAATGCGCAAAATTCTTCTATAACATTTATACTCGAAAGCCTGAATCCTTCGCTCCGTATCTGCAGTGAGTGTCCAGCACTCACACCCATACAAGAGAATAGATAATACAAGTGATTTGTATAATTTGATCTTCACAGGAAAACTGATGTTACTTTTCCAGATCACATTCAGCCTTGTCATGGCAGCTGAGGCCATCTCAAGTCTTGTCTTGATTTTTTTACTTGATCTTCCATCACTACATATAGTGGACCCCAGATATTTAAAGGTGTTAACTTCTTCTAACGTTTGCAAAAGGTTAATAGTATAGATATAATATGTTTACATTTACATCTAAACTGGTTGAAAAATGGTCACATTATAGATTGAATATGGTTTCAGTTACATCTACACTGGTTGATGTATTATCTATTCTCTTGTATGGGTGTGAGGGCTGGACACTCACTGCAGATACGGAGCGAAGGATTCAGGCTTTCGAGCATAAATGTTATAGAAGAATTTTGCGCATTTGCTATAAAGAGCACAAAACAAATGTCTATGTTAGAGAGAAGATAAACACCTATGCAGGCCACCAAGAACCACTTTTGTCAATAGTGAAACGTCGAAAGCTTGCCTGGTTTGGGCATGTAACTCGTCATGACTCCCTTTCGAAAACGATCCTTCAGGGAACAATCGAAGGTAAACGGAGAAGAGGAAGGCAGAGAAAATCCTGGGCTGATAACATCAAAGAATGGGCAGGACACGGTTTTTCCACACTTGTACGCATTGCTGAGGATAGAGAGCAGTGGAGGACCCTGTCTGCTGATGCTTCCACCATGGCACCCCTACGACCCATGACGGGTTACGGGCTGAGATGATGATGACACTGGTTGAAAGATGTTCACAATATAGATTGAATATGTTTTCATTTACATCTACACCTATTGAAAAGCTTGAAAACTTTCATTATTTTTTAAAGTGAATATGTTTACATAGACATTTGCACTGGTTTGTAAATGTAAATATTATAATTAGAATGTACATCATTTCTTTCATCTTTCCCTCCCTGCTCCATATGGAACTTGAGACTACCGATGCTTTTAGTTCTCTTTAAGAGACTAGCGATAAAGCCGTCACCAGTTCTTGCAGTGGTGGTTCATGAAATCATCATTCTATATGCTGAGGTTGCCAGCCTCAAATGACATGGACATCCACTAGCAATTTTCATATATTAATATTCACATGGCAATATATACATATTAGTTCACATGTTAGTAATGAAAAATATAGAATGTAAAATGTACAACTTACGCCAATCTTGGCTCACAGACTGTTTGCTCAGAGAAGTAGGTTAAAGTTTTCCTGGGCTGTTTAAGTCCATCAAAATGCTCCAACAAAGTCCGATCTGATAAATGGAATTCTAATTCTAACTCTGGCAGTCTGGTTGTCATCTTGGTGCGAGGTGAAATTTTCACAGTGTCTTAAAACTGCAAACGTGTCAGGTTATATTGCACTTCGCCTCCCCCACAGTACTTTGTTTACAATTTAGGCAGGGTCCAATCAGGAATTTGGTGGTTCCTCTATTTTGAACCCCCTCCAATCGTTTCAAAACTGCATATTCAAAATTATTCCGACATGGACAATTCTATGCATGATGCAAAAGGTCATATCTCCCATATATGGAAGTGACAAGTCCGTACACTCTTTCGACAATGTGTTTCAGATGTAACATCTTACTTTCCTCTAAAGCAATGTCTATGAAACAGGTGAACAGGAAATGATGATGTCATTCATGTCTGTCCAAAATGTGTCGCACAGACAAGTAATCTCTTTATCCGTCGCTTGCGCACACAAAATCCGTCTGCGGGTGAGTAATTTTATTGCCTGGCACGGCTTGAGCAAAAAAAACTAATGTGAAACTGACCAGGCCCAGCTAGGCTTTACCTGCGCTAATCTTAGCAAAGCTGAGAAGTGCAGAGCGAATGTGATGAATTATCGCAAAAAGGAGTGTCAAATGGTTGTATATTCCAAATATCTGTTTGATAAGAGATAATTAAATGTGTCGATCCCACGGAAATTCCAGGTAATCAGTACGTGCAACAAATGTAACTGATTACTGCTTTAGTGAAGAAGAGATCGACCCAAAATTATGTTACTGTGCCTCCGCCTTTTTTTTTTTTGCAGTCAAATACTTGTATAGTAAAATATTGTCTGTGATGAGATAGTGTTGATCTTGAGTTTTTTTTTCTAAAAAAAAATAGAAGGTGGTGTGGCCTTGATACAAGCTAAACTTGAAACAGGGTTGATGTAGAAGTGTGTAATTAAAACATGACTGGCTAATTAAATAGGTAACTGAACAGTGACATTACCTATAAATGGAGTGTATCAAGATGGTGTGGTCTCTGTTAAAAGTGCAAACACATAACTTTGTGTATTTGTGCTATGATGGTATTGTTTCTAGTACAAACACATAACTTTGTGTATTTGTGCTATGATGATGTTGTTTCTAGTACAAACACATAACTTTGTGTATTTGTTCTATGATGGTATTGTTTCTAGTACAAACACATAACTTTGTGTATTTGTGCTATGATGGTATTGTTTCTAGTACAAACACATAACTTTGTGTATTTGTGCTATGATGACGTTGTTTGTAATACAAACACATGGAATGTGTATTTGTGCTATGATAGATCTGTTTCTAGTACAAACACATAATTGTGTGTTTATGTTAAGATTATATTGCCCCTAATAAAGACACATAACTTGGTGTATTTAGCAGCCGAATCATAACATCTCATCTCGTTACAGACTGTTGTATGGAGTATACTCTTGGATTTATCCTGAGAGAGCATTGTCTATTTGTAGTACAAACACTTTACTGTGCATCTGATTAATGAATGACAGCATTACTTGCTGAAAGAAGTGTACTACAACTTTCTGATAAGCTGTCACTGCCTGCTGCTCTGGCACACTACTGGGAATATTTAGTGTTGAAGTGTAACATTTGTTTTGTAAAACGTGAATCACAACATTAGTTTGTTGGGTAAAGTATTCTTTGTGATGTATGCCTAAATGGCTCTTTTTTCCTGTAGCACATATCACTGGACTTTATGATGTGCTACTGGACCGTCAAATAACATTTTATATAAAGTATATTTTAATAGTACTTGGAGTTTACCTCAGGCATGTCGTACAAGGCAACTTGTATGAGATTGTGCACAGGGCTGGCAACCTCAACATGTTAAACAAATTGCCAGTGAAACCACCACCATGAGAGCATGTGAATGCTTGTTGCAGGCTTTTGCAAGGAGGACCAACTACAGTGATGGTTGTATGCTCTGTCAGAAGATCAAAAGGCAGATGAAGGTGATGACTTGGAGTTAAGCATCTGCCTCATGTTGGTAGGACTGTTAAAAGAGTTGTGCTGTGGATGTTAAAAGAGTTGTGCTGTGGATGTTAAAAGAGTTGTGCTGTGGATGTTAAAAGAGTTGTGCTGTGGATGTTAAAAGAGTTGTGCTGTGGATGTTAAAAGAGTTGTGCTGTGGATGTTAAAAGAGTTGTGCTGTGGATGTTAAAAGAGTTGTGCTGTGGATGTTAAAAGAGTTGTGCTGTGGATGTTAAAAGAGTTGTGCTGTGGATGTTAAAAGAGTTGTGCTGTGGATGTTAAAAGAGTTGTGCTGTGGATGTTAAAAGAGTTGTGCTGTGGATGTTAAAAGAGTTGTGCTGTGGATGTTAAAAGAGTTGTGCTGTGGATGTTAAAAGAGTTGTGCTGTGGATGTTAAAAAAAGTTGTGCTGTGGATGTTAAAAGAGTTGTGCTGTGGATGTTAAAAGAGTTGTGCTGTGGATGTTAAAAGAGTTGTGCTGTGGATGTTAAAAGAGTTGTGCTGTGGATGTTAAAAGAGTTGTGCTGTGGATGTTAAAAGAGTTGTGCTGTGGATGTTAAAAAAGTTGTGCTGTGGATGTTAAAAGAGTTGTGCTGTGGATGTTAAAAGAGTTGTGCTGTGGATGTTAAAAGAGTTGTGCTGTGGATGTTAAAAGAGTTGTGCTGTGGATGTTAAAAGAGTTGTGCTGTGGATGTTAAAAGAGTTGTGCTGTGGATGTTAAAAGAGTTGTGCTGTGGATGTTAAAAAAGTTGTGCTGTGGATGTTAAGAGTTGTGCTGTGGATGTTAAAAGAGTTGTGCTGTGGATGTTAAAAGAGTTGTGCTGTGGATGTTAAAAGAGTTGTGCTGTGGATGTTAAAAGAGTTGTGCTGTGGATGTTCCTGTATGTAAAAAAAAAAAAAAACAGGTAAAGGTAGTCCCATAACAGATACTGCCAGAGAGGAGTGAAGTGTGTTAGAGACTTCACCGTACTAGGTCCAGCATCGAGAGGTGGGGTGACTAGTTCCCTTCCCTAACTCAAAGAGCTGAGTCAGGTACCCATTTACAGCTGGGTAGAACGGAGCGTGACGGAACCATGATTCAAACCTGGCACCTTTGCCACGAGAGACCATGGCTCTAAACACTCAGTCAGTCGGACACTCAAGATGTATGTACTGGTTTCATATAGTTTTTTTTTTTTTTTTTAAACATACTGACGACTGTTTTGTTACTTTTGCACACTGCTGAGTATATAGTTTGGAACAGTGGAGTGGTTACTTTTGCTCACTGCTGAGTATAAAGTATATAACAGTGGCAGGCAACCTGGGAGCTGTGGGAATCTACTTGGTAACACTAAGCTCTCTAAAAATCTACCTTTAGATACATTTGTCTGTTTTCAGTGTCAGAATGTTTGGAATTTGAAATAACGTCCAGGTTATATGTAACTTTTATCTCTGGCAGATGATCTACTTCGTGCAATGCCATCAACAGAGCAGTGGAAAATTCAAACTAAATGATACTTTACCTAATGTCAGTGTCACTTCAAAGAAAACATTATGTTCCTGTCTCGTACAGTCCATGATTAAAGTGAATTTTCGTAACATAGCTCATGAGCTTTCACTGGGAATGCAGACGTAATACCTTTAATTCTGGGGATAACCCACTTTTACATACCGGTGGAAGAGAGCTAGTCTGAAAATTCTCTAGCTTTAAAATTCGTTCTCTTTTCTACTTCCATCTCCGACAGATCGACCAAATCACTCACAGTGATCTACCGTTAGATCGGGGTCTACCTTATGCCAACCCCTGGTATAGAACATACTAAATGTGTGAACAAAACAATACTACATTATTTTCTGAATTAGGTTCTATAAATAATGTTGAATCTCATTAAGTTTGATCCAGAATTGAAATTCTGGCCATTTGTTTGGTTGACCACTTTTGATTAAAGATTTAAAAGTGTTATTGTTGTTGTTAAGGGAAATTACATTCAAAATGGTGTTTCAAGATAAACGTAGGCACAGTTCCTGCTCAGAATGCAGGGTTGTCTAGTCCTGTGTATGAGTAAAATTAATAATAACCTTTACCTGAATGGAGAGGATTTGTGGGTAATGCAGTGATAATGTCAGGAAGAGATCGGAGCACTGATGGCATTGTCCGTGTGCAATGAAGATAGTCCTTAAAAACCTAACCAGCAGGGTAAGGTAAAAGACAAAACAACACAGTAAAAGACAAAATAACATTATGTTAAATTTACTTGTGTACAAAAACCAACTACGAGCATGGACACTTCGATGTTTCCTCTGCTTTTTTTTTTTTTTTAAACAGCCTGCTCAGACCAAACATGACACAAAAACAATTCTAAGCCATGGTGTATTTTTTTTTATCTGGCTCCTGTCTATCCATAAAACTGACATGCATGTATTTTTATTTTTCTCAAACAGGTTATGGATGAGCTGGGCGTTTTGGTTGTTTATACAAAATAATTGTAAATAGGATAAAAGTCATGTTTATAAAGCTATGAAATCAAATGGGTAACAAAACTTATAGAAGCTTAATTGTATTTTATGATGGTTAAAACTAAAATTGGATTTTATCAAAAATATCTTAGCAGCATTGCTTGTACATGTTAATTAATCATATTAAAAATGAATTTGTGCAAAAATGTGTACACAGGTGTAAAAGCTGTGATTTCGATGTGTGCCAAACATTTTATGTGTATGAGATGAGGAAGCTTTATAATTATTAAATTTACTTTTATTTATTTTTGCATTATATATTTGGGATATTTATTTATTTGTTTGTTTGTTCCACAGCTGACAACTAATTTTAAAATATGGTTTTTTTAAATATTTGCATCCCTAGTTGGCCTGGATCCGCCAACTGTTAGGTTAAAAGTCAGCTTCTTTCCTTCACAGAAGGATATATGAAGGACTCTTCGCTAATTTGTTTAGTCAAAGTAGTATGGAACAATGCTGTATAACCATCAGAATATCCAACTGTGTTACTATAAATATCCTTTAAATCTGTGTAGTTGGGTATCTGTATTGGTTGATATAGATAGTTAACACTGTGTGTTACATTTTTGACAAATTTCAAAAGTGATCTTTTTCATTGTGGATATTTCTGATGCTAATCAACGCAAGCATTCTAAAATCATATGCACTCATTCAAATATTACAGTAAAGTCACAAATAGCAATGGGAAGTTTCTGTCTTCTGCTACTAGAAGGAAAACTGTTCTTGGTCTTCACTGAAAATAAATTTATGGAAAATATATTATTTTTAACTTTTAGATTTAAAGTAAAATGCACTAAAAAGTATTTAAAAACAAACGTTTTTTATGCTCAGGATAACTACCTGAAGTAATCAGAAAAAGATTTTGTTGTAGAAGTACATTTCAGGAAGTAGATATTGTCTTCTTCTTCGTACACATTCAGACGTCAACTTGAATGTGTTTTTTTTTTTAATCGTTGGTCAGTCTGAGGTTGCTGTGAGAGGCCATCATTTTAACCACTGTATCTATCAAACGCTCAGTAAAAGCATATCTTTATTGTATCCAAGTTAATCAACAATAGTATTGCTCATGTTTGTACTCATCTTAATAACATCAATAAAAGTATAGCTTAAGTATATCCAAGTTACATCAACAAGTGTTGCTAATGTTCGTACACAACTTAAGAACACATTTGTACACACAATAAGAAAATCAGCAACAACACTGCTTATATTTGTACACTTCTTAAGAACATCAATAAAAGCAAAGCTTAGGTGTATACAAATTCATCAACAAAAGATGCACACCTTAAGATCATCAATAAAAGCAAAGCTTAGGTGAATTCAAATTCATCAACAAAAGATGCACACCTTAAGAACATCAATAAAAGCTAAGCTTAGGTGTATTCAAATTCATCAACAAAAGATGCACACCTTAAGAACATCAATAAAAGCAAAGCTTAGGTGTATTCAAATTCATCAACAAAAGATGCACACCTTAAGAACATCAATAAAAGCTAAGCTTAGGTGTATTCAAATTCATCAACAAAAGATGCACACCTTAAAGAACATCAGTAAAAGCAAAGCTTAGGTGTATCTTCTTCTTCTTCTTCCTCGTTCGTCCTGAAAAGGACGTTGGTTGCGTTGTGTCTGTTTACAGCGGAGCTGCGATATCTGTGCCTTTCTGTCTAATTACATGATATAACACCTTGAGTTCAGTAATCAAGCATTGGTACATACAAATTGGCAAAGTGTATTGTTTACAGTACTTCCATTATAAATTTTATAATGACCAAGTTCCTCAGCGCATTAACGAATTTAGTTTAAAATGTACATTATTCACTGTAATTCTGCTATCATTTGCGATAACAGACAGACATTATGTATTTTACTACTGTTTCCATGGTTATTGTGTTATTCCTACTATTGATGTCATTGTAATGATTGCTATTTTGCATCACTAGTTAAGTTGTCGATACCGATAACTGCTGTAACAATTGCTTAATGTTAGGCCAAGATTATGTGCATTCGTTAACTCAAGTTGTATTTTGTTACAAGTAGCGTCTTTGGCGTGTACCATACTGTTTGTATAACACTGTTGCTTCACCTTGTTTATTTATTGCTCTCACATGATATTTTTCACTTGGTACTATCTTACCATTAAAACAGTTTTTTCACTTCATGCAGTGGCCATTCTTTATTGCTTCTAATTAGTTTGGTTCAGTAATCATCATCATGTGTTTGGTTCAGTAATCATCATCATGTGTTTGGCTCAGCAATCATCATGTGTTTGGCTCAGTAATCATCATCATGTGTTTGGCTCAGTAATCATCATCATGTGTTTGGTTCAGTAATCATCATCATGTGTTTGGTTCAGCAATCATCATCATCATGTGTTTGGCTCAGTAATCATCATCATGTGTTTGGCTCAGTAATCATCATCATGTGTTTGGTTCAGTAATCATCATCATGTGTTTGGTTCAGTAATCATCATCATGTGTTTGGCTCAGCAATCATCATTATCATGTGTTTGGCTCAGCAATCATCATCATGTGTTTGGCTCAGCAATCATCATCATCATGTGTTTGGTTCAGTAATCATCATCACCATTTTCCTTTGTGCTCTTTACGGAGCATGGAGCCACCGCTGCGGCCGGTCCCACAGGAAGCCTGCACAAAGCAGACACATGCTTCTGCGGTGGTGGTTTCTGTGGAAATTTGTTTTACCTGATGTGTTTGCCATCCCCATGCAAAATCTCGTATTAGTTACCTGGCACGACTTACCTGAGGGTGCAGTAGTTCTATTATTTGTTTGTCTCTTCCGAGACATGGGCCTTGGTACAGTAATCATCATCATGTGCTGAGACATCTGGAACTACATGGGCCTTGGTACAGTAATCATCATCATTATTTTTCTCTGAGCCCCTTACGGAGCAGGGAGCCACCATTATAGCAGGTCCCCTTGCAGGAAGCCTACACCTAGCATTCACATTCTCTTGCAGCGGGGATTTCTATGGCATTTTGTTTTACTTGAGATTGCCAGCCCCATGCAAAAATGTCATGTTAGCAGCCACCTTGTACAACATGCCTGAGTGTGCAGTAATAGTATGCTTTCTTTGTCTATTCAGAGACCTGCAGGAACTATATGTGACCTCGGACAGTCATACTGGATGTAAAATTATGTTATGATGGGTTGAAGATATGAGGGATAATAAAGATACAACTAAACTTAGTTGTACAGTTAAACATGTACAACTTACACAAATCTCAAACTAAACGGGGACATTTTAATTTCACTGAGAAAACAAGCACACCGTGAAGGGGGAAATCTCGGTGTCCTATTTATGACTCTGAAACATGGAGAACAGCGTGCATGTAGGCATATCAACATCAGCAAAATAATAACCAAGAGTATACAGTAATAAGGATTGAAATGGTATGACAAAGGTCACTAACGTGGAACTGATGAGAAGAATTAGACAAGTGCCAGTGGAACAAAGAGATGAGATGAAGCTGGAGATGGATAACGCACACTGAGGAAACCTTGTTGGTAGCATTTCCAGGCAGTCCTTGATCGGGAATTCCCAGGGTAATATAAGTAGAGGGAGACCAAGGAACACGTGGAGAAGAGAACTGGAGACACACATGACTGGGGGTGAAGTTAATGTTAATTAGAATCGATGTCATTGCACTCTGGACAAACTCATAGGTGCTCAGTCTCCCTCAGCAAATGTCGAAGGGTGTGAATGCTATTGCTAATTGTTCCTGTTGCGCACTGGTTGTATACATGCCGGATGCGTCCTCTCATACGTCAATCCCTGCTGGTCTTAAGTTTGATACCAAATTCCAGCAGTCGTTCCCTTGATGATTCATAGATTGCAGTGTCATTCTCAAATAGACAAACATGAATTGCCCTCAGTATTTCTTCCTTATCCATGGCCAATGCACCTTTTATGGGTGCTCTTGAAGCTAGTCTGTCAGCTCTTTCATTGCCACGTACCCCGGCATGACCAGGACAGTAGATCCATATCTCAGTTCTTGAAGACTCGTTGGAGTGAAGAAGACATGGAAAGATCTTGAGCAGATGGTAGACAGAGAATCACTTTGGAAATCGATGAGGCATTATGAAGTTCCTATGAAGATCATTTTAATAAAGAAGACTTATGAAGACATGATGTGCAGAGTTCTTCATGAAGGACAATTTACAGAACGTTTAGGATTAGAACGGGAGGGAGACAAGGATGCCCCTTGTCTCCATTTCTTTTCTAACTAGCAATAGATTGGGTTATGAAAACATCGACATCACACAACAGAAATGGAATCCGGTGAAATGTGAGAAAATAGCTTGATGATCTAGATTTTGCAGGTGGCTTGACTCTTCTGTCCCAGAATCAAGCAAGACAAAATGAAAATATTCAATGAGAGGTCACAACCAGTGGGTTTGAAAATACACAGGGAAAAGACAGATAATGAGAACAAATACAAGAAATGATAAGAAGGTTGAACTTGAAGAAACACCACTGAAAAATGTAGAAGCATATACATATATTGGCAGCAATATAGACAAAGTTGGAGGGACATACAGAGATATAAGAATACAAAAAGCAAGAGGAGCTTTCATTGCATTGTGAAATATATGGAGATCAAGAGAAATTAAAACCAACACGAAAATAAGAATTTTCAACTCAAATGTCAAGTCAGACCTCTAAACCTCACGGTAGAAGGGGAACGACTAAGTAAGTAAGTAATGTCAAGTCAGTCCTATTGTATGGCTCTGAAACATGGAGAACAAAAAAAAAAAAAAAAAAACACGAAAGTTAAATTCGTAAATGATTGCTTGCGTAGAATAGAAGGACTGAAATGGTATGACAAAGTCACAAATGTGGAACTGATGACAAGAACCAGACAAGTGCCAGTGGAACAAGAGTTGAGAAGAAGACGCTGGCGATGGATAGGACACACATTGAGGAAACCTGTTGATAGCATTACAAGGCAGTCCTTGTTCTGGAATCCACAGGGAAAGAGAGGCAGAGGTAGACCAAAAAACACATGGAGAAGAGAACTGGAAACAGAGGTGAAAATGATGAAAGACATGGAAAGATCTTGAGCGGATGGCACGTGACAGGAAGACTTGGCATGTGTTTGTTGAAGGCACATGCTCCCTGGGGAGCTGAGAAGCAATGATGAAGAAAGTAAAGTTTACTCAGACAATGACGTGACCCTCGGTGATGAAGGAAGAGATGCCCAGTAAAGAGCGCATGTAGGAATGACTATGACTGAACTGAGGGATACATCTGTAGAGAGTTTCAGACGGACGAGATGTATATGGAAGCGCGTATAGGCTGGCCTATGAATGTACCAAGGACACTGACTTACTGCAGATACAATCTTATTCACAAATACTTTCACTGAAAGTCAACACGACATAAATGCCTGTTGAAATAGGATGCACTGAGCCATATGCCTAACGAAACAGTGCAACGTGCGTAGCCAGATGATGACGTCACGAAGCAGTAATCAAAATGTCGCTAACCTCGTAGAGTCCCGCTGCAAGAGTGCCTCACCCCCCGCCTCGAAGGGGTCCACCCTATGTTACAGATGGTCTCCTTCCCCCACGAACTGTGGAGTCTAGGCACATGCGCGATTCCGGAAAAAAAACTCTGTGGAGATTCAAGTAGCCTCAAGCTGACCACTGCTTTCTTTGAAAATATTCAAGTAGACGTTTGAGAGTATACGAAGAAGAAGGTTCATCCACGTACAGCAGTGGAGCAAATAATCGTACTCACAGACAGTGTTGCCACTCAAGTTCTAGAGATAAACCCAGATGCTCTTCTATAAAAAAACCCAGAAATACCCAGAATATTTTATGCCTCAAATACACGGGATAGACGATGCGTACATAATCTTTTATTTTTAAGTATTTCTTCATTTTTTTTTTTTTAATTACCAAAAATTCACAATTAAATAAAAATGATTTTAATAACACCCCAATATATGAACTCTTGAAAATGAGATATTTTAACAGTAATATACTTACATTAGTTACATTAACAAAATGTTCCTCAAATTAAATATAAAATGTTAGTTGTAACTTGTTACTGTTGAAAAATGTCACTTGTCAGAGACTCGGCATCCATGTCGACAACTTCTCCTTCGTCAAGATCATATGCATGAATTGACAACGTGGAATCTTGATTGTGAAGTTCCAAAATCTTTGCATATCTCTGCCGACAACGTCCTTCACGCACATCTTCAACCACGCTTTTACTAGGATTAAACTTATAACAAACTCCGTCTTTGGCAACTGCTTGCTTGGCTAGTATTCGATTGGAAACTGTTTCACACAAAAGCTTGTTGGTTTGTTTAGTTTTAACTAAGTTAACCTTCGAAAACACTCTTTCGACGCATGCTGAGGAGTGAGGTAGTGCCATAAGCGTGCACATGAGGTCAGCCAAAACATCAAATTTCTTCTGGTTATTAGCATCTGTTACTTGTTGCAGTCCCAGCCAGAATGCGGGCGGATCCTCATCCACTAGATGTCCAAGATCTTTTC
Organism: Oreohelix idahoensis; assembly: GCA_024509875.1. Taxonomy (NCBI): domain Eukaryota; kingdom Metazoa; phylum Mollusca; class Gastropoda; order Stylommatophora; family Oreohelicidae; genus Oreohelix; species Oreohelix idahoensis. Next base: position 161,982 of record JAMPIV010015061.1, read on the forward strand.
GGTACGATGCCAGTTCTCGCCATTGATCAGACAGACGATCAAGGCTCTCTTCTGAAACAACTGTTGGGAACTGCGCTGCTAATGGAATGACAGAAGGTTTGTTGATATCGAGAGCTTGCTTTGTATCCAACAGCTGCATTTGCGCCAGAACACTGTTTTGTTCAAGTGGAAACCTGCGTCGTATTTGAGTACAAAGTTCAATCAGGTATGCCAATGCATCCTTGCGAAACTGGACTTCTTTATCTCGTAACGGTTGTCGCATTAACTGCGCTTCACATCGTCCACCCAGCTCAAAGTAATTCAGTTTCTTGTGCACCTGTACATCCGAAGGATCAATGTCGGCAAGAGTGCAATGCTCATGCTGCAATACTTCCTGCCTAATAAACATACTGAGAAGAAAACGATACTCTCTTGTTACACTCGTGTACACTTTGTGAAGACGGAAGTTCTTGGACTGGAATTCCATGTTCATGACGTTAACTTTACCCAGTAAGTAGCCGACAAATAGAAGCATGTGCTTCGTGCCAGCAGTGTTCATCGTCTGCAGGATTTGCCCCGCACCGTCGACGTTGTCCACTGAAGCTTCGGATTGGAAATACAAGTGCAGAGCATCCCATTGCTCAAGGATCCTCTCAATGACTGCTTCACGGGACAGCCAGCGTGTTTCACACAGCTTCAACAATTTATGTTTCTGGGCCTGAACTACATCTTGTATTAACTGGAACTGGAGATTTATTTTACTACTACGCGAAAAATAGAAGCAGACATTCTTTATGAAAATTTCAAGCCAAGACGTTAGGTGGTTGCTGGCAGCATTTGCACAAAGTGCAAATGAATGAAAAACACAGCCGAGAACAAAGACATGTGGAATCTCTTTCTTCAGATGTGCCTGTAAACCACTTGCAGTCCCCATCATACTGGCACAGTTGTCTGCAGCAAAACCAATGACGTTACTAAGCGGGATTTCATGCGTGCTCAACAATTTCTTAACAGCTGTAAACATGCCAAGACCAGTCCCATCCTCCACCTCAATGAGGTCTAACAGTGAATCAACTACTTTTTTTTGTTTTTGTGTCACAGAATCGTTCAACGACTGCCAACATCTGATTCGTAGAAATATCAGTACTCTCATCAACGATTATAGAAAATTTCTGATTTCTGCAAATGTTTATAACTTCAAGCCGCTCAAAATGAGCAATGCCGTACTGCATCACATAGGCAGCCTTGGTGCGCTTCAGTGACATATTTTGAGCAATTGTGCTGTCTGGAAATATCTGCTTGCAACTGCCACGAAAGCCGACAACACTATCTCCGCTTTAGCAATTTTGTCTTGGAGACAGGGCTCTTTTGGTTTGATGAAAAACTTGTTAATGTTCAGAGTTTTGCTTTTGGCTTCGAAGTTTTTCATGTGCTTCTGTGTGCTTTTATGTGTCAATAAAGCTGTTTTGTTGGCATTTGTTAATGTACAGGAACAGACCGTACAAATCGCAGCATAGCGGTTACCAGAGTCCGGCTTTATCCAATCCTTCAGTTCGCTCTCTGTTAGCCATTCCGCACAAAAAGCCTGCTGATACCATGGCTTCACTTTTTTACGCGGTGGCGTGTGTGTCGTCATGCTGCTACAACTACCAAGCGTACCTTCATCATCGCTCATTTTATAATCTTATAATAACAAAATAAAAACCAATATGCTGTTTATCTGCTTAAGTCTAATAATGTAAAAAGAAGACTTTATAACACATCGCAAAAATGACCGAGTATTGCAGATGACAGCCATTAACAGAATAACAGGAAATAGATAGCTGATGTAAACGAGTCAAAAAACAACGTCATTGATGTGGTTAAAAACAAGAATTAAATTTAAGTGGAATAAAAAATATACAGCACATAATGTTTGACATTTAATTATAATATAAATATAATGTATAATGCTCAGTGCACCGAATATACATACATTGTAAATGCCAATTGTCAAATATACCCAGATTAATGCAGATTTGGAAAAAAATTACCCAGATACCCAGACGGAAGCCCAAAAACCCAGATCTAGTAAGAAATACCCAGCTGTGGCATCACTGCTCACAGACGCCCCCTTTCAATTACCAGCTACAGAAAGTACTGGAAGAGCAAATAATCGTATTCGCAGATACACCTTTTGAACTAAGATCGACCCATTCAGTTTTCTTAATGAAAGTCTGAAGCTTGCATTCGAAAGGGAAATAACATTTGCACCAGCTTTTCGGGAAAATACGAAAACTTCGCACATTGCACTGTGTTTTGAAAGCAAGCTGTCTTGAACACCCATTAAAAGAACACGCATGCCTTTCAATCTTTTCTTGGTACATTTGTCGGTGTGTCAGAAACATTCGCTCAAAAGTTTTGGCAAAATACGGAAATGGCGCGCATTGCTTTGTGGCAGTGTGCAGTTTGCACTAACCGTGCCACGCGTGATTGTTGAATCTTAGTGACCCAGGTTCAAAGATGCCGGACGTCCATGCTTTCTGTGAGCTTATCACCTTAAATAATTGACAAAATACACATAACAGAAATAACTTCTCAACTCAGTCCACACTGGCTGATGGTTGTTGTTTTATTTTTTCAGGTTTTATTGACCGACTAGAACGTACAGTATGTACAACGGTTGTAGAGGATATGTACTTTTAACGTAATGCAAAACAGTCTGCCGCACACTTCTCGGCATTAGGCGTAACAGCCTGACTGACACTTGTATTGACAAATACTTCATTGTTCCAAACATTTCTCCTTCTAGCTTATACATTTATGTTGTTTACTGTTGGTCTTGGGAGATCTATTGTCTGCTAACTTTTCTGTCCCTTGTTCTCCTTCTCGAAAAACTCGTACTGCAGTTTTCGCTATAGACACTGGTGCGCTACTAGGGTGTAGAGATTTGCCAAAGACTAACACTGTCAGTCTATAATGTCACTTGAACTACTATTCTTACGCAAAAAGTCACTAGGCCACAAACACGCGACCTTCGTGTTACACTAAGTTCACGTGGAAATTGTTATGCTTGCTTTTCTCTAAAATCATGTGAGGCTCCCCTTAAGTAGAAGCATCATTCTTCTATCTTTAACTCTGCCAAGCAGGGCTGAATTAACCATTAAGCAAAATAAGCACGTGTTTAGGGCACCAAGGGAAGGGGGGCACCACATAATTTTTCCCTCTAGTTATCATGCCCTTAACTCTCATCTCTTTCACTGCCATAGTCGTCTTTAGTCGAATGTTTTGTAATTTTCAATACCTGCCGTGTTCGACTTTAATCCCAATTGTTTTTAAAAAAACCAGGAAAAAAACATTTTCTTTGGTATGGTGAGTGACTGAAAGTGTCAGACATAGACCTAGAATTCAGTATGTTTGCTTGTCTTACCAACGTTTTTCTGCATGAATTTCAGTGGAGTCTGGCCAGGAAGAAAATTGAATTTTCAGTCTCTTCAGCATTTATTGAGTCTTAATGTCTTGTCAGTTAAGCAATGAAAGCGCCGGGGAGGGGCACCATTAGGGGGATGTGCTTAGGAAATCAGCTAGCCTTAATCCGGCCCTGCTGCCAAGAGTAATATCGAGCGAAGGTCGATACCTTTGAAGACCCTCATTTTTATACTCTCAGTTTAGCCATTATTGGATCACTACAGTGGAGCAGGAGGGACAATACCGTCACAATCATTCTACCAGAAGCAGTCTCTGCTCATGGTCAACTTTATGTAGCGTTCACGCCAGATATGGACCCAGACATTTTACAGAATATATTCAGGACACATGCTATCAAGAAAAATTCTGATGATAACTGAACGTTTACACAAAAAAGGTGTGAGAAAAGACATCTTAAATAACTAGTCAAAATACATACTGTTTACATACTCCCACTAACTGCGCTGCAGACAGATGCTGAAAGTTTAAAATGTTTTCTTTAATTCCTTTCCGTCATTGTTTTGACGGGTATACCTGCTCATCTACATCAAATACAGTAGCTGAATGTCCAGAAATATGAAATTATCTAGTATATAACATTTTCCCACGAAAGGTTTTTTTTTTTTTTTAAACAAGAAGATAAAATTACAGCTTGAATATGTGACCTATTTTGAATCTGCAGTCGAAGTAACAATAGCTCTTGTGAACAAATTGTTAATAGAAGCTGCAGCTGCGTGTCACATATTGAAAAGCGTTATAGCAAACATTGATAAGATTAGAGGAAGCAAAGATTGTTCGAGTGCTGACACTTTCTACCTGAATACATCTTTTATTAATGTTAGTATTGTTCTCTTCTTACCACTTTCGTGTGTCAACGTGGGTTACCAAGCGCTCTTATAAAGGCAGCAGTTGTCGACTACTTTCATGCTCTTATATCAACATTGGTTACCACAAACCCTCCGAGCGCCAGACGTTTTCTATTATTGTCCTATTGAGTCGTTTGCTTGAGTTATGTGATTTAAGGGTTGTGCAACTGATTGATTTCGTTGTTAATGGCAATCTCCACCCCAAACCCCAGTCACAGCTTCGACAGTACTGAAACTCACATATAGGCCTACCAGAACGGACGGACTTAAAACCGCACACTTTTTATGTCTGTTTATTTATTTAGATTTTTTTTTCTTCGCTTTTAGGTGTTTGGGTAAGGCACGTAGCGTTCCCTTAAAACGTCTGTGTTGAGGATTGTTGCATGGTCAGCGAGCATTTTGGTTTGAACTTGATTCATATGGTCGCACCATGCAACACCTTACTAGACCGAAATGAAATGGTTCGCGTGTGGCGATGCATGACGCGTTAGATTTAGCTACGCCAGTCTTACGTGTGGCCTTCGAGCCTTACGGCAGAGTTTAAAATGTGTGGCATGGCCACTAAAGTATGATAGTGTGATAGTGTATAACTATAGATTATATTGCGGTATTGTAGAGCTGTAAAGCATAAATAGATAAGGTATAAGGACCATTGAGTCCGAAGATATAAGTCGGTAATATAAACCGCGATCATTTATTATTAACGTAAGTCGTTAAATGCGAAACGCAGTTAGGATATATAAGGCTGATACAGCCGGGCTATGAATGCCAAAGTAAATTAATATATTAGGCGTTGTACCTAATAGACATATTAGCAGAATGATTAATTCTGTATCAATATAATAAGTATACCAAACAGGTGGTGAAAGGCATGAATGATATTTAATACGGTAAATAACAGACGTGTGATGTCTGAGAAAACTGAACTCTAGTACTGTGTGATATTTGGTGTTCTTTATCGTGAACTATATTTTATTGTTGATAAATCATGATGAAACGATGAACGAGTATTAAAGTATTGTAGTCGTCTAAGCAAGACTTCTTCACTGAAATCGTTTGAAAAGTTCCAGTTCTGTTTTATGAATAATGACCGTTGACCTTCAAGGTCCGGTTCAGAAAATACAAACTCTGTCAAGCTAATAAGAAATGAAATAAAATAATATAACACTATCAGATAAAATACATGCAAAGTTTATTGCATGAACATTGATACTCAAACACCCAGAAGAAATTTATAAAACGAATCCAGTGTGGTAGCAGAAATCGATACTCATGTAAGACGGATGCGATAAATAAACATGGCCTGAAACAAACTACAATATCAGCCCGCTCAAACACAAATTTGTTTCGATATAAGTCCTAAAGGGGTGTCTTTACTGTCCTAAAAAACTACCCACCACAAAAATATTTATAGAATGTGTGATTCCTATATACACACATTGTGATTCTCGCAGGTGCTACTGAGTTCATGCACACCCTCCTTGTGTGATCTGGGGGGAGGAGGGGGGTGTCGTAAGTTGATATTGGTGTAGCTACAACAGTAGCTGTAGCTAGGGGATGGCTTAGGAAATGTTACCAAGAAGGCCTCCAGAAATTGGCTCGTTAACTCTTTGACTCCGTAACAACTCTCAGTTCGTTGGTCAGATTTGACACCCGTGCCAAAACAACTCTCTGAGCGTTGTTTTTAGCCTATCATCAATTAAAATTACGGCACAGTGTGGAAAATAATTGTGGAGTCAAAGAGTTAATACAGAAAGAGACCTATTCGAGATAAGAACAAGAAGAAGAGAATGCGAATGCTCTCCACTAGATGATAGTGTTTTCTTGTAAAGTATGGAGAGTGTTCTATTTCCCCACCACCTTAGCTTCTGTCCTCAGATCCCGTAAAGATAAAAAATATTTAACGCCTACAGCACGAGTGATACATTCACGAACTAGATAATGATCAAACGGTTATTAGGTTTATTAATTAAATATTTACACATATAGGGTTAGTAGAGAAAATAAAAAATGATGATGGTGAAAGACAATTCACACACAGATGAGATATAAATAATGTAGTTAGTTAAGTATGAGAATGAAACTGTGAAAAATGACATGATGATATGATATATTAAGTGTTGCCACACTGAAGTCCAATCTACACTATCGATGTGTCTCTTAATGCTCCTCCTGTGGATGATGATTGTCGTACGGTAGGTTAACTGGTTTATTGGGCCCAGTCTAGTTAAAGAGTAAAGGTTGACTGATACACGAGAATATATAGAAAAATAGGTTTCACAGGTGGTAGGTTGAGGGAAAGATATGTCTCTGGAGTGAGTAGGTTTCTCTCATCCAGCCTATCCGTACAACTATGATTTGTTACAAGACAGTCTTTGCATCCATATCTAAAATAAGAACATGTTACTCTACACACACGCAACAATATGTGACAACAAGACACACAAACGTGAAAAAACTAAGGATAAATGGGTATGGGTCTGACCAACACACAAAGTTAAGTTTTCTTGTTGTTTATTATCTCTAAACAGTTTACAACATCAAGTTACCCAAAGATATCAAGAAAATAATTTACATATAGAGGAAATAGAGAAGAATGGTGCGCCTTCACCATATAAAGGAAAAATACCCAAAGAAAATATTAGCCCAAAGGTTGAAGGTTAGCACTATGTTTACAGAATAACAATATTGGTACAATATATGACCAAGTAAAGTAAACAAAATCAAACCACCAAAATTAATAGATACTTTCCAGCAACAATAAAATCAACACACACTCTCTCATTCATGTGGCCACCTCTCAAAGTCTTACCTATTTTGTATTCTTCCCTTGGGTCTGTGGTATCCCTTGGTAAATTTATTCCACGAACATAATCCCTACTGTTACTGTTGACTAATGTATCACCCCAGCTGTCGAGGATACAAATTGGCCCCAGTTCATCCCAAAAAAAAAACTAATGAGGTGAACGCCGAATAAGTTTACTTCCACGATGAATCCTGGTGACGATATAAGTCCTAAAGGGGTGTCTTTACTGTTCTAAAAAAACTAGCACTGTTCCTCCGATGGGTGCACAGGGGGGTGTAAGTATAAACACAGGAACTACAACTGAATATTTCCGTTGCGACAACTCTTGCAGCGTTGAGGGCGGGCGGGGAAAAACAGTCTTGTTTCCCGCTCGTTCTGGAGCTTCTATCTGGATATAGGGTTACTACAAATATTGAAAAGTGTGAGAATCCTTGGTGTTTACCGTTTTAAGAGAGGGGAACACTTCTAGAAAATCTGGAGAAATCTGGTTGCTACAAATGTTACAAATGATGATGATGGATTTTCTATCGGCCGACTCTTTGCCAGAGGGCCAGTCCTGCACAGTGTATATATTAGTACTCCACTTGGATTACAACTGTCAGGCGTTGGGGAAAATAAAAATAATGTTTCAGGTATACGCCACTGTTAGCTGATAAAATAGTATCCTGGATTTTGTAAGTCCAGTAGGATAATTTATAGTCATACAGTATCTTCGGCTAGTACCCAGTTAACCATGGAAATGGAAAAGGAAAAGAAAAGACCGCTGGTTCGTCCACTTGGGATCAGGTCTGCTAATAATACAAGAACATTTCATGGGAAAATGCTACCACTCTATGTAAATATATATATATATATATATATATATATATATATATATATATATATATATATATATATATATATATATATATATATATATATATATATATATATACGGGGACACGACAGTCTCTCGTCCGCTCTGTCACTCCTGACGAATTTAAAAGATACACGGTGTTTTCCCTACGCCTTACACACAGACATCGCTGGCCGCGGATTTAGGTTGGACTGAGCCGATGAAGACTCCCCCGCCCCTTCTCGCGGCTGGCAGTCACACGAACAGTGTGTTATTTATTATTTTTCTCACAATGCGCAACGTACAACTTATCACCTATCATTTAGTAGCTAGTAAATTGTCGGTGTCTGTTAATTTGTCGTATGGCATTTAAAAAAATAATAGACGCTATAATAACAATAATTATAAAATGAGATATAAACAGTATTTTTTCCCTCCCGCTATCAGCCGTCTAGCCTCTAAGCCCAGTCTGGTTAACCGTCTTGTTTATCTCTCTCTCTCTCCTGAAGAGTTTAAGTGTTTGCATCCGTCTACACTGTAAACACAAATCACCGTCTCGTCTCAGCTATGTAGCGTCGGTGATGTGATCTAACATTTTAATTGAATATCTGGTTATGAAACTCGCTACGCGATATTTTATTTTATTCGCCTTACTAGCAAAGAAAAGGATCTAAGTGAAGTATTTAACTGTATGTTTAAAGTAGTTAAGTGTTTAACTTTAAATGATATCACTGTAAAATACTTCTAACACTTAGAACTGTTTACCAGAAAATCCAGAATGAAAATCTTCACGAATCACTTTTTAACAAATAATCCAAAAGAAATGGTTATGTCTAAACGCGAGACTTCTTCTCAAATTCTGACTGACACTGATGGTTGGGTGAAAGAAAACAGCAAATATATATATATATATATATATATATATATATATATATAATATATATATATATATAAGAAATATATAATATATATATATTTATATATATATATATATAATATATATATATATATATATATATATATATATATATATATATATATATATATATATATATATATATATATATATATATACAAATATATAATATATATATACAAAATATATATATATATATATATATATATATATATATATATATATATATATATATATATATATATATATATATATATATATATTTGTGTATATATATATATACACAAATATATATATATATATATTTAAAAAAAGTTAGTTGCTTATACTTTACAGGACGTGGCAATCAACCCCAGCTTTTATTGGCTGTTTTGTGATTTTTATAGGCAATTTTTTATACGTTTCAGATATTTGCCATTGCTTTCTAGAACGGTACGGCGCTTATACCATTGTTAAAAATCCACACAAAGCGATCTAAAAAAACTACCAAACCGCCAGCAGCAGGTTTCCGAACCTGGTATATTGGATTATAAACTGCGTTCATATCCATTAGGCCACAGACGCCGACATATATATATATATATATATATATATATATATATATATATATATATATATATATATATATATATAATATATATATATATATATAAGAATATAATGATATAATATATATATATATATATATATATATATATATATATATATATACATACAAATATATATATATATATATATAATTGTATTTCTTTCATCTCTAATGGCGTTCATTCGCACTACTGTGTGGGACAAAAATTATGAAGCAGAGATGCAAGATTAAGGCTTACGTTTCGGTCTTTCAGAGGTTCTCGTGAGGACTGAAATCATCGAGGTCTCTTCTGAGGACATGGCTAACCCAGCTCCAGCGTCTGCCAGCTATGATGGTGTGCATGTCCTCTTGCTTGCTCCGAGTAAGCAGATCTTGGTTGGTGATGGTATTCGGTCAAAAGATTCGATGAATTTTTCTTAGGCTTGTTGTGTGAAAAGAGGACAATTTCGACATTTCCTTCTCTGTAGCTCTCCAGCATTCCGCACCATAGAGAAGCACAGAAAGCACACAGCTCTGATATAATCTTAATTTTGTGCTTGTGCTGTACTGAGAATACTTCCAGATGTTGTTTAGACTAAAAAATGCTGTTCTTGCTTTGTTCATTCTGTTGTTATTGTCTTTGCTTGCTCCGCAGTCTGGTGTTACTATGCATCCTAGGTATGCGAAGGCGCCTCTCTGTTCCAGTTGCTGATTCCTTACTGATTTGGGCTCAGGATTGCTCACATTGTGCGTCATTACCTCACCTCTGTCTTCTTTAGATTGATGTTCAAGCCCACCTGCTGGCTATACTTATTAAGTCTATCCGTTTTTTCCTGGATGTGTTGATGTGAATGTGCTAATAGTGCAATGTCATCTGCATATTCCAGATCTTCCAATGTAGAAAATGTAGTCCATCTTATTCCTCTTGGACTGCCCTCTGTTGTCTGGCGCATCACCCAGTCTATAACTGTTAAACATAGAGTGGTTGATAAGGGGCATCCCTGTCGTACTCCTGTCTTCACCTCAAAGGTTAGGTTGCTCTGCCCAACGCTATATGTAAAGTTGGCATAGAGGCTTTTAATGATTGACACTATGCAGCTTGGAATTCCATAAGCCCTCAGTATTTTCCATAAACCGTCCCTATGTATACTGTCAAAAGCTTTTTTCAAATCAACGAAATTAATGTACAGCTGTCTTTGCCATTCTGAGCACTGCTCTATAATGTTCCTGAGGGTAAATATATGATCTACACATCTTCTGTTCTTTCTAAATCCTGCTTGTTCTTTCCTCAGTTTGTGGTCTACTGCTTTTGAAATTCTCTCTATAATTATCCTGCCTAGTGTTTTGCTGGGAACTGAGAGGAGAGCGATTCCTCTCCAATTATTGCAGTCTGCAATATCTCCCTTCTTGGGCAATTTGACAATTATTCCTTTGTTCCACTCCGTTGGTGTTGTCCCTTTTTTCCAGACTTGTGCAAATAGTGGTTCTAATAGTTCTGCTGCTAGCTCAGGGTCTGTCTTAAATAGCTCTGCATTTAAGTTACCATGGCCAGGAACTTTACCATTCTTTAACCCTTTGATTGCTGTGATGATTTCTTCTTTTCGTGGAATGTCTGTATTAACATCTAGATCCTTTTCAGCCTCAGGAACATTCAGTTGTGTCTCTGGTGGTTCCTTGTTCAGAGTTTCTCTGAAATGCTGTGCCCATCTTGTTTCCTGTTCCTCTGCTGTCGTGATGAGATTTCCTTGCTCATCTCTTACTAAGGTAATATTGTTTGCACCTCGTTTTCCGCTGATGATTTTAGTTATTCTGTATACTGTGCTTTGTTCATTTCTCAGTGCTGCCTCTTCTGCCTGTCTTGCAAGATCGTCTAGGAAATTCCTTTTGTTGGCTCGGGTTTGACGTTTAACTTCATTGATTTTTAGATTTCCCCTGAGCAAACTTCAAAGGGTCAGTTTCGCCTTTCTCACGTGCTGTTTGTCTGTCAATTATTATATGATTGACAGATGAGCTCGCGTGAGTGGAAAGGAGTGAAACTAAGCGTGATTTGTTTCCTGTTATGACTGACAGGTCAACGAAGATTGTAAACATTGCATTAGCCCATGTTTACAGGAAAGAAGGCGGGGACAAAAGGGTGAGCTACCGAAATAGACAGTTGGTATAATGCATGTTTAGCTAGCAAATCAGAAAGCAGATATAAGGTTACAATAAGCTGTCAGATTACTGTAGGCTCTTTTCCAGTACACGTCACAATGATACACCGGTATGACTAGACTCACCCAGGTAGGTGTATAGTATGTTGTGTGGGTTATCTCCAAGACGATGACGTACTGTTGAAAATTGATGTTGTAATGAGAACTTTGACAATGCACAGTCCTTCAATGTTAGGCAATATCTCTGTAGCGTTGATAAACCGTTGACAGTTGCCTTAGGAAAATGTCTGCTGTCTAATCTCTGAAAGGTACTGACTAGACTGGAGATCTTCACGAAATGATCTTGGTATGTAGACTCATCTACTTGAGTATGTACTCTTGATTCATAAAATATGCTGTAGATTGAGTTGAACTTGCTAGCTGTATATGCCACTCAACATGTAAATATGAAATCTTGATTCGTAAAATATGCTAGTGAATTGAACTTTCTAGCTGTATATGCCACTCAACTTGTAAATATGAAATTTTGATTCATAAAATATGCTTTGGAGTGCGTTGAACTTAATATAATTATGAGAAACCGCTTGGGACTATGTACTCTTGACTCAAGGAATACGTTATTGAGTGAGTTGGACTTGATGTAAATAAGAGAATCAACTTCTGAGCACTTGATAAGCAGGTGAATAAAATGCTGCGCAATCCCAGTGTAAAACGTGCGCAAGAAATCTTCCCTCTTGACTGAGGAAGTGAAGGATGTCCTAAATTGCGAATTCTGCTATCCAGACGTACACTTTGCTAGTTTCTACTAGAAAGTCGTAATAAAAAGGACCTTTAGCTAGATGCAGATATCCACGTGTAAAGGGGTGGAATTAGCCTGCCCAACGTAAGATTGACATGACCAATGCCGGCTCACTTTTTCTGACTTAAGAAAACCCCCGCCTAGCTAACACTTAGGCTAGTGGTTATGGACAGTGGCTCATTTTCTCTACAATGATTAATTATTATAACGCACTATAGTGTGTCACTAAGCTGAACTGTGAAGGTAGTAATAGATACATTCTGTCCATAAGAAATCATCCTTCACTGTGTTTTTATTTCTGTTTATATTTTATGTTATATACTGAATAGGCTGACCAGTGGCTATATATCGCCACTTATCTGATGGTTGTAGAATTCAAACTCCTCCCGCCATAGACTAACACGTCTGTGAAATTTCAGGCAGTGGAACAGGGGGTGGCTGGGTACAATGACTTCACGAGCACTTGCACCTCAGAGTCCAATAGAGTTTGTTGATTCAGATACTTCCAGTAGTTTGCAGGATAAAACCTGGAATACAAATAATCACAACCCCTGTATGGTCCAGCACTATTCTGTCCTTACATACAATAGACTTAACACACAGTGTCAGACATTGTGCTAACATATGCACAGGACAATTTACCTCACCACCAATCATAGCCAGTTCACTGTGACTACAATTTCCTTATAAATCCTAAGTTAGATTCCTTTGTCCATGATCTGCTTCCATACAATGATTTGGTATAGTATAAAAGTACTAAGTAATATCTTGATCGATTCATTACAACAATTTCTGTCAATCCTTCCTTTGATTCCTGCTAAATGTCATTCCTGTAAGAAATACTCTTTCAAATACATAATCAAACTTACAGTCGTATTTTTGCCATCGTTCTAAATTATTCTACACTTTTCACAATGCTGGCTTTCGTCTCTAAAAGTCAACACATGCTTGCGTTTCAGCCGGCAGCACATTCGTCCTGTAATATTTCTTAACACACGCTATGCACTTCCTAACACACCAGTGGATTAATCACAGCAAAAATACATAAATATATACATAGATATATATATATATAGTCATTCTTACCCTCAGGCAAAACATACAAGCTGTTAATGGCATCTAATGTCTGCGCTACAGTTGCGGATGGCAAAGGTACATGACGATTACACGGTTACCGCTTCTCTGTACAGCTTGAAGTTTTTGAATTTTGTGGCCCCAATTTAGCCAAGGGCAAGGTCTTATATACTAGCGCCTCCTCCGTATCGGATGACATGGGGGGAAAAGGGTGTAAAGAATCTCAAAATGAGGCATATTTTTGCCTTCTGTTCAATGAGTAAAAACTAGTTTTTCAATTATCTTCTTTATTTGTGGGGCGATTTTGGTCATCTAAAGCCTGAATTATACTGTGAATTATTCTGTATTGATCTATCTATTTATTAGTTAGTTTGCAAAATGCATTTTAATATATGCATGCTTTAACTAGCTAAGTTGGGACTAACCATGATGTAACGAAGCTCTTTCACTCGATATTTCTATCTTACAAGAACACTATTTGAGAAAGTTTTTACACCTACCTCTAAAGTAACATTCCCGTTGTTTAATTATATACTCCTTTCCGGTGATACTTCTTTATTCTTTTCATAATTAAATATCCTTGTCCCATCGGTTACACAGAATAGGCCTCTATGTTTAAGCATAGTACGTTTCCTAACACACAATAATAAGGGTGCGTTTTCATTGGCTATTGTATCAGAGAGTTCTCTACCTATGGCGTGCGGAATGGTCAGATTAGAAAACCGTGTTGTGAGACAGAATAAATCACGACAGTTGGTGTGTGGATTACGTAACCGCAGCCTATTGCTGAAAGTGTCTATCGCTCCAGCACATACGGGATGTCGCCTTTGCCATCCAGTCATTTTCGGCAACACTGTCCGACCCATTAACAGCCAGTTGACTTGAATGTTACCACTATACATCGATTTCTGTTACATACACGTAAGCAGTAGCCTTGCGTCCTAGATTATTTACCTACAGCACATATTGCCGCCAGTTGCAGCTAACCATCTCAACATATACGGACTATCGCCTTTGCCATAGTCAGTTTCGGCAACACTGTCCGACCCATTGATAGCCGGTTACCGCTGAGTATACTGACATTACGACCGAGAGGAGTAGTCAGTTGCCAGTACTCGCCACCTGTGTTATAGTTCAAGTCTTCATTACCCAGTATAAGAGGCGCCCCAGCGCGCCTACTGGATACTCGCTCGCCAGCAAAAGTTCTAGTCAATTCGATAGATTTGGATTAGTGTGTGCAAGTATTTCTGCATTCGTTTTAATCTCCTTCACCTACTAGTGTGGCCTCCCGCCACCGGAAATTGTGAATGCATAGGACTTTTTACGACACTGTTACAGATAGAGCTTATCTCCATAGCCTGGAAATTTCAACCTAGGTGGAACAGTGTAGTGGTTTTTCTTCTAGTAGAGAAAGTAACTTACTTACCAGGATTATTACAATAAGGAGTGGCCGTTTCCTCGCGAAACTGGGGCCCTAACCTATTTAGTTAGATATTTTGGAAGTGAGAAAGTGTACGGGTGTTGGTAGTTTGGATTGAGACGTTTTGCCTGAGAGATTGAGTGAAGTCTTGTGTTATTTTTCTGTGGTTGTGAATGTGATATTGATACATTACTTAGCCCTTCAGAGCTAGTGAAGGCATTTTTTTTTGGGGGGGGGGGGGGGTTGTTTCAATGTTGTGGTTTCTTTAATAAATATATTTATATGTACTAAGCGGTCAGAATTCACTCTATTCTAACTGTCACTTAATGTTTGCTGTTGTAGTCCTTACTGTAGTAGATTATTCTATTTAGCATTGGAGGACGGACGAGGGTACGACATCTTAAACAGAGTCCGAGTATGGCTGGGAAGTAGACCCAAGATATTTGATTATATCTCTCTTCTCTCCAGAAGTCCTACCTCTCTCCATATTTTCATTAGTGACTTTAATTTTCTCTATTTCCACATTACTCATTCATATTCTGTCTAAACTCAGACATCCTCTATTTCCATACTCGTGACAATTACCTTTACCCTTTACGCTAAGAAAAGTTTAGACAAGAATGTCTGTGTTAGAACATCGCAGCTCCGCTCACCATTCGCCTCTATGTTGACAATAAAATCCCTGACTAAGTCATTGGGCTGATGTGGTTCGAAATGTATTACGGTACATACAACTTTTGTTTGAAAATCATTGTGTAGTGGATTTGATGGTATTGTATGATGGTGATATTACTAAGTGTGATGCATGAGGTCAGCTGTGAAGGCTCCTGAGATAAAATGTAGCTGTGAATTGTCAAAAGGCCCTTCGTGCTACCACTACGACCTCACACCTATCTTTTTTTTCTAATGAATGTGGCTACGTTAAATGTCTAGGGTAATGATATGTAATGTGTTGTGGTAGTTTACATACACACACAGATATTTACTAAGTCTAATAATATTAATAAATGTTATAATACACTGAACTAACTCAAGTGTGTAAAATTTTGATAGTAATTTTCTTTAAATTTATTTGTTCTGAACCAAGGTTTTAATTTGGTCAGAACATATGAAAGGTTTTGCAATTATGAAAGAAATGCATGAATATTACATAATAAATGCAAGGTGTGTACATATGTATGTTACTAGACTAGTTAATATTACTACTGTTTATAGTTGTAATCTATTTTGGAGAACATTTAATGGATGTGCTGTTGGGGTGGCCTCATCACTCCCTGTCTATGGTGACTACACATTGTCCAGTTATTGGATGGAATTTTTATGGGTGTGTTAGCAAATAAGTTGAGTTGGTGAATTCTCAGCAGACCAGGCGCTCACGTAGCTTGAATGTGTAGCTCTGGTGCTGAGATCTGGTGGCCCCACCTCTCCGTGCTTGGGGGCAATATCAGAAGTCTGGTGGCCCCACCTCTCCGTGCTTGGGGGCTATAATAGGCTGCTCTGACAAAATGTTACTGCACGGGTCCACTCTGGTAATATTCAACAACTCATTTGGCACCGCATTGGTGCCAACTGAAACTCACAGTTCTGCAATCAAAGTATTAGTCATGTGTCAGAATTCCATCCTCTAACCATTTCTGGACACAACACTACACAACAACAACACCACATAGACGGGTCAGATCTTTCTGACCAAACAACACATCTTACCAAGTTGGTTTCACATAGGATAATTTCTCCCAGACTACGTATTCTGAAATGTGTTCATTAGCTTCCTGCCATAGAATAGGATAGGTGATATGTTTCACTGATCTCAACACCTGATCTGTCCTTCATAATCCTTGCTGGAGTTTATGTATTTTATTTGTCTCTAGACCCTGAACTGGGGCGGGGGGTCTAGAGCGAATCCTTACTTGTTGTAAGGGACAGATTATGCTATTGCAGTATCAAATCACTCGAAACCTTAAACAAATATTAAAATGTACAAAGAAATAATTTCAGTCTTACCAGAATTATGAATATAGAACACAGTTAAATGCTAGCAAAAAGTCATTTCAGTCATACCTCAGTCAAGTATGCCTTATTGTCTGTTGGTCCGTCCGTCTCTACTTGCGTTTCACAAAAAAAAACACTTGTTTTTTGAACCAACTCTGCCTTCCCCTACACAATTTTGCCGTTAAAGTTATTTTTAGCCACAATTCAACATCCCACCCCGTCTCTTCATTCCAACTAGATTTTAGCACTTGCGTCTTCAAGGCCACAATTTTTTGAAAATTAGTGACATGTTTTATTTCAATGCAGTCGATCGTTGATATGAACAACACAGTCTTTTGTCAATATCTTTCTTATTATCTATCCGTCTGTATAAATGAAAGTATATTATTTCACTACTCAAGATGGGCCATCCGGCCAGCTAGGTTTTATATTCCTAACATTATTATTAAGAAAAGTTACTTTTCAAATATTTTCTAGAATCTTCTGGAATGCGTTCATCACTGCATTCAAATAAACGGACTAAGTTATCGCAAAAGCGTCCAAAAAATGACTGTGGCGTTGTTACGTACATTTATTACCTAAGGGGGTAGTCTTCGGTCCTGCCAAATGTACGCACCAGTCTTTATATATTTTATTATTTGTGCGTTCGATTGATTCACGCACTGACGTGCACAATGCAGTGTGAGTTGCTTTGGACGCACGGGTAACCTAGTTTGGGGATTGTGACGTCATGTTTTGAACGGGGCAGTGCGGACTTTGTTATGTCCGAGATATATATTATTGGAATTTTCTGGCAGTTTTGTATAAGCCAGTATGTTATATTGATTCAATTGGTATTCTTGACGAAGCCAATGATGGAAGGATCATGTAAGTGTCGCCCCGGTTATATTTGTATATTTATTGCCGTAAACTAAAGTATCAGGCCGCTCCCAGTTGTAGTCTAGCGGGAAGTCATCTTAGCATGTAATTTCCTAGAATGGACAGACGGAGTCGGTGGTCATATTAGATTACCGTAGAGGAATAATACCTACGTGTAAACCAGTTTATTTATTCGTATGCTTCATATTTTAAATGCCGTACATGCTTCAATGCCAAAGTCGTGGCATGGATGTAAAGAGAGGTTAGCCGATTCAGAACTCGAACCTGAATAGATTGTTGTGGATGTTTATAAGACTTAATTCTTGAAGAATCACTAAGAATGATCAGCAACTTCAAAGTGTGACATTTTGTACCTATAATCTGTAACTATGATCGTATCGTTCCTTCGTATGTGCCATGTTGAATAAACTATATGTACAGTAAACCGACTTATGTACTACCATCGATTGAACAGTTTTAAACACTACTTCTTTTCGTTCGTTTTCCCAGCACAGTTTATTGACATTTTTGTTCATATTACCATTTCCGTTTTGAAGACCAACACCATTACCATAAACAACTACAACAGTAATTGGTGCGCCAGCGTGGTCTGAAATTTATCATTTCAAAGGATCTTACTCAATCAAATTAATCGTTTGAAAATAGAATGTGTACTTTCAAGGCGACATCATCGTCAAGTTGGAACTTGTTGTCAAAATGAATCTTAATCAACTGACCGTTACGAGATTCTCAAGGTCATCTATCAACCTTCACTTCGGGTTGTACAGGGACTGACTGCCTTCGTTATCATTTCGTGCGAGCTGATGCTGTATTCGCAGATCGAATTATTTTAGCTTCAAACGTACATCCACGGAGACGAGGCACATTGTTTTTTCCCGGCACACGCGAGCTAAGTATAACTTGTACCCGTTATACATTTTATTATTATTAGCTGTGCCTTAATTGTTTATGTCCACCTTTATATTTTCCGTGTTATGTGTTATATGTTGTGTATTCTTTGTGGGAGGTAGGGTTTGGAGACTCACGGAGGATACATCCCAGTTTCACACAAGGGCCTTCGTGACTGTTCTTTAGGAATTGTTTTGCAGACTTCCCTCAGTGGAATGTTCCTACGCGTGAGCGTAGAAGGATTCTAGGTCCACTGTGTCTGGTGGTCTGTGACACCTGACTGTTTAGCTGTAGTGTCAAGTTTTAATTGTTGTTTTCGTATTTATTTTTATTCGTAATTTAGTTTTATGATGAATTTTGTTTGTATTTTGCGTCCATCTCACCTTTCCTGTCGTTCAGTTTTTTACAAAACCTATGTTTTTACACTGTGTTGTCAATTGTACTGTTAATTATCTGATCGTAGTTATCGTAGTATATTTTTACGATATTCTATTTTAGTTATACATTTTTATTTTTTTTTATTTCTACGATTGTGTTCACCCGTCCAGTTTATCATGTCTTGTCGGTTATGTTTCTATTGTCTTTCTCGTTGTTCATTTCATGACATATGATTACATAAATTTATTGATTAATAACATATTTAATAATTATATGATAACATTATACCGTTCTAAGGACAGGAACGAAGAACACTTGTTATAGTAACAAGGTTAATTAATTTATATTGATTAATTATCATTTTAAATATCTAGAGTACTGTGACTACTTATATAGAATAATGTATTCACTCGATTATTTCATTAAGCAAGCAAAAGCTTTGCAAATACCTGCTGAAGAGGTAAGACAATTCGCTATGTCAGAATATAAAGAGGCTCAAAGGTTGGAAGCTCAAAGATTGGAAGCTGAAAAGTTAAGATTGGAAAATTTGAAATTTGAGGCAGATCAAAAAAGGATTGAGGCGGAGGAAGAGGAGAAACAAATGAGATTAACCGCTGAATTGGAAGATAAACGATTTCAGCGAGAGGCAGAACAGAAGCAAAGGGAGGCTGAAGAAAGACTTAAGATTGAGATGGAAAATAAACAAAAAGAAATGGAAGAGAGGAGATTAATAGCTGAACAAAATGTAAAACGACTTCAGCTTGAGATGGAAGAGAATGAAAAAAAACGACAGCATGAACTGAAATTAGCAGAGTCAGAATATGAGAGAATTAGGTTTACTCAGGAAGCTAATTCTCAGAGAACTTTTGAAAGCCAAACTCCATCCAGACATGATTATTTTAAGGAAATTCACCTTAAATTACCAAAATTTAATCCCCCGTCTGATGACGTAATATTCTTCCTAGATAGGTTTGAGGCCACTTGTGGATCTTATAACGTGGATAAAGCGCTATACTGTACATATTTATCCAGATTACTTACAGGGGATGCATTAGCAGTTTATCATACCACCAGCATTGGTGAGAAAAATGACTATAATGCTCTTAGAGCAGCACTTCTGCAAAAATTCCATATGACAGAAGACGAATATCGTTTAAGATTTCATACATTACTACCTCAATCTGGCAGAAATTTTAGTGATTTTCTGTCACAGATACGACTAACATTAGAAAGATGGATTGAATTATCCAAAATTGAAAAGTCATATGAAGGTCTCTTCGATTTACTGATGCGCGATAAGGTACTTTCGTCTGTAAATCCTACATTTCTCGCATTTTTACACGAACGGAAACCTTTTATCTATGAAAGGCCACTGTAGTGGTGTTTGTTGGTATTGTATGATGGTGTTATTACTAAATGTAAATTGTATGAGGCCAGCTGTGAAGGCTCCTGAGATAAAATGTAGGTGGGAATTGTCAGAAGGCCTTTCTTGCTACCACTACGACCTCACACTTAATTTTTTTTTAATGAATGTGACTACGTAAAGTGTCTAGGGTTATGATAGGTAGTGTGGTGTAATGGATTATAAATATACCCACAGATATTTAACAAGACTAATAATATTAATAAATGTTAAAATACACTGAACTAACTCACGTGTGTAAAATTTTTTTTGATATAAGTATATTACATTTATTTTGTTCTGTGTCAATTTTTTAGGTTGACCAGAACTTAAAAGGATTTAGAGATTATGAAAGAAATGCATGGAATATTATATCATAAATGCAATAGTGTACATATATATGTACTATACTAGTTAGTTTTATTAAAATGTTCTAGTATTCATCTACTTGGGAGGATAGTTACTGTTTGTGCTGTTGGGGTGGCCTCATCACACCTGTCTATATTGACTACACAGTGTCCAGAAAATGGTGGGAATCTTTATGGGGTTATTAGTAAATAAACTGCGTTGGTGAATGTCCAGCAGACCAGAGGCTCACTCATCTGGTAGTTGTAGCTCTGGTGCTGAAATCAGTTGATCCCACCTCTCCGTGCTGGGGGGCAATAATGGTGGTCTCTGTCACAAATACTGCACAGATACACTCGAGTAAAGTCACCAACTGAATAGACACTGCTTTGTTGACGACAGAAACTCGCAGCTCTGCAATCAAAGTATGGGCCATGTGTCAAAATCTATTCTCTACCCACGTCTGGACACAACAGTGACACAACAACCACATCATACAGACAGGTCAGATCTCTCTGACCAAACAGCACAGTTACCATGGTGGTTTTACATCAGATAGATCCTCCCAGACTATAGATTCTGAAAAAATATTTATTAGTTGTTTGCCCTAAAAGAGGATAGGTAATATGTATCATTATTCTCAACACTTGATCTGTCTTGCATAATCCTTGCTGGAGTTTATGTACATTGTTGGTCCCTAGACCCTGACTAGGGCGGGGGGTCTAGAGCAAATCCCTACTTGTTTGTAAGGCTAGATTTCGATATGGCAGTATCAAATCACTCAAACATGAAACAATATTCAAAATATATAAAGAAATAATTTCAATCTTACCAGATTATGAATAAATAACACAGAATTGCTAGCAAAACTCAGCTGAGCTGCTGGCTATAGTATGGCGTCCCTAAATTTATTTCACTTGCTTTCATATGGAATCACCACACTTTAAAATCTGTGTCTATCACTGAACAACTATTGAAGAATGGCCCCACTTTCGCGTCTGAGCGCTAATGATATGATTGTCTGTGGCCAATCACTGCCCAGCTTTATTTTAGATTCAAATTTCCTACCATAAAGTCATTTCAGTCATGCTTCAGTCAAGTATGGATGGTTATCTGTTAGTCTGTCCGTCTCTACTTGTGTTTCTAAAAAAAATGTGCTTGTTTTTTTGAACCAACCTTTCTCTCCCCTCCAAAATTTTGTCGTTAAAAGTTATATTTAGACACAGCTACCGCTCAAAAACCCTCTCCTCCATACTAAGTAAATTTGAACACCTGCGTCCAAGGTCGTGTTTTTGTGTGCAAATTGCGACACTTTTTTATTCAACACAGTCTGTCGATGATGTGAACTACACTGTCTTTTGTCATTATCTTCAATATTATCTATCCGTTTGTAAAATTAAGACCATCTTAGTTCACTGCTCAGAATAGGCCATCCGGCCAGCTAATTTTTATATTCCTAACATTAATATTAAGAAAAAATTACTTTTTAATTTTTGTAATATTCCTAACATCTGCGTTTTACCGCTCCATTCAAATCAAAAGCTTGGTATCGCAAAAGCGTCCAATAAATGACTGTGGCGTATTATATCTAAGGTCCCTTCTGTCGAGTTGCTTACTTTTTATGTCAACTTGGGAAACGTGACTTTTCTCCGTTTCCCCCCCCCCCCCCAATTGCGTCTCCTTAGCCTTTCCAGTCATTTTTTTTTCTTTTTTGATCCGCCGTTCCCCTCCTGTCTAGCAAGTCAATTATTATGGAGGATGATGACCCGCGGTCTAGGCGATCATGTACATCAGCAGCCTACGCATTATGTTTTTATCCTTAAATGTTATCTTTGGAGGGATTTTACCGTTGTATCTCTGTCAATTTCACTACACCTCTCCCCACTTGAAAACATGCCTATGGCAAGTTCCAAAACCAGCGATACACATAGGTAAAATTACTCCTCACGTCTGCCACTACTCTAATTTTGATCACAGGGGTGCCGACTGAGGAAATCTGCACCGACATTCAATTTGCCTGGGATATATTGGATACTAAACTGATAAGGTTGAAGCAATAAAGACCACCTCAGCAATCTTGCGTTTTCATGCTTAGCCTGAGACAAGAACACGAGAGGCTGATGGTCCGTCTCCACCACAAATGTCCTACCATACAGA
Organism: Oreohelix idahoensis; assembly: GCA_024509875.1. Taxonomy (NCBI): domain Eukaryota; kingdom Metazoa; phylum Mollusca; class Gastropoda; order Stylommatophora; family Oreohelicidae; genus Oreohelix; species Oreohelix idahoensis. The sequence goes on from JAMPIV010015061.1 coordinate 184,886, forward strand.
TAGATTTGAAACTTCTTTATTGCCCAGATTAATGCTAAACATTCTTTTTTCGCTTGTGGAGTATCCTTGTTCCGCCTTATTCAATTTGCGGCTTGCATAAGCGACTGGTTTCAGTTCCCCATCAGGTGAAGATGATCTTTGCAACAAAGCCCCTCCGAGTCCTACATTACTTGCATCGGTTCTTAAGACAAAGTCCTGTGTCAAATCAGGCAGTTTGAGAATAGGCTTGCTAGTGAGTTTTTTCCTTTAACTCTTGAAACGCTAGTTCACATTGTGCAGTCCAAATAATTTTATCTGGAAGTCCCTTGCGAGTCAGATCAGTCAGAGGAGCACAAATAGCGTTAAAATTTTTGATGTATTTCTGATAAAATCCGCATAACGACACGAATGATCGCACGTCCTTTTTTGTTTGCGGCCTAGGTGCTCTCTGCAGTTTTTTCCAAGTTCTTAGGATCAGGGGTCATATTACCCTGATATACAGTGTGTCCCAAGAATTCCAACTCTTTGCATCCAATACAACATTTTGTTGGCCTAGCAGTTAAGTTCGCCTCCCGAAGTCTATCAAACAACATCTCCAGAGCTTCAATGTGTTCTTCAAATGTCTCGGTGGCGACGAGAATATCATCCATGAAATTTGTGATACATGGGTTATTCAGGGGATCCAACAATTTGCGCATCATCCTTGAAAACACACTCGGAGCATTTTTCAGTCCGAATGGTAGCATATTGAATTCATAATGTCCATCCGAAGTGCTAAAAGCCAAATAAGGTCTCACTTGAGGCTTCACTGGGATCTGGTAATAGCCTTTACTAAGATCCACCTTTGAAAAGTATTTTGCCTTGTTCAGTCTGGCAAATAACTGTTTTGTGTCTGGTAATGGATCCACTTGTCCTTCTGTGACAGCATTCAGTTTCCTGTAATCTATGCACAGTCTGTGTTCCCCAGACGGTTTTCTCAACAAAACGACACTAGAACTAAAAGATGATTCACTGTGCGAAATAATCCCCTCCTTCAACAAATACTCTATTTCTTCCTTCAATGCCTTCTCCTTCGCGAACGGAATAGAATAGGCTCTCATACAGATTGGGTTTGAGTCTACCAGTTTCATGTCATACTGTAGCAAATTTGTATGGCCTGGTTTATCTGTTAATACATCTGTATGTTCCTCCAGAACTTGTTGAACTCTCTCCCTCTGGTTTTTAGTCAGGTGCTTACTGACTTTTACCTGTGCTGCTGTTTCACAAGGATGTAATGGGTATTCATGTGAGGTGAGTGGTTCTTTTTGCATCTGGGTTGCAATAGCCAAGGTCAATAAGGGGGTGCTTTCCTGGAGTGGTCTGTCCAGATACTTCTTTAACAGGTTTACATGATAAACTTTTTCCTTCCCCTTTTTGTCAATTTTATAGTTTGTTCTAGACACCTTCTCTAGAACCGTATATGGACCTTGCCAACCAATTTGTAATTTATTCTGGCTTCCGGGTAGTAGAAGCAGCACCTTCTCTCCGACTGCCAGTTCCCTGTCCTTTGCCTTCCTATTAAAATATGCTGCATGTTTCTTCCTGGCTTGTTTCAAATTATCATTTGCCAGTTTCCATCCAGCTTTCAAACGAGTGGTCAGTTCGTTCACATATTGATACGATGAGGTAACAGTCTCTTCCGCCTTCTCATCTGTCCAGGTCCTTAATAAAGCTTCTAAAGGACCTTTTATTGGCCTCCCAAATAGCAGAGTTGCGGGAGCCATCCCGGTTGAACTATGTGGTACCTCCCGGTACGCAAACAATGCGGCGGGCAGGAATTGATCCCACAGATCCGGTTTTTCGTGTGCCAGCTTTCTCAGGATAGAAATGAGAGTCCCGTTGAACCTCTCTACCTGGCCGTTCCCTTGTGGATGGTACGGACTACAATGAAAGTGCCTGGCTTGAAATAGCTTAAAAACTTCTTCCGTTAGTTTCCCCTTGAACTGAGATCCATTATCCGTCAAGATTTGATGCGGGAATCCTAATCGGGTAAATATTGTAAGTAGTGCCTCTGCTACATGTTTTGAATCAATTGATGGCAGGGCTACCGCCTCTCCCCACATAGAACAAATGTCCACCAGAGTAAGGATGTAACTGTTCCTCCTCTTGGTCCGATTGAGAGGTCCTACAATATCCACTGCAACCCTCTCAAAAGGTGTTCCCACTATGGGCATTTCCCCTAGAGTTGCAGGAGCAGTCCAGTGCTTTGGAGCTACCCTTTGACATTCTGGGCAGGATTTGACATATCTTTTTATATCCTCCGTTATCCCTGGCCAGAAGTAATGACAAGCTATACGCTGTCCTGTGGCGCTGATCCCCATGTGACCACTGAAGGGAATCGCATGCCCGAGTTCCATCACTTTATCTCTATATGAAGTGGGAAGAACCAGCTGGTTGTGACCATTTGTTCCAGTTCCGGCCTTCCTGTATAAGAGTTTGTTCTTCATGAAATATTCCCCCTTGCTCGGAGGTGTGTGGCATTTGGGCAATTTTTTAAAACAGGGCTTGAGTGTCCTATCCTCAGCCTGCGCCTTCCTCATCTCCTCTGGATGAGCATTTATAGGTTCACCTTCTTCCTCCTTCTTCTGTGACCTGGTCTGCACTGTCGCCATGATCACAGGTTTCTCGGGATTCCCCAAGAAGACGTATCTACACCCCAATATCAGAGGGTAGATTGGTTCATCTATCACTGCTGCTCTGATTTCTCCTTCCACATAGCGAGTTTTCACCGTTATCCTTGCGATGGGAAGTGTCATGAGTGGTATGTCCTTAGTCGCCCCTTGTATTTCCACTGTTTCTGTGGTATACTGACTTGGGTCCACTAGGCTAGACTTCACAACTGAATCATAATCCAAACCTGTATCATAAAGGCACCTTATGGTGACCCCATTACAAATAACATCCTCACAAACTGGGGGGTGATAAGGTTCCTGTTGTCCCTTAGGATTAACCTTTAATCTTTGCGTCCCCGACTTCATTGCAGCAATGTTTGAAGGTTTCCTTCTACAAAATTCGGTGTTATGGTTATCCTTCTTGCACCATTTACACCATCTTTTTCCTTGGTTCAACGGTTTTCTTTCATTGAACTTTTGGTCATTGAACTGTGAGTTTCTGTCGCGATAGTCATTTCTTGGCCGCTCAAAGTTTGTCCTACCTTTATTTCCCTGCTCTCTATTATCAAATTTATTAAATTGCTGTGGAGCTTTAAAATTGTCTATGTGCTTCTTCTTAGCACCACTTACCTCTGCCTGGGCTGCCTGATACCTCTCAGCAACATTTAAAATTTCCCCCAACTTCTCTGCACCTTGTTCCATGAGAAATTTTCTCATGTCTGGAGCCATGGACTCTCTCAATTGCTCAATCATGATCATTTCTTTAAGATCTTGGGTCTTCCCCAGAGCCGTCCATTTCTCCAAATAGGTTTCTAGTCTAGCAGAGAATTGGTGGTATGTCTCCCCAGACAACAGTTTGGCATTTCTAAATTTCTTACGATAAAATTCACCATTCTTCTCGTACCTTAATAACAAAGCCTGCTTTAACATGTCATAATTGTCTTGGTCTTCCCTGTTCATTTTAGCAAATACTTCATAAGAAGTACCCCTCAATCCCTGTGATAGCTTTAAACTCCACCTCTCTCTCTCTAACCCATATGTAGTAGCTAATAACTCAAAACGTCCTAGGTACCCCTCTATGTCATCGTCTTTTTCAACAAAATGGTCTAAATGAAACCCCATAGCTGAGTTTGAGGCTCCCAGACTGGGCGTAGCATCTGAGGCAAAAGGGCTGGCACCATTTTCAGGAGCCGGGCCTTGTAATTCCAGCTCCCTTAGTCGTAATTCGTGCTCCCTCTGCAACCTTCTATCTTCTGCCTCCCTTTCGGCCTTTTTATCTTCTGCCTCCCTTTCGGCCTTTTTATCTTCTGCCTCCCTTTGCTGTCGTTTTTCTTCTGCCTCAATCTGCAGCCTCTTAATGTCTCTATCAGCCTCTAACCTCTTCTCTTCAACTAACCTCCTTTCTTCCCGTTCAATATATTTATCACATTCAGCCGTTACGTATTGAATTAAAATTTGACCATCCATTCCCATCTCCTTCGCGGTGAGCACAGCAGCTGATCTAAATTTTGCCAGCTCCGCCATACTTTTTAGACAATATAATAATATACAAGCTAAATCTCTAACCAGTAAATACACTAAGTACTTCTTATGACTATAGTCTAACTAATTCTAACTAACCAGTTAACTAATTAATTATTACTGGCTGTGAAGATTCACCAACTTTTATCTACAGGGACACTTTTAATTTTAAAGGAAATTTTACAATTTATTTCCCTACTTTTATTTCTCCCACCAGGAGATCCTAATATTACTGTTGGGCTAATTATCCCTGGACAAGACCCCAATTTATGTAGTGGTGTTTGTTGGTATTGTATGATGGTGTTATTACTAAATGTAAATTGTATGAGGCCAGCTGTGAAGGCTCCTGAGATAAAATGTAGGTGGGAATTGTCAGAAGGCCTTTCTTGCTACCACTACGACCTCACACTTAATTTTTTTTAATGAATGTGACTACGTAAAGTGTCTAGGGTTATGATAGGTAGTGTGGTGTAATGGATTATAAATATACCCACAGATATTTAACAAGACTAATAATATTAATAAATGTTAAAATACACTGAACTAACTCACGTGTGTAAAATTTTTTGATAGAATTATATTACATTTATTTTGTTCTGCATCAATTTTTTAGGTTGACCAGAACTTAAAAGGATTTAGAAATTATGAAAAAATGCATGGAATATTATATCATAAATGCAATAGTGTACATATATATGTACTATACTAGTTAGTTTTATTAAAATGTTCTAGTAGTCATCTACTTGGGAGGATAGTTACTGTTTGTGCTGTTGGGGTGGCCTCATCACACCTGTCTATATTGACTACACAGTGTCCAGAAAATGGTGGGAATCTTTATGGGGTTATTAGTAAATAAACTGCGTTGGTGAATGTCCAGCAGACCAGAGGCTCACTCATCTGGTAGTTGTAGCTCTGGTGCTGAAATCAGTTGATCCCACCTCTCCGTGCTGGCTGGCAATAATGGTGGTCTCTGTCACAAATACTGCACAGATACACTCGAGTAAAGTCACCAACTGAATAGACACTGCTTTGTTGACGACAGAAACTCGCAGCTCTGCAATCAAAGTATGGGCCATGTGTCAAAATCTATTCTCTCTACCCACGTCTGGACACAACAGTGACACAACAACCACATCATACAGACAGGTCAGATCTCTCTGACCAAACAGCACATTTACCATGGTGGTTTTACATCAGATAGATCCTCCCAGACTATAGATTCTGAAAAAATATTTATTAGTTGTTTGCCCTAAAAGAGGATAGGTAATATGTATCATTATTCTCAACACTTGATCTGTCTTGCATAATCCTTGCTGGAGTTTATGTACATTGTTGGTCCCTAGACCCTGACTAGGGCGGGGGGTCTAGAGCAAATCCCTACTTGTTTGTAAGGCTAGATTTCGATATGGCAGTATCAAATCACTCAAACATGAAACAATATTCAAAATATATAAAGAAATAATTTCAATCTTACCAGATTATGAATAAATAACACAGAATTGCTAGCAAAACTCAGCTGAGCTGCTGGCTATAGTATGGCGTCCCTAAATTTATTTCACTTGCTTTCATATGGAATCACCACACTTTAAAATCTGTGTCTATCACTGAACAACTATTGAAGAATGGCCCCACTTTCGCGTCTGAGCGCTAATGATATGATTGTCTGTGGCCAATCACTGCCTAGTTTTATTTTCAATTTCAAATTTCCTACCATAAAGTCATTTCAGTCATGCTTCAGTCAAGTATGGATGTTTATCTGTTAGTCTGTCCGTCTCTACTTGTGTTTTTTCAAAATTGTGCTCGATTTTTGAACCAACCTTTCTCTCCCCTCCAAAATTTTGTCGTTAAAAGTTATTTTTAGACACAGCTACCGCTCAAAAACCCTCTCCTCCATACTAAGTAAATTTGAACACCTGCGTCCAAGGTCGTGTTTTTGTGTGCAAATTGCGACACTTTTTTATTCAACACAGTCTGTCGATGATGTGAACTACACTGTCTTTTGTCATTATCTTCAATATTATCTATCCGTTTGTAAAATTAAGACCATCTTAGTTCACTGCTCAGAATAGGCCATCCGGCCAGCTAATTTTTATATTCCTAACATTAATATTAAGAAAAAAATTACTTTTTAATTTTTGTAATATTCCTAACATCTGCGTTTTACCGCTCCATTCAAATCAAAAGCTTGGTATCGCAAAAGCGTCCAATAAATGACTGTGGCGTATTATATCTAAGGTCCCTTCTGTCGAGTTGCTTACTTTTTATGTCAACTTGGGAACGTGACTTTTCTCCGTTTCCCCCCCAATTGCGTCTCCTTAGCCTTTCCAGTCATATATATTTTTTTTTGTCTTTTTGATCCGCCGTTCCCCTCCTGTCTAGCAAGTCAATTATTATGGAGGATGATGACCCGCGGTCTAGGCGATCATGTACATCAGCAGCCTACGCATTATGTTTTTATCCTTAAATGTTATCTTTGGAGGGATTTTACCGTTGTATCTCTGTCAATTTCACTACATCCACAAAACAGACAAGGTTCTTGGAATAAAAATTTTAAAGAACATCATAACTTTAATTATACAAATTATCGGACTCATCCAAATTTTAACTCTAGCAGAAACGACAATTGTAGCAATTTTAATGACAAAAATCACAATCGATCGCGCCGACGAGATAGATCGTCGAGTAATACAGGTAGACATTCTAATGTTGCTTTTAGTGATACACAGGCTAACATTGAACAGGGTAAAGGAGCTGAAACTCATAATGCTATGTGTTGTTCTCTTGATTGTACCCAAGTCAAAGATTGTTCAGAATGCTCTACTCTTTTCCAGCCCAAGGCGATCACGACGCTGCGTTGCGGTCATACTTTGCCTAGTCTACCTGCAGTCTGCATGGCCACTCCTGCGTCAGTACACCAGGGACAGGGCTCTCTTAAGTTTAACAGAGGATTTGTTAACAATATTTCATGCTCTCTTTTATTCGACTCAGGTTGTACCACTGTGGGCGTCCGGACTTCGCTGATCGACCCTAGTTGTGCGACGGGCAGGGTTGTGAAATGTGTGACGTTTGGCGGAACTGTGGAAACATTTCCCACAGCCATTATAACACTTCATACACCATTTTTTTCAGGACAGATCCAGGCTTGTCTTCTTCCAAATCCAATTTGTGATTTAATACTTGGTCGCATACATGGTATTAAAGAGTGTTCACCACAGCAAATTGCTGAATGGGAAGAGCGACATATTCAAACTGCAAATGTAGTAGTGACTAGAGCGCAAGCTACCAATATGTCGCATGATACACCTGTTGAACCTACAGTTCATACCACTTGTGATGATGATGCTCCTATTTCACGGGAGTTGTTTGGAACATTACAAAAAAGTGATGATTCATTAAAAAAAAATTTTCAGTATGTGAACAAAAAGAATACCAGCAACAAACTTGCAAAATCTAGACATGACTTTATACTTAAAAATGGGATTTTGGTTAGAGTAATACGGGAAAGGATTCATCCTTATGTTTTCAGATTCTAGTCCCATCCTGTATGAGATCTCGGATATTACGGCATGCTCATGACTCGCAATGTGCGGGCCATATGGGTTTTTTTGCGTACCAAATCCAGAGTGCTTTCTGCATTCTACTGGCCAGGCGTTCATAGAGATGTTACTCTCTATTGTCGGTCCTGTTTGATATGTCAAGAAGTTAAGGTACGGGGTCCATTTCATGCGGCTCCTATTCAAGCTGCGGACATCCCGATTAGACCATTTGATAAAATGGCTATAGACATTATTGGTCCTATGCTACCATCTGCTAGAGGGCATACGCATATCCTTACGTGCATTGATATGTGCACTCGTTGGCCTGAGGCCATCCCTCTCAAAAACACTTCATCTGCCAGTGTAGCAGAGGCATTGATGTTAATCTTCTCACGCATTGGTTTTCCTCGGAAAATCTTGTCGGATCATGGGGTTCAGTTCATTTCTGAATCCATGTCTCAAGTTATGAAGACATTAGGTATAGACAGATCTCTTAGTTCTATTTATCATCCGATGTCAAATGGGTTAATTGAGCGTCTAAATAGGACACTCAAGCAGTTGTTGGGTAAGATGACTCAAGACCATCCCCAAGACTGGGATCGGGTCCTACCCGCTTGTCTCTTTGCGTATCGCAAAGTACAAAATCAAGCAACGGGGTTTTCTCCATTCCAGCTTGTTTTTGGCATGCAACCACGCGGTCCTATGTCGTTAATCCACGACTTATTGGTTGACGAGAATATTGAAGAGGAAACTCAATCCTCTTATGAGTATGTGATCTCTCTTAGAAAGAGAATCATAGATGCTTGTAGACTAGCTACTGCATCATCCGAACAAGCCAAAGAAAAAGCTCGTCTATTTGCAAACAAGTATAGACGTCTTCGCCAGCTTATTCCTGGTGATGAAGCTTTTGTCTTACTACCTGCGCATAACAATCGTCTTTTAATTACCTGGAGAGGTCCTTTCAGGATCATCTCAAGAATATCCGATGTCGACTACATCGTTGATGTTAATGGTAAACATAAAACCTTCCATATTAACATGTTGAAGGAGTATTACTCACGTCCTGATTATCTACAATCAGTGTTTCAAGCAACTGACGATCCTACACCTCCTATTCAACACTATTCTAGTTTGTCAGTCATCCAAGAAGAAGAATCTTCTTTTGATGATGTACAACTACCAATACCAGTTGTACCACTCCATTCAATTGAGAAATGGAATGATGTTACAATCTCATCTACTCTTTCGGCTGATCAACGTCAGCAAGTCTCTAATATTCTACACTCGTATGAGGATGTCCTCACTGACATCCCAGGTCATACGTCAGTCATCCAACATGACATTATTCTGGCTGACGATACACCTATTCGAGTTCGCCCATATCCTATCCCTTTACACTTCCGTGATAAGGTTGATAAGGAATTGGATGAGATGCTTCAATTAAATATAATTGAACCATCTTCATCACCATATTCTTCTTCTATGGTAATCATTAGAAAGAAGGACAATAATATACGTCTTTGCGTAGATTACAGGAAATTAAACAAAGTTACAAAATTCGATGCGGAACCGTTACCTCTTTTAGACGACTTATTGGAGAAATTATCTCATGCCACATTCTTTTCGAAATTTGACCTTTCAAAGGGTTATTGGCAAGTGCCACTCACTACTAAAGCAAAGCCATTTACCGCTTTCTCGACACCACGGGGTCTTTTTCAATGGAATGTTATGCCATTCGGATTAATGAATGCGCCAGCTACCTTTGTACGCATGATGCGTCGCATATTGTCTCATCGTCCCGATGTCATTACTTATATAGATGACATCTGTCTTTTCAGTGACTCTTGGGATGAACATATTCAGGGTTTAAAATCTTTACTTTCTACCTTACGGGATTATAACTTAACAGCGAAACCTTCAAAGGCTTTTGTCGGTTTTCATGACATCTCCTTTCTTGGTCACCGTATAGGTCGCGGTTTAATGTATACAGAAGACAGTAACGTCTCTAAAATTTTAAACATCTCAGCACCTAAGACAAAAAAACAAGTGAGATCGCTCTTAGGACTAATACAGTTCTATTCTAAATTCATCCCTCATTTGTCTACTATAACTGCACCTTTTTTCTTCGTTACTTAAAAAAGGCACATCTAATGTAATAAAGTGGTCGCAGGATCACCAAGCGGCTTTAGACTATATAAAACAATTTTTTTTTTCAAATAAGCCTTTTTTTAAGGTTGCCTAACAAAGATCTCACCTTTGTTCTTCGCAGTGATGCTTCTTCCTACGCTATTGCGGCAGTTTTGATGCAGGAATACGGAGGCACCTTATTTCCGGTTATGTACGTATCCAGAAAGCTTACGACGAGCGAGATGAAATATTCCGTTCTGGATAAAGAGCTCCTCGCTCTTGTTTGGGCAATCACAAAACTGGATCGTTATCTCCTCTGATCACACTTTGTGGTGGAATCCGACCAGAAAGCCCTTACAGCACTGAACACAGGGAACGTTAAGTCATCAAAGTCAGCGCGTTACGCTATAGCACTTCAACCGTTCCATTTTGAGATACGAGCTATTCCTGGAGTACAGAATGTGTTCGCAGACTGTCTGTCAAGATGCCCTAGTGAACGTGTTGAAACTAAACCACTTCCAGATGGTGAAACATCCTCACCGAAACATGAATAACTATGTACAGTGTCATTGATTGTACATCTGCAAAGACTATGTATAGATCTGCATTATTCGTACAAGTATAACTTCCAGGATATACTTACTTCTGGATTATAACATGACTTTTTGTGTAGTAACGTTTTGTTAGAACGGGAACATTGGTACTACAGTAACTTTTTTTATTACTATGGAAACATTGTTAAAAGCAACAAATAGACATTCATTATCGTTATGGAACATATTACACTACATATCGTGTTCGTAAACGTATTTCGGGCATGGAACATTGAGAACATATTCTTGTCGATTCTAAACAGTTCTAAACGAATATTCACAATGATTGAAATTAGAATTACTTAAAATAAATTAGTAGTTATTTATTTGTGTGTAATTAAGTACTAGAATTAGAATAATTCAATTTAATCGATTTGATTGATTATAAATCACACATCTACTAACTTTATTAGTGTCTCGCAATACGTGTATTCACGTATCCCACTACATGATGTCTCACTTTTAGATAACTAGTCAAACTTACTAGTGTTAGAAAACATTAAGTGTGTTGATTCTTAAAGTGTTTAATTTTGCATTGCTTCATTTTTGCACATTGTATTTTCAATTTTTCTGTTTCATTGATTCTCTTGTCATTGATCATCATCAGTGTTGCTGTTCATTTTCATTTTTGAAATCATATGTTTCAAATTTTGTTGAAAACTTAGTTGAATTTTATTATCATCTTTTTTTATGGTTTTTTTCATTTTTTCATTTTCAAACTTGTTTTACCACATCGTTCCAAAGTAGGTCGTTTGTGGATGTGTGCTTTAATGCATACTATCATTTAGTTATATTCATTTCGTTTAATATTCTTTTCTTAATATGATATAACTTTATGCATTTCATATATCTTGTTGTAGTTTTGACTCACCTCTCTCGGGTACTAAGTTAAAAAAAAAAAAAAATAATAGAATTAATTTTTTTAAGGGGAGGTGATAAGGGAGCTGTTACGTACATTTATTACCTAAGGGGGTAGTCTTCGGTCCTGCCAAATGTACGCACCAGTCTTTATATATTTTATTATTTGTGCGTTCGATTGATTCACGCACTGACGTGCACAATGCAGTGTGAGTTGCTTTGGACGCACGGGTAACCTAGTTTGGGGATTGTGACGTCATGTTTTTGAACGGGGCAGTGCGGACTTTGTTATGTCCGAGATATATATTATTATTGGAATTTTCTGGCAGTTTTGTATAAGCCAGTATGGTATATTGATTCAATTGGTATTCTTGACGAAGCCAATGATGGAAGGATCATGTAAGTGTCGCCCCGGTTATATTTGTATATTTATTGCCGTAAACTAAAGTATCAGGCCGCTCCCAGTTGTAGTCTAGCGGGAAGTCATCTTAGCATGTAATTTCCTAGAATGGACAGACGGAGTCGGTGGTCATATTAGATTACCGTAGAGGAATAATACCTACGTGTAAACCAGTTTATTTATTCGCATGCTTCATATTTTAAATGCCGTACATGCTTCAATGCCAAAGTCGTGGCATGGATGTAAAGAGAGGTTAGCCGATTCAGAACTCGAACCTGAATAGATTGTTGTGGATGTTTATAAGACTTAATTCTTGAAGAATCACTAAGAATGATCAGCAACTTCAAAGTATGACATTTTGTACCTATAATCTGTAACTATGATCGTATCGTTCCTTCGTATTGCCATGTTGAATAAACTATATGTACAGTAAACCGACTTATGTACTACCATCGATTGAACAGTTTAAACACTACTTGTTGTAGTTCGTTTTCACAGAACAGTTTATAGACATTTTTGTTCATATTACCATTCGCGTTATGAAGACCAACACCATTACCATAAACAACTACAACAGGCGTATAATATCCAAGGTCCCTTTTGTCGATTTCTTTACTTTATGTCAACGTGGGGAACGTGACTTTTTCCTCCTTTCCCCACCACTTGCGTCTTTTAGCCTTGCTAATTTCAAGCACGCGTTCAGTCAGATTTTTTTCCTTTTGATCTCCGTTCTCATCCCGTTCCGTTTTGCCTTCAAGTCTAACAATTTAATTTCTTCAACAGTTGTGCTAATGACACTAATTAATTCACAAGACAGGCTCGTTAATAGTAACATCGCCTAATATTAAGAAAAGGCAACTCTAGTTATCTTAGGGATATATTATCCCACCGAGATATTATGTGCATGCGCATTTAATTAAGCATATTTTATCAGCACTGTGACGTCAAGATTTCTGAAATGTGTATTTCGTCAAACATTTCTTTCGCACTCCTGGGGGAAAGGGGGGGGGGGGGGGGGGGCGGGGGGGGGGGGGGGGCGGGGGGGCCTATGTTAACACCCCCCCCCCTTTCCCAATTCATAAAATTTCGGAAGACGAGGCGAGCGCATTAAGGATTTGAGAATTTGACGGAATTGCAGCTAGAGAGTTGGTGGAAGAGACAAAAAGAGCTTTAGCAGGGTTCAATGTAGAATGATAATTGTTTTCATTATTATTATTTTATATATATATATATATATATATATATATATATATATATATATATATATATATATATATATATATATATATATATATAGAGAGAGAGAGAGAGAGAGAGAGAGAGAGAGAGAGAGAGAGAGAGAGAGAGAGAGACTAGTTATATGTCAATATTAAAACATGAAAGACTTTTTTTTTTCTTTTTTAATGTTCAGGTAAGGATAAACTCACCAATCCCTTAAGAATGAGCCGTCACTAGTCCTTTCTATACTTCACTGTCATTGTGATAGTGCTTTCTTATCTTGTACTGTCATTGTGATAGTCCCTTCTACCCTACACTGTCATTATGATAGTCCTTTCTGGACTGCTCTGCCATTATGACAGTCGTTTCATTGAATTATGCTCTGTCATTATGATAGTCCTTTCTATCATGCACTGCCATTTTGATAGTGCTTTCTATCCTGCACTGTCATTGTGATAGTGCTTTCTTGTTCTGCACTGCCATTATGATAGTCCTTTCTATACTGCTCTGCCATTGTGATAGTCCTTTCGATCATGCACTGTCCTTATGATAGTCGTTTCCTTGAATTATGCTCTGTCATTATGACAATCCGTTTGATTGTAATCGTTCTGTATTTCCTGCATGACTATGTACTGCTTATTATCTTCAACGGTAAAAGCACGTACGAACACACACACGTATCTCTAATTTGTCTCTTGTACACGAAACCTTACAATTACGAGTACGAGTATTGGTAATGCAACATCCGGCAAAAATCAGTTTCTCGGCTGCTGCTGACCTTTCGACCCAGAAATGGTGTTCCCGCATCGCCCTTCCACTTACAAAGAAAGAAGAAAAACTAACCCTTTACAGCTGAGTCGGCACAGTCTAAGGCAGGGCTTCTTAACATTTTTTGTGCCATGGAGTCTTTGGCTCTTCTGTGATGGTAGCGGACATTTTCTTAGAATTGAAAAAGAAAATGTAGGCCTACATAAATCTGCAATTAGAATGTTACATTTAAATTATGTACAGGGATCCCTAAAATCCATTCACGAACCTGCAAGGAACCAGTAAAGCACAAGTTAAGAAGCCCTGGTCTAAGGTAAACAGTAAGAAGGACGTACAATTTTTAGCAGACGGAGAAGTCGCTGTTAAAACCGATAAGGAGATTGTCGCGGGCAGCATTGCCACTTCTAGTTTGATTCATCTTGATCTAGGTTTTTTTTGGTTCCGTCTAGGTGTCATTTTCCTTCATTAGTTGAAGAACACCACCTAGATCAACTTTCTGTTTTCGGTTTTTCGCCCAATAATCGCCAAAAGTAGCCAAAAAGTCGTCCAAAGTAGCATAAGTCGCACAATCTAGGTGTAACTAGATGTTTTTTAAGGTACCATCTAGGTTTTTTTTTTTTTTTTTAGGTCCCAACTAGGTTTGGCAACACTAATAACGGGGACCAGCAGACGTATGTTTGTGACGGAGAAGACAAAAATAGCAACGAATATTTTTCCTTTTCCGAAATAAATTTCGTACACAGGAAAAAAAAAAAACAGTTCCCAGTGCGCGATTAGTTTCCTCTCGGATGACGTTCTACACGATTTAATTAAAAATAAAAGGTAATCCGATAGTACATACTGCCTTAGGGGAATGAAGTGGTAGAGATACTTCACTATACTAGCTCCAGCTTCACGACGTGGGGTGACCAATTCCCTTCCTCGCTGCCTTTGTCTTCCCTAAATAACGAGTATAGTCAGGTACCCATTTACAGCTGGGTAGACTGAAGCATGACGCCTCTCTCGTACCTTTGTCGCCAGAGGCCAGCGCTCTAACCCCTATGCCTATCGGATGCTGACAATGGCATTAGGAGATAAAATAATTTGTTATCTGCCTGAGCACATTAATAGCAATAATTTTAATAACCACTGAACATGTTAACTGATCGAATAACAAATAAAACATCCAGTTTACTCAGTGTCCCGTGTATTTGTCACAGGGACCTTCCGTTATTTGCTACCTTAACCTCAGCAAATTTATGAATCCTGGCAAACGGCACCAAAACCTACACCACCACCTGTCACAGCGTGATCAATAAAAGTCTGTAGCAATCCCAGAGTAATCTTTACATAGGCCGCGGTATCTCAGCAAGTTCAGAATCACCTGTCACATGTTGCCGTCATCATCTATCGCAGCGCCCGACAATATTCACTGTCTTTGGGTAACTGCCTCCTTTGTTGGCCCGTGGTTTGGGTGTGTGATCGTATAGTGGTCTGTTGTGATAATGGTGGTCTGATGTTGGTGTGGACGGTGGGTGAGTGGTGAATTTAAACTTTCCAACCTCAACTATTATAACAGTTAAGCAAATTCACTACCCCACTTGGAGGTACACAATAAGACACAGTCACTTGAAAAGTTTATAGTTTTTTTAATTAGCTCCAGCTATATAATTTAGGTTGCTTCGGCCTCTGATTTATTCTTTTCCCCCTCTCTTGACAGTCATTCAATTCATAGGGTTCTCCTTTCCCCGGGATCTGCTTGGACACGTTCGATTTTTAAAACCCTTAGGTTGACCTACAGGTCATTTGGATTTCCCCTTTCTACGGCAAAGACGCTCTTCGATCATTAAACGCACTTACCCATTGTCACAAATGGTGTATTTCAATTTCGTGAATAAGCGGCTAATACAGAGTTGATTTGCCTCTAGTTCTTTTTCTCAGTTCTTTCATTATTCTTGATCTTTTCTCCTTGGGGTGAAATGGAGCGCCCTTCTGGTTCAGGGGACATCTTGTAACCGTGTCGTCATCGTTTTTGTATGACGTGGCGGTCTCTCGAATGTCTTTTCTTTTCTGCCATCCGCATCGAGAGTACCTTTTTCTTCTCCTTATAGTCGGTCCACTATTCCTTTTTATTACGTCTTTTTGTCAGTAGGTCACGGCTCCTGTGACATATTCACCCCAGGGTCCCTCAAAGAAAAAATGATGTCTAAAGCATCATTCCTCTGGTCCTATCTCCCACTGATCCATAACTTTCCCCTTTCCCAAATCACCCAATACTAACTAACGTGAACAAATTCTTTACAAATTCTAATACTTAAGTAATAACATGATTAACTTCTTAATTATCAATTAAACCTACAACTTTAACAAGTTTTACTTTCTTAAATTATATACCACAATCAACACTCAACTATGGTTCAGCCCTCACCGTACTCTCGTTTCTCGCCACGACTGCAATTCAGCCTTTCAACCTTTTCTCGTTTTTCCTAACGACTTGTATTTCTACTAATGACACAACTTTCAAGTCCTCTTTCTCGTCTCGCTCCTTACCTCTATAGTCAACCTCCTGTCATTTCTTCCACTGCATCTATGTTCTCACCCCTTGCTCTGCTGTATGGGCATTATCGTTTTCCCCACTCAGCTCACTCATAAGTCTGTTTGGACTCTAATTATGTCCTTATACAAGAATTAGCCATCACTTCCATCTCGTACTTATAACTGCTATAAGCAGCCTTCACAGATTCTCCCTCTCTCTCTCTCTCTCTCTCTCTCTCTCTCTCTCTCTCTCTCTTCTTCTTCTTCTTCTTCTTCTTCTTCTTAATCCTGCTTGCTATCTCATCTCGTTCTCTATGCTCCTCTCACAATTTTACCTTACCCTCTGGGTTTTCGGAGAAGCCTATCTCCTCACAAGTCTCCACAAGACTTTTGCAATCACCGCAACATCTTTGCTCTCCACACTAACTCTATATCTCGTTCCCTCTCTGGAACTATCTCTCACCATTTACCTTAAGCTCTGGGTTTTCGGAGAAGCCTATCTCCTCACAAGTCTCCACAAGACTTTAGCAATCACCGCAACACCTTTGCTCTCTACACTACCTCTATATCTCGTTCCATCTCTGGAACTATCTCTCACCATTTACCTTATTCCCTAATTTTCAGAGAAGCTTATCTCCTCACAAATCTCAACAAGAGTCTATCACTCGCCGCAGCATCTCTGTGCCCTCGCACTACTTCTTAAACTCGTTCCCTCTCTGGAGCTATTTCTCACAATTCTACCTTGCGCTCTAGGTCCGTCACTCCTCTGTGACTTCCAGTTTACTCATGATTATCGTAACCATTCTTTTGTACATGCCATCTCTCATGGCCCTTCAGACATTATCGTCTGATCTCTCAACTCCCTCTTACTTTCGCCATCTCCTATGGCCTCTTCTTCTTCGCACTATATATCCTCGTCATGTTTCATGACCTTTTACCCTACCTTAATTATTCATTATTTTCAACATTTTCATCATTACAGCCTCTCTATTTCGCTTACTCACAACCTCCACTATTTTCGCTATAGTAGCCTCCTTGTCCCTATGTCTCTCCCACGAAATCTGTTTAGCAATTTCTATAATTGCTTCTTCCCTTTATTTCTCTTTTGACTTCGTTCACAATTTGCTTGCTCTATTCTTCTCTGTCGCCTCAAAATCCTTTCGTCATCTAATATTTTCGTCAGAAGCATGTCTATTTCATCTCTTGTGGCTGGAAAGTGTGTATAATACCTTTCCTCCAGCAATCTCCATACCACGGTTCTACAGAGGTTAAAATCAGGCCGTTTTATGAATACCTCTATCACCCTCCTCAGATCTTCTATGCTTGGTTCATCCACTCTAATAATTTTCTTCCTCTTGTCATTTCCCTCTTCTTCCACTTCTTCTCTCAATTTCTCCACCATTTCGCACCTCTCTGTGCGCCCTACTTTCTCCATATGACTCTCTTTATTTCTCCATCTTGCATTTTCTTCCGTGTCCTCATCCTCTGTAAATTCTAATTTATCTTCTTCATCTGACGATACACCGTCTGAATAACTTGACTCCGAATCGGAGAACACGTCTCTTTCCATTATTTTGATTCCCCAGTAATTGAGTTCCTCCATTACTCTCATTACAAGCCTGCGAATTTCTTCTTTTCTTCCTGATAAGTCTGTATCAAACCTTTTCTCCAGAAATCTCTGTACATACTTTATTACTACGGTGTCGGGTTTAGCTCCCTTCAATTCGTCTTTTATTGCTTTCTTCATCTCCTGTACATTTGGCTTAGCCATCTTAATAATTTTCTTTTTCTCTGAACCACTGTTAACTCTCTGCGCTCTCTTCTCTACATTTCGCTCTCTAATTGTTGTGTCGTTATATGGGTAATGTGCTGCTATCTCGTCCCCGTTCTTTCTTCTACTATTATTTCTTGAGTTCCTCTTAACTTCTTCCTTCTCAATTCCGTCGTTACATCTACTTCTGCTTGTTTTCCTGGTATGCCTAACTACTTCCATCCGGTTACGTATTATTTACAGTGAAACATATATATAATCTCTGCCAGACGGAACTATTGGTACTCATAAATTAATTTAACTAATTATTCTTAACTAGCGAAGTCTTTGAATTAAGTCATGTTGCCACGTTTTCGGAATCTTGATGGCACTTGAGGTTCACGTCTTGAAATACCAAGTTTACGTCCCAGGCAACTCAATTGAAAACAACGTCTACTTTTCTGGTACCTTGATTGAAGACAGCGCTTTACGTTTCTGGTATCTTGATTGAAGACAACGTTTTACCTTTCTGGTATCTTGATTGAAGACAGGGTTCTATGTTTCGCGTACCTTGATTGAAGACAACAGCCACGTTTCTGGTATCTTGATTGAAGATAGGGTTCTAGGTTCTGTGTATCTTGATTGAAGACAACAGCCACGTTTCTGGTATCTTGATTGAAGACAGGGTTCTAGGTTTCGTGTATCTTGATTGAAGACAACAGCCACGTTTCTGGTATATTGCTTGAAGACAACGTTTTACCTTTCTGGTATCTTGATTGAAGACAAGGTTCTATGTTTCGTGTATCTTGATTGAAGACAACAGCCACGTTTCGGGTATCTTGATTGAAGACAGGGTTCTATGTTTCGTGTATCTTGATTGAAGACAACAGCCACGTTTCTGGTATCTTGATTGAAGATAGGGTTCTAGGTTTCGTGTATCTTGATTGAAGACAACAGCCACGTTTCTGGTATATTGCTTGAAGACAACGTTTTACCTTTCTGGTATCTTGATTGAAGACAACAACTTCGTTTCTGGTATCTTGATTTGTAACGTAGCCGTCTGTAAGTTTTCAGCCACGTAGATTCAACCTTGATCTGTAGCGTAGCCGTCTGTAATTTTTCAGCCACGTAGAGTCAACCTTGATCTGTAACAATGTTGATAATCGAATCCTGGTCACCGGCATCCACTTCACCACCACATGTCACAGCTCCTGGGAACGGTCACCAGTTCACCACCACATGTTGCAGCGTCATCAATAAAAGTCTGTAGCAATCCCAGAGTGATCTTTACATAGGCCGCAGTATCTCAGCAAGTTCAGAATCACCAGTTATTGAAAGAGCTATTGAGGATATGTTAAAGGCAGGAATTATAGAAAGGTCCCGATCGGAGTGGTCCTCACCAGTAGTGCTAGTTAACAAAAAAAAAAGGATGGGACATTTCGTTTCTGTTGTGACTATCGGACAGTGAATATTGTCGGGCGCTGCGATAGATGATGACGGCAACATGTGACAGGTGATTCTGAACTTGCTGAGATACTGCGGCCTATGTAAAGATCACTCTGGGATTGCTACAGACTTTTATTTATTGATCACCCTGTCACGTGGAGGTTGTGAGTAAGCGAAGTAGAGAGGCTGTAATGATGAAAATGTTGAAAATAATGAATAATTAAGGTAGGGTAAAAGGTCATGAAACATGACGAGGATATATAGTGCGAAGAAGAAGAGGCCATAGGAGATGGCGAAAGTAAGAGGGAGTTGAGAGATCAGACGATAATGTCTGAAGGGCCATGAGAGATGGCATGTACAAAAGAATGGTTACGATAATCATGAGTAAACTGGAATTACATCTTCTTCCATCGATCTCCCTATCACTATTCTTGTGCTCTCTATTTTCGTTGTCTATATGTTGCCGTCATCATCTATCGCAGCGCCCGACAATATTCACTGTCTTTGGGTAACTGCCTCCTTTGTTGGCCCGTGGTTTGGATGTGTAATCGTATAGTGGTCTGTTGTGATAGTGGTGGTCTGATGTTGGTGTGGACAGTGGTGGGTGAGTGGTGAATTTAAACTTTCCAACCTCAACTATTATAACAGTTAAGTAAATTCACTATCCCACTTGGAGGTACACAATAAGACACAGTCACTTGAAAAGTTTATAGTTCTTTTAATTAGCTCCAGCTATATAATTTAGGTTGCTTCGACCTCTTCTTCTTCTTCTTCTTTCGTTCGCTTGAAATATATTGTCTATATCTGCAATGTTGTTTCTTGTATAAACTTCACTGTCTTTTGTAGTTCATACAGAGGTCATGCCTCCTGGCTCCACGGGGCAATTGAGAAGGACCCCCAGTAGTAGGGGTTGGGCCCTTCCGAGGCAGAGGGCCCGGCACTGCGCCTGCCTGGGTGTCCATCACAGGGCGAGTGCCATAATGTTTTGCAGATATAGGCATACTTCCCCTAGCGCATGTGCGTGGCATCCTGATTGCTGTGGTGCGCCTCTTGGCTGGTTGCCTCCGTCTTCAGCACCTTGACTTGCTAGGGCAGACTGTGGTCTTGCTCGAGTCTAGGAGGGCCTGGCCAGTCTTGGTTTTTCAGCCGCTGATGGCTGTACTTGAGCCCCATCTCCACGTCAAGGAGCTGGCCTTGATGGGGGCTTCGACCTCTGATTTATTCTTTTTCCCCTCTCTTGACAGTCATTCAATTCATAGGGTTCTCCTTTCCTCTGGATCTGCTTGGACCACGTTCGATTTTAAAAACCCTTGGGTTGACCTACAGGTCATATGGATTTCCCCTTTCTACGGCAAAGACGCTCTTCCATCATTAAACGCACTTACCCATTGTCACAAATGGTGTATTTCAATTTCGTGAATAAGCGGCTAATACAGAGTTGATTTGCCTCTAGTTCTTTTTCTCAGTTCTTTCATTATTCTTGATCTTTTCTCCTTGGGGTGAAATGGAGCGCCCTTCTGGTTCAGGGGACATCTTGTAACCGTGTCGTCATCGTTTTTGTATGACGTGGCGGTCTCTCGAATGTCTTTTCTTTTCTGTCATCCGCATCGAGAGTACCTTTTTCTTCTCCTTATAGTCGGTCCACTATTCCTTTTTATTACGTCATTTTATCTGTATGTCACGGCTCCTGTGACATATTTTACGAGACAAAGAAAGAATATGCTGACTTCTCACTCGGGCGACTGTCACGGGATTTCTCCCCTTGCTCTGCAGTGATGGTCCAACAATGGCCAAAATTCAGAGTATCTACTGGGGGTCTTCAAAGGTATCTACCTTTCGTTTAAGATTACTCTTGGCAGATATTTGAATTACAGAATGATGCTTCAATTCTAGGGAGACTCATAGGAATTTAAGAAATCAAATACTACAGCTGATATTCTCCAGGCCGTAATAAACTTATTTTTATCTTCCCAGACATTCTATGAGAAGAAAGAATTTTGCTCGGTTGATGAGCCCCCAACTGATTTAATTCAGCAAAATATTATTTCAACGGCTCTGTGTAGAGTTATTTAAACTGGTGTTACTATTTAAAAGTTATTTAAGACATACGGGTGCAGCTCACTCAGAATGATTAAATCAACTATAAATTTGTATATGTGCAGAAAACAAATTTAATAATCAATTACACAGCTCTACCCAAAAAAAATTTTTTTTTTGGTGCCAAACATTTTACTCTTGATTGTACATAAATGAGGCCTGCTCAATCCAAATATCACATTTACTTGTCTGTAGCAGCTCTAGTTTTTGAGATACAGACATTTTTGTACTTCATTAATACAGGGTGACACACAAAAAACGGGCCCGCGCGCGCACTTTTGTGTGCGCGCGGGCCCGTTTTTTTTTTTTGGGTCCCCCTGTATTATTACAATATTTTCTATATAAGGCTATGTAAAAAAAAACTATTGCTGTCTAGTCCTTTACAAAAGAAAACTGCTTGTTTACTCTCAGTTTGTTTTCCAAGAATCTTCCCAGAATTGCCTTTTTTAGATTTTAAGCCACTGCATGCCAACTTTACATGTAGTGTTGGGCAGAGCAACCTAACCTTCGAGGTGAAGACTGGAGTACGACAGGGATGCCCCTTATCAACCACTCTATTTTTAACAGTCATAGACTGGGTAATGCGCCAGACAACACAGGGCAGTCCAAGAGGAATAAGATGGACTACATTTTCTACATTGGAAGATCTTGAATATGCAGATGACATTGCACTACTAGCACATTCACATCAACACATCCAGGAAAAAACGGATAGACTTAATACGTTTAGCCAGCAGGTGGGCTTGAACATCAATTTAAAGAAGTCTGAGGTCATGACGCTCAATGTGAGCAACCCTGAGCCCATATCAGTAAGGAATCAGCAACTGGTACAGACAGATACCTTCACATACCTAGGAAGCATAGTAACACCAGACGGTGGGGCAGGCAAAGACATCAACATCAGAATGAATAAGGCAAGAACAGCCTTCTTTAGCCTAAACAACATCTGGAAGTCCTCCCAATACAGCACAAGCACAAAATTAAGATTATATCAGAGCTGTGTGCTTTCTGTGCTTCTCTATGGTGCGGAATGCTGGAGAGTTACAGAGAAGGAGATGTCGAAATTGTCCTCTTTTCACACAACATGCCTAAGAAAAATTCACCGAATCTTTTGGCCGAATATCATCACCAACCAAGATCTGCTTACTCGTAGCAAGCAAGAGGACATGCACACCATCATAGCTGGCAGACGCTGGAGCTGGGTTGGTCATGTCCTCAGAAGAGACCCCGATGCCATCACAAGAGCAGCTATGCTTTGGATCCCTGAAGGAAAACGAAAGAGAGGCCGACCAAAAACAACTTGGCGGAGGACTGTGGAGGCTGAGATGCAAAGAATGAACCAGAGCTGGGGCACTGTACGAAGGATGGCCACCGACCGAGCAAAGTGGAATCAATTTGTTGTTGCCCTACAAGACGCCACTAGGCGTGATGGCCACTGACTGCTTTGACGGTCGGTGGTTAAGGATCTAAGAAGAAGAAGATGCATGTTAGTATGCTACTTATTTTATTACACTTCTAACAGAGAATGGCATCATCTTCAAGAAGAGCATGTTTTCTTTCACCGCATTTATTTGTTATATTTGTGGAGATGTCGTAGATTTTTGATAGCAGAATTAAGACTTGGGTTGGTCCCTTCTGAATAGGTTGGAATGAGTGATAGTCACAGTGTAAGATAGAAATACAAAATAGATTTCCACGAGTGAGGTGGTAGAATAGTGATAGAGGCTGTCTCTGAGAGCGGGAAATCTCTCTCTCTCTCTCACCTATCTTCTACGACAGATCTAAAGTAGTCAGACAGTCTAACACATATACATATACATATATATATATATATATATATATATATATATATATATATATATATATATATATATATATATATATATATATATATATATCCACTCACGTGCACACACATTCAAGTGACGACGGGTAGACACACAGACAAAGGAAAACTATAACAAATGCTTATATAAATATTCTAGAACGAGCTGACCAACACGCTGATTAATTTCAAGAGAAATTTTAATTATCATCTAAAATTTCTTCAAAACACACAGAAATTACACCAAAGCATATACAAATAGTCATACAGTCAATAAAAATGCTACAAAATTGATAGACCCACAGTAAGATCCTTCCCCCCGATGTTTAGCCCACCGTCCCGTTAAAAAGAACAAAGTGATAGCCCCAGAGAGTCACAGATACATAGGGTTTAGTCTAAGATTTTTCCCCGTTTAAGGTATGAACAGACCTGATACTATAAATCTAGTTTAAGGGAAAATATTGTTAGCAAAAAAAAAACAACCGTGCATGAAGAAAGTTATGACAGCAAATAGGTGCCAAAATACAACGGTGATAATATCATTCAGACCTGCTTTCACTCTATTCATTCAGCCGTGGCCACGTGTGCACATTTATACTTACAGCTTTGATCGCTGCCTCTGGGAACATAATTTTTTTCCTAGGACCTTCACGCAGACCCATAAATGCAGTCTTGACCAAGAAATCCCCAGTGCCAAAAGACGTACTGAATTCTCTGTCTCAGGGACCGATTCCTTGGGTGTTCTTAATTTTCGGATGTCTGTTTAAGTCACACAAAATTTGTCCAGGCACGAAAGTTAGCAGAGCACATAGTCACTAGCGTAGGTTTTCTAGAAATGAGGAATGTCAGGTCGGGTGCCTTATCTCAGTCAATGACTATATTTGGTCACCACTCTACTAGTCAATACTCTGTCGGATTGTTACTGACGTTAATATGTTAATTGCCCCACCGGCTAAATTTTGTACATAGAGTTTGAGCAGAAAATCTGATCTGGCTCAAAGGCCCAGAATAAAACAGTTAGTCTTTAATAGAACCCGTTAGTGAGAGTTTTACTCTGTCTATTTATGAAGACACACACACTGTCAGACAGGTGTTAACTTGTAAACCCACGTGGTTAAAAGATAAAAACTGTTTATGTTTCTCACAGGTATGTCTCTTGTACTAAAAGCTGGTAAAGTTTTGGGTTACCCCAGTATTCACTGAATAGGGAAGAAAAAACCACAAATAAAATACTTATACATGCTACGTACTCGGATTATAACTTACATTTTTAAACTGCAAGCGTACCGCTTGACTTATCATTTAAACTTTCCCGTGAAGTAAGTATATTTAAAAATCAACAATCCTCATGAATTAGGAATACGTGCGTATTCCGTCAACACTCATGAGGCTTCTAGCATTATAAGTTAGTTTAGAAAAAAATTCTTCTCGTCTGATTATTTAGCAGTAAAATTAAATTCATTATAGCTACATTGTTGTTTAAGCTAGAAATTATAATTTATTCTGCTTTCCACTGAAACACGTCACTAGAAAATAATACAGACTTATGTATTTAGCGCTCTGCACCAAATCTAACTAGTGAAATAAAATAAGCGATTTAACACTTTAAACACTTCACGAAATACTAGATAATATGTATAATATTTTACCTCCACACAGAATTTACAGGCGATCGCACAACTTTGGAATTATATGCTTATATTTATTGGTAGTCTAGAAGTTCGGCAAAATTTTTGCCAAGAACAAACTAAGACTTCGCTATACAGCTTATTCTCTTAGCACGAAACATCCTGTCTACTGCGAATTTAGGAGCAAGAATGAAAATCTAGTTTCAAACTCTCGTTAATATCTATCAACCAGACAAAGAGGTGAACGTTTATTTCGTAATATGAAATGCTCTCCCCTTTCCGTCTTTAACACTTACGTAACTAGAAGAGGCTGTTGTAAACTGCCACTTACTGACCGAGAGGGCGCGTGTCAGTTGCGAATCTCAGACAACCCGTCTCCAGTGCAGAAACAGTTATTCACACCTCCCCGAGAAACTCATCCTGAGAACGATAACTGACACTTTGCTTTCTCGCACCTTACGCCAAAACTGGCCCTGGAGCGTGAGTGTCATATCACCTGACACCGAGAATCTACCTTGGAAACTACATGTCAGATGCGAACTCCCAGACAAATGTCTGAAACTGCGCCAAGGAGACGTCATTTATCGCGCCTTTCCTGAGCGCTCAGCCCCAGAAACCGCGCCTGTCAGCTGAAAGTGCAGACATAGTCTGCTCGATATGTCTGGGATAAGCGAAAGTCACAGTTTCGTGTCCTGACATCTAATGCAAATAGAATGCATTTTAACGCTCTCCCGTCTCTGTAGAGACTGACACGTTACGTCATACTGCGTTCTCAGTTTTGAGAAAAGAAATAGGTAAACGTTAGAATGGGAAAATAGTAATGTATATAGTCGCAAACGAACGAATGCGAAAAACGCAGGAAAAAAAGGTAAAGAGTGATAATAAAAATAGAGGATACGAGTGACAGAAAAAGAAGAAGATATAGGCAATTTAATGATCATAAAACCTATGTGACAGGAGAGTACACTTTCAAAGAAGAACATAGGAAGCATATTACTGTTTTTGTGAAAAAGGCATACTTTGCTTACTTTAAAGTAAAACTAGGTTACCAGGACAAGTCTTGGGCTCCTCATATTGTTTGCAAAACATGTGTTGAACACCTGCGACAGTGGACTTGTGGGAAAAGAAAATGTTTAAAATTTGGAATTCCAATGGTTTGGAGAGAGCCCAAGAACCACTATGATGACTGTTATTTCTGTGTTGTGAATATTAAGGGAATTAATGGGAAAAAAAATTACAAAAAGTGGAAATATCCAGATTTAGATTCTGCTAGGCGACCTGTTCCACACGGAGATGACATACCAATTCCAACTTTCAGTCAGATTTCGGATTCCCTGCTAGAAGATGAGACAGCAGTGGCATGTGGAACGACAAGTGACAATGATAGTGATTTCGAAGATGATTTTTCAGATGCTCAACGCTTCGACCAGCTTGAACTAAATGATCTAATCCGAGATCTATATCTCTCCAAGGAATCTTCAGAACTTTTGGCTTCAAGATTGAAAGAAAAAAAAATTACTGACTGCTGAAACAAAGGTTACATTTTATCGCAGCAGAGAGCAAGGTTTTATTTCATTCTTTTGTAAAGAAAACAACCTTGTGTTTTGTACTAATGTAGGAGGTCTTGTTAACAAAATGGGTGTAAGTTATACACCAGATGAGTGGCGACTTTTCATTGACAGCTCTAAAAGAAGTTTGAAGAGTGTTCTCTTACACTATGGTAACAAATATGGCTCAATTCCAATTGCTCATTCTACTACAATGAAGGAGGTGTATGCTACAATAAGCACAGTTCTGGAAAAATTAAAGTATTTAGAACATAACTGGATGGTTTGTGTAGATCTTAAAATGATGAACTTCTTGCTTGGCCAGCAAATGGGATTCACCAAATATCCATGCTTTATATGTTTGTGGGATAGCAGGGCAAAAGATATGCACTGGACAAAGAAACAGTGGCCGTTGAGGGATGAATTTAAAGTTGGAGAAAAAAAATATTATCAATAAGCCTCTCATTGATCGAAAAAGAGTTCTTCTTCTTCTTCTTCTTCCTCGTTCGTCCTGAAAAGGACGTTGGTTGCGTTGTGTCTGTTTACGCCGGAGCTGTGATATCTGCACCTTTCAGTCGACACATCCGACTTCAGCACGGCAGTTTTTGGGACCGGGTTTTGCCTTCCCCCTGCGATCCCTACTCTCTCAGCCAGACTGCAGTGATGCAGACTGTTTCCAGGACCACCACGTGGAGGTGGAGTAAGGTCTTAGTCAGCTCTGGTTCGCTGACTCTGATGCAAGCAGTCAAGCTATGGGTCGCTGACTGCATTCTCTATTGCTGCATCTTTGGTTCTACTGCCACCATTACATATAAAGCTTGGCTTGATGAAGCAATTTGTTAAGGCACTGAACAAAGATGGTACCTGTTTTAATTACTTATGCAGAAAGTTTCCAGAATTGAGCATAGACAAACTTAAAGCTGGAATTTTTGATGGACCTCAAATTAGAAAGTTAATAAACGATCCAAATTTTATTGATTCCATGAACAAAACAGAGTCCACAGCCTGGTCATCATTTGTTTTAGTTGTGCAAAACTTTTTGGGTAACTTTAAAGCAGACAATTATTCTGAATTAGTTGGAAACATGCTGTCGAGTTTTTGTGAACTTGGATGCAACATGAGCATAAAATTGCACTACCTCCATAACCATTTACATTTATTTCCGGAAAATCTTGGCGACTTTAGTGAGGAGCAAGGTGAAAGATTTCACCAAGATATAAAAACAATGGAAGAGAGATACCAGGGACTTTGGGATGCCCACATGATGGCAGATTACTGTTGGACCCTTAAGCGTGATTGTCTGGGCATATCACATTCCAGGAAGTCCTCGAAAAGATCCTTTTTGCGTGTTGACTAAACAAGTGCTAGTGATAAAGTTTTATTACATTTTTGGTAATATATGCACAGTAATTACATATAGTATGAATGCAGACTAAAGTCAAAATGCCACTGATAGCACCTAACTCTAGGATTGTACATAACAATTGCCCTACTAATATGGTCATTCTGAGTTATCTCAAAAACTAGAGCTGATAGAACAAATCTGATTACATTTTTGAAATCAGCAACCCAAAATTACACAAGAACAGCTATAAAATTTAAGGCACCAAAATGTGTGTATACCAGTGTTATAGTTGCATATGTAAAATAAATAAGGGCATTTTTAGCCTTAGGGATTGTCACATATGGAAATAGTACAGCAGTGACCGTCCACTCCCACCCCCATCTAAGTTTATATTTTTGCGACATTAACGCCTGATTCACTATCGCAATGAACACGCGAGCCGTCTGGCAATTAAGCACGGTGGAACTGAGCGAAGTGCGCAGCACGGCGTAATCGTTCTTTGATCAGGAAAACACACGGGCAGAGGCCAGGCGTTAACAGTGTCTTTGAAGAATCAAGGGCGATAAGTCTGAGACGTACCTTGGATTGTTACATTTTTAGGGGAATTAACTTACGTAGCTGATATGCGGCAGGCGGGGAGAATGAAAGACAAGCCAGCGGTTGTCGGTCGGCATAGGGGAGAGAAAAAGCTTTCATTCAGAAATCGAACCGCAGATTTTCCCAAAACAGGGGGACAGGCGTGATATCTTGCAATGGCTAGCGAATCTATACCTATTTCATATATATACCTCGTCTCTCCAAAAGTCATTATCAGTTGCTCAGAGACTTTTCTGAATTCACTAGCTCGATATCCTAAGATTTCTCGTACAGAGTGAATTATTAGATTTCGTGGAGTGTTTCATTTTTCTGTTTGCGGTAATTTATATACTAGCCTTTAAGCGATTTAGTGTGTTAAAAGTTTTTCATTATATTCCACTGGGATTTTCTGTGTTAAATTGAATAGCGTATTAAATAACTTATAGCTAATTTTTCCAGCTGTAAAGTAAATTTAATTACATGTACTCGATATTCCCCAGAAAGATGTTTTAAATTGACTAGTACATACATTAAATAACTGTCTACTGACGGTATATATTATTTACTTCTATCCATTTTTATGTAATTTTATAAATGACTAGTGTTCATATCACGCGTTAAAAGCGATAGGATAAGATAGACATTTGTGGTTTATAATCTAATTTAATAACGGAGTGGTTAAAGAGGTCTTACCTTAACACATTAACTACCGCAAGCCGCTGTCAGCGGCTCACAGAATAATCACATTTGGACCGCAAGCCGCTCAGAGCGCCAATCTAATTTTAGTAATAAAACGAATGAAAAATGTACTGAAACACTTTCTGATCTGGTTCAAGATTTTAAGTTGCCACCGGAAAACAAATTCCCAAAGCATGGTTGTTGTAGAACACTGGAAAATTGATATTATGTTCATATTTTTCAGCATTTTGGGTTAGTTACCAAATCGTGTAAAACTGTTTACCGTGGCAACTAGTGATAGGACTACAAAAAATGCGTGTACATCTCGTCTAACGGCTGAATATGATAGAAACGTGTTTCAACAAATGACTGATAGATCTAGCGACGAGGACAAGAGTGAAAACGGTGTGCACATTGATTGAAATTGTGATTTTGATAGAGATGGGGCGAAGCAGTTATAATTGTGAAAATATTGCAAGTCCTCGGCCATCGGAGGGCCGTTAAATAGCAACAACCTCTATTAGAGTTACAACCAGTGTTTATTGTAATAGTACATTCATTTATCTTTAACATGACGCGTAATTCATAAAAATCTGTAAACAATTACGAAAACTACAGCTTACTTTGTGCAAACACCTACAGGATGAAAATGGGAAAAAAATTTAATTCGGCCACAGTGTGTTTTCCAATTCGGTAGTTAATGTGTTAACACGTGGTAGAGATATAATATTGATATTATGGTTAAATGTTTATATTTTCTTTCCAAAATCTAGGCTGATCAAAAATCCCAGCGAATTAGCGGTCTTGTGAACTTATTATCTTATGGTCATATGAAATTATGGCCATATGAACTTGTGTTCTTATAGTCTTATAATCTTATAAGCATCCAGAGATATTTAATATTGATGAGCTTCTTGCCGTGACCTGTGCGGTCTATTTTTCCTCATTACATGAGAGAAACTAGAATAGAACCATTAATTGTAATATTTACTGGACCAGAAATATTACCAGATTTCATTTATACCAATCTCATCAGCCAGCTGTGGTAAAATATATTGTCAGCAACATCTGTGTAACTTAACATAGTGTCTCAGCAACCAGAGGCTAGACAACACAGGATATATATATATATATATATATATATATATATATATATATATATATATATATATATATATATATATATATATATATTATTCATCCTATGTCGGCAATCACCACGTATGAACCTTACTCCAACCAACTGAAGGCAGAGATACCGTATTTTATCCAGGACAAATTAAATCACCAACTCCAGCGACTCCCGTGAAATTTGCAGTCAGCAACTACGGCTAGTCTGGGGCTGGATTTGGCACAAATTAATATGACACTGAATAGTCTTATTACTTATTAGTGTTTATTTCCACGGAATGCCTGCGACAACTATTGGGTAAGCGAATATGAATGTGGCCACAGTATGAAGGATTGAATGAACTGTAAGAGAGTAACATAATTTTCTGTTGTTACCACTATCATACAAATCTTTTCTTTTGTTCTTACTAACCTGAGTATTTACGGGATAGATTAATTAGGAACTTGTTCTTTGTTTTCTTTACTGACTATTCCATACCCTTATTGTTAATTTTTGACCTTTGGGTTAATTAACCTCTGTTGGGATCTTCTTTTCTTTTCCTTTACCAGAGTGGAGAACCTATTGGATTGATTTCATTTGTCTGTAAACCATGATCTATTGATGTATATGATTTATGTTGTAAAGTTCTAGTGATAAATAAACTTAATAAACCTTAAGTTATTGCGTTGGTCAACCCCTACCCTATCTGTTATCCATAGTTTGTTTTCACGTTTGTGCGTATTTGTCACAGAATTGTGTGCATGTGGGTGCAGTGTAACTTGTATTTTGTACAAGGAGAGAAAGTGCGTCTGATTTAAATATAGTCGTACAGATAGGCTGGATTAGAGAAATTACTCAACCCAGAGACTGTCCTTCCTCTTACACTATCACCTCGTGAGAAAAGAAAAAAAGCTATTTCTTACACCTTACTCTCACATAGTTATCTCTATCACCTCTGCTCAGACTGGACTATAAACATCTATTACCTATCTTATAAAAATCTACGACAGGGATTCATCACAGGTGATGGTCTTATGCTCTAAAATGTGTGTTTTAAGAGTTCACTTGGCAGTTTTAAGTAGGTACTTAGCTGCCAGTAAGATGTCGGTTGGCTTCTGCTCCAGCCAAATGTTGGTTCTTTGCAGGTTGTAGAGTGGTTCACTCCCGTCCATGGCCAAGTCTGGTGGCTGTAACACGTCCCTCGTAGTATCGTGGGGTAATTGCGAAGATGGTCCAGCGTCTTCAAGACCCGTCCGATGTTGGTGTCTAGATTTGATTGAAGGCCACTTATACCACACATGTTTCACACACTAGTCCCACCAATAGGTACCACCGACTATTATCATTAAATGAAAGAGAAACAAATATCCCTCCTGAGTACTGTGTCTCCTGACACGAAAATCAGGTGTGCCTCCCTTTCATTCCACCATCCCATCTGCCTCAGAACTTTACCCTCTCTGACCATTAACGTTAATCCTAGCGAGCGAGTTTTCTTACTATGTATGTCCAGAAGATGATCAAATATGTTGTCCTGTCCTTTAAATTAGAATCATGATTCTATTCCTTATTCTGGCTTGTCTGACTGTCTTCTTGACGAGTTGAATTAGCAGTGCTGCATACTCAGAATGTGCTAGATTATAAGCAACATTCGGCCTACGCATCCACATTGCTACTATATGACAAGGTTCCAATCAGAAATGTTGTATTTTAACATCTCAAATGCCAAACCAACAGCAATCAACTTGCGTACTTTGGTAGGGGCTATCCCCGCTACCATCTCATGGAGAATTCCTGCGTGACACATGTCGTGGAATATTCTAATCCACATATATAAATTATTAGGTAAATATGAAGCCTAACAAATAAAATTAATAAAGAAAAGAGCAAGGGTAAATAACAGTGCTGTCACAAAGACTGTACTCGAAATCCCCTTGTTTTCTACTGCGTAAGCAAATTGTAACGTTTCACGTTGATATTAAAGGCCTTCTGCAACATACACGCGTTTCCCAAACACACAATAAAATGTGCTGCCTTTCTAAGAAAAACCTTGAAATATGCAAGTTGACCTAAATT
The DNA here is from genome assembly GCA_024509875.1 of Oreohelix idahoensis. Classification (NCBI taxonomy): domain Eukaryota; kingdom Metazoa; phylum Mollusca; class Gastropoda; order Stylommatophora; family Oreohelicidae; genus Oreohelix; species Oreohelix idahoensis. The sequence goes on from JAMPIV010015061.1 coordinate 217,127, forward strand.
TTAAATTCCATTCATGTCTTTTTCTACACTGCGTTACCAAAACGAACGAACAGATGGACAAAAGGATAAAGAGAGAGGGGAGGGCTGAAAACCGGGAACGCATGCAACACGCGTCGCGCGATACACAAATGCTGCCATCACGCGTGTAAGTCTACATGCACTAATTGTTTTTCAGACGGACAGTGATAAAATACACTACCCTTTCCCAGAGTTAGGTTTATAAATCATAAAAAACTCTTATTAGGAAAGACAACATTAGATGGGTTTACGGTTGAAAACATAACAGTACCCAGACAGCACATCTTCGAAACAGGAGGTAGAAAATACATATTTTGAACGCAGCCACGTAGCTCCTTTAAATTTGTATTTTTGGGTTCCTTAGGGCTTGCTGACAAATAATATGTAAAACGTTACGCAAATAGTCCAGGAATTAATAAATTATACCCAAAATAAAATAGTGAGGATGCCTGACAGCATGGAATCATTTCTGCTCATAAAATTTTTTTTATAACGTGTTTGAAAAAACCTTACGTTACATAAATAGCCTACCATGTAAACTCCCAATTGATTGGAGCGCAACAAATGAAAGCCTAACCACGATTGGTCGGACTATAAATACTATCTTTCGTTGTTAGGGGAAACGGGGAAAGGTAACATTTTTTTCAAACACTTGTCGAAACGGGGCCTCATTGGCTAGACTCGCTGGATATAATCACTTGGGAGCGTTAGTTCGAAACCACTTGTTTAAATAAGCTTGATAAAGCATCAGTGCGTTGAAGCCAGCTCATATTTTGTTAAAATAAAAGCCTGGAAGATAAGCAGATGGGAATTTGTGCCAGTGTTGTGCCAGAATTCATTGCTAATCAACGTATCTGTGTTTAATTCTAGGAATTGTGGTAAGCTTGAACCATTCAGTATCTATTAATGAAAATTGAATGTGTATTGTTGATTTATGCCTGTATATATATGTGTAGTTCAGTGGCAAACAAGAGATAAAGCCTATAATGCTCCAGCCTGAACAGAGGGTGTCGGAGGAAAGTCAAACGGCATGGAATGGCCAAATAGTACACTGACACCTAGATGATTGACTAGAAAGAAATAATGCTGGAATTGCAGAGGCGTAGTAACCATTAAGGAGGTTAATGCTGGTATAAAGTACTTCAGAATGAAGCTGATAGTTGGCCTAACGCTCTGAACTCAATGTTTGTGCTGTATTGTGATCAGTGTAAAAGAGAGTATAAGTTAGTTATGAAGTAGAAGGTACATCCTTCTTGATTTCAGGGACAGTGGTCTTGATGGTACTGAGCAGCACCTGGTCAGAGCTTTGCTGAATCCAGTGTCGGACAGCATACTCCTTGGTCCTTTTAGCTATCAGTGAGGTGTCTCCAGAGCCCAGAGGAGAATTCGAGCAGAGGAGTCCTTTCCTGCCGCCATCACGCCAGATAAGCTAACTTGGCCAGCTGAGCTCAACATTATGTCCCCTCATCTTGAAATGACTTTATAAAAATAACAGTCAGAGGGGAATTTAATTGTCTTAATATCAGGAACTGAGAACATCTCCAATACTAGTCCCAAAAGACAAACTATTGAAGTCATGATGACAAATACCAACAGAGCTTGAACAAAACAAAACCAGTATTACCTCATTTTACTACTACACAACTGACACACATAGAATATTTGTAATAATATATGTCACTACAATATTCATATTAAATACATTCTGTACATAACTTGTAATTTAAATTGATTGTGATTCCTGGTTCCCTTGTAGTTGAATCAGGACACATATTCATTCATGCCAGTAATGAATACATATTGTTATTTGAAAAGTTACGAGTGACTTCTTTAAGATATTCTCATAGAGTGTTATATGTATGTGAGTGTCACAGTGTTGTTAAGAGTAGTGGATTAAATTAAATTGTTTATCTGTCTGTTGTTGTGACTTACACTTCATCATACACATACCCTAGACACATAACGTAGTCATCACACTATTCCAGAATAAGTCTGACTGAGATATATAGATATGTGGTAGCAAGTAAGGTTATATATAATACACTACTCTTATTAGATATATATACCTTCACAGCTGATCTCAGTCAGTACACTAAGTCCCCTATAAATATTTATAACATCCCACTTCACCACATATATTGGGGTCTCGCTCTTGGGATTTTGAATCTTTCCCTATTAAAAATATTGGGGGTAATTCACTTCAGGGAATATAAGAATTAAAAGGTATCCTTGGGTGGAATTAAATAAGGTTGAGCTCACGGTGCCTGTGTTGTCCATTAGAGATTGAATTGTTGGTTAGACATTGTATAAATTTACATAATAGACAATGGCGGACCTGGCCAAATTTCGATCTGCTGCGGTTCAGACTGCAAAAGAGTTAGGATTAGATGGGCAAGTTATGGTTGCCTATGTCACGACGGAATGTGACAAATTTATTGAACGTGAAGAAAGAAGGTTTGAAGCCGAAAGAAAGTTAGAGGCTGACAAGGAAATTAAGAGGTTGCAGATTGAGGCTGAGGCTAAGAAATTGGAAGCAGAAGAAAGAAGATTGACTGCCGAAAGGGAAGACAAGAGATTAGCTGCAGAAAGGGAAGAGAAGAAATTGGCTGCAGAAAGGGAAGAGAAGAAATTGGCTGCAGAAAGGGAAGAGAGGAAATTAGCTGCAGAAAGGGAAGCAGAAGATAAAAGATTACAAAGGGAACATGAGTTACGACTAAGGGAGTTTGAGTTTCAAGGCCATGCTCCTGAAAATGGTGCCAGTCCCTTTGCCTCTGATGCTACGGTTACTCAAGGAGCCTCAACCTCAGCTATGAATTTTCATTTAGATCATTTTGTTGAGAAAGACGATGATATAGAGAGCTACCTAAATAGGTATGAGCTATTAGCTACCACGTATGGGTTAGAGAGAGAAAGGTGGAGCTTAAAGTTATCTCAGGGACTTCGTGGGGCAGCTTATGAAGTTTTTGCAAAAATGAGCAGAGGTGATCAGGAAAATTATGACATGCTAAAGCAGGCTCTTTTGTTAAGGTATGAAAAGAATGCAGAATTTTATAGGAAAAAATTTAGGAATGCTAAACTACTGTCAGGTGAAACCTATCACCAGTTCTCTGCACGAATAGAGACATACTTGGAGAAATGGACTTCTCTGGGGAAAACCCAAGATCTTAAGGAAATGGTCCTTATAGAGCAACTAAGAGAGTCCATGGCTCCAGACCTGAGAAAGTTTCTCATGGAACAAGGTGCAGAGAGGCTGGGTGAGTTGCTAAATGTTGCTGAAAGGTATCAAGCAGCTCAAGCAGAGGTAACAGGTAATAAAAAGAAACAGGTGGACAACTTTAGGGCACCCCAGAACTTTAATAAATTTGATCCTAAGGATCAAAATAAAGGTAAGCACCAATTTGATAGGCCACGGTATGAAAATAAAAATAAATTCCCACAATTCGATGAAAGGAAATATAATGAAAGAAAATCTTTCAACCAAGGAAAAAGGTGGTGTAAAAATTGTCAGATGGACAATCATGACACTGACCGTTGCAGAAGGAAACCTGTGTATATGGCAACCCTTCAGGTCAGGTCGACCTCAAGACAGGAGGAGGATATTATGTTAGATACCCCTCCAGAAGAGATGAGGAAGGCACAGGCTGGGGATAAAACACTCAAGCCTTGTTTCAGAAAATTGTCAACTTGTCATACAACTCCAGGCAAGGGAGATTTTTACATGAAAAACAAGTTGATGTATAGGAAGACTGGAGCTAGATCCAATGGTCACGGACAGCTGGTTCTTCCAAAAAGATATAGGACAGACTTAATAAGGAGCCTACATGTGAAACCAGATGGGGACCATGAGAAGATAGGTACCATCATTCAAAAGGTGGCTCATAATTATTATTGGCCCAAAGCAAGATGGGACATTGAGAATTTTGTAGAAAGGTGTAGCATAGCACATGAGGGAACACCCACAAGTGGGAACATGGATCAGGACCTGGACACGCCATGGGGCAAAATCAGGCCTGACAATAAAAGGAAAAATAGATTTGATAAAGTGGACCAAATGAAATGGGAAGCCCCTTTTCACGGACAAGCTTCACTTAACTGTTTTACAATGGCCACTATGCGGAGAGTGCAAAAAGATGTCTTACCCCAGGATAAGCCGAAAATCCCTCAATCGGACTTAAACAAACTGGAGGAAGAGGATGTAGGGAGGAAATCTCTCATCAAGAATTTTAAGTGGGGAGAAAGCCCCAAAAGAAAAATTGGTAGCGGTCGTTTTGTGAATGATACTTCTGGGAGGAAAAATCATCACTATAAAGCTTCGAGTGGAAGAGACCATACCGGTGCATGGACAAATAGGTCCACACAATTAAAGGTCCATATGTAGCTTTGTTAAGAACGTGGACTGATGAAAAGGCAGAGGAAAACATTACATCTTCATACCAATATGTGAATGAGCTGACCACTCGGTTGAAAACTGGCTGGAAACTTGCCAATGAAAATTTGAAACAAGCCAGGAAGAAACATGCTGCCTATTATAACAGGAAGGCGAAAGACAGAAATTTGGCTGTGGGAGAGAAGGTACTGCTTCTTTTGCCCGGGAGTCAGAATAAGTTACAAATTGGATGGCAGGGTCCATATACAGTTCTAGAGAAGGTGTCTAGGACAAATTATAAGATAGATAAGAAGGGGAAAGAAAAAATCTATCATGTGAATCTCCTGAAGAAATATTTGGAAAGAGAACATCAGGAAGAGACACACTTGTTGACCTTGTCCATCGCCATGGAGATGAAAAAGGAACCACTTTCATCATTTGAATATCCATTACACCCCTGTGAGACAGCAGCACAGGTGAAAATCAGTACACATTTAACGAAAACTCAGAAAGAGAGAGTGCAACAGGTTCTAAATAATCATGCAGAGGTGTTAACAGACCGACCAGGCATACAAACCTATTGGAATATGATATGAAACTGATAGACCCCACACCTGTCTGTATGAAACCATATTCGATTCCGTTTGCTAAGGAGAAAGCTTTGAAGGAAGAGATAGACTATCTGTTGAAGGAAGGAATTATTTCGCACAGTGAGTCTTCGTATAGTTCCGGTGTTGTACTCTTAAGGAAGCCCTCTGGAGAACATAGACTCTGTATAGATTACAGGAGACTGAACGCTATTACAGAAGGACAGGTGGATCCATTGCCGGATACAAATCAGCTGTTTGCCAGACTAAATAAAGCTAAATATTTCTCAAAAGTGGATCTGAGTAAAGGATACTATCAGATTCCAGTAAAGCCTGAGGTTAGACCATACTTAGCTTTTAGTACCTCAGAAGGACACTATGAGTTTAATAGATTGCCATTTGGATTGAAGAATGCGCCTAGTGTCTTCTCTAGAATGATGAGAAAATTATTGGATCCTCTGAATAATCCCTGTATAACAAATTTTATGGATGATATCCTTATAGCAACAGAAACATTTGAGGAACACATTGACTCTCTGAACATGCTGTTTGATCGACTTAGGGAGGCAAATTTAACAGCCCGACCAACCAAATGTTGCGTTGGATGTAAAGAATTGGAATTTTTGGGACACACAGTTTATCAGGGAAATATGACCCCTGACCCAAAGAATTTAGAAAAAACTACAGAAAGCCCCGAGACCACAAACCAAGAAGGACGTGAGATCCTTTGTCTCATTATGTGGTTTCTACCAGAAGTATATCAAAAACTTTAATTCCATATGTGCACCTTTAACGGAATTGACACGTAAAGGACATCCAGATCGCATTACATGGACACCACAATGTGAAATGACTTACCAAGAATTGAAGGAAAAGCTCACAAGTAAACCCATTTTGAAATTACCTGACTTAAGTCAAGAATTCATTGTAAGGACGGATGCAAGTAATATTGGGTTAGGTGCAACTCTACTACAGAAATCAGATGCATTGGATGGGGAATTAAGCCCAGTGGCATATGCTAGCAGAAAGTTGAATAAAGCTGAAATCAACTACTCAGCTAGCGAAAAAGAATGTCTTGCAGTAATATGGGCGATAAAGAAATTCAATATTTATCTATATGGGAAGGCATTTAAGTTGCAAACAGATCACAAACCTTTATCGTTTCTAGCACAGGCTAAGCATGAGAACTCCAGGTTACTCCGATGGTCTTTACTTTTGGCTCCATATAATTTTAGCATTGAGTATATATCTGGAAAAACAAATTTGGGAGCGGATTTTTTAAGCCGCCATCCGTGTGATGAGAATCACCGTAAACACCAGAAATAATAATGAATTTCTCTATGTGTATATAGAATAAAGGACTGACATATAATGTCTGTTTTAAGAGGGGAGGTGTCGTGGAATATTCTAATCCACATATATAAATTATTAGGTAAATAAAGCCTAACAAATAAAATTAATAAAGAAAAGAGCAAGGGTAAATAACAGTGCTGTCACAAAGACTGTACTCGTAATCCCCTTGTTTTCTACTGCGTAAGCAAATTGTAACGTTTCACGTTGATATTAAAGGCCTTCTGCAACATACACGCGTTTCCCAAACACACCATAAAATGTGCTGCCTTTCTAAGAAAAACCTTGAAATATGCAAGTTGACCTAAATTTTAAATTCCATTCATGTCTTTTTCTACACTGCGTTACCAAAACGAACGAGACAGATGGACAAAAGGATAGAGAGAGAGAGAGGGGCGAATAAAACCGGGAACGCATGCAACACGCGTCGCGCGATACACAAATGCTGCCATCACGCGTGTAAGTCTACATGCACTAATTGTTTTTCAGACGGACAGTGATAAAATACACTACCCTTTCCCAGAGTTAGGTTTATAAATCATAAAAAACTCTTATTAGGAAAGACAACATTAGATGGGTTTACGGTTGAAAACATAACAGTACCCAGACAGCACATCTTCGAAACAGGAGGTAGAAAATACATATTTTGAATGCAGCCACGTAGCTCTTTCAAATTGGTATATTTGGGTTCCTTAGGGCTTGCTGACAAATAATATGTAAAACGTTACGCAAATAGTCCAGGAATTAATAAATTATACCCAAAATAAAATAGTGAGGATGCCTGACAGCATGGAATCATTTCTGCTCATAAAATTTTTTTTTTATAACGTGTTTGAAAAAACCTTACGTTACATAAATAGCCTACCATGTAAACTCCCAATTGATTGGAGCGCAACAAATGAAAGCCTAACCACGATTGGTCGGACTATAAATACTATCTTTCGTTGTTAGGGGAAACGGGGAAAGGTAACATTTTTTCAAACACTTGTCGAAACGGGGCCTCATTGGCTAGACTCGCTGGATATAATCACTTGGGAGCGTTAGTTCGAAACCACTTGTTTAAATAAGCTTGATAAAGCATCAGTGCGTTGAAGCCAGCTCATATTTTGTTAAAATAAAAGCCTGGAAGATAAGCAGATGGGAATTTGTGCCAGTGTTGTGCCAGAATTCATTGCTAATCAACGTATCTGTGTTTAATTCTAGGAATTGTGGTAAGCTTGAACCATTCAGTATCTATTAATGAAAATTGAATGTGTATTGTTGATTTATGCCTGTATATATATGTGTAGTTCAGTGGCAAACAAGAGATAAAGCCTATAATGCTCCAGCCTGAACAGAGGGTGTCGGAGGAAAGTCAAACGGCATGGAATGGCCAAATAGTACACTGACACCTAGATGATTGACTAGAAAGAAATAATGCTGGAATTGCAGAGGCGTAGTAACCATTAAGGAGGTTAATGCTGGTATAAAGTACTTCAGAATGAAGCTGATAGTTGGCCTAACGCTCTGAACTCAATGTTTGTGCTGTATTGTGATCAGTGTAAAAGAGAGTATAAGTTAGTTATGAAGAAGAAGGTACATCCTTCTTGATTTCAGGGACAGTGGTCTTGATGGTACTGAGCAGCACCTGGTCAGAGCTTTGCTGAATCCAGTGTCGGACAGCATACTCCTTGGTCCTTTTAGCTATCAGTGAGGTGTCTCCAGAGCCCAGAGGAGAATTCGAGCAGAGGAGTCCTTTCCTGCCGCCATCACGCCAGATAAGCTAACTTGGCCAGCTGAGCTCAACATTATGTCCCCTCATCTTGAAATGAATTTATAAAAATAACAGTCAGAGGGGAATTTAATTGTCGTAATATCAGGAACTGAGAACATCTCCAATACTAGTCCCAAAAGACAAACTATTGAAGTCATGATGACAAATACCAACAGAGCTTGAACAAAACAAAACCAGTATTACCTCATTTTACTACTACACAACTGACACACATAGAATATTTGTAATAATATATGTCACTACAATATTCATATTAAATACATTCTGTACATAACTTGTAATTTAAATTGATTGTGATTCCTGGTTCCCTTGTAGTTGAATCAGGACACATATTCATTCATGCCAGTAATGAATACATATTGTTATTTGAAAAGTTACGAGTGACTTCTTTAAGATATTCTCATAGAGTGTTATATGTATGTGAGTGTCACAGTGTTGTTAAGAGTAGTGGATTAAATTAAATTGTTTATCTGTCTGTTGTTGTGACTTACACTTCATCATACACATACCCTAGACACATAACGTAGTCATCACACTATTCCAGAATAAGTCTGACTGAGATATATAGATATGTGGTAGCAAGTAAGGTTATATATAATACACTACTCTTATTAGATATATATACCTTCACAGCTGATCTCAGTCAGTACACTAAGTCCCCTATAAATATTTATAACATCCCACTTCACCACAACACATAAGATTTGATTTTTTCAACATTCACTCCCATATAAGATATTGTTTCTTCCATTGATATTGATCAAGTTTACAACCACGACTTCACAGATCTAACACTGATAATATCTTTTCAGATTGACAACTTATCGTAACTATTGCCTACAACAAATCCGCCCACAAACGATTACATCATTTCGTGAGTGTCTTTAATCTGTCACCAGATGGATATTGATCGATACGTTCCTGTGCAAACGCACAACTCTCATGCAACAATCTGGGTTCTTGTTCCCTCCCAGACATAAATCGGAGGTACTACCGCCGTATTAGTGATAAGACAACTGAGTGTGACCATCTCCGCTTTGTTTACATATTAATCCGGGCGCTCCCATTCACGGAAATGTGTTACGCACTCGTAAACAACATTTCACTCTACAGATCCAAGAGTCAACATGGGTTCAAACGAAAGTCAGTGGTTACAATATTCAGTAAAGATGGTCGATGAAGCCCACACATGACAAGAGCTGAAGGAAGAAAGCGTAAACAATGAATCTTAAATACCAAAAACTGTCAGAGGTGGGGAAAAAAAAAAGAAAGGGAAGAGCACATAATGAATAACGAAATGGCAGAGGAAAATGTAACGAATGAGGTATTTCGTCACAGCGATTAATGAGGTTGTGCATAGGGCTGGTAAACTCATCGTGTAAAACAAGTTGCTACAGAAATCACTGCTGCAGAAGTACGTGAATGCTTCGTGCAGGCTTCCTGTAGGGGACCATCTGCAGTGGTTACTCCGCGCTCCACAGGGAAAGTTATGAATTTGCTCATTATCAAATAAAACGATGAATTTACTCAGTATTAAATACGCTGAAACAAACTATAAACATAAAATTCACTCTAGCGACGACATTTGAAGGAAATCACGGATAGGTAACACTGGTATTAATTAAATTAAGAAATTAAACAGAGTACTAAATAAAGGTTGCAACGTTTTGGGCTGTGTAATTATTATTTATTAATTTTAATACATTGTACGGCGCCACCTCAGATTAGGCGAAAAGAAGCTCACACAACAAGCAGACGAGAGGAGAAAACGTCGAAAGGAACACCAGGAAAATAAGCAGCTGAGGGCTGTCACCTCAGGGACGCATTCCCACAGTCAGTTATGACTGAAGGGGCTATTATTATTATTATTCTTAATACATTGTGCTGTTTCATTCGCTGGGATAAATGAAAATGCGTAGTGTACGTCTTAGTCATTCCTTCATCCCCCTTCGGCTTTCCAAGGAACATAGGTCTTTAAAAAATGTATGTGAAGCCTTCCTGTCCTGTGCCACCAGCTCAAGTACTTTCCATCTCTTCTTCATTCCCTTCATGCCTGTCTCAAGTTCTCTTCTTCATGCGTTCCTTGGTCTTCTTCTACCTCTCTTGGCCCGGGGATTCCAGGATTGTACTTCTTACTAGGATTTCAAAAAAAAAAAAAAAAGGTTCCGTTACGGTCACGTGGTCTTCATCAGCGACAGACAAACAAAAACAATATAGACCAGAAAAGGAGAAGAAATAAAATAAAGGATACAAGTTGTAAGTGAGAATCGCTGTTGTCATCCTGGTATGTATTAGTGAGAAATCGTTTATTTTCAATTCGCAGTCTTACTTGTTCGTTGCTGAAAATCGTACACCAGGGGTTGGCAACACAGGAGCTTTTGGTATCTACTTTAATAACACTGAGTCCTCTAAAGATCTACTATGTATGTGTCTGTCTCCCTTTAAGCGAAGGGGAGATGATAAATCTTACAAAGAAAAGATCGCATTTCTATTTCATGAGGTTCAAGAATATATTTTAGTAGTCAGCTCGAGTTTTCATTGAAAATGCGGGAAAAGTACCTTTGATCACGGGGACATCGTGATTTTAAATGTCGACGGTAGAGGCCTAGGCTGAAATTTCGCGACTTTAAAAGTCTGTCGGGAATTTTTTAGGCCACAAACGGCTCCGGGTCGACCCAGCCCCAAATGGGTACCAGAGCAACTCTGGGAAGGTTAAGGCGGCCGGCGTGATGCCGACCACATCACCCCTAGTGTGCCGACGGTCAAGATAATATGGGCCTAACACCATATTCCCAATATGCCTCAATGGGCGTGTAACGGGTTCCTTTACCTTTTTTTTTACCTTACCTCTCCCCCCTCCCCAAGGCCCCTAAATAATTACCAAATCATCCACTGGGATTACCGGTAGATCGGTATCGCCTGGTTGCCGACCCGTCATTCACCTTTAGTGAAACATGAACTGACTGCAAAGCAGAACGACATACCAGGACTCTCTCCTGCGCAGAATTGAAAACTGATAATATACTATCCCCGTCTGACGTTTCAGCTGCATAAGAAGTAGATAAAAGATACAGTTTAACTCATCGATGATTCAAGACATCTTTGAAACTATAGTATATGCACTGGTGTACTAAGTGGTGCGAGGGGGAAAGTCCGCCTGGGTGACAGCTAGGCAGAGGTGCCATCGGACGCTCTCGTGACAGTACTGTAATGTTTAAAAATCTACTTGCAAGCATAATATATTTTTCTCTTGTTTATTTAAGCAGAGGGAGTGCCAAAGATAGGAACCACCACAGGTGCCAACTACTTTAAGTACGCTCCCGAGTAGGCCTGTGTGACTGTTTTGTAACCGCCTTAAAAAATGCATTAATTTAATTTAATTCCGCGTGCGTTAACAAATATTAAACATCTACTAAAAGTTTAAAACATTTCGTTATTCGTGTCACTCACTCGTGTAGACGAATAAATGGATCAAATTATCATTAAAATGTTAAGATCACATGTGATGATCACTGGCATTATTTATTGGTTCTTTTTACGATAAATACAAAGGGAAGTAAAAACAAAACATCATTTGTGAAAACAAATTTTTCTGAGATTTTCTTCATCTCGGGTAGATCTGTTTATTGATATCAACGATACTACAAGGAAGGCAAATCCTTCAGTATGAATGTTACATCATTTTCATCTCAAATATTTGCAGCGTAAGTGTTTAGACTGTACCATGCGCTATTTTCTCCTACCCAAACAAAGAATTTTGGGCTTCTGGTATAACCTTGACCCAAAAGCGAACCGCTGATTCAAACACACAATATACACCAATTATAACCAACTTTCAGGTTGAACAGGGTATTACAGCAACATAGTAGTCGAAAACAACAACAACAACAACAACAACCGCTGATTCGATCGATGAATTTCTCCAAGCCCCCAGCAAGTGGGGTACGATGTCCATTCCTCTTGATGGCACAGCGTTAGGTGGAAGGTGGTTTCACTCCCCAACATTTAGTCTTTCAACCCTCGCGGAACACACGGTCACTGTGGATATACCGTACTTACACATGTGGTGAATCGTACCGAGAGTGCAGTGCGCAGCGTCAACGGTGATTGTCATAATTGGTAGGCGGAAAATTTGAACAACTAAAACTATGTATGTAAACAAGACCCAGCCTATGGAAAGTTCCCACTAAATTTTATTTATATGAATTTGTGAAGCCCGACCCGCCACAGTTTCCAAATCGGTTATCCGGATTCACCGATATAAAAACTGATCAAGATTTTGTATTTCCAGAACGCAGTAAAATAGGATAAAGTTTGCCCATTGGTATAAATTAGGCCTACTATTTCCTATCGAATCATTAAATATCGGTAGGCTATTCAAAGGAGCTCAACCTAAAAACATTGCCAAAAGAACATGCCAACTGGTAAGTCATTTATTATTTCCCAAGTAAGTTCTATCTAGGCCTAAACCTTAATCCGTCTGCGATTGTATTATATTGGAGTCTGATTCCACGCGGAGACAAATCTGCATCAGACGACACTGTGTAGGTCTATAATTATACAATAGCCTATAGATAGGAAATTAGTATCTTAACTGGCAAGTGCAAACCAGAAGTATCACTACGCGTTTAAACAATACAAATTACGTTAAATATGTTTCATATTGCTATTTGAAACAGTAGGGCCTACTAATTAAAAAATAAACAAACAAAAGATGTTACTTTTTTTCAAATCTTTAATTTTATTGTTCGTCAAAAGATTCATGCCCACCGAAATCTGTACGTTAGAATTAGAATAAATTTAAAATGCTAATAATACTGTAGACTACTTTGCTAAGGAGCCTAAGTGTAGGGTCAGAGGGATTCTCAGAACACGTAAGGATACATTCACACAATTTTAGTTTTGATTTACTGTATTTGGGGAGCCGCGGTAGCACAGTGGTTAGTGCACTGGCTTCCTAGCTCGGTGGTCCATGGTTCAATCCCCAGTTGAAGTGGGATGTTTTAAAACGCAAACGGCTCCGGGGTCGACCCAGCCTTATGAATTGGGTACCAGAGCAACTCTGTGAAGGTTAAGGCGGCCGGCGTGATGCTGACCACATCACCCCTAGTTCGCCGATGGTCAAGAAAATATGGGCCTAACACCATATTCCCAATATGCCACAATGGGCGTGCAAAGGGATCCTTTACCTACGGTATTTGGACTGAATGGGTGGGGGAGGGGGGGGGGGAGAGGAGAAGATACTATATGTAGATATCGGAAACCGGATTGTATTATCTTGAATTTACTACATTATTTATCCTAATTATAACCCATCAAGGGTTGAACGGGATAGGCCTACTTTGTCTTTTTTTTTTTTTTTTTTATTCTGAGAAGGCAAATAATGTATAGGGCCTACCTTAAGAAGCCCACACCACCTAGCACTATAAGAGATGAGCAAGGTAAGGTTGTACATGGGGCCGGAAACCCAACCATACACAAAAAATAGTACTACAGAAACACCATTGCAAAAACTCATGAGATGATGAAGTGAATTGGCCTAGGCTTATTTTACCACAGTGTTGGTTGCACACCTGTAAAATAGCGACAGGTGGATATGAAGTATTTGAGCATTGACTCCCACTCCCGACAGTTAGCAAACATTTGAGGTAAATAGGCCTACTATTTATGTGAGCGGGCCGATTGGCAGAACGGTTAGAGCGCTTGCCCCTCGCGACATAGTTGTCGGGTTCGAAAATAGGTAGTGTCACGTTCCGGCCTACCCAGCTGTAAATGGGTGCCTGACTATGTTCTTGAGTAGGGAAGGCAAAGACAGCGAGGAATGGAACGTCACCCCGCCACATAAAACAGGACTTAGTATAATGAAGTCTCTAAAACGTTACTTCTCTGCAGTATCTGCTTTAGGCCTATCTTTTACTATTTATGTATCCGCAAATAAATATATTTATGTATCCGCAAATAAATAATCAGAGACTCAATGTGAAGTTTACATTTCAGGCACCTGGTAGCATTCTCTCACTTAATTTTCCACACTAAAAGCTTAACTGTCAACCAAATCAGACATTCACAGTGTTTTCGCACAACACTTCGTAGGGTCTATACACAAGAAAAAAAAAATAACCATTTTCTTTTTCGCTCCTAATGCAGCAAGGAACCATAACAGTAGCTGGCGCCCTTGCAGGAAATTTACACGAAGCATTATTGTTCTCTTGTAGTGGTGGTTTATGTAGATGTTTGCTTTACACAAAGCGGTAGCCAGCCCTTTGCATAATCTCATATTAGTCGTGTCTGCTTACGACATGTCTGAGACAGCAGTAGGGCTATTAGGCCCCAGGAACTAGGCTTACATGGAATAAACAAGACAGTACGTGCACTATATATAAATAGGCCCTACATCAGTAGGCCTATCTACAAATAAATAGGCCTACAAAGAAGACATATATGTACACCAACCGGCAATGATAATACATAATAGGCCTATGTGAATTTCTGATTTTCGTTTTGTTTCGTTTTATTTTTTATTTGTTTTAATTTTATTCTAATTATGAGTTGTGTGATCTGTCTTTGACATACAGAAGATTGGATTTTAACAAACGTCGTTCCTGTGACTTGTAAAACATTATTTGATCTAAAATGTAATGATTATTTGGTTGAATATGCTGGAAACAAACATAAATAGAAGAAAAAAGCCCAGTTTACAATTTTAAATCTGCCTTCGTCACACATCTTTGCGCACCACCAGACGACGCTTCACTTAGGTACGTGGACCATAGATTGAAAGGCACTGAACTAGTTTGGTTCAGAAAAAGACCTTTTGGCAACTCCAGAAAATCATCTAAATAATTATATAGGCCTACTGTATACTGTTCCGGACCATAGATTGAAAGGCACTGAACTAGTTTGGTTCAGAAAAAGACCTTTTGGCAACTCCAGAAAATCATCTAAATAATTATATAGGCCTACTGTATACTGTTCCCGCACCGCTATGCCTAAACATACATTTATTATTGTATTCAATAATTATAGGGCCGACTTTATAAATGTGACAGGGGCGCTAGGTGTACCTCACACCCAAGACCCGTGCACCAAGAAAATTTATAAAGGATCGTTTGACAGGGGTTGCAATTATTGGTTGCTTGCAACCCTCTCAGCAGCAGACTTAACAATTCAAGCAACCCAAAGCCTTATGCAGATCAATATTTAATTCTACCGAACAGAACCGAACACCAAACAAACAATCCAACAAACAATCAAACGAACACCCAGTCAGTGTTCATAGACTGTCTGAAAAACAATAAATAAAACAATGTCTAAGTGAACATTAATAGCATGGATAATAACACTTACCATAAAGAAAACATGCGCCCACCTGATATCATCAACTATCTCACACACTCATGCGTGTCGTCCAATGCGACTAGTATGGTGTTGTGCATGAGGCTGGCAATCGCACCGGGTAACATAGGTTGCTACCGAAACCACTACTGCAAGAGCATCTGAATGCTTCATGCTGAGACAAACCACACCGGTGGCCCCATGCTCTCTCAGGAGCGGAGAAGAGAAATATACATCTGGTACGCCCACGTGCTCTCACAAACCATTGTTCACACAACAATAATAATCAACTGGACATAAAATAATATTCTTCAATACATGTACAACAAATAATCTCAATAATGAGAATTAACCACCACCTCACAACTGGTCTATCTCAATATTCGTTACTGCATTCTGAAGCATGTCGTATGTGACGACTCGTGCGGCTGGGAATCTCATCGCATGAAACACATTATTACAGGAACAACCACTGTAATAGCATAAAAATGCTTCTGTTGGCTTGTGGTGGACACCAGCCGCATTGGTGTTTCCATGCTCCACCAGGAGCAAACAGAGAAACACCTGTCTCAACAAAGGAGTGGCCTCGCGCTCTCCAGAAATCTAAATACATATTCTCACCTCACAGTAACCCATTAAATATACAGTAGAATAATCAATAATCGTGAAATACACTTAATTACTTTTACATTAAAGGATAAAATAAAATTACTCTTACATTAAAGAATAATATTCTTGGCTTTAACCAAAAACTGGAACTAAATACACCGCGTGTCGCTCGGCATAACATATTATAGGTTTAACACGCGGAGCGTGTTTGCTCAGACTCGTTATCGCCGCCTTTTATCACCACGAGGTTACTATCTTGCGATCGCTAATCTTAATAGCCTCACACTATGTCTGCCTTTCTGAAGAATGAAATAATCGCTCTTAAACTTTCACATCTATCTATCTATCTATCTATCTATCTATCTATCCCATTAAACATTAAAATAGCCACATCGATATAACTTCAGAATCCTAGAAAACTAAAGCTAATTTAAATTAACTCACGTGCTCAAGGCATTTACAGCTTGGCTCTTGTGTGTCTTCTTAGTCTGTTCTCACTGGGCGGCTCTCTCAAACATAGACCGGTTTCGCCGCTTGCTACCCCTTTTTATAAGCCCTGGCCTAACCACTCAATTTACTGCGCGCTTACGCGCATTAATCTGCGCCACACAGATAACACACGCGATTATGCTCCAGAATGCATGAAAACACAGATATACACAACTAGAGCAAAAACACAACTAATATGTAGGCTTATTATGGCCTTGTAATAAATCTGCTTGAAGATAACGTGATCAAAAGGCACTAAACCACAGAGACAATATGACTGACCAGATGGGGCCAGCGCCTAGAACGACAGACCTCAAGATGGCGCTGTCACATATTCCCCGCCTGATTTTGTTGTCGTCCCGACAACTACACTAAATCAGGCTCCCCAGTCGTATTCTCCAAATCTGGAGGATCACCTTTTCCTTCACTTCGTCTCAGGTCATTGCCGGTGACTCTAATGCTCGGACTCGCTCTGTCCGTTCGTTGGATGATATATGGACCCCCTGCCTTTGTGGGAGCACGAACTACAACGTACTCGTCTTCTGACCACATATCACGAATCTCGGATCTCTCAGCGTCGTGCAATTCTCTTCTTCACCAATTCTCCGACCTGTAGTGGAGTAGAACACGACAGCTTGTCACATCTCTCTTTCCGGACTGCTGCAAAACTCTGCAACGGTGGCTCTGCTCTTACGTGCGCCCCTCGTAGCCTGGAAACGTGTCCTTCAACGAGTTTTAGATGAGTCTCCTCCTCTAAATGTCGACCACTTTTCCTGGCGCCCTTATGGTGACAGTTGCCACGGCCATCTCTTGGCTTGCACTGTGACGGCAATGTAGATGTGTTGGTACGCTTAGAGAGGGCGCTCTTTGATGGGCAAACCGATATCAAATGGTCCGGGGACCTACAATGGAAACATCGCTTAGGAAGCGGGCCCTGGGGACACTTGGCTGCCATGTGGTTCGAAAGGTCTCCACAGTTGAAGCATCTTATTTTCCTAGGCTTCCTTGGTGCCCTGGGTCGCCTCCTGCTACCCTTACATCCCTGGCCGCCTTTGACTTTCTTCCCTGCAATAAGCACCTCACACTCCGGTCGACCACCAACCATCTTTATCTTTGAGCCATTCTGCTCCCCTTCTGTAACCTGACTCCCAGCCGCAGAGGGGTCTAGTTTAATGCTTTGTGGACATCGATTCTGTACGTGGCCTAGTTCTCTGCATCTAAAACAACGAACTGTCCTGGTACGTCTCCCCTGCTCCTGAGACATCGCATCAATTTTAGCCTCTAATTGAGCCACCTGTGCTCTCAGCGCGCTCTACTTCTGCGTTTAATGCATGCGTATCTGACACAGTCTCTGTTCTTGCCACTTCAACACTGGCAACACCAGCCCCCGAAGCTGCTTCGACACTGGCAACACCAGCCCCAGAAGTGGGCTCAGTCTCCAAAAACCGTAGGGCATAGTCCCTCACCGACGTGAACGATGCTGTTGGCTCCTTGATGATCATTTCCTTTGCAAGCTTTCTTAGTAGGTCATCTCTCAGACAAGCAGCAAACTGGTCACGAAGAAAGGATGGCGCCAAGGAGTGACGTTGTTCTGCTTTTGTGCCCTTACAACACTTTCAAACACCTCGTGAATGCGATGGGAGAATTCCCAAAGAGACTCCCTTGCACCTTGCCGGGTAGAGTAGAACGCGGCCATTACTTCTGGGATGCTCCGACGCTCCCCATACACCCTAAGAATGGAATGTAGCATTGCTTCTGGGTCACCGTCATCAGCCTGAATCCTCAGCTCCCTACGGACACTTGGGGTCACACTGTCAAGAATAACATCTGCCTGGTCCTCTTTACTCATCATCCCTACTCTCCAGGCAGCTCTCACCTCTCTGACATATTCCTCGGCCGTAGGACCCGTGCGCTCCCCAAAGCACCGCACTCTCTTGTGAGTAGGTACCACGATGTACTGTACTCGTTCTGGTTGACGATCCAGCCCTACTACAGGGTCATCCACCTCAGCCACATCTTCGTTATCAGTTCTACTAGCAGCACGTGTGTTGCGTGCCGCCATCTTGTTGCTAGTAGAGTTGACTAGAAATCTTGACAAACTGGATGATCCCGTCCCTTGCCTTGCACTGAACTGGGTGTTCTACTGTTTCGGCTGTTGCTGCTCTGATTGCTGAAGAGTTGCTTCACTGCGTGCTGTCTGTCAATCCTGCCGACGACGCCACTTGTGACAGGGGCGCTAGGGGTGCCTCACACTCCAGACCCGTGCACCAAGAAAATTTATAAAGGATCGTTTGACAGGGGTTGCAATTATTGGTTGCTTGCAACCCTCTCAGCAGCAGACTTAACAATTCAAGCAACCCAAAGCCTTATGCAGATCAACATTTAATTCTACCGAACAGAACCGAACACCAAACAAACAATCCAACAAACAATCAAACGAACACCCAGTCAGTGTTCATAGACTGTCTGAAAAAAACAATAAATAAAACAATGTCTAAGTGAACATTAATAGCATGGATAATAACACTTACCATAAAGAAAACATGCGCCCACCTGATATCATCAACTATCTCACACACTCATGCGTGTCGTCCAATGCGACTAGTATGGTGTTGTGCATGAGGCTGGCAATCGCACCGGGTAACATAGGTTGCTACCGAAACCACTACTGCAAGAGCATCTGAATGCTTCATGCTGAGACAAACCACACCGGTGGCCCCATGCTCCCTCAGGAGCGGAGAAGAGAAATATACATCTGGTACGCCCACGTGCTCTCACAAACCATTGTTCACACAACAATAATAATCAACTGGACATAAAATAATATTCTTCAATACATGTACAACAAATAATCTCAATAATGAGAATTAACCACCACCTCACAACTGGTCTATCTCAATATTCGTTACTGCATTCTGAAGCATGTCGTATGTGACGACTCGTGCGGCTGGGAATCTCATCGCATGAAACACATTATTACAGGAACAACCACTGTAATAGCATAAAAATGCTTCTGTTGGCTTGTGGTGGACACCAGCCGCATTGGTGTTTCCATGCTCCACCAGGAGCAAACAGAGAAACACCTGTCTCAACAAAGAAGTGGCCTCGCGCTCTCCAGAAATCTAAATACATATTCTCACCTCACAGTAACCCATTAAATATACAGTAGAATAATCAATAATCGTGAAATACACTTAATTACTTTTACATTAAAGGATAAAATAAAATTACTCTTACATTAAAGAATAATATTCTTGGCTTTAACCAAAAAACTGGAACTAAATACACCGCGTGTCGCTCGGCATAACATATTATAGGTTTAACACGCGGAGCGTGTTTGCTCAGACTCGTTATCGCCGCCTTTTATCACCACGAGGTTACTATCTTGCGATCGCTAATCTTAATAGCCTCACACTATGTCTGCCTTTCTGAAGAATGAAATAATCGCTCTTAAACTTTCACATCTATCTATCTATCTATCTATCTATCCCATTAAACATTAAAATAGCCACATCGATATAACTTCAGAATCCTAGAAAACTAATGCTAATTTAAATTAACTCACGTGCTCAAGGCATTTACAGCTTGGCTCTTGTGTGTCTTCTTAGTCTGTTCTCACTGGGCGGCTCTCTCAAACATAGAACGGTTTCGCCGCTTGCTACCCCTTTTTATAAGCCCTGGCCTAACCACTCAATTTACTGCGCGCTTACGCGCATTAATCTGCGCCACACAGATAACACACGCGATTATGCTCCAGAATGCATGAAAACACAGATATACACAACTAGAGCAAAAACACAACTAATATGTAGGCTTATTATGGCCTTGTAATAAATCTGCTTGAAGATAACGTGATCAAAAGGCACTAAACCACAGAGACAATATGACTGACCAGATGGGGCCAGCGCCTAGAACGACAGACCTCAAGATGGCGCTGTCACATAAACAAAAGACACAAGACTGCGAGTAAAAACACAAATAAGTGTGCTACAAATAAAAGCTTCTCCAAAAGTAACGGCACAAACTCTATATTTTGAATTAAATAAAAGATGTCTATTGGTTGCTGCTGAATGTAGGGCAACGTGTTCTTTCACCCCCTTCCGTCGTAAATCAATTCTGTTATCTATTTACTTCATTTATTTCTTACGAGTGTCTGCAACATGCCCGTTTATTTTTATTATTTACATAATTCTAACATAATTCTTTTCTTCCTCTCCATCATTTATTCTCTCCCTTATTTAAACATTTTTGTCACTTTCACGTAGGCCTTTTGCTAATAATATTCCATGTCTCACCTCGATATATTAATCTGAAAACCCATTTGTAAGATTGTTAGAAAATGTAGGCCAGGGACAAAAAATAAATAATAAAGAGACGGATATGGAATCAAGCTGATACTCTGGTCACTCATGTCAAGGCCCACATCACCCCACTCTGTCGATGTGGACTCTCGACAAGACACGTCATTTCTAGATGTTTGGTTTCTGCCAGCGTGGCGTTCTCTGTTGATGTTAAACCCATGCACGCTGTTCACTGATGATTCACGACATCATAACCGAAGTCATGAGAATTACGTTTACTGTTTCGATCCAGTGTTGTCGTGAAGCGTAGTGAAGTCATGCGTTCTTGGTCTAAGTGTGTCACTTTGGTTGATGTGAGCCCGTATTGTATGACCTCTGTGATGTTGTCTATTCATCTGCCTCTTGGTCTTCTACATGCTCTTAAACCGATCTTCTAATATAGCGTGTTCCAATTAAACTATACTCTAAAGTCCCCAGAGTGTTCCAATTAAACTATACTCTAAAGTCCCCAGAGTGGTCCAAATCGGGCATAGCAATTACCGAGGCCTACCCTAGCCTACTTGATATTTTATTGTTTGTTAATGCGGTTTGCGTTTGACAGGGTCCCCTGGAGCAAACTTTGGGACTGTTTGGCAAGGAAGAATATTCCAGCACCTCTGATTCATGCTATACAGAGCTTCTACAAGTCTTGCAGAAATTATGTGAGGACAGCAAACCATAAGTCAGAAGAGTTCAGGACCACCACTGGTGTAAGACAAGGTGATATCCTATCACCTTACCTCTTCATACTCCTTATGGACGATGTCATCAAGGCATGTAAGGAGAGAACAAGAAAGTATTCAGTGGGGTACTGGAAGATGAGACAGGTCTATATTTCGGAGCTGGCATTTGCTGATGATGTTGCCCTGATTGCTAAATCAGAGGCACATCTCCAATCCAACCTGCAAGTCTGGAAGGAAGAGCTGGAGAAGAGAGGGATGGTCATAAGCAGCTCTAAAACAAAATCCATGGTGATATCACGAGAAGAAAGAAAACATCAGATTAAGTTGGGAGAACAGGTCCTGGAGCAGGTCGACCACTTTAAATATCTCGGAGCTATTATAGACCGAAAGGGAGGCATCAAAGAAGAGTTGGCCACTCGGAAAGCAGCGGCTGGGAGACTTTTTCAGGCCATAAATCGTGGATTCCTCAGCAAGAAAGAGGTTGGTAAGAAATCGAAGATGGCTGTATACCGCTCCACCTATGTCCCAGTCTTGACATATGGATGCGAGTCGTGGGCAATGACTACAACCCACAAAAGCCAGATCCAAACCTCAGAAATGAGGTATCTGAGGAAAGTGGTTGAAGTAACAAGAAGAGACATGGTCCGCAACCAGACGATCCGTCAAGGCCTAAAATCCCATCCGCTGCAGACCCAAATAGAACAGTCCCAACTAAGATGGTTTGGCCATGTCTGCAGAATGGGAGAAGATCGGCTACCACGACAAGCATGGGAAACAAAGAGCCAGGGATCCAGACCTCCAGGACGACCCAGAGTCCGCTGGGAGGACAACATTAGACAATCTTTGAAGGACCGAGGACTAGAATGGAACCAGGCCAGGAAGAAGACATCTGATAGAATGGTCTGGCGCTCTCTCTTCCAAACCTCTACACCTCACGGTAGAAGGGGAATGACTAAGTAAGTAGTTAATGCGGTTTTTTTAGTATTAAAAAAAACCCCAGTAGTTTAACAAATCTCACCTAAATTCTGTTGATTATAGTGTTGAAAGTGAGTGGCTATAATTAATATTAGTGATCATAAAGTATAACTTTTTAAATATCACTCTTAGACCTAAAAGGTCTTTTTTATTTGGACATGCGCCCTGATATTTTGAACCATACATGCCACACCTCAGAGATGAAAAACCTGTACAGAAAATCCAAAACCCTGTACAAAGACCCGCAGAACCTGTACAAAGACTGAAAAAAACATATCAAAAGAGTTAATTTGTGTAAAAATATTTTCAATTACAGTGGGCTGTATTATAAATGAGGCACGGGGACTTTGCCTTTTAAAGCAGGTCTTCACTTATTTTAAAACCCAAACAATAAATGTCTGAGTTTATTTTACACTGTAAAAATAATGTCATGGTGTCATCATTTAGTCTATTTCTGTCCTTAATTATCACTAACAGACTGGGAAATCCTGTGTTCAATAAGACCTTATAAAAGAATTCTGAGACACAGTAATAAGGGGAATGGGTTAGAAAACCTGTACAGAAATTATGTACAGGGTGTACACATCTAAAAACTCAAACACCTTGTAAAGATTATGGGTAAACCATAGCATGTGGCATGTATGTGTTGAACGGGACGCGCCTCGCCAAAACGAGGCCATATTTTATTTTAAATAATCACTTTTTACACTTTTATGAGTTGTTTTTATAGTAAATGTCAGCTCCCTTTGTCGATTACGTTTGAGAGAAAGAGAGAGAGAGAGGGAGAGAGAGAGGGAGAGAGAGAGAATGTTTTTTTGATCGCATTGGGAGCGAAAGCGAAACTTCCGCTCAAACTAGGTCAACAAGTCATCATTCTATTATTGACTGTACTTCATAACTTTTCACCTTTGGTCTAGATATGCTACACTAAAATTAGGACATTGCCACTGGTACTTGGTGCAACCAATTCAATTATCTTGCCTTTACAGTAATATTTCAAACAATACTGGCGCTTCTTGTTTTTTTTTTTTTTTTTTCCTTAACCAGCGGCACTTGGGCTTTCAGCCCTTCGGCCCAATGACATGTCATTGCGAGGCTGGGGAACCTGAGGACTTTCCTTCCAACCCGGTCAGGAGCTTCGCTCCTTCCCATCCACAGAGGGTTTATCACAGGAGCCGTTCAGGCTATTGAGACCAGTACGTAAAATGTAGTAATTCCCCCCCTTTCCGATAACTGGCTAATTATTTTTCTCAGAAAGAATTACTAAGGTCCACAACCCAGCACATGGCCAGCAGGTGCTTCGCTTAGGAGGCGAAACTCTTTTGCCTCCTGACCAACGCTCACAGCGTTGCAAAATGCAACGCGCCCGTGCCCGCGCAACGGTCAGAGCGTGGTTTTCGGTTTATCACGAATAAACCCCAAAAATCGTCCGTTTAATGCAGTTCATATTTTAAAACTCGTAGAATGACTTCCAGTACTATTTAAACAACTAATTTGAGCGTAGTTAAGCAGCATGTGTGCGGGTTTTTATGTTATTACCACAATTTGTGTGACGATTCGCGTGTTTGCGGTTTTCGCTGTTATTGCTAGAGAAATATGTCACGCTTTATATTTACATTTTCTAAGTCTCCTAAGCGAATAATTGTGACAAAGTACTTAGAAACATTGCTGACATTGACGATGATTGTTTGGTAGTCACAGTTTGTTGTCAAAAAACGGAAACCAGTGCAAAAAGGCTAGACACATTAGATTTAGTTGATGAGTGGGCGTAGTCATTTTCTGGCCAATCGAAAAGCAACAAAACTAGACCTACCGTAACATCTAATCACTAGTCCTAGGTAGATGAAGCTAGGGATACTATTAAAACATTAAACAAATGTAAAAAGTTTTTATATGATGTTATTCTTCTTTATTTGTTTGAAAATTACGCAATGCAAGATTGCATAATTTATTTTTTTCTTATAAGGGACCACAGTAAAAACTGGTGTGAATAATACTATATGCACTAAATGTGGCCATAACACGGCTGTTTGCGAGCGATCTTTTAGTTATTTCTCCTTTTTCCCCGACCGCGCTATTTATAGCCCACTTGACAGAGGTCACGTGGTCAGCTTCCTAATGGGAAAAACATGTGGCGATGTTTACTTTTGATAGGGCTTAATTAATGCTTTTAGGCTACTTTTTTATTATAAATACCGGCTTTAATTTTGCGTAAAGCTAGACTAGAAATGTTAGAGTAAATTTTAGAACAAGAACAAACATTTTATCACAATTAGAACAGAAGATATAATAGTCTGAAATAGTGTAAAATTTACTTTTTTTTTTACATTTTGTTATGGTTTGTTTCTAATTCAATTTACACTAAAACGGTCACAATCAACATGCATAACAAATTACAGAAATCAAAAGTAGAAAACCTGCAGAAAATGGATATCAAAGTTTTGTTTTGGTTTCATGCGTCAAACATTAATTATTGAAAGTTTAAATTGCAAGTCCACATTTATTACCTTAAAATAACACACCCAATTGTCCCCAACACATGTTTGAATTGCTTTTATGCTACTTTATTATTATAAATACCGGCTTTAATTTTGCGTAAAGCTAGACTAGAAATGTTAGAGTAAATTTTAGAACAAGAACAAACATTTTATCACAATTAGAACAGAAGATATAATAGTCTGAAATAGTGTAAAATTTACGGTTTTTTTTTTACATTTTGTTATGGTTTGTTTCTAATTCAATTTACACTAAAACGGTCACAATCAACATGCATAACAAATTACAGAAATCAAAAGTAGAAAACCTGCAGAAAATGGATATCAAAGTTTTGTTTTGGTTTCATGCGTCAAACATTAATTATTGAAAGTTTAAATTGCATGTCCACATTTATAACCTTAAAATAACACACCCAATTGTCCCCAGAACATGAGAGCTAACAATTATCTCAATCATACATCATGAGTTCTGATCCAGTCTGCGCAATGTTTTTCTAATATGTGCTGTTTATGAATTGTCTTACTAGGGAATAGCTTTCTGAACAAAGACATATAAGTCTCTATCGATGCTGTTATTGATTCTTTACTAATTGGTTTACTGTGTGATATTTTGTTGTGTACTTTCTCAAATGCTTCTTTCAGTGAGTTGAATTGTTCTTGGGCAATAAAAGCTATGTTAGTTATATCTTGTTTGTCTGTAATTTTCAGTGTTTGTGTAATGATTGCTCTTGTAAGATCTTTATAAACTTTTTGTGTGAGATATCTGTGGCAGTGATTCCCTATAAATGCTCTGCTATTATAAGCCTGTTGTATGATTTTGTGTTTGGCTAGTACCTTGTCCATGTGTGAGCAAACTGGACCAGACCTAGTACACAGATCTTGAAACTGAAGTTTGGCCAGCGCATCTTGTGCATTTTCAAGTCTAACTTTAAAATTATGTCTCCTCCTTATCCTCACAAAGTTCAATACCTACCTGAAAAATTCAATTTTAGCTCCTAATTCTTCTGCCTATTTCCAGTTCCTACTAAATCTCTTCAAGTTCTTAAAAGTACTAATGTTTGCATGTATCTCTTGCGAATTCTCAAATATCTTTGCGTCTATTGTATCAGCTACCTGTTCTAGAAGTATGTGGTGTTTCAAAACAATGCCTAATAAAATATGAAGGTAAGGAGGAGCTACATTTTCAATTTCAATCTCTAACATTGGTTTGTGTAAACAATTATGGTAATGTGCCACTTGCCTTTTATTCCCTTTCCCATATTTCATATATCTATTGTAATCTCTTATCAACATGGCCAAACTTCTTGGTTTGCAAGTTGTATGCTCTCTGGATGTCTTTGATGAAAATGTTTGGTTTGTCTGGAGCTCAAGGAATATACCCATGTCTGTGGTGTCTCCAGCAAAACAAGGAAATAATCCCCGAATAAGAAAACAACAACTTGTTTACCATCCCACTCTAAATATTTTAGTGACTCTATCTGAGCTTTCATGCCATTCATAAATATTTCTAAATTATCATATGTATCTCTGACTCTAGCCATTGATAAAAGGATGGTATTAGATTTAGAATTTGGTTTCTCTAAATTTACTACCTGCATTGTAACTTTGAATGAAAGAAGATATACAAACAGTTACTTAGAATTCGCTGGCAGCCGTCGTGTGCACAGGATTGTCTACCAAAGAACACCAATGGAACAGTCCTTATCTCACACACAATTAAAAAAAAAAATTCATATTATAAATAGAAGATTAACAAGACTTGAAAGATAGATCAAATTATGTGGAAGTAATCTATCTATAGCTTTACATGTTTTCTGACGCTTATATACGTAGCTAAATATCATTATAAATGAATGAAAATGCAAAAACAGATGGTGCTTTACAAAAAGTTATTTTTTTACTACCTTATTTAAGATTTGTGGGTATCAGGAATGCGTTTAAGGGGATTTAAATGCTATAAAATCTGGTGACAATATGCTTGTTCTTGTAATGCCACACTCACAAAACTGACTACCACACATTCTCAAGATATGAAACCAAAAAAAAAAAGTATGTGGAAATAATCTTTAGCTTCCCTTCGAGAAGTCTTTATAATTATAAACTCAAACGAATGGGCCGATTTTTAGATATTAAATTAATAAAAAGATTACTTATTTTATGAATTTCCTTAAATGATGACGCTGTTTTCAAAAGTCTGTAACTCCGTCAAAACTAATTTCAAACAAATAAAAATGCAATCAAAAATAGAACACAGAACAAAGTTATAGTACACAAAAGAATTTTAGCGCTGTGTTTATCCAGAACGAGTGTGTAATGATTTATATTTTACTGATTTTACTCACACATCAGCTGATTTTCCCCGCCAAAAACTTAGTCTTTTACGGTGCACACAAAATTGTATACCCGGTGTCAGAATTCCGGTCACCGAAACTAAAAGAGCGCTCTGGTATAGGGCACAAACAGCCGTGATAAGCAATGTTTTTTTTTTACATTTTTTTTTTTTTTATATTAATGAAAATAAACTAAAATCCCGTTCAACCTCTGATGGGTTATACAGTAATTAGGATATATATTGTTTTCAATTCCAAATAATATGAACAACTGCCGATATGAGAAAGTGGCATCACATTTGTAAATAGGGATAATCACAATTGTGCTTAGGCCTATACGTTAAATAAAAAAAATATAAAAAGAAACTATGAACAAGAATAATATTAAAGTGGAGGGGTGTAAAGGCCTGGTGGTTCTGGTTATATAACGGACTTTACCAGATATTTAATTGACTTTCATCTGTTTAAAGTCACATGCATTGTAAGAACAGCATCAGACCTTCACATTCCCAGCCACTATATATTAACATGTGTTCCTGTTAAATATTGTTTGACTACATTATGCAGTTCCCTAGGTCTGTCTATTCTCAACACCTCCTCTATATTTATAGGTAAGTTGGATGCCTGCAAATAATCCAATATTGGTATTCTCATTTGGTCATACCTCTTACATTTTAACAAGAAATGTTCTATATTATTGTCTTGAAGACATCCTGCACAGTAAGGTTCTGGTAATTTACTTTGTAAATTTACTTTGTAAATGGATTACCTTGATGTTTGAAGACTAAAAAGAAAGTTTTATTGTCTACAACAGTAATTTGTCTTTGGTAAGCTCATGTTCTACAGTTAACGTTTTAGTCTTTTCCCACTTTACATGCAAAATGTTTTAAGTATACCAAACATACTTGTGTTAATACTATCAAAGACATTATATTATAATTCTCTGTCTATTTCCCTACAGTTTGGTATATAATAAGTACAAGTTCACAGGCAAGATTAACATAAAATTTACACTAAACGACAGTTCACTTCACCGTTTATAATTCTTCAAAAAATAATTACGGCACAGAGTGGAAAATAATTATGGAGTCAAAGAGTTAAATATATTGACTTCTTACATATTTCAAGGTCCGTATTCCATTGTATCATCATTTGTTAAAATCATGCATTGTAAAATAAATAAAAGGGTTGAGATTACAGATTTTTTGACATTGCAATGTGTTTTACTGTAATAAAAAGCCTACAAAAATGCTAACATGTAGGCCTACTGTAATAATACAGGTACAATAAGTGGTATATAACAGCCACAAACAAAAATTAAGAATAATCTGTAACAATCTGTATGTAAACACTCACGCACAAATCAGTCCTTTGAACAAGATAGTCATTTATGAATGTAACAAACACACACACACACACAAATCAGTCATTTGAACAAGATTGCCATTTGTGGATGTAACAAACACACACAACACTCATACAAATCAGTCAATTTCAACAAGATAGCAATTTGTGGATGTAACAAACACACACAACACACATACAAATCAGTCAATTTCAACAAGATAGCAATTTGTGGATGCAATAAACACACACACACAAATCAGTCTTTTCAACAAGATAGCCATATGTGGATGCAATCTTCCTCTTGCCGGACACGACTAGGAAAGAATACACACACTTATAACTCCCATGAACAATGGAGACTGATTTGACGAATGTGATGCCACTTTCCCATATCAGCAGTTATTCATATTATTTGGAATTGAAAACAACATATATCCTAATTATAACCCATCAGGTTGAACGAGTTATTTGTCATTATTAAAAAGATGCATGAAGTCCTAGGATGTGATATTAATGTTTATTATAAAAACTAGTCAATGTTTGTAATGTTCAATGCAGTAGAAATATTCTATGAGCATTTTTACATTATCCCAAGCCACACATGCTCCTTAGAACATGAAAAATAAAATTGCTAGGCTGAAAACCTAGAATCGAAAAGTGGTGTGTGTGTGCGTGGACATTTTCTCTACCTTTTAATACAATTTTTTTTTTGGTTGGGTTGCCATCATAAGTCCGAGTAGTCGTAAGTCGCAAGGCCTACGTCGAAGTCGAGGACTGTCTGTTTTATTTATCCCGCAGATGTCGTTTCTTAATTTCTCCCATAATTCCTTTAATTCCCGTTAATTTCCGTTGTTGACTTCCCACCATGCCTCAGTGTCAAGCTGTCCATATTTTTGTGTTTTGTCTATCACATTGGTATTATTTTAGCTTGACGTGGAACACATGTGTTCAATAAACTCACGAATTTAGTGCGGTCAACAGGACATGCAGCAAAAAGAACATAACATAATTATTTCCCACCATGTTTGACCAAATACCATCTCCGGCCAGGAACTGCTTACACCAGGCAGTCAAAAAGGCATGCACACCATCATTGCAGGCAGACGCTGGAACTGGGTTGGCCATGTCCTCAGAAGGGACCCTGACACAATCACCAGAACTGCTATGCTCTGGACCCCCAGAAGGACGACGCAAGAGAGGCGATCAAAGACAACCTGGCGGAGAACAGTGGAGGCTGAGATGGAAAGCATGAACTAGAGTTGGGGCACGGCACGAAGGATGGCCACCGACCTAGCAAAATTGGGACAGTTTGTTGCTGCCCTACAAGACGTCACTAGGCGTAATGGCCGCTGACTGCTTTGTCAGTCAGGGGTTAAGAATCCAAGAAGATGTTTTTGGGAGGCGGGGAAGGGGGTGACTTACTTGCTCAAAACTAATTGCTACATGTAGATATGCCATCATATCTATCTATCTATCTATCTATCTATCTATCTATCTATCTATCTATCTATCTATCTATCTATCTATCTATCTATCTATCTATCTATCTATCTATCTATCTATCTATCTATCTATCTATCTATCTATCTATCTATCTATCTATCTATCTATCTATCTATCTGTCTATCTATCTATCTATCTATCTATCTATCTATCTATCTATCTATCTATCTATCTATCTATCTATCTATCTATCTATCTGTGATAAACGAGCGCAAAGGCCTTATTGCTCTATCTTTTCCTACATCTTTCGTATTGTATTTTCTCCGACATTTGCTCTTTCATCCCACATTTGCGATCCCACATTTGCTATTTCATCGTTGTGATTACTCGCGACCGGTATCTAGAGAACCACATTTGTTCTTTCATCGGGGGAAATAAAGTCCTTTGATTGAGTCCCTGTCGTAAATTTATTTTGAGAGAAAAGAGTCGTAGAAATAGTGGTCCGGTTTAGAGTGGAAAATGATGATGGAAAGCTCAGTGATAGAAAATGTAGAGATTTAATAGTTACTTCACAGCGTGCTGGAGGAGAGTAAAGACAGACTTATTTACGACAAATCGCTTCTCTCAATCTTCTCTTCCGCTCTCCTGGTCAAACAATTATTTGCCAGTTTTCCAGACTCGCATCTGCGCGCTCACCGATTTGGTGTTTTTTCACACACACAGGCGACGTTGATACAAACTATATTAAACGAATAAGGGAAAAGTTTGGCTTTGGGTATATCCAACACACAGAACTAAATGAGTTTATGTGATTTTATTCACTTTAAACATCAATCACTAAAAATATCAGATATTACATAAATTATCATAAGTACACAAATGCAAATAACAAATTTGGGAGGGGTGAAGAAGATTGGTATCGACTAAGCCCTTCCCGCTTATTAGACAAAGATAAACTGTTGAAAGGACTTTCGTGTGGGGTTACTGGTTGTGTTGCCTGAATTCTGATCGTGCTAATGTTCTTACGCGAATGGGGTGAACCTCACCTTCGGTTTGTCGTAATGCCTGAACTTGGCATCAAGATGTAAACAACTGTTCATCTTATTAACTCAGCAACTTGACATAAAATACGTAATTCATAAGGTTGAATGGTGTAACGTGATTCAACGAATAATGCCTCCGGTTCGAGTCCTTCACAATTTAATATGGATTACACACATACATAAACAGTTCAATTCACACATGAGGTACATGCATCAATCAATCAATAGCGTAGACTGCTGTTTTACGTGTCAATGTCCGTTTAAGGATACAATGCAGTAATTGTCGTCAGAACATCACAGCTATATGCACGCGCAGATAGAATGGCTACCTGCCGACAGTGAGACTGTGAGTCTAATTACTTCGTATAAAGTAGACGATTATCTTTCTCCTTCCAAGGATTTAGTTAATCACTAACCTCCATAAGTTTCCTCTCTCGTAGAGTTCTAGGACTGACCCTGGTCCTGCATAAATACACATATAAATGGCTATATCATGCCATTAATTTGGAAGGCTAGAAAAACGCAGCTATTCAGCTTGACGGTCAAGTAACAAAGGGTAGCGTCTCCTAGTTACCGACTGTGACCCAAACAACGCTAGACACGTCATAATCGATCGTGTATGGAGCGTTTAATAATTGAAACATCTATCGCAATATATTAAATGTCTTAACCTTTACAATTGCACGTCTGCTAACCTTTAGCAGACGGCGTTAATAACATATACCGTAACAATTCCCTGTACACCGGGGGGAAAAAAAATCGATAGATTTTTTTTCAAGATCTATCCGACTTAACAATTTTTCAAAAAATTTAACACAATTGTGACATATGGCCGACGATGTTCTGAGTAGAACCGTGTCGCGGTCATGTCAACTAACTATTTGTCATAGTCATCTAACATTAATCATATTATATATCAATATTATGCATATTATTATATCAACTAAATAAAATGTGTAATGTCAATAGTGAATGATAGAATTAAATTAAAGTAAGGTCTGTCGTATTAGTATGTCATATAGGAATTAATTTGACTAATTAAAATTAAATTAATTAATTAAACTAAGAGTTAAATTATTAAGATTCTAATGTAACACGATGTTATGAGAGAAGAAAAGACAAATAAGTGAGAAGAAATAGAAAGAAATTCGAATATAAGTTTAACTTAATTGTGTGTGTTAAGTGTTAGTGAATAATAACTATCTAATTTAACTAACTAAATAACGTATAGGTACATTAAAAAAAAAATATTAATCTAATACTTGTGTGAGATTTATTTTCTCTTTTCATAATTTCTTCTTTTTATATTTCGTTCTCTTTTTTGTTTTTTTCATTTCATTTTTTTCTCACATTTCATTTTATTGATATTAATTCAATTAAGAAGTTAAGTTAACTAATTAATTAGTATAGGATATGATGATCCATCCGTAGTCCTGATCCTGATGAATTCTTTTAGACAAAGTGTTGAAGCATTTACGTCGGACAGAAATGTCAATTATCCTAGGATCCAAGAATTAAGTGCACATAGGATAATAAGTTCGACTTGTCGTCAGATATTGTTCCATGATTGTTGAACGAATATTCATATATTGTGTATGGACGTTAGACGAAGTTTCAATGTCAATATGTATACCTTGATTGTCTTTAGTTCAATTCTGTGATGCATATAGTGTTTATAATTATTAAATTGAAGTCAAGGTTAGTTCCCTTATAGTTGATACTTCGTTCTATCCAATGTAGTGATGATTGACGTAGTTTAGGAATGTCAATGTTGATTATTCGTCGTCAATAGGATTACGTGACAACGCATCCGCCACAATGTTTTCAGTGCCAGGAATATGTTCAATGGAGAATTCAAATGGCTGCAGGATGATCGCGTATCTGGCGAGTTTTGGGCTTTTGTGGTTTGATCTACGCAAAGATGCTACAGCATGCTGGTCAGTCTGAATGGTGAATGGAGCACCAAGCAAGAACTTTTCCAGTTTTGTGATTGCCCATATAACTGACAAAAGTTCCTTGTCCACTGTGGAATACTTTGTTTCTGCCGGCTTTAGCTTTCTTGAAATATATAATGTAGGATGTAGAACGCCATCATGGTTCTGGAGCAGGCATGCACCGATGCCGTAGTTACTAGCATCTGTTCGTAAGAAAAATCTTTTGGAAGCATCGGGAAGTCTTAAAATTGGTTCATGCGAAAACAAATTTATAATTTTGTTGAAAGTTTCATTGCATATACCAGTCCATGTCACCTTCACCGGCATGTCTTTTTTTAACAATGAAGACAATACAGCCGTGATGGATGACAAGTTTGGTATGAATCTACTGTAATATTGAACAAGTCCTAACAAACTCCTGACCTGTTTCTTCGTCTGAGGAACTGCTATGTTTAGAATTTTGGAGACCGTACTAGGTAACGTTCGGATATATCCCGCTCCAATGATATGTCCCAAAAAGGTTATCTCATTACACGCGATCTGCACCTTTGTAGGTTTAGCAGTTAGATGATAATTCCTTAGAGTGTCGAAAACATATCTAAGTCCCGAAACATGTTCCTCAAACGACGAACTAAACAAGCATATGTCGTCAATATACGTAATAACGTCTAATCTACCTGATAAAATTTGTCGCATCAGGCGAATGAAGGTAGCTGGCGCATTAACAAGCCCAAAAGGCATCACATTCCACTGGTATAGACCTTGTGGAGTGGAAAATGCGGTGTAGTACTTAGCCTTTTCGGTCAGTGGTATCTGCCAATAACCTTTAGTTAAGTCTATCTTACTAAATATAGTTGCGTTGGATAGACGTGGCAGTAAGTCGTCGATAAGTGGATGTGGTTCGCTGTCAACTATAGTCTTAGCATTTAATTTTCTATAGTCAACACATAGTCTGATGTTATTGTCCTTCTTCCGGACAATCACTAATGGAGAAGAGAATGGCGAATTACTAGTCTCAATGATTCCCAGAGACAACATCTGTTCAAGTTCCTTAGTAGTTTTAGCAAGGAAATGTAAAGGAACCGAATAGGGATGTACACGAATAGGTGTATCGTCATTGAGAGTAATGTCATGACTGATAGCCGATGTGCGACCCGGGACGTCGGTCAACACATCTGGATAAGATTGTAAAGAGATTAGCAATCTGTAGACGCTGTTGCGGTGTAACCGTTGAAGAGATGGTTACATCCCGCCAAGATTCAGTAGGTTGAACTACTGGTACCGGTAACGGTAACTGTACCTCAGGAAAAGAAGATTCTTCTTCCTGGATGACGGATAAGTTGGAATAATAACAAGTAGATACTGTGTTGTCATCTAGTTCATGAAAAATTGACTGTAAGTGTTCAGGACGTGTATGAAATTGCTTGAGCATGTTAATATGAAATATCTTTTTGTGTCCCTTGATATCTAAGACGTAATCAACGTCGGAAATTTTATCAATGACTTTGTAAGGACCATTCCAAGATATCAATAATTTATTGTTATTGTGAGGAAGTAACACATAAGCCTCATCGCCTGGGAATAATTGGCGTAATCGTCGAGACCTATTTTGTAGAGATCGAGCCTTAGCTTTTGCAGCCTCAGAAGAAGCTGTTGCCAACTGGCAAGACTCAATAATGTTCTTCCGAAGATTAATCACATACTCGTAAGATGACTGAGTGTCCTGAGTCATCTCCGCGTCAATTAATAAGTCTTTTATTAGTCCCATAGGACCTCTTGGGGGAGCACCAAAAACTAATTCAAAGGGAGAGAAGCCAGTTTGTTCATGCGGTACCTCCCGATAAGCAAATAGAACAGCTGGGAGTGCTCTGTCCCAGTCATGAGGGTGCTTAACAGTAACCTTATGTAGTAGTTGTTTAAGTGTACGGTTAAGTCTTTCAACTGCACCATTACTCATAGGATGATAAATACTACTTAAATTCCTATCAATGTTCCAGGTTTTCATGACTTCCTTCATGGTGTCAGATATGAACTGTGACCCATGGTCTGATAAAAGTTTTCTAGGAAACCCTATTCTAGAAAAGATGAGATGTAGTGCATCAGCTACATCTGTGGTAGTGGTGGTCTTTAATGGGATAGCTTCTGGCCATCGTGTGCACAAATCAATGCACGTAAGGACGAATCTATGTCCTCTGGCCGATGGTAGCAATGGACCAATAATATCTATGGCCATCTTGTCAAACGGTCTTACTGAGATATCGCAAGCCTGAATAGGCGCCGTGTGAAAAGCTCCACGTGCTTTCACTTCTTGGCATGTAGTACAGGAACGTACATACTGCGAAATATCTCTTGACACTCCTGGCCAAAAGAATGAAGACAGTACTCGAGATCGTGTTCGAGTATATCCCATATGTCCAGCACACTGTGAGTCATGCGCATGTTGAAGAATGTACCGTCTAAAAGTATACGGGACCATAACTTGTTGTTTCATTTGTGATTTGTCATTAAAACATCTAATCAATAGGTCATTTTTAATAACAAACCAATGTTTGTTATTATTACCTGAGGATAGATTGTCAACTTTATCAACCAGCTTAAAAAAATTTTTTTTAAAGATTTATCCTCTTTTTGTTTGGTTGCAAATGTTTCCCTGTCAATAGGTGAATTGACTACAAATTCCTCTTGGTTGTCTACATCCATTTTATTATCACCAACTTTCTCCATGAGTTGAGTCTGCGCTCTAGTCGTCACGGCGTTTCCAGTGCATAGGTTATGTTTCTCCCATTCTATGATCTCATCTGGAGTACAATCTTTACTGCCGTGTATACGACCAACCATCAGATCAGCAATAGGCTTTTTTAGCATACATACTTTTACATTCCCTGTGAAAAAGGGTGTTCTAATATGAACAATAGCTGTGGGGTAAAACTCAATAGTTCCACCAAATGTCATGCAGCGGACGTATTCTCCTGTCGCACAGCTAGGATGTACCAGCGACTGACGTACACCAATCGTCGTGGATCCTGAATCTCTCAGCACTGAGACGACGGATCCATTAACGATTCCCCTGTTAAAAATTAGTAAGCCTGTTCCATCGTTGACTGCAAGACCTACCTCTGGTGTAATATGTCCGCAGTTAAGCACTGTTTCTTTCGCCTTCTGAAAAATAAGATTGCATTGTTGGCAACTATTTGCCACATTATAATTAATAGCAAAACATGCAGCAGAAGACTGTGTTGTATTATTGTCAAGTGGGACCTGAGCTATAGGGGTAGTATTATTTGTAACTGCCGCCCCTGTATTATGGTTGTAATGAGATGATCCCCGAGAATGAGATCGATTCCGAGTATAATTGTTAGAATTATCTCGTCGTCCTCTATAGTAACTATTATCTCGATGTCTCGAGCCATGATTATTACCATTCCAGTTATTGTTATTTTTCGGGGTATGTGATCGATTATAATTAGTGTTATGTTGACTATTGTGGTAGTTTGTTTGAGGTGAATAATTTCTATCTCGTGATCTACCTCTGTTGAACTCATTTTTATTGTTGAAATCATTATTATGTCCCTTCTGAAAGTTAACATTGTGATTTCTTTGGAACCTACTTCTGTCTACACTGTGATGTCTTTGTTTGTTATTATGATTGTAGGCCATATTAGACGCCACAGGTAGAGGTTCTCTTAATGAGGAGTTAGAAATGGTTGCATTCGGATGTGCCGAACAGTAGTTTAAAGAAATTTTTTCTAACTCGTCAATAATACCTGGTTTACGCTCCTGCAAATATGCAAAGAATGGCTGGCTAACCGAAGATAATACCTTATCCCGTAGTAGCAAATCAACTAATTTGTCGTACGATTTGTTGACTTCTGCCAGTTCAACCCATCTATTAAATGTATTGCGTATGTTCGCAATGAATCCTGCAAAATCTTTTGGAGATTCAGGTAAAATTCCCTTAAATTTCAACCTACAGTGTTCCTCGTCCAGGTGAAACCTTCGTAAAAGCAAGGACTTAATAGCACCGTAGTTATTTGCTATTGATGGGTCAGCATTTTGAGAAGCCGTCAATGGTTCTCCAACCAAGAATTCATTTAACTTGAGTACCCATGACTCTTCGGGCAAATGATTTGTTTTGCAAGTCTGTTCAAAACGTGACAGGAACGATGAAAGGTCGTCCACGTTTAAGTTGAAAGTGGGTAATTTAAAGTTGTAGAAATGTTTAGTTTGGCTGGATGACGATCCATTTTGTGCGTTATTATTCTGGTTTGCATCAGCACTTTGTGCTTGTAATCTTGCTGTCTCCAATTTAATACGCGCCAATTCCATTTCTTGTTGTAAAATAATTTCCTCTCGTTTCAATTTATTCTCTTCTTCCTGTTGAGCAATTTCTCTTAATCTATTTTCCTTGGCAATTTGCTTCATCTCACGTTCTGCTTCCTCTTTCTTTAATGCAGCCTTTTGTTCCTCCATTTCTGCTTTATGTTTTTTCCAGTTCTGCCTCAGCAAACTGACGAAGTTCTTGGATTTTATAACCATATTCTTTACCAATTTTAACGAAATGGTCTATAGTAAGCATTTTGACTTTTATCTGTAAGTAATTATTGATAATTACTGATTAAAATAGTCAATAGTAGCTTCAGAGTAATTATTATACTTACTCAACTTAGGAATATTCAATATAAATAATCACAATAGTACTGAACTCTTATGTCTAAGTTCAACTAATAGACAATATTTTGTAACAATATTGTATCTAAGTACTAACTATATCATAAATAGTTATGATATCTGTTAACTATAATGTAATTACATCACACAATTAATCTTAATATCCAATAATGTTGGGTATGATTCCTAGTAATTATATTGTTCAATGTACTAAGTCACTCTCTTAGTACCAGAAAAGTATATTAAATAATATACAATGGGTCTGTCACCTCAAAGGTAGACTATAAGATTATTTTATTTGGTCAATATATATATATATTATATTATTATTATTATTATGCCCTAGGCATCTCTTATAAATTGTAGTGCTAATTTCTTGGACTATCACTGCATAATTATGCAATGTCCCATATTAACCTTAAATGTCAGAAAAAAAATTAATTAAATTAAATTACAAGTGTATTATTGAATATAATGTCATATTATTAATGTAGTATTTAATATATATCATGAGTACAAACAAAACAATGATGCAACTAAAGGGTACAAACAATGTCAAGACGCAAACAAGACATTTTCACAATTAAAAATGAATTTATGAACTAAATAAAACAAGCGGAAGTGTCACACGGAAAACGAAGGGTCAAAGATTGACCCGAGGTCAACTGAATATGCAAAGTACACAAAAAAAAATGACTGCAAAAAATGATGACATCACAGGACTCATAACGGACGAACATTTAACAATCATCAAATAAATGATAGTAAGAGTAGACTGGACGAAATAGTTAACGAACATGATACAAAACTGAATAAAAATGTGAACTTAGTACAAATAAAATACACCAGTTATCTACGGAACGGTACAGCTAACACAATCGTCAAACGACAGCAGATTTGGACAGGCAGTCCATTCGGCAGAATCTTCGATGGAGCTCCCAAAAAGTGCGATCGTTTAACTGCCCTAAGAAACGACCGAAATCAATTCAGGCATCGTGAGAGCCACAGAATCTAATTTCGGTTCATCCTCCCTACCGCCCACTAGTTAACAACACCTTAAAACAACAAAAAGTACATTAAACATAGGTAAAAACATGCCTATGTAGGCAGAAGGCATGGACTCAGTTAGCACTGTCACGTTAACGACAATAGTTATTGAGCTAAACTTATCTTTATTTGCTGCTTCACTTGATGCTCGTTGTCGTCGACGGCTAGGCCTGTGCCTTTGACTGTCTGCTCCTGATGGGCAGGCAACGGTAGTCCATCTTGTGCATCTTGATAAATTTGAAGCGAACCCGAAAGGCGTTGAAAAGATTTCTTCTTCACGGCGACAATGCAACAGTGACGTCATGTTGCTATTCATGATCACGTGCGTCACGTCAGCTTCGTAATGGTCATGTGATTTTCATTCAAACGTAAATATCGTGGAGGCGTGTGGAACACAGAAAATTTTTTTTCTCTTCTGTCGATCCCCACACTGGCCACCAGTTTTGTTGAAAGGACTTTCGTGTGGGGTTACTGGTTGTGTTGCCTGAATTCTGATCGTGCTAATGTTCTTACGCGAATGGGGTGAACCTCACCTTCGGTTTGTCGTAATGCCTGAACTTGGCATCAAGATGTAAACAACTGTTCATCTTATTAACTCAGCAACTTGACATAAAATACGTAATTCATAAGGTTGAATGGTGTAACGTGATTCAACGAATAATGCCTCCGGTTCGAGTCCTTCACAATTTAATATGGATTACACACATACATAAACAGTTCAATTCACACATGAGGTACATGCATCAATCAATCAATAGCGTAGACTGCTGTTTTACGTGTCAATGTCCGTTTAAGGATACAATGCAGTAATTGTCGTCAGAACATCACAGCTATATGCACGCGCAGATAGAATGGCTACCTGCCGACAGTGAGACTGTGAGTCTAATTACTTCGTATAAAGTAGACGATTATCTTTCTCCTTCCAAGGATTTAGTTAATCACTAACCTCCATAAGTTTCCTCTCTCGTAGAGTTCTAGGACTGACCCTGGTCCTGCATAAATACACATATAAATGGCTATATCATGCCATTAATTTGGAAGGCTAGAAAAACGCAGCTATTCAGCTTGACGGTCAAGTAACAAAGGGTAGCGTCTCCTAGTTACCGACTGTGACCCAAACAACGCTAGACACGTCATAATCGATCGTGTATGGAGCGTTCAATAATTGAAACATCTATCGCAATATATTAAATGTCTTAACCTTTACAATTGCACGTCTGCTAACCTTTAGCAGACGGCGTTAATAACATATACCGTAACATAAACCCAGTCCAAAGATAGATAATATCAGGAACATAGGTACGTTAACCTAACAGTGAAGTTAATTACTCTGAAAGAGGTGTTACAAAATTAGGTATAGGTGATAGAAAAAAAACTTGT
The DNA here is from genome assembly GCA_024509875.1 of Oreohelix idahoensis. Lineage (NCBI taxonomy): Eukaryota > Metazoa > Mollusca > Gastropoda > Stylommatophora > Oreohelicidae > Oreohelix > Oreohelix idahoensis. The sequence continues at coordinate 257,340 of JAMPIV010015061.1, forward strand.
TCTTCCCAGCTGTTCTTCCCTTTAGTAAGCAAATGGAAAGGAGGTGGTTTTAAACAGAGTTAACAAATTATCAACTATCCCACTTAAAGGTACAATGTAGGGTATACAGAAAAGATATATGTTACCAGGTAAGCAAGTTAACAAAATGGTCACACAAAAGAATTAATTTCCTGTCATTCATACACGCGCTAGCAAAGGCCTTCACTCATCTTGCTCTCACTTACCGATTTTGAAAAAATCTTGCACTCCATAGAATAACACAACAGCAGTTACACCTCAAAACTAAATGTATGAGTGTTTGTTCAAGTTCTAGCCCCAGATTATCGGGTAGGCGGTCAGCACATAAAAGGATCCCGTAATCGCTGGAAAATGAATCTGTAGTGGTGTCTCTTTTCTTAATAACAGTTTCTATGGGAGGGCACGGTCTCTGATACCGGGGTGAGGATGGTGTGGTCTATTTGACTATGCCACGGATAATAAAATTCTTACGCGTGCTGGTACACTTTATCCGTGAGGTATGGTTTAAGTCCAGTGAGAAAACTAGTCACATCACTGTTCAGGAAATTATGAATTATCTCTCTGTGTCAGTAAACTAACAAAGCTCGGGCCAGTGTTCTTCTTCCCGTTACGACTTAAGTTGTTTGATGGTGCGTTAAATTTGTCTTTGGGTGTGCTTTCTTTGCTATAAGTTAGATAGCGGAATTCCAAACATAGAATCGCCTCAAAGATTAAAAATTTACACAGTCTCAACAAGTTCTGCGTCAGGGGAACTCTACACACTGTTTATGCTTTGCTTTGCTTAGATTGATTTCTTTATTGCTTTCTTAATGCTGGGATCGCACAGGTTACGATCACTCTGTATGAAAGAAAAAAAAAAGACATGTAATATACCGAAAACAAATAACCTTCTAAAGCGCGATGAATTTCCCGTTAAGCCTATAATACACTCGAGTATTTAATTATGTATTTAATAAACACTGCGCGAATTCTAGTGGTTAAAAACACACATCTATAAAACTAGGACTTAACTGAATTTATTAATTATAAATTCCTTCGCGACTTTAAAAGTTAATTTAAGCATCTATTATCTTTTGAAATAATATAATAGATAGATCATTATGTTTACCACTGGAACTATTGAGATGGTTTAATTTAATAGATTTAAATTAACACAAAATCCATTGAAATAGAATGACTGAACTAGACCACTGATCACTTTACACAATATATATATTACCGCTTTGCACAGACTAGAAATCACTGAAAATATATATATAAAATCCAGGGGAAAATCTATAACAAGATTTCAATAAAGCTAGTGCTTCTGTAAAGGTCTGGCCAGCGAGTGATAACGTGTCTAGTTCTTCATGGTCTATTTAGCTAAAATGGAATGTAAGTTGAGTGGGACATGATAAACTTGACAACTTATTTGATCTCACGAACTTTTGGGGATCTGACCGCCAAATCAAGAGAAAAAGCCGCCCCCTGGTCTTCGTATCCGCTCGCTGCTGCCCGTTTCGCTTTCCCCCGTTCGCTCGGTTCCTCGATTGACACCGAGACGCGAAATTAGCGGCAAGCAACTGCGTCTCGTATCAGGGACCACTACTGTCTTTGATAACGCCGATAGTCTCCCCTAAAAACCCTCGGTCTGTCTCTTTGATCTCGTGCCGCCTACTAAATGAGTCCCGGTGGAATGCGTTCTGGCAAACGAAAAGTTACAACAAATGTTCAGGGGTTCTAATGTTATGAAAAGCTAAAGTCCCTTTAAATCATCCATCATATCAGGGAGAATTCACTTGTCAAACTAGACGTACGTCACAATCGTCCCCACTTTTAGACATGAAACCATTTTTCATGTTTTCATTTTTGACAATGGAGGTGACCTGATTGGTGATTTTAGGATGAGTGGTATCTTCAGTTTGCTCTTCTTCCTCTGTAGACCAGTTTCTACTCAGGAAATCAGCCCCGACATTCTGTCTTCCCGGAATATATTCCACTTTGAAAGAATAAACGCTTAAAAGAAGCGCCCAACGCATGATCCTTGCGTTAAATTCTTTATTGGCACCAAGAAATGCTAACGGAGCGTGGTCTGTTTGCACCGTGAAAGATGTACCATAAAGAAACTCATGATGGCGTCTGATACCGTCAATCAGAGCAAGACATTCCCTTTCAACTACGCTGTAGTTCCGTTCCGCTTTATTTAATTTCCGACTGCCATAGGCAACTGGAAATAGCATGTTCAGGTCACTGTCATCGGCTTGAAGCAGTGTGTTGACCCGATGCCCTGACCTGACGCGTCGACTCTCAGTACAAAAGGTTTCTTGAGGTCAGGCAACCTCAAGATGGGGTATGCAGACAACTGTCCTTTCAAAGTGCTATACGCGTGTTCGCACTTTTGATCCCATATGACCTTATCAGGACAACCTTTCTTTGTGAGGTCAGTCAGAGGTGCCGTCAGTCCGTTGAAGTTCTGGATGTACTTCTGATAGTATGCACATAGCGATATGAAGGAACGTACGTCTTTCTTCGTTCGGGGTCTTTTTGCTGCCACTATTTTCTCCACGTTCTTCTTAATAGGCCAACTGCATCCGTGAGAAATAGTGTGCCCCAGGAAGTCTAACTGTTCAAACCCGATGAGACATTTGCTAGGTCTGGCTGTGAGACCCGTTTCCTGTAGTCTCCTGAGGAGCATAGCAACCGTAGCAATATGTTCTTCATAGGTTTCCGATGCAATTAAGATGTCATCCATGAAATTATGGATATGGGGACTTTGCAAAGGTTCTAGAAGCTTCCTCATCATCCTGGTGAACACTCCTGGTGCGTTATGCAAACCGAACGGCATCACGTTAAATGTGTAATGTCCTTCACTAGTGCTGAAAGCTAACAAAGGTTTAATTTCCTCCTTGACTGGTATTTGATAATAACCTTTGCTGAGGTCAATCTTGGAGAAGATCTTTGCTTTGCTGAGCTTGGTGAACAACTCAGAAACAGTTTGGAGAGGTTCGGGCTGGAATTCCGTTACAGCGTTTAGCAACCTGTAATCAATGCACAGCCGAACTTCCTTATTGGGCTTCTGCAACAGCACTACACTCGAGCTGTAAGGAGATGTAGACTCACTGATAATTCCTGCCTGACGCAGCTTGTCTATTTCTCCGCGAAGTGCATCAGCTTTAGCGTACGGGATGGGGTAAACTCTGGTTTGAACAGGGGTCTCGTTTGTTAATTTCATATCAAATTCAATGAGATTTGTTCGACCAGGTACATCCGTTAAGACTGCACTGTACTGTTTTAGTAGAGCCCTAGTTTCTGTTTGTTGTTTTGGTGAGAGATTGTCGCCGAACTTGACATCTTTAAAGGATTCTGTGGGTTGCAATGGATACTCCATGCAACCATCATCATCTTCCTCGTCTTCCGTTGCTATGGCGACAGCCAGGAGATGCTCGGAGGATGGCACCGGTCTTTCCAAATATTTCTTTAGCAGATTTATGTGGAAGACCTTCTCCTTTCCTTTGATGGAGATCTTGTAGTTGGTACGTGAGATCTTTTTAAGGACGGTAAACGGTCCTTGCCATCCGATGCGAAGTTTATTGCTTCCGGTTGGAAGTAGCAATAGGACTTTCTCCCCTGGTTGTAGTTCTCTCTCTTTTGCAGCTTTGTTGTATCTTTTAGTAATTTTAGCGCGGGCTTTCTTAAGGTTGGTAGTAGCTAGATCCCATCCTAGCTTTAGCCTTTCCTTAAGCTCAGATACATACTTGCTTGCAGAGACGACTGTCTCGTCAGCCTTCTGGTCTGTCAGGGACCGAAGTAAGGCTTCTAGTGGCCCCTTAATAGGTCTGCCAAATAAAAGTGTAGCTGGCGCAAAACCCGTAGACGCTTGGGGTACCTCTCGGTAGGCGAATAAGGCAGCCGATATATATTGGTCCCAGTCTTCCGGTTTCTCCTGACCCAGCTTACGTAACATCATGGTGAGGGTACCGTTAAAACGTTCCACGAGCCCATTTCCGGCCGGATGGTAGGGACTTGTGTGGATATGTTTGGCCCTCAAGATCTTAAAGATCTCCTCCATTAACAGGCTACGGAATTGGGATCCATTGTCCGTCAAAACTTGTTGAGGGAATCCCAACCGTGTAAAAATTTGCACAAGGGCTTCTGCGACATGCTTGGAATTAGTGCATGGTAGCGGTACGGCTTCGGCCCACATAGTGCAAGTGTCAACTAAGGTCAGGATGAACCTGTTCCTTCTTTTGGTCTTTTCCAGAGGACCAATAATGTCGACAGCAACCCGTTCAAATGGAGTCCCTACTATTGGCATTTGCCCCATAGGTACTGGGGGTGTCAAGTGCTTGGGTGCTACCCGTTGGCACTGGGCGCAGGATTTCACATACCTGACAATGTCAGAGTTCATTCCTGGCCACCAATAGTGGTTTTTTATTCGCTGAATAGTGGCGTTTTGTCCCATGTGTCCGCTAAAGGGAAGAGAGTGCCCCATTTCTAAGATCTGGTTTCTGTACTGCGTCGGTACTAGGAGCTGGTTATTCCCCGTGTCCGGGTTGCCCGTTCTACGATACAATACACCATCCTTAGAAAAGATGTCTCCGTTGTGTCTGGGGTCCTTAGCCATGGGCAGTTTTTTTAAAGCAGGGCGCCAGAGTAGGGTCCTTTTGTTGCGCCTCCTTCAGTTCATTCGGCAACAATTTGGCGCAGGCTCCCTCTCCTTCTTGGCTTGCCCTCTTGTGGTTACCGCTGCCACAATCGGCTCCTTAGGTCTCCCAATGAACACATATCTACATCCCAGGATAACTGGGTAGATCGGATCATCCATTATGGCCGCTTTAATAACTCCTCTGACAAAGTCAGAGTGTATTTCTACCAGTGCGATAGGAAGCGTCCTGGGTGCATCACTCCTGAAAACTCCACTAAGTTTGACGGTTTCCTCTGTCTCCTGACCTGGTTTGACTAGGTGCCTAGCGACAATACAATCAAAACTTAATCCAGTGTCAAAAAGACAAGTAGTAGAGGTACCGTTCAAAATTACAGTTCCTCGAGTTGAGGGTCGGTCCCCCTCAGGTTGAGAATCACTGACATTGACTCTACCTTTCGAGGCTGTATGCAAACATCCAATGCGGTTTGCACCGGTTTGTTTGCCCTGATCAGACGTTCCTGGTGTAGGGGTCTTCCCTTTTCCTTGACCTTGGTGGCCGCGCTGCCACGTAGGCTTGTTGGGTTGATCAGAATTGTTGTTGGGGGGGTATCGGGTTTTGTAGAATTTCGATTTTTCCTGGGGAGGTTTCTGGGTATTGTTATCTCGTTAGTTATAATGTTGAGAGGAAGTGGAAGAATAGGATGCCTGCTCTAGATTCTGTTTTCGAGATGGCTCATCGGTGGGTTTACGTTTAGTGCTGGGAAGTTCGGCCATTGCATTGCTATAGCGTTCGGCTTTATTGAGTATGTCTTCAAGCCTGACTGCCCCCTGTTCCGCCAAAAATCTACGTGTTTCATTCGACAAAGTGGATTTTATCTGCTCCACAAGAACAAGTTCGAGGAGTCCCTCATATGAAAGAGGTAGGTCAGATAATTCAATGCACTTTGTCAGATAACCCGTGAGACGTGAAGAGAACTGGGGAAATGTTTCCGTGCTCTCTTTTCGGCTGTTTCTGAACAACTGCAGAAACTTTCGGGCAGTCATCTCAAACTGCTGTAGTAAGGCCTTTTTCAACATGTCGTAATCATGTTGATTCGGTCCCAGCTTTGTGTACACGTCATAAGCATTGCCTTTCAGTGACGTTGAAAGTTTGAGCGCCCAGCGGGTACTCTCTAACCCATAAAGATTCGCGAGTCTCTCGAATTTTTCTAGGTAGCTGTCAATTTTTTCGTTAGGGCTAGGAAAAGATTCTAAAGAAAACGACATAGCAGTTAATTGGGCAGATTGAGTACTGGAGAGGTCCATTGATTGAGACTGGGGCGAAGACGGCTCTCCGTTAGTCGAAGTAGAGGCGCCCCGACTCTCTAGAGCCTTAAGCGCCAGTTGATGCTGTCTTTCCTTGTCTCTCTCTCTCTCTCTGCGAGTTTCCATCTCTGCTTCAATTTTCTTCTGTTCCAAAAGACGTTCTTCCGCTTCTTTCTTATCTGCCCTCTCCTGGGCTTCTCTCCTCTCTGTTCTTTCTTTCTCTTCCTTCCTCTCAGCTTCTGCTCTCTGTTGCTCCGCCTTCCTCTCAGCTTCGGCTCTCTGTTGCTCCGCCTTCCTCTCAGCTTCGGCTCTCTGTTGCTCCGCGTCATATATTTCCAATTCCTGGTTAATAAACGCGTTTGCAGCTTCTGCATCTAATCCTGCCTCTTTCGCTTCCAGCCTCAAGATGGACCTCATCTTTATCCTCTCTGCCATTGTTAAAGAATAAGATGAAGTATGCCTAGAGAACTAGTAAGAAGCAACGCGAAAGGGAGGAACTCTGAACCGCTACGAGAAAAAAAAACACAAGTATAAATTTACCTGTGTTACCCTCCTACCTGTACTGTGCAAACTTATCGCTGCTATTATCTGGCAATTAAGGCTCTAAACGCAAGCGACTATGCCACTAAATGGTAAGTTACACTGGAAAAGAATCTACTTTTACTAACAGTAGAGAAAAATTTATATTAAAACAATTTAAAAGGAAAAAAAAAAATTTCCCCTAAATTTTAAATCTCTGACAACAAACTCCGTCCCTAAAGTCAATTATTGAGATGAGACGTTGTTAACTTAATTTTTAAAAATCAGAACAATCCGTCTTTAGCTAAGCTCAACTCTTCTTAACTTCAAAAACCTTAGTGACTGTAAAACAATCACGCAATCCCAGCAACTTTTATAAAGAAAGAAATATAATTATCTCCGCCAGAGGATAATAAAATAGCAAATATATTTGTTTATCTGTACTTTCTACTGCTGTGGAGAGAAAACAACCTGTAAATATGCTGTGTGGACAACCCAAATACTTAAAGAACGTTTGTCTAGGGGTGTAATTATTTATTTATTTCCCTAATTCACAAAGACAAATCATTCACACTCTACCTAGTTAGACCCAAACTAAATCAGACTCAAAATATCTTTAACCCGGCTATGCGATTGCCTCAAATGTAGCTCAAGATCCCAGAACCAGCCCACAAATATGTGTGCATCAAATGTATCTCAAAATTATCCCGGCGAGCCGGCCAAATATTGTCGTAAATTTATTTTGAGAGAAAAGAGTCGTAGAAATAGTGGTCCGGTTTAGAGTGGAAAATGATGATGGAAAGCTCAGTGATAGAAAATGTAGAGATTTAATAGTTACTTCACAGCGTGCTGGAGGAGAGTAAAGACAGACTTATTTACGACAAATCGCTTCTCTCAATCTTCTCTTCCGCTCTCCTGGTCAAACAATTATTTGCCAGTTTTCCAGACTCGCATCTGCGCACTCACCGATTTGGTGTTTTTTCACACACACAGGCGACGTTGATACAAACTATATTAAACGAATAAGGGAAAAGTTGGGCTTTGGGTATATCCAACACACAGAACTAAATGAGTTTATGTGATTTTATTCACTTTAAACATCAATCACTAAAAATATCAGATATTACATAAATTATCATAAGTACACAAATGCAAATAACAAATTTGGGAGGGGTGAAGAAGATTGGTATCGACTAAGCCCTTCCCGCCTATTAGACAAAGATAAACCCAGTCCAAAGATAGATAATATCAGGAACATAGGTACGTTAACCTAACAGTGAAGTTAATTACTCTGAAAGAGGTGTTACAAAATTAGGTATAGGTGATAGAAAAAAAACTTGTTCTTCCCAGCTGTTCTTCCCTTTAGTAAGCAAATGGAAAGGAGGTGGTTTTAAACAGAGTTAACAAATTATCAACTATCCCACTTAAAGGTACAATGTAGGGTATACAGAAAAGATATATGTTACCAGGTAAGCAAGTTAACAAAATGGTCACACAAAAGAATTAATTTCCTGTCATTCATACACGCGCTAGCAAAGGCCTTCACTCATCTTGCTCTCACTTACCGATTTTGAAAAATCTTGCACTCCATAGAATAACACAACAGCAGTTACACCTCAAACTAAATGTATGAGTGTTTGTTCAAGTTCTAGCCCCAGATTATCGGGTAGGCGGTCAGCACATAAAAGGATCCCGTAATCGCTGGAAAATGAATCTGTAGTGGTGTCTCTTTTCTTAATAACAGTTTCTATGGGAGGGCACGGTCTCTGATACCGGGGTGAGGATGGTGTGGTCTATTTGACTATGCCACGGATAATAAAATTCTTACGCGTGCTGGTACACTTTATCCGTGAGGTATGGTTTAAGTCCAGTGAGAAAACTAGTCACATCACTGTTCAGGAAATTATGAATTATCTCTCTGTGTCAGTAAACTAACAAAGCTCGGGCCAGTGTTCTTCTTCCCGTTACGACTTAAGTTGTTTGATGGTGCGTTAAATTTGTCTTTGGGTGTGCTTTCTTTGCTATAAGTTAGATAGCGGAATTCCAAACATAGAATCGCCTCAAAGATTAAAAATTTACACAGTCTCAACAAGTTCTGCGTCAGGGGAACTCTACACACTGTTTATGCTTTGCTTTGCTTAGATTGATTTCTTTTTGCTTTCTTAATGCTGGGATCGCACAGGTTACGATCACTCTGTATGAAAGAAAAAAAAGACATGTAATATACCGAAAACAAATAACCTTCTAAAGCGCGATGAATTTCCCGTTAAGCCTATAATACACTCGAGTATTTAATTATGTATTTAATAAACACTGCGCGAATTCTAGTGGTTAAAAACACACATCTATAAAACTAGGACTTAACTGAATTTATTAATTATAAATTCCTTCGCGACTTTAAAAGTTAATTTAAGCATCTATTATCTTTTGAAATAATATAATAGATAGATCATTATGTTTACCACTGGAACTATTGAGATGGTTTAATTTAATAGATTTAAATTAACACAAAATCCATTGAAATAGAATGACTGAACTAGACCACTGATCACTTTACACAATATATATATTACCGCTTTGCACAGACTAGAAATCACTGAAAATATATATATATAAAATCCAGGGGAAAATCTATAACAAGATTTCAATAAAGCTAGTGCTTCTGTAAAGGTCTGGCCAGCGAGTGATAACGTGTCTAGTTCTTCATGGTCTATTTAGCTAAAATGGAATGTAAGTTGAGTGGGACATGATAAACTTGACAACTTATTTGATCTCACGAACTTTTGGGGATCTGACCGCCAAATCAAGAGAAAAAGCCGCCCCCTGGTCTTCGTATCCGCTCGCTGCTGCCCGTTTCGCTTTCCCCCGTTCGCTCGGTTCCTCGATTGACACCGAGACGCGAAAATAGCGGCAAGCAACTGCGTCTCGTATCAGGGACCACTACTGTCTTTGATAACGCCGATAGTCTCCCCTAAAAACCCTCGGTCTGTCTCTTTGATCTCGTGCCGCCTACTAAATGAGTCCCGGTGGAATGTGTTCTGGCAAACGAAAAGTTACAACAAATGTTCAGGGGTTCTAATGTTATGAAAAGCTAAAGTCCCTTTAAATCATCCATCATATCAAGGAGAATTCACTTGTCAAACTAGACGTACGTCACAGTCCCCATACCTGACATTATCGTTTGAAGCCCACATTGCATCGTGATAAATCTGGTGAAAATACATCTGGTCATCCCAATCAGACATCTGGGCATGCTGTAATTTCTGTGGACCAGTGTTATCTTTGCGGCTAGCGACGGGTCATCACATTGGACGCCCAGATTGGCCAGGTGAAAACGTCTCATGCTGTAATGGTGTTATCTTTGTTCGGCCGCTGTTCAGACAAGCGTTGGGTTACCACATTGGACGCCCAGCTTGGCCAGGTGCACAATAAACAATCAGAGAGTAAGGTGACAGCAATTTGACAGCACTTTTGCATTAGCCCGCCAATTATCTCCATACCTGTTTGTCAAACCACACCCACGTTTGGACTGACAGGGGACAAGAGCGATCCTGTGAATGAGTGACCAGAGGGACTATTAAGGATTGGTTGGTATGGGCGGAGCTGGATGTCGGATCCAAGAAACCCACATTGGACTTCCAGAAATATAATCTACCGCTTAGCTTGCTAGAGGAAGGAGTCCAGTTTTTACATTGTGAGGAAGAGATTAAACCCAAAAACGCCTAGCCTAAATACACGTGTTTATTCAGAGTGGATATAATTCAGTTCTGTGATGAATTGTGTTCTTAAAGGATTTTGCGAAGGGAAAAGAAGGTTAGTAGATCTTATACAGATTATTAATACATTTTCTTAATTTTTGTTTATTTTAACATCACAGCTAAAATGTGCGTAAGATAGAGTTTCAAATAATTCTTTGCATAATTGATTAATAAAATCAGAAGATTTTCCTAGAAGATGATAGGATGATAGGAGGTAATTAACAGTTCATACGTCACCTTCATCATCATCACAGTCTCCCATGCGCACACACTCTCATGCACAAGATATTTAACATCATTGGAATTGAACTCGAGAGAGATCAGTAATGAGCAGTAGTATAAATGAAAGTCAACCAGTGATGTTAAATGTGAAAAACTTACGAAGACTTTTGTGTGTCTTCAGTTCATCAGAAGTCTGAGTCTACACGCAACGTGTCTGACGTCAAACCAGAAATAAGTTATCAAAAACGGAGATTTGGCTAGCAGAATTCGCCATAGGACATCTTTCATTCCTCAATTAAAAAGGAATATTGTCTCACCCACAAGTCAGAAGGTGGACGCAGCATTTTTCGTCACCATATACTGCTTGCTCACAAGTTCAATACATCGTTATCACAAGTTCAATACAGAGTCATCATAAATTCAAATCACTCGAAAGATCATTATTATCTGAAGTCAAGCACAAGAGCTCAAAAGTGGAATCTCATATTTATACCAAGTGCAACACATTCTAATGCGCGTTCTATGAAGCAGACTCTAAAGTATATTTTATGAATCATGACTACATACGCAAGGTTATGAGTCTACATATCACTAACATTTCGTGAAGATATCCAATCTGGCCAGTACCCTCGGGAGATTAGACAACAGACCTTTTGTTCATATGACAGTTATTAACTGTTGATCAACACTACAGAGATATACTCAAACAGTGAAGGAATATATATATATCTCGTCAACGTTTTCAGTCCGACAACCGTTTTCACCAGAACGTCCTCGACTTAGAGATACCCCACTCGAAATAACGTATAACAACTTGGGACAGTGTATGCATACATGTGAATCGTCATATCAAAGCGAAGCATTTAGAGACACACGGACTGTGTAGATTACTCACCATTTTGGTAACACGTATCATATCACATCATCATCATTTCGCTTTGCACCAGTTCATTCTTAATTAACTACTTCTTAATTAACTACTACTTAATTAACTGCCATTTTATTATCTCATCTGTGTGTTTTGTGTGAATCGTCTTTCACCATCATCACGTTCTAACCATTACTAACCCTATATGTGTGGATATTTAATTAATAAACCCAATAATCGTTTGATCATTATCTAGTTTGTTAATGTATCACTCGTGCTGTCGGTGTTACATATTCACCTATAGGAACCTTTCTCTACTCAGATGAGGTTGGGGGCTTTTTCTGTTACGGGATCTAAGGGCAGAAGCTAAGGTCGTGGGGAAACAGAACTCTTTCCATAATTAATTAGAAAACCCTGTCCAGTGGAAAGCATTCGCATTCCCGTCTTCTTGTCCCTATCTCAAATAGGTCTTTATTCTTCCTTAACGAGCCAATTTCTAGAGACCTTCTACCTAATACATCATAGGCTATTCCTGGCAAAAACTACTGTCGTAGTTGCCCCAATACACACCACACGACACTATCTATCTATCTATCTATCTATCTATCTATCTATCTATCTATCTATCTATCTATCTATCTATCTATCTATCTATCTATCTATCTATCTATCTATCTATCTATCTATCTATCTAGCGGTCTGTCTATCGATCACTCCCTCCATCCATCCGTCTGTCTGTCTATCTACCTGCCCGGTTTATCCGTCAGTAATCTTTATGTTTTTTATTTTATTTTAATGAAGAAAAATATCCCGTTCAACCTCTGATGGGTTATAATTAGGATATATATTGTGTTCAATTCCAAATAATATGAAAAACTGCCGATATGAGAAAGTGGCATCACATTTGTCAAATCACTGTAAATAGGGACAATCAAAATTGTGCTTGTAAGCTCTTAACCTCTGATTTACTCGTCCCTACATTTATTAGATTTTTGTCCCGCCCGCCTTTACCCCGCTTTGTCTTTCTTTCTATCACATGCAATAGGGCAAATACACACAAGTATGCCCACATCTCTTAACACGCAGAGATCTCAACAACAACAACAAAAATCGCTGAGAACATTACTGTATCTAGTCCAGAATTTATATTATATTAGTGTATTTTCTGGTCACCTGATACATATACGTTGTTGACCCTCGTGAACTCACCTTTGACCCTGAGCTATGGCATGTTTTTGGAAACGCAACGAAGGAAGTAACGCATTCAACATAAATACACAAATATACAGGCCTTAGGGTCGTCTGCATACTTTCAGCAGTGTCCTCAAAAAAGTAACATTGTAAGTAATGACAGTTGTTTGGCATATTGTATATGTGTGTGTTTTGTTTTGTTTTGTTTTAATATATTGACCAACCTTTGATCGGTTATAATTAAGCTAAATAGGCCCTACAGGTATACCTCGGAGATATTGCGGGTTCGGTTTCAGACCACCGCAATAAAGCGAATATCGCAATAAAGCGGGTCACACCCATTTTTTTTGGCTTCCCAGTGCATATAAAAGCCTAACATCATGTTTACACTATGTCTATTAAGTGCGCAATAGCGCTAGGTCTAAAAAAAAAAAAAAAAAAAAAACCAATGTAGCCTACTGTAAAATTAAAAATAGGCCTACTTTATTGATTAAAAAAAAATGCTAATCTTCATCATCTGATCCTTCAGCGAATCGTAATCTTTTTGCTGGTGGAGAGTCAAAATCTATCGGAAGAAGAAGGCACGTTCTAATAAATGAACATGGACAATTTGAAAAAAAGAAAGCGCAATATCTGTGAAGCGCAATTAAGCGAGGTATGCCTGTAGTGTCTGTATGAACAGATGTTGAGAATGGATAGACCTGGTTTTTTTTTTTAAATTAATTAATGAAAAATATCCCGTTCAACCTCTGATGAGTTATAATTAGGATTTATTTTGTTTTCAATTCCAAACAATATGAACAACTGCCGATATGAGAAAGTGGCATCACACTTGTCAAATCATTGTAAACAGGGAAAATCACAACTATCAATTATGCCTAGGCCTATATGTTTAAAAAAAAAAAAAAACGAACAAAATCAAGAAGAAACTCTGAACAAGAATAATATTAAAGTGGAGGGGTGTAAAGACCTGGTGGTTCCAGTTATATAACTGACTTTAACAGATATTAAATTGACTTTCATCTGCTAAAAGTCATATGCATTGTAAGAACAGCATCAGACCTTCACATTCCCAAACACTATATATTAACCCTTGTTCGTGTTAAATATTGTTTGACTATATTATGCAGTTCCCTAGGTCTGTCTATTCTTAACACCTCTTCTATATTTATAGGTAAGTTTGATGCCTGCAAATAATCTAATATTGGTATTCTCATTTGTTCATACCTCTTACATTTTAACAAGAAATGTTCTACATTATTGTCTTGAAGACATCCTGTACAGTAAGGTTCTTCTATTCTAAAATAGCCTTTTCCCAGCTGTAGTCTGAGAAGTTTCTTATTACAGGGAATTTTCAATTCCCTAGATATCTGACATTTTCTTGTTGGAGCCTTGAACATCTTATATGCATGTCTTCCTTTCAGATTTTTTATCCCACTCTGCTTTCCATTCATCTGTTATCAAATCTTTAATTAAGCTCTTAATCTCTGATTTACTCATCCCTACATTTATTAGATTTTTATCAGATCTACCTTTCTTGGCTTCTTTATCTGCCTTTTCATTTCCCTCTATACCAACATGTGAAGGTATCCAAGCAATTAAGACTGAACATCCACTGGAACATATGTATGTAGTAACCTGAAATATATCCTCTGCTATATCAGGTCTACTAGATAGACCTAGAAAATAGCACAGTATAGTAAAACAGTGTATAACAAGAACTAAAGTTAATATATAAGGATAAAATGATGGTGTGAGGATAAGGGGTAATCTGATCGAGTGCTCATGTGGATAATGGCAGATAATTGGTGGATTTAGTGTAATCTCAAACACCCCTGGGCTTTTTCACCTTGGTAACCACAGGGCAGTTATGAGAGACTTTACTTTGTTTTTTTTCCCCCGTTCATTTTTTTCTGTTTGTTTGTTTTTTATTTTTATTGTTTTGTTTTGTTTTTATTTTTATTGTTTGTTTGTTTCTTGGAAAGAGTAGGTCACACAGACATACACAATTTTGGTTTTGATTTACTTTAATTGGACTGAATGGAGGGGGAACTAGGAATGGGCTGTTTTAGAATAGAAGAACCTTACTGTGCAGAGTGTCTAGAAAAAATAATATAGAGCATTTCAAGTTAAAATGTAGGATGTATGAACAACAGAGAAAGCCAGTATTAGATTATTTACAGGCATGCAATTCATCCATAACTATGGAACAAATGTTGAGAATAGATGGACCTAGAGAATTGCAAAATATAGTAAAACAGTATATAACAAGAACTAAAATTAATATATAAGGATCAATGAGGGTCTGAGGAAAAGGGGTAGTCTGATGGGGTGCTTGTATGGCTGATGGCATATAATTGGTGGATTTGATGTAATCTCTGACACACATGGGCTTTCTTACCCCTTTTCACCTTGTTAGTAACATGGCAGTCATGAGAGACTTCATTTTAGTTTGTTTTTGTTTGTTTATTATGTTTTTTTTTATTGTTTGTTTGTTTCTTGGAAAGGGGAGGTCACACACAAACACATTCACACAAATTTGGTTTTGATTTACTCTATTTGCACTGAATGGTGGGGGAAGACGGTACTATATTTGGGTATTAGAAATCTGACTTTATTTTCGTGAATTAGTACACCATATGTACTAATTCTAACCCATGAAGGGTTGAACAAGATACTTTATTTTAAAAATGGGGGGGGGGGGGGGGGGGGGGTGTGGGGGGTAGGGGAGAAGTTACTATGTCTTGAATTTATTACACTATATATCCTAATTATAACCCATCAAGGGTTGAACGTGATACTTTGTTTTAAAAAAAACAGTCTGTATGCCCAAATAATATGTTCAGTTGCCGATATGCGAACAATGTTCAGTTGCCGATAAGCGAACGTGGCACGGTATTTCCTTTTTTTTTTTTTTAAAGACAAAGTGTCCTATTCAGCCATTGATGGGTTATAATTAGGATATAAAATGTAGTAAATTCAAGATAATAAAATCTGATTTCCCATATCTAAATATAGTATCTTTTCCTCCCTCCACTCAGTCCATTACTTAGTCGTTCCTCTTCTACCGTAAGGTGTAGAGGTTTGTAAGAGAGAGCGCCATACTATTCTATCGGCTGTCTTCCTCCTGGCTTGGTTCTATTCTAGACCTCGGTCCTTCAAAGATTGTCTAATGTTGTCCTCCCAGTGGACTTTGGGTCGTCCTGGAGGTCTGGATCCCTGGCTCTTAGTTTCCCATGCTTGCCATGGCAGCCGATCTTCTCCCTTTCTGCAGACATGGCCAAACCATCTTAGTTGGGACTGTTCTACTTGGGTCTGCAGGGGCTGGGTTTTTAGGCCTTGACGTATCGTTTTGGTTGCGGACCATGTCTCTTCTTGTTACTTCAACCACCTTCCTCAGATACCTCATTTCTGAGGTTTGGATCTGGCTTTTGTGGGTTGTAGTCATTTCCCATGACTCGTGTCCATACGTCAAGACTGGGACATAGGTGGAGCGGTATACAGCCATCTTTCCAACTGCTCTTTTGCTGAGGAATCCTCAATTTTTGGCTTGAAAAAGTCTCCCAGCTGCTGCTCTTCGGGTAGCCAACTCTTCTTTGATGCCTCCCTTCCGGTCTATGACAGCTCCACGGTATTTAAAGAGGTTGACCTGCTCCAGGACCTGTTCTCCTAGCTTAATCTGATGTCTTCTTTCCTCTTGTGATATCACCATGGTTTTTGTTTTCGAGCTGCTTATGATCATCCCTCTCTTCTCCAGCTCTTCCTTACAGACTTGCAGGTTGGATTGAAGATGTGCCTCTGATTTAGCAATCAGGGCAACATCATCAGCAAATTCCAGCTCTGAAATACAGACCTGTCTCATCTTCCAGTACCCCACTGAATACTTTCCTGTCTTCTCCTTACATGCCTTGATGACATCGTCTATGAGGAGTATGAAAAGATAAGGTGACAGGTAATCTCTGTTTTTAAAAAAAATAATGAGAGAAAGGATAACTATGAAGAGAACATTTTTTTTAAAAATGGGCCTGTCATGGGGAAAAAAATTAATAAAACCGGAAAGGAGAAAGGTAGGAACATGGGAGAAGTATCCACAAATAAAATACAGTGAACATGCAAGTGGCAGACTGGTTAGAGTACTTGCTTCTCAAGGCAAGAAAAGACTTGGCTTGAAACCAGGCTGCATCACACTGCAGTCTACCCAGCTGTAAAAATGGGTTCCTGACTCTGCTGTAGAGTAAGGGGAGGCAAAGGCAGCAAAGAAAAGAATTATCACAGAGCCTCATAAAGCTAAGACATAGTATAAATGAAGTCTGTAACACTTAATTCCAGTACGACAGTAGAGTATCTGCTTAGGGACTACCTTTACCATTTTTGTTTTTCAAACCTGGAGAACTATTCTTGATGTATATATAAATGCAAGAAATGATAACAAGGTTGAACTTGAAGAAACACCACTAAAAGATGTAGAATCGTACACATATCTTGGAAGTAATATAGACAAAGTTGGAGCGACAGACAGTGATATCAAAATAAGAATACAAAAAGCAAGAGGAGCTTTCATTGCATTGGGAAACATATGGAGAACAAGAGAAATCAAGTCCAACACGAAAATAAGAATCTTCAACTCACATGTGAAGTCAGTCCTATTGTATGGCTCTGAGACATGGAGAACAACAAAAACAACAACCAAAAAGCTACAGACTTTTATAAACGAGTGCTTGCGTAGAATAGAAGGACTGAAATGGTATGACAAAGTCACAAATGTGGAATTGATGACAAGAACCAGACAAGTGCCAGTGGAACAAGAGTTGAGAAGAAGACGTTGGCGATGGATAGGACACACATTGAGGAAACCTGTTGATAGCATTACAAGGCAGTCCTTGTTCTGGAATCCACAGGGAAAGAGAGGCAGAGGTAGACCAAAAAACACATGGAAAAGAGAGCTGGAAACAGAGGTGAAAATGATGAGGAAAACATGGAAAGAACTTGAGCAGATGGCACAGGACAGGAAGACTTTGCACGTGTTTGTTGAAGACCTATGCTCCTTGGGGAGCTAAAGGGTATTGAATGGAATATATAATTTATCAACATTTTCAGTCCTCTCACTATGACTCAGATTACCATTTTATATTTACTTCTCAGAAATAAGGGACGCTATGACAGAATACTGGAAAGAACACTCAAAGGAGAGGTCAGTTAAAGAAATGATGTTGGACACATCAGCAGAGGAACTCACCAAGGAGGAAGTTCCAGAAATTCTCTCATACTTGCCAGACTGGACTGGGAAAACAATTTTGGAGCTTGGTGCTGGCATTGGGTAGGTTTTTCATATTGCTGTAAATCAGTGTTCTTTGTGCCTGTATTTCGATCATATTGTTTTCATTCTTTTCTTTTATCTTTCATTAGTTCATTTTTCACTATATATTTTTTTTTAGCCTATCAAACCAGTAAGGTGCTTTGTCACAAGCACAATTTATCCCAAAGACTTTTTGGTACTGGTCTAGAAAGCGGGCCCCAGACTTTTTCCGAGAAACGAAACACAATTTACGAAATGGTAAACGAAATATGTATCGTATGAGGGGGAGATAACCCAACCGTCTTGCCGTTGTTTTGCAAAGGGGGAGATAACTGTGCATACTTAGTGATACTCAGTGATTGTTGATTGTTAACTTTGATAGATATTCAGGCCCTGAAAAGGACCGTAGCTGGCAGCCGTAGCTGGCATAAAAATGCAATGTCTATTCTGGAGGCCAGTAAAGTGAAATGTCCTCAAGGATAGCTTCAAATACATTTCTAGTTGTAGGTACTCTCGACCTCCACATAAACTCGGCTAGGTAGGTTTTCAGATGTTGTCTAGCTGTACCTCGATGTTTTTTATTTCTCCACTTAGCGCTGCCCCACATTCTTTCCACTGTTTGCGTGTGTACTCCCGTGTCTGGATCAATAAAATTGTATCTGTGGTTGACTTGAAAATGAGAAAATCCAGATGCCTCGATGTCAGCGCTTCTGTACCTTCATTTCATGGCCAAGAGTACAAATTCTTTCAGCCGGCAATATGCCACGCGCTTGTAAAAATTTGACAGCGTCATTTTCAGTGCGTGGCAAGATCGATAAATTGAACTCCATGTTGATACAAAGGCGGTCGGATCGTCGAATGGGCGGTTGATACAAAAGTCGGATCGGGAGTTGTTAAATAAAAAGTCG
The DNA here is from genome assembly GCA_024509875.1 of Oreohelix idahoensis. Taxonomy (NCBI): domain Eukaryota; kingdom Metazoa; phylum Mollusca; class Gastropoda; order Stylommatophora; family Oreohelicidae; genus Oreohelix; species Oreohelix idahoensis. The sequence continues at coordinate 276,049 of JAMPIV010015061.1, forward strand.
GATTCGCGTTTTCAAAAACCTGAACTTCCGGGGCCCGCTTTCTAGACCAGTACCGACTTTTTTTGTAATCACTCATCTCCATTCTATTTTTTTTTTAAATCTTATTCTTCTCCATCTAGTTTTAGGTCTTCTTCATCTAGTGTTACTGTCTGTCCATCTTTTCTGTCGTCGCCTATTTATTTGTCTCTCTTAGTTTGTTTCGTTTTGTTGTTACCCAAACTTCAATCATTTACAATCTTCACAGTTGTTGTCATATCTTTGCCTTACCTGCGCAATGGTTCCCTTGCTACCATTACAATTATCTACACAGTTTTTATCTTTAAAAAAAAAACCAAAAAAAAAAAAAAAAAAGATCATCCATGTTCCAAAAAACTGTGGGAAACCTTCATTTAATATATACTGACTTTACCTGTCTGTTATTCTCCATTCACTAATACAAATATTACTGTATATGTTCTTAACTTTTGTACTTTGTTTACAGCAAATTATATAATTATTTATCACTCATACTGTTGGCAATTGTCCCTCCTTGGACATTTGACTGTTTTCCTAAATTGTTCTGCTGAAGTGTATCATTTATGATCAGATGCCTGGCAAAGGGGCGACCGACCCCAACCAGGCGCGTCCACGGGTGGCGGATAGTGGAACGACCTCCAGATATGGTGTGTCAGCTGCGAATTAAGTCAGTATTGCTGGACAAATAAGCAGTCACGGACACCATTAGACCTTTTACATCTTTGCAATGAAAGCAAATGTCATTCCATTCAAGCAAATTGAACAAGTTCTCTGGGTCTATGAACGAAATAGATATCGGAGTAGTATTGCTAAAAGATTCCATTCCTCTGAGTCCGCGAACCCAAACGGCGATGTCCTCCCAGTAGGACGGGGAGGGGTAACAAGTGGCACTGATACCCCCACTGAAATCCCCCATGTGTCCTATGACGGTTGCATCAAGCGAGTAAGAGCCGCTATAAGCTCTAGCCACGGGGAAGGTAAACCTCGGTAAACAAACCAACCTGCTGCCTTGCAGCTACCACCGGGAGATGGAAAGGCTATGGGAGACAACCCTGAACAACACACACAACCCGGCCTGCCGAAGACGGAGTGTGTTAGCTATGGCGCAGACACCGGGAAAAATTAGGACACGCACGCTTTTGCAGAAGTTAAAGAAATGATGTTGTCATGCGACAATCTCGACTTACGTCATGGCATCGCTCCTATCAGCCGGGGAGGAGCGGAGCCGGGCCCCTAGCCTCGAAAGGGCCCACCCAAGCAACCGGTGCCTTTGCCAACCAAATGGTCGGGGGAAGGCAAAGTAGAGCAACTGACCAACCAACCCACTATCTTACAGTGGCTCAATGGAATGCAGAAGGAGTGAGGAACAAGAAACCGGAGTTACAAGAATTCCTCAGGGAAAATAACATTGATATAATCTGCATCCAAGAAACTCACCTAAAAGATACCCAATGATTCTTCATATATGGATAAGAATCCTTCCGCCAAGACAGGGCAAAAAGAACTAAGGGAGGAATCCTCACGCTGATTAAAACCTCAATCCCAGCAGTAGAGATACACAGATCTGGTGAGGACGAACTTGAATACATAACAGTCCAACTACTGCTGCCCAGTGGAGACTTGATGATCACAAACTGCTACAGCCCACCAACCACAACTCTGGAGCTACACAAAGTGAAGCTTGCAGCATCAAGACACCTCATTATGGGTGACTACAATAGCCACTCACCCAGCTGGGGCTATGAAGCAACAGATCTGAGAGGAGAAGAGGTGGAAGATTGGATGGTAGAGAATAAACTAATTCTAATAAACCAACCAGAGGATAAGCCCACCTTCTATTCCAGAGTATGGAAAACAACAAGCACACCAGATCTTGCTATGGCTACAGATGACATACATCGACTCACCACTAGAACAGTAAATAACCAACTGGGGGGAAGTGACCATGTACCAGTCATATTACAGATATCTGAGGTAAGAAGTGCAGGACAAATTAATATGTCTCCTAGCTGGAATTTCAAAAAAGCAAACTGGGGATTTTTTAAAGAACAAGTCGATAACCTCTGTCAGAACATTACTTACTCAAATAATATCAATAAAAACATTTCCATCATCAGTGAGGCAATCATCCAAGTAGCAAAGAAGTCAATTCCACGAGGTAAACGACGAGACTACAAACCATACTGGAGTGACAATCTGGGAAAACTCCATAGTGACTTAAATAAAGCACGGGAAACTATGGAGCAAAGTCCCACATTAGAGAACACCCAGAGACACAACAGCATAAAACAAGCTTTTAATGAACAAAAGAAAGCTGAAATCCAAAGGAGCTGGCACCAGAAGACCAGCAGTCTCAACATGGAAAAGGACTCAAGCAAGCTGTGGAATCTGACAAGAGTGCTAAATGAAGAAACAACAACCAGCTACTGCAAGACTGTCATCAAGGAAAACGAAAAATACCACACAGGAAAGATGGCAGCAAACATCCTGGCAGATTTCTACAAGGAAGAAAGCACCACATCACTTCCACATGCACGTATCCAAGAAGTACGTAAGGAAGTAAAAGAAAAACTGAAGCACCAAAACCCAGATACCTGCATGAAGTCATCCCTTACTTTGAGAGAACTAAATGCTGCCATAACAAAACTAAAGAACATGAAAGCTCCAGGAAAAGATGGTATCACAAATGATATGATCAAGAACCTTGGACCTGTAGCCAAGCACAAGCTCCTCCTAATCTTCAATCAATCATGGAGTACTGGAAAATTCCCAGATCGATGGCGAAAAGCAATCATTGTTCCCATCAGAAAGAAACAAAAGGAGAAAACAAGCAAGTCCAGCTACCGACCAGTTAGCCTTCTGAGCTGTCTGGGTAAGGTAATGGAAAGAATGGTGAACTCAAGATTAATGAAACATCTGGAAAAAAAACCATGTGCTTGATAACACACAGTCAGCTTTCAGGAAAAACTGCAGCACCGAAGACCAGCTGGTATATCTAGCACAGGAAATAGAAAATGCCTTTCAGGAGAAAAAGAAAGTTCTGACTCCTCCTTAAGATGCTCAACAACAAAATTGAAATGGAAAATGTTCAGCAGGATACGGGACTTTCTCCGATACCGCACAGCAAGAGTAAAACTTGACGGGAATCTGAGCCATCGCGTCACTCTTCAACAAGGTGTGCCACAAGGAGGAGTTATCTCCCCCACACTTTTTATCATATATATAAATGATATTGCAGAGAAACTGTCCGGGCATATCTCCAGGGCTCTTCATGCTGACGATTTTGCTGCCTGGTGTGCTGCTGAACATTTGCCTACTGCAAAGTTCAGGATGCAAGCAGCGCTAAATACCATCGGTAAATGGGCATCAGAGTGGGGAGTACAGATAAACCTCTCCAAGACAGTAGCAACCTGCTTCTCTCTGTCAAATCACCAAGAAACGATCAAACTGTAACTAAATGGAAGTGAGCTTCCAATCAAGGACAATCCAACATACCTGGGAGTCAAGTTGGATAAGAGACTCACCTGGAAGCCGCACATAAAAGCAGTAGAACAGAGAGCAATAAGAAAGCTCTCTATTATGAAGAAACTGGCTGGCACAAGTTGGGGGGCAAATACCAACATACTTAAAAAAGTCTATACAGGCACAGTCAGGCTTGTACTTGAATATGGCATGTCAGCCTGGGCCACGGCATCTAAAACAAACACAGAACATCTAGGGAAAGTACAAAATTCAGGCCTTAGATTAATCATTGGAGGGATGAAGACTTCTCCAATCCAGACAATGGAGAGATACACCAACATCCGCTCTCTGAATGACAGATGTGAGGAAAAGGTATTCACTCACAGTGAGAAGCTTCTACGAATGCCAAGTCATCCAATGCATGCCAAACTCCATAGTTTGACAAAGAACAGGCTGAAAAGAACCAGCTTCATAAACATCTCCAAACATCTGCATCGATGCCATGAAGACCTCCTCCCAAAACAACCTACTGAGATTGAAATGTTAATTGATTATGAGGAGCCAGACGACTGCCATGGAAATATATCTATCTTCACAGAAGTCCCTGAAATAAAAAAGAAAGGCCACCAGATCCCTCAACAACTAAAAACTTTGGCTCAAGAAATGATTGAAGAAAAGTACAACCTGAAGGAGTGGACACACGCATACACAGATGGATCCGCTGAGGGGGCAGTAAGGAACGGTGGTGGGGGCATTTTTATAAGATTCCTAAATGGAAAGATCATCCGAAAGGCCTTCCCAACTGGAAAGATCTCCTCCAATTTCAGGGCAGAAGCTATGGCACCACTGCAAGCCCTGAAAATCTTCACCAGACCCAAACAACAACCACCAGCTAAAATAGTAATCTTCACTGACTGCAGATCATTACTGGAATCAATACAAAACACCAGAAATGATAACATGATGAATGAGATCAGATCTGAGCTTAACATCATACAAAGGTCATCAACCATTGCCCTTCAGTGGTTACCCTCCCATTGTGGAATTGCTGGTAATGAGAAAGCAGATGCTCTATCAAGAAGTGGCAGTAAAATTTAACAATACAGCCATCCATTGCCGTATCGGGATGCAAAAACCATCATCCACAACAAGTACAAAAACCAGTGGAAGGAGGAAGGGGATATATACAGCAGAGATGACCCAATACACCATCTAAACAAATACCAACAGACCACAATGTTCCGCCTGAGAACCGGCCACTGCAGATTACTAGGACATCTCTATCGCCTCAAGATATCCCACACAAATGAATGCCCATGCGGAACAGGAATCCAGACCCCCAGAACACATTCTCCAGAACTGTCCAACCCATGATGAACCGCGACGTGCGACCTGGCCAAGGGGTGCTGAGCTCCAGCAGAAGCTATGGGGCTGCCGCGCCGACCTGGTAAAGACTGTGGACTTCGTCATGGCGACAGGCCTGCAGATTTAGCATGACTACAAACTGAACGCAGAAGAAGCAATGATCAGATGGAATGACAAAATGGACATTCAATGTTGTTTTCAGATTGGTATTGCAGAGCTGACCTGTCGCTGATGATACAGATGGATTTTCTTTAGATACTGATTCTGTTGTATATGATGAACAGCTAACAGCTGAAAAATTGCTGGTTTGATTTCTTACTCGTTTAGGCTGCTGATGCTGTTTTTTGTTTTGTCCTGGTATAAGAGTGAAAAAAGGAACACAAGAGTCTTTCTTTTTATAGTCATCTGTTGTCTTTATCTAGTTGGTTTTGCCTGTGTTTTTTTTAAATCTAAAATTATATGCAGTAAATTTGACGGCATTTTCCGATGTGTGTAATAAGTTATCTTTGCATATTGGCATCTTTCAGAACATCATCATTTGTCTGTTTGGCTGTTCATGAGATTCCAAATACTCTTGGTAAAAGGTTCTAGTGATCTTGATTGATTTACTGATTGCCGATAATTTGCTTCCATTAGATAACATTGGCTCTTTGTTACTGCATTGCATGTATTTAATTTTCGGGAGTGCTGTTTATGCTTGACCTGTTCTGCTGTTTACCAATGTTTCAACCAAGCATTTTTACATAAGGGCAAAAAAAAGCAGTGATAATAATCCTAAAAAAAAAAAAACTGGGAGTAAGTGAATATTATAATTATAATCAGATATAAAATATATTTATCTGAAGTTAGTGTTTTAAATATGAAGCTTTTTTATTTTTTTTTTCAGTCGATTCACTTCTGAGCTGGCCAGTACTGCAGAAAAGGTCATTGCTGTTGACTTCATGGAAGATTTCATTGAGAAAAACAAGAAGACAAACGGCCATCTTGGCAACATAGAATATATTGTTACTGATGTCACAAAGCTGGAAATACCAGCAGAGAGGTTGGTGGCATTTATATATTTGCTTACTTTAGAGGCATATGCTCTTTGTGTGAGGTGAAGAGTCATCATTATCACCATCATCACCGTTACTTATCAGCTTCTTATGGAGCACAGGCCTTCAACAATAACATGCTCATCCTTGTCCTATGCCATCTGTTCAAGGTCTTTCTGTGTCTTCTTTATCCATTTCGTGTTTCTTCTTCGTTCGTCCTGAAAAGGACGGTGGTTGCGTTGTGTCTGTTTACGCCATAGCTGTGATATCTGCACCTTTCGGTCGACACATCCGACTTCAGCACGGCATTTTTTGGGACCGGGTTTGCCTTCCCTCTGCGATCCGTACTCGCTCAGCCAGACTGCACTGCTGCAGACTGTTTCCAGGACCACCACGTGGAGGTGGAGTAGGGTCTTGGTCAGCTCTGGTTCGCTGACCCTAATGCAAGCAGTCAAGCTATGGGTCACTGACTGCATTCTCTATTGCTGCATCTTTTGGTCCCATTTCGTGTTTGACCACAGATCCTTTCTCTATGTGTTTTGTTTTGTTTGTTGATATTCCTCTATTTCTCATGCCCTGGGTATTCCAGAACAGAGTCTGCCTTGTAATGCTATCAGCTGGTTTTTCTGAATGTGTGTCCCGTCTACTTCCAGCATCTTCTCTTCAAATCTTGTTCCACTGGTATTCCTCTGGTTTTTTTCCATCATGATGAGTAAGATGGTGAAATATGTTTGTATATATGTATGTGTGAGAGAGGGAGTCTGCCTACCCATTTGTCCATTTTTATCTCTCTAACCCACCCCCTCTTCTGTGTTCAGGTAAGTGTTACCCAGGAATTTCTTTGTTATCTGACTTGCATATTAACCCACTGCTTTCTAGAGGACCGATTGACAGAGTGGTTAGAGCGCTGTTCTTTTGCAGCAGAGGTGCTGAGTTCGATTCACGGTATCGACATGCTCCAGTCTACCTAGCTGTAAATGGGTACCTGACTTTACTTCTTGAGTTAGGGAAGGAAAAGACAGTGAGGAAGGAAACTAGTCACCCCACTTCTTGATGCTGAACCTAGGATGGTGAAGTCTCTAACACTTCACTCCCACATGGCAGTATCTGCTATGGGACTACCTTTACCTTTTTTTTTTCCTAGAGGAAATTATCATTTCACGTTGGAAGGTCCAACATGAATGGCTCAGACATGAATGGCTCAGACATGAATGGCTCAGACATGAATGGCTCAGACATGAATGGCTCAGACATGAATGGCTCAGACATGAATGGCTCAGACATGAATGGCTCAGACATGAATGGCTCAGACATGAATGGCTCAGACATGAATGGCTCAGACATTAATGGCTCAGACATTAATGGCTCAGACATTAATGGCTCAGACATTAATGGCTCAGACATTAATGGAAAACCTCATTAGAAACCGCAAATCTTCAGGAACTGGGGTGGATCTGCTAAGTGGGGACATTGGATTTGGATAAGGGAGAAATACTTAAGGAAATTAGTGATTGCCTGTTTGAGCAGTGATGAGCAACCAGTATACCACAGCATATAATTGTATACAAAAGTATATGCTATGGTAAAATATTATGAAAGAATCTCATGCCTATAATTTCACAAATAATAAATATAGTTATTATCATCCACCAAGACATCACAACAAAATTATGGAACGTTATATTATGCTTGCAGCGAATTTGTAAATATTTACCATGCCCACTTATTTAAGTATTATGGTGTGCCGTGGAATTTTGAAGAACGCTTTTACTGTGCCGTGAAGTAAAAAAGGTTGCAGAGCACTGTTAGAGAATGACACTGCAATCGATGAATCAAGGCTAAGATTGCTGGAAAATTACATCAAATGTAAGACTAGCAGGGATGCATCCATTGTGTATACAACTAGTGCTTTACAGGAATAGTTATCATTCATACCCTTTGACATTTGCTGATGGAGACTGAGCACCTGTGGGTTTGCTCGAAGTGCAATGATGTCGATTCTGATTAACAATAATAATAACAATAATTTATCACATCAAGTAGTCATCTGTATAAGTTCACATGCAAGTGAAATAGCAGAAGCAAAAATGGTTTTTCAGTATTTATTCTTCTTTAATAACAAGACTACTGGGCTTCATAGATATTGATCATGCTCTTCCAAGTAGTGTTTAGTTCCTTATTCATTACTGTATATCCAGTCTGCTGGTATCACCTCTTCACTGTCTTATGTTCTTTATATACTGTGTTCTGTTTATGACTGTTTATCCATTATTTTAATGGCGACCAGTTATATTTGTGACTGTTAATCTATTTTTATAGTGTGGATTTGATCTTCTCCAACTGGCTGTTGATGTATCTGGAAGACTCAGAAGCCCAAGAGCTGATGAAGAAACAGCTGACATGGCTCAGACCTGGGGGTTTTATATTCATGAGAGAATCTTGCAGACATCAGTCAGGTAGAACTTTTATGAATGAATCGTTGCAAGAATCACATACATAAATCAGTTTCCTTTAAAGGATTTGATTTCGTGCATACATACAAATATTTAATAAGGCTAATTTCATACGTACAGAAAGTTTAGTGAGACACCACTAGGCGTGATGGCCACTGACTGCGTTGACAGTCAAGGACTCAGGATCCAAGAAGAAGATAGTTTAGTTATAGTTTAAAATACTACTACTGCTAATTATTATTTTGCCTGAAACCGTGAATAGCTTTGAACACATAGCACGGTTGCCTAGAGCTTAGTGTGGAGGATAAAACAGAGGGGAAACAGAAATATTGAATATTTGCAACAAGTAAAATTCCGTAAAAGAGAGAGTGATCACAGTTTGTAATATGAAACTAAAGAAAGTGAAGGAATTATCACCTTCTTCAAATACCTCATTTTTGAGGTTTGAAACTGGCTTTTATGGTTTGTAGTCATTGCCCACGATTCACATCCATAAGTCAAGACTGGAGCATAGGTGGAGAATAAACAGCCATCTTAGTTTTCTTGCCAATTTCTCTTTTGCTGAGGAATCCTCAACCCACTCTACTTTGATGCCTCCCTTCCAGTCTATTTCAGCACCAAGGTATTTTATATGATTGACCTGCTCCAGAGCCTGTACTACCAGCATGATCTGATGTCTTTTCTCCTCTTGAGATCACCATGGTTTTCATCTTGGAGCTGCTGATGTTCATCACCCTTTTCTCTAGCTATTTCTTCCAGACTTGTAGGTTGGATTGAAGGTGTGCCTGATTTAGCGATCATGGCCACATTATTGCAAATGCCAGCTCTGAAATACAGATTGGTCTCAATCTTCCAGTATCCCACTGAATACTTTTTTTTTTACTTTTCCTTACATGCTTTGATGATATCATTCATGAGAAGTATGAAAAGATTGGCTGACAGAAATGTGTTTCATTATATGTGTATAAAAATCTTGAGTGCATATATATTTTTTCTAGGGACACTCTATATATAATGAAATTATTTAGATAAACCTGTTTATCACGTTCACCGAGTGCCAGAACCCTACAGATCCTGAGGGCTACGAGAAGCAAAGTTCAACAAACTGCTCGACGCTGTGCAAATGACTACTGGCTCCAGCTCAGTGAGAGCATCCAGATCGCAGCGCAAACAGGCAACATTAGACAAATGTATGACGGTATAAAGAAAGCACTTGGCCCCCATAAAAGTAAGACAGCACCACTAAAAACCATCAGCGGAGAGAAGCTAACCGATAAGGGTAAGCAGATGGAGAGGTGGGTCGAGCACTACTCTGAGCTTTACGCTAGAGACAGTACCGTTACGCCTGCAGCCCTTGATGGTGTCAACAGTCTGCCAACTATGGAGGAGCTGGATGCCGAACCAACATTAGAGGAACTCAGCAAGGCCATTGATAGCTTGGCCTCTGGCAAAGCACCAGGCAGTGATGGGATTCCTCCTGATTTAATCAAATGCTGTAAGAGCACGCTATTACATCCCCTGCATAGGATGCTGTGCCAGTGCTGGGAAGAGACAACTATTCCTCAAGACATGCGAGATGCCAAGATTGTAACACTGTATAAAAATAAAGGAGACAGAAGTGATTGCAATAACTACAGAGGCATCTCTCTTCTTAGTATTGTTGGTAAGGTTTTTGCCAAAGTCATCTTAATGCGACTACACAAGTTAGCTGAGCGCATATATCCAGAGTCACAGTGTGGATTCCGAGCTGGCAGATCAACAACAGACATGATCTTCTCTCTCCGCCAGCTTCAGGAAAAATCAAGAGAGCAGAAAAGACCATTATATATCGCCTTTATAGACCTCACAAAAGCATTCGACCTGGTTAGTAGGGATGGACTCTTTAAAATCCTCCTGAAAATAGGCTGCCCTTCTAAAATGCTGGAAATGATAAAGTCATTCCATGACGGCATGAAGGGAACAGTCCAATATGCTGGAAGCACGTCACAGCCCTTTGATATACGTAGTGGCGTTAAACAAGGCTGTGTTCTGGCTCCGACCCTCTTCGGAATCTTCTTTGCCTTACTCTTGAAACATGCATTCAGAGATGCAACTGAAGGAATATGCCTTCACACTAGGTCAGATGGCCGTCTGTTTAATCTTTCAAGGCTGAAGGCAAAAACAAAAATCAGAAGGGTCACTATAAGAGACTTGTTGTTCGCTGATGATGCTGCAGTCATCACTCAAAGCCAACAGGAGCTTCAGAGCTTGATGAATCGCTTCACTAAAGCATGCAAGGACTTTGGCCTCACAATAAGTCTAAAGAAAACGAATGTGCTGAGTCAGGATGTGGGTGCTGCACCAGTTATCACTATCGATAACTATGAATTGGCAGTGGTGCACCACTTCACATACCTAGGGTCTACCATCAATGACAAACTCTCACTGGATACAGAAATCGACAGCCGCATTGGCAAAGCTGCAGCTACCTTTGCCCGCCTCACATCGCGTGTTTGGGGAAACTCTAAACTCACAATGAAGACCAAAGCTGCGGTATATAATGCCTGCGTCACCAGCACACTCCTATATGGCAGCGAGACCTGGACGACCTATGCTAAGCAAGAAAGAAGGCTCAATACCTTCCATTTGCGGTGTCTACGCCGCATCCTCGGCATCTCGTGGAAAGATAAAGTGACAAATGTCGAGGTGTTGTCACGTGCTGGCCTTCAAAGTATGTATACGCTTCTTAGACAGCGCAGACTTCGCTGGCTTGGCCATGTTCGCCGCATGGATGATGGTCGCATCCCAAAAGATATCTTCTACGGACAATTAGCAGAGGGCAAGAGAACAGTTGGGCGACCACAGCTGAGGTTCAAAGATGTGTGCAAGAGAGATATGAGGGCACTGGACATGGATCCAGCAACATGGGAGGATAAAGCTGCCGATCGCACTAAGTGGCGATGCTATTTACGGCGCCACCTCAGATTGGACAAAGAGAGGCTCACACAAGAAGCAGAGGTGAGGAGAAAACGTCGAAAGGAGCACCAGGAAAATAAGCAGCTGAGGGCTGTCACCTCAGGGGTGCATTCCCATAGTCAGTTATGACTGAAGGGGCTATTATTATTATTATTATAAACCTGTTTAAAAGATGTTCATTGTAGTCCACCTGCTTCCTCAGATTACGTTTGTAGTCTGAAGTAAAATTCTACAGTTATTAAGCTATATGAAGTATTAGGTATATTTTGCAATGTAGTTTCAACTTCTGTTAGGTGACAAGAACAGGGAAGCAAACCCTACACAGTACAGAAATCCAGAAGTGTATGAGGCATTTTACTCGTCTATTGAAATTCCTTGTGATGCCCAGAATTTTTATGGCTATGATCTTGTGTTGTCAAAGTCAGTGGACACATACGTCAAGGTATGAGAAAAACATGTGTGTAGTTTTGATTAATTTTGATGATAGATGTCAGTATTATAGCTAACTCATTTATGCAGTCAGGCATTTGTAGCTTATCTCATTTTTGGTTTGTGTAGGTAAAGCCTGAAATGATACTTAAACTAAAGGGAAGATGTTTGACGGAAAAGGAAGGATAAACAAATAGAAAATATTGATATCTTTAAAACTAAGTGTAATATATAATTAACTGTCAGAATCAAGGGGCTTACATGCTGTGACGAAAATAAATTGTTGGTTTCCAATACCATAAATAATACTTGTACAGAAACTCCTTCTGTTACAATGCTATAAAAGAAGATCCATTTCAAGAAAGCTAAAAAAAAAAAATATATATTACGCCAAATTATATTTTTAATATTTAGTTTTTAAGCTTCTTCATCATCTCAACCCGTAACCTGTCATGGGTCGTAGGGGTGCCATGGTGGAAGCATCAGCAGACACGGTCCTCCACTGCTCTCTATCCTCAGCAATGTGTACGAGTGTGGAAAAACCGTGCCCTGCCCATTCTTTGATGTTATCAGCCCAGGATTTTCTTTGCCTTCCTCTTCTCCATTTACCTTCAACTGTTCCTTGGAGGATCGTTTTCGAAAGGGAGTCATGACGAGTTACATGCCCAAACCAGGCAAGCTTTCAACGTTTCACTACTGACAAAAGTGGTTCTTGGTGGCCTGCATAGGTGTTTATTTTCTCTCTAACATAGACATTTGTTTTGTGCTCTTTATAGCAAATGCGCAAAATTCTTCTATAACATTTATACTCGAAAGCCTGAATCCTTCGCTCCGTATCTGCAGTGAGTGTCCAGCCCTCACACCTATACAAGAGAATAGATAATACAAGTGATTTGTATAATTTGATCTTCACAGGAAAACGGATGTTACTTTTCCAAATCACATTCAGCCTTGTCATGGCAGCTGAGGCCATCTCAAGTCTTGTCTTGATTTCTTTACTTGATCTTCCATCACTACATATAGTAGACCCCAGATATTTAAAGGTGTTAACTTCTTCTAACGTTTTCCCAATTAACGTAATGTTGGTCGGAACATGTTTCATATGGCTATTCACCAATATCTTGCTTTTTTCTATATTAATTTCCATCCCATACGTTCTTGTTACTTTCTCCAGTCTAGAGGTAAGGTCTTGAAGTTCTGATTCTGTTCCAGCTCTAAGATCGATATCATCGGCAAAACGTAGATTGCAAAGAGGTTGGCCTCCAATCAATATGGTTGTTTTATAATCGTAGAGAGCCTCCTGCATAATATGTTCTAGAAATATATTAAAGAGCACTGGGGACAGGATACATCCCTGATGAACTCCTACAGTTGTTTTGAAAAATTCTCCAATGTCATTGCTTGCAAAAACAGCACTGCTTGCGTCCTTATATAGTGCTTCAATGATATCTATGATGTTGGTGTCAAAATTGAATTTTCTCATTATTTGCCATAAGCCTTCAAGCCAGACTCGATTGAAGGCTTTTGTGAAATCGATGAAGTTATGGTATAAATCGCGTTGATGCTGGAGATGTTTTTCGATCAGTAATCTAATATTGAAGATTTGTTCTGAGGTACTTCTTTTTGGTCTAAAGCCAGCCTGTTCCTTGGACAAGATTTCTTCTGATTTCTGTTTTATTCTGTTCAAAAGTATCCTTAACATCACTTTACTTGGATGACTAATAAGGTTAATGGTTCTGTAATTCTTGCACATTTTTAGATTTCCTTTCTTTGGAAGCGGTATTACTAATGACTGCGCCCACTCTTTTGGCCATTTTTTAGTACTCCATATCTTCTGGCAAATTGTTGTCATGATTTTTACTATATCTGGTCCTCCATATTTCAAGAGGTCTGCTGGGATATTATTTACACCCGGTGACTTCCCTCCTTTCATCGAACATATAGCCTCTTCCACTTCTTCCCATAATATTGCTGCATTTCCGAGTTCCCTGTTTTCACACTTAATGTTGTTTAATATGCTATAGTCAGTGTCGAGTTTACAGTTATATAATTCTTTACAATATTCTGTCCACCTCATTACAGCTGTCTTTTCATTGAGCAGAGCCCCATTGCTATCTTCTATGACAGTTACCCTGGGCTGTTGGGGTTTTGATAGTCTTCTTAATGTGTCAAAAGCTGCCTTGCTGTTACCTTTTATTAGCCCCGTATTAATGGACTCTCATTGAATCAGCAACAGAAATACTTGGTAAAAGAAAGAAAATAAACAAACCATGGGTTACAGATGACATTCTGAAGTTATGTGATACACGGCGGGAAATGAAAAAGGTTAAGAAAGAGGTTCCTGAAGCAGCATGGCAATACAGTATGGTGAATACAAATATTAGACAATTTTAAGCTTACAATATTAAATAATGCATACCTGATTATTTTTAAAAAGAATATTAAGAATCTTAGATTAAACTTAAAAAAATATTAGTCTTCTAAAGTAATTTTTAACCTGAAAATTTGAGTTGGCCACTTCTGATGTATAACCCATCTGACCTAGTTTTCTGTAACTTGAATATCTCAGTTGGTCACTTCTCATATGCAACTCAACTGCCCTAGTTTTCCATGTTTATTTTTCATGTCGTATCCTGCTGTTACAATCTTTTCCAGCTAAAAAACAATAGCAATCAAGTGATCTGGTTGCTGGAAAAAGTGAAGAAAAATGGTTCCATGAACCAGGGATACAGAAGTTTTCAGGAGTTCTTGGACAAACAGCAGTATTCCATGCATGGTATCCTTCTGTATGAGAAGATATTTGGTCGGACCTTTGTCAGTACAGGTGGCCTGGAAACAACTCAGGTGAGGTTTAAGTTTTATCCCACAGGTAGAAATAACATCACTGATTATAAAATGGGTGGCTTCTGTGAAACTACATTCATTCTTCATTCACTCATTGCCCTTAGAACATGATGGTGATGGATTGGACACACACTGAGAAAAACCTGTTGATAGCATTACAAGGCAGTCCTTGTTCTGGAACCCCCAGGGCAAGAGAGGCAGAGGTAGACCAAGAAGCACATGGAGAAGAGAGCTGGAAACAGAGGTGAAAATGATGAGGAGAACGTGGAAAGAACTTGAGATGATGGCACGTGACAGGAGGACTTGGCATGTGTTTGTTGAAGGCCTATGCTCCTTTGGGAGTGGAGGGTTATGAATGAATGAAAAGAAATAAGTCCAACAGAAAAAAATCAGAATTTTCATTTCAAATGTCACGTCAGTCCTTTTGTATGGCTCTGAATTAAACATGAACAACAAAAAGTACTACCAAATAAGCTACAGACTTTCATTAATGGATGCTTGCTTAGAATAGAAGGATTGAAATGGTATGATAAGATTACTGTTGTGTAACTAATGACAGAACTAGATAAGCACCAGTGGAACAAGAAATGAGAAGATACTGGAGATGGATAGGACACACACAGAGATAACCTGTTGATATCATTGCCAGACAATCCCTGTTCTGAAATCCCCAGGGTAAGAGAGATAGAGGAAGACCAAAGAATACATGGAGAAGAGAACTGGAGACAGATATGAAGGGGATGAAGAAGAAATGGAAAGACCTTAAGCTGATGGCATGGGACAGGAAGACTTGGCATGACTTTGGTGAAAGCCTATGCTCCTATGGGAGTTGAAAGGTGAAAGAATAAGAATGATCAAATTAACTCGTGTTTTAATTATCATTGTAGTTCTCATGTTTAGAAATGTCTCATTGTTTAGAAATATCTCATTGTTTAGAAATGACTCATTGTTTAGAAATGTTTTAGGGCCAGAAAGATCTTTTCTGGCAAGGCATTCTCTTGTCTTAACATGATTTGTGAAGTTAAAATCTGTGAACTAAACAGAAATATGTATCTCTCTCTCCTCCCTTTTCTTGTCCTGTTGTGCCTTTTTTTAGCTCTTTATCTCCTCTCATTTGAACTTGTTGGAGAACCATCTCCAGAACAGCCAGTCCACAGTAGCTGTCTTCTACTTTCCAGTATTAATTTACATTTTGTTACCTTTCAGTACTAATGTTAGATTACAATCCATTACCGTAACCAGTGTTTTTCCATCTTAACCAGAGTGTTTTTATATCATAACCAGAGTGTTTTTCCATCATAACCAGTGGTTTTTCCATCGTAACCAGTGTTTTTCCATCATACCCAGTGTTTTTCCATTGTAACCAGAGTGTTTTCCCATTGTAACCAGTATTTTTCCATCGTTACCAATGTTTTTCCATCGTAACCAGAGTGTTTTTCCATCGTAGGAATTTGTTGAGCTTTTGAACCTAAAGAAAGGTCAAAAGGTGTTGGATATTGGTGGTGGCATTGGAGGTAGTGCCTTTTACATGACCAAGGTAAGTTAATACTGATATAAGGTTAGTTAATACTGATATAATTTTGTTTCCCCTTTGAAATGTTTTGTTACATATAAAGTATGTCTTGTTAGGGACCATTGTCATTCTCTTTCAGCTGAGAAAGGAATTAATAGTGATCATCAGAAAGTCAAACTTTAGTGTTTGTAAGAATTAAAAGGTAGTCCCATAGAAGATACTGCCGTAGGGGAATGAAGTGTTAGAGACTTCACTATGCTAAGTGTAGCATCAAGAGGTAGGGTGACCAGTTCCCTTCCTCACTGCCTTTTCCTTCCCTAACTCAAGAGCAAAGTCAGGTACCCATTTACAGCCGGGCAGGTTGGAGTGGTGACGATACTGTGAATCAAACTTGGCACCATTGCCGCAAGAGACCAGCGCTCTAACCACTCTGTCAGTCAAACACTCTTTGTAAGAATACCAACACACAATTTGAGTTCTTTAAAATATTTGCTCTGTTGTGTAAAAAAAATGTGTCACAGTGTGAGCTTAAATTATGAACTGTAATATTGTTGGAGCATTGTATAACATTTAATAATGTATCACACCTTTGTATATAAGCATTATTTTATAAATACTATTTCTAATTCATTCATTCGTTCATTTATTCATTCATTGATTCATTTATCCATTCATGTATTTAATTCATTATTTTATTCCCTCATTCATTCATTGATTCATTTATTGATTCATTTATCCATTCATTCATGTATTTAATTCATTATTTTATTCCCTCATTCATTCGTTCATTCGTTCATTGATTCCTTCATTGATTCATTTATCCATTCATTCATGTATTTAATTCATTATTTTATTCCCTCATTCATTCGTTCATTTATTCATTCATTGATTCATTTATCCATTCATTCATGTATTTAATTCATTATTTTATTCCCTCATTCATTCGTTCATTCATTCATTGATTCATTCATTTATCCATTCATTCATGTATTTAATTCATTATTTTATTCCCTCATTCATTCGTTCATTGATTCATTCATTGATTCATTTATCCATTCATTCATGTATTTAATTCATTATTTTATTCCCTCATTCATTCGTTCATTGATTCATTCATTGATTCATTCATTGATTCATTTATCCATTCATTCATGTATTTAATTCACTATTTTATTCCCTCATTCATTCGTTCATTGATTCATTCATTGATTCATTTATCCGTTCATTCATGTATTTAATTCATTATTTTATTCCCTCACTCATTCGTTCATTGATTCATTCATTGATTCATTTATTGATTCATTTATCCATTCATTCATGTATTTAATTCACTATTTTATTCCCTCATTCATTCGTTCATTGATTCATTTATCCATTCATTCATGTATTTAATTCACTATTTTATTCCCTCATTCATTCGTTCATTTATTCATTCATTGATTCATTTATCCATTCATTCATGTATTTAATTCATTATTTTATTCCCTCATTCATATTTTCCTGGTTCCTTTCCCTCATTCATTTATTCATTAATTAATTCATTCATTTCTTCATTCATTCATTCCCTCATTCATTGATTCATTACTGTCCAGCTCCCTATGGGACAAACCTTCGAAGAGTTCATGTCAAGCCTTCCAGACTTATGCCATCCTTTCAGGTTCTTTCAGTGTCTTCTGTATCTCTATGTGTCTCCAGTTCTCTTCCTTATGTCTTTTTGGGTCTCTCTCTCTCTCTATTTCCTTTACTATGGGGAATCCAGAATGAAGACTAATAGTGCCCACTGGTTTCCTCAATGTGTAACCTTGTTCCACTGCTATTTATCTGATTATCTCCCATCAGTTCCTCAATGTGTAACCTTGTTCCACTGCTATTTATCTGGTTATCTCCCATCAGTTCCTCAATGGGTAACCTTGTTCCACTGTTACTTATCTGGTTATCTCCATCAGTTCCTCAATGGTGATCTTGTCATACCACGTTAAGCATACTGTTCTGCGCAAATACCCATTTATGAAAGTTTTTTTTCTTCTTGTGCACTGCATATCATTAAAGTTTGTTGCTGTAAACTAAATCCTTCTTTGTCTTTCTTGGCCTTACCCCATTTCACTATTTCTAGTTCTGTTATATTTTCTTCTAAGCTGTCCATCCATTTTCTTTTTGATCATCCTCATAAATAATTTTTTAAGTTTTCTCTTGTTGCTTCCATTTATTTATCATATCACTCAAGTCATATCTTATTTGATAATAGGATGTTAGTTATTACTAAGATCTTATATAGTTAGTTCTCTATAATTCCTTTTACTTTTGTTGTTGTTTAAACTCTGTTAATGATTGCTGTGATCTGAAATTATTTACATTCTTTAGAGAAGCTACTTTTACTTCCATTTCAACATGCTGAGTTCTGTATGTATAAGATGATTGAAAAGTCACCCCCAATATTTTTTACATTTTTATCTTCTCACTTGTATCGATTTCATATACATAAAACAGATGTCATGGGGCAATAACTGCCATTTGAGATTTAATTACTTAGTTGTTCCTCTTCTACCTTGAGGTGTATTCCAGAGAGAGCATCATACTATCCAATCAGCTGTCCTCCCCCTGGCCTGGTTCCAATCTAGTCCTCGGTCCTTCAGAGATTGTCTAATGTTGTCCTCACAGCAGACTCTGGGTCATCCTGGAGGTCTGGATCCCATACTTGTCGTGATAGCCAATGTTCTTCCATTCAGCAGACATGTCCAAACCATCTTAGTTGGGTCTGTTCCTCTTGGGTCTGCAGGGACTAGGATTTGAGACCTTGCGTTATCATCTGGTTGCAGACCATGTCTCTTCTTGTTACTTCTGAGGTTTGGAGCTGGCTTCTGTGGGTTGTGACCATTGCCCATGACTCGCATCTATAGGTCAAGACTGGGACATAGGTGGAGCAGCATACAGCCATCTTCATCTTCTTGCCAACTTTTACTGAGGAATCCTTCATTTATGGCCTGAAAAAGTCTCCCAGCTGCTGCTGTTTGGGTAGCCAACTCTCCAACTCATCTTTGAAACTTCCCTTTCAGTCTATGTGAGATTTAATAAATACGTTTTATTTTTTTATTTCCCAAAACAGAATAAAATGAAATAAAATATAAAATGACCAATTAAAAAACAAAATTGCTGTCATCTATGGGATTATGTGTTTATTATGAATATTATTAATGATTATTATTAAATAGAAAATGCCCAATTAAAAACGAGAGAGAGCCAAAATTGCTGTATTCTGTGGGATTATGTGTTTGTAATGATTATTATTAATGATTATTATTAAATATAAAATGCCCAATTAAAAAACAAGGGAGAGCCAAAATTGTTGTCATCTGTGGGATTATGTGTTTGTAATGATTATTATTTATGATTATTATAAAATATAAAATGGCCAATTAAAAAACAAGAGAGAGCCAAAATTGCTGTCATCTGTGGGATTATGTGTTTATTATGATTATTATTAAATATAAAATGCCCAATTAGAAAACAAGAGAGAGCCAAAATTGCTGTCATCTGGCGGATTATGTGTTGAATAGGCTGGGTCTTACATTGAGCTATATTGTTAACACATTAACTACCGCAAGCCGCTGTCAGCGGCTCACAAAATAATCACATTTGGACCGCAAGCCGCTCAGAGCGCCAATCTAATTTTAGTAATAAAACGAATGAAAAATGTACTGAAACACTCTCTGATCTGGTTCGAGATTTTAAGTTGCCACCAATCTGGAAAATTGATTGGAGTTCATAATTTTTTCGCGTTTGGTTAGTTCATCGTTGTACATCTTGTCTAACGGCTGAATAGGATAGAAACTTGTTTCAACAATTGACTGATAGATCTAGCGACATGAACAAGAGTGAAAACAGTGTGCACATTGATTGACATTGTGATTTTGATAGAGAAGGGGCGCAAGCAGTTATAATTGTGAAGATATTGCAAGTCCTCGGCCATCGGAGGGCCGTTAAATAGCAACAACTTCTATTAGAGTTACAACCGGTATTTATTGTAATAGTACATTCATTTATCTTTAAAATGACGTGTAATTCATAAAAATATGTAAACAATTACGAAAACTACAGCTTACTTTGTGCAAACACCTACAGGGTGAAAATGGGAAAAAAATTTAATTCGGCCACAGTGTGTTTTTCAATTCGGTAGTTAATGTGTTAATGTAAACAGAGTTTCTTGTCACAAAATTGCAGTTGTTAATTCTGTTGACATTAGTTCATATAAATTAGTTTGGTAGGAGTGAAGAAATAAACATTTAAAAATATGGAGTTGCTTTTCAAATCACCCTACAGATCTGCTACTTCTTCAGAACTTCCACAATTTTTGGGCGTAATTTTCAATTATTTTTGCTTACGTTAGTTTAGATTCTGAATACTTACTCCTTTCATATTTCAGAAGTTTGGCGTTCAGGTAACTATAGTTGACTTATCATCAAACATGATCCAGATTGGCTTAGAGAGAGCCAGAGAGGTCGAATGTGGTCCAGACCAGGTTGTTTTTGAAAGAGCAGATGCAACAAAGAGAGACTACTCACCATCATCATTTGATGTGGTCTACAGCAGGGACACAATTCTTCACATTCAAGATAAACTGTCTCTTTTCAAGAGATTTTTTGTGAGTTTTGTCTTCTTTATGTACTTGTTTGTCATCAGCATTTGTCATTGGGTATCATGGGGAAATTTATCTAGGTTGTTATGCATTCTGGCTTGGATGATACTTCACTTATTTCTCTTACATCTTTCAAAATATTTTTTACTCCTGAGGGCAGTCTAATCTTCTACCTTGGGGTGTAGAAGTTTGCCAGAGAGAGAGAGAAAGAGAGAGCGCCATGCTTTTCTATCGGCTTTCTTCCTTTTCTTCTTTGATCCTTAGCCGCTGACTGTCAAAGCAGTCAGTGGCCATCATGCCTGGTGGCGTCTTGTAGGGCAGCAACAAACTGCTTCCACTTTGTTCGATCTGCGGCCATCCTTCGTACAGTGTCCCAGCTCTGGTTCATTCTTTGCATCTCTGCCTCCACAGTTCTCCGCCAAGTTGTTTTTGGTCAGCCTCTCTTTCGCTTTCCTTCAGGGGTCCATAGCATAGCTGTTCTTCTGATGGCATCAGGGTCTTTTCTGAGGATGTGGCGAACCCAACTCCAGCATCTGCCAGCTGTGATGGTGTGCATGTCCTCTTGGTTACACCGAGTAAGTAGTTCTTCGTTGGTGATGGTATGCGGCCAAAAGATTAGGAGAATTTTCCTTGGGCAGGTTGTGAGGAAGGAGGACAATTTCAACATTTTCTTCTCTGTTCTCCCAAAGGAGCATAGGCCTTCAACAAACACATGCCAAGTCCTCCTCTGTTTCCACCAATTGTTTTGTGTTTACCATATTTATCTTGGTATCTGACACACTGTTTACACATATCCTTATCATCATTTTACTTAGCGCTCCTTATGGAGCTTGGAGCGACAACCGTAGCTGGTCCCTTGCAGGAAGCCTGCACCAAGCATTCACGTGCTCTTGTAGAAGTCATGTCTGTGGAAATTTATTTTACATGACGAGGTTTCCAGCCCTGTGCACAATCTCATATCATCTTGTATGAAATACCTGTATACCTATTCTGTTTTTATCACTTCAGAAACCCCAGAAACCACACAGGGCTTTTTACACATATAGGAGATCATTTTTTTGATTTATAATATGCTATTAAATTTTCAAAAAAGTATAAAGATGTGTTTCAGGCCCAACAGTTAAATCCGAATTTTCAATTCAAATGTCAAGTCAGTTGTTTTGTATGGTTCTGAAACATGGAGAACAACAAAAACAGCAACCAAATAGCTACAGACTTTCGTAAATGGATTCTAGCATAGATTAGGAGGATTGAAGTGGTTTGACAAGATGGGACCCAAAGATGCAGCAATAGAGAATGCAGTCAACGACCCATAGCTTGACTGCTTGCGTCAGCGAACCAGAGCTGACCAAGACCCTACTCCACCTCCACGTGGTGGTCCTGGAAACAGGCTGCATCACTGCAGTCTGGCTGAGAGAGTAGGGATCGAAGAGGGAAGGCAAACCCGGTCCCAAAAAATGCCGTGCTGAAGTCGGATGTATTGGCTGAAAGGCGCAGATATCGCAGCTCCGGTGTAAACAGACACAACGCAACCAACGTCCTTTTCAGGACGAACGAGGAAGAAGAAGTATGACAAGATCACTCATGTAGAACTGATGACAAGAATTAGACAAATACAGGTGAACAAGAGATGAGAAAAAGATGCTGGAGAGGACACACATTGAGAAAACTTGTTTATAGCATTAACAGGCGGTTCTTGTTCTGGAATCCCCAGAGCAAGAGGTAGAGGAAGACCAAAGAACTCATGGAGAAGAGAGCTAGAGACAGACATGAAGGGGTTGAAGAAGACATGGAAAGACCTTGAGCTGATGGTGTGGGACAGGAAGGTTTTGCATACATTTGTTCAAGGCCTGTGCTCCTTGGGAAGTTGAAAGGTGAAGAAGAAGTTTATTTGTAAAGTGACTTGTACTTATAATCCTGTGTTGATTTTGTCACAGAAATGTTTACAGCCTGGCGGCAAAGTTCTGATCTCGGACTACTGCTGCAGTCCTGATGAGCATTCAGAACAGTTCAAGGCCTATGTCAAGCAGAGAGGTTACAATCTCCTTTCACCAGCTGAATATGGCAAAGTAAGTCAGCATGTGAAGTCAGTCCTATTGTATGGCTCTGAGACATGGAGAACAACAAAAACAACAACCAAAAAGCTACAGACTTTTATAAACGGGTGCTTGCGTAGAATAGAAGGACTGAAATGGTATGACAAAGTCACAAATGTGGAATTGGTGACAAGAACCAGACAAGTGACATTGGAACAAGAGTTGAGAAGAAGACGCTGGCAATGGATAGAACACACATTGAGGAAACCTGTTGATAGCATTACAAGGCAGTCCTTGTTCTGGAATCCACAGGGAAAGAGAGGCAGAGGTAGACCAAAAAACACATGGAGAAGAGAACTGGAAACATAGGTGAAAATGATGAGGAAAACATGGAAAGAACTTGAGTGGATGGCACAGGACAGGAAGACTGGGCATGTGTTTGTTGAAGGCCTATGCTCCTTGGGGAGCTAAAGGGTGTTGAATTGAATTGAAGTCAGCATAGAAATTTACAACACTTGATGTGTCATACTACTGCTAAAGACGTTAATAACTTTAACACCCCCTTTTGCTCCACAAGGAGCCTAGGCTTTCAACAAACACAAGCCTAGTTCTCTCGTCACGTGCCATCATCTCAAGTTCTTACCATGTCTTCCTCATCATTTTCGTTTCTGTCTCCAGGTCTTTTCCCAGTTTTTGTGTGTGTCTATTTCTGCCTCACTTACCCAGAGAGTTCCAGAACAAGGGCTGCCTGGTTATGCTATCAACAGGTTTCCTCAGTATGTCCTATCCAACACCAGTATCTTCTTCTCATCTCTTGTTCCACTGGCACTTGTCTGGTTCTTGTCGTCATTTCCACATTGATGACCTTGTCGCACCATTTCAATCTTTCTGTTCTCCGCAAGCACCCTATTATAATTTGGTTGCTTTCTTTCTCATGTTCTGTATAAAGCATTGTTAGATTTATCTCTTACAATCCTTACTGCTGTATTTGTCTAATTCCTGCAGAGCTTTAGCCTGCATTGGCTTTCTTATTTCATTTATTTTATTTTTTAAAATTAAAAATGTGTCCATAATTCACCTTTCTAATTATTCTGACATGTGACTGTTTGATCTTTCATATTCTTTCTTAAACCTGTCATTCATATCTCAGGCTTCTTTGTTTCATGAAACTTTTCATTCCGCTGCTTTTTCAGATCTGTTCTACCCTCAAACTTTAATTTGCTAATCCCTCTCAATAGGTTTTAGAAGCTGCGGGCTTTATTAATGTTAGAGCTGAGGACAGAACCCAACAGTTTGCAGATATTCTAAAGACAGAAATTGCAAAAACCGAGAGCATCAAAGATGAATTTGTTACGGTAAGACGTTAAAATTTCACATTGCTTCTGTGGTTGTGTGTGTATGGGTGTGTGTATATGTATGTTTTTTATTGTTTTATTTTGTGCTGGAAGTTTTCTACCAATGTATGCATGACTAATTTTCCGATTGTTAAAAATAAGTTTAGTTTTGTCCTATTTCCAGTCCAGACAAAATGTCGATTATATCAGGGAACATGTCCAGACATGCCAAGTTTAGTTCCCTGGGGGGGGGGGGGGGGGGGGGGGGGTGGGGGGGGGGGGGGGGGGGGGGGGTTGGGGGGGGGGTGGGGGGTGGGTGGGATGGGGGGGGGGGGGGGGGGGGGGTGTCTTAAAGAAGACAAAAGAAAGAATAGGACTACTGCTACTTCAGACAATTCATAAGAGGCGACTAATATGAGGTATGGCAGACGCCATCGTCATGTCAAAAAAATGACTACATAAATCAGTGCTGCAAGGAGCACATGATTGCTTTAGTGCAGACTTTCTACAAGGGAGCCATCTGCAGTGGTGGTTCCATGCTTTTTAAAGAGCTAGCAGTGGTGATCCATGCTCCTTAAAGAGCTAGCAGTGGTGATCCATGCTCCTTAAAGAGCTAAAAAAAAGGAAATGATGATGATGCCCAAATATGAACGACCTTTCAGTTTCAGATTTGTGGTGAAAGTTATTTCCTTTTGTTAGTTTCTAGCCTTCACATATTGACTCCAAGACTGCTGCCACCATGTCTTCTTTATTCTAATTAATGACTGTTGTACTTAGCATCCTATTGACAAAGTGGTTAAAGCATTGGTCTCTCACAACAGAGATGCCAGATTCAGTTCATGATATCACCTTGCTCGTCTACCCAGCTGTAAAGGGGTAGCTGACTTTGCTCTTGAGGAAAAAGCAGTGAGAAAGGGAACTGGTCACCCCCTCCCTTGATGCTGGACCTAGTATAGTGAAGTCTCTAACACTTCACTCACCTACGGCAGTATCTGCTATTGGACTACCTTTACTGTTGTACTACATCCACCATTCTTCACTTCTGTAATTGTATATCTCCATCACAAGTTTCTTGTTCTTCCTATCTTCCTCATTCTCTGCAGGTACCATGTCACTAAGTAAAAAATACTGTCTTGTAATATGTAGAATCGTACACATATATTGGCAGCAATATAGACAAAGTTGGAGGGACAGACAGCGATATCAAAATAAGAATACAAAAAGCAAGAGGAGCTTTCATTGCATTGGGAAATATATGGAGATCAAGAGAAATCAGATCCAACATGAAAATAAGAATCTTCAACTCAAATGTGAAGTCAGTCCTATTGTATGGCTCTGAGACATGGAGAACAACAAAGACAACAACCAAAAAGCTACAGACTTTCATAAATGGGTGCTTGCATAGAATAGGATTAAAATGGTATGACAAGGTTACCAATGTGGAACTGATGACAAGAACCAGACAAATGCCAGTGGTACAAAAGATAGAAGAAGACGATGGCGATGGATAGGACACACATTGAGGAAACCTGTTGATAGCATTACAAGGCAGTCATTGTTCTGGAACCCCCAGGGCAAGAGAGGCAGAGGTAGACCAAGAAGCACATGGAGAAGAGAGCTGGAAACAGAGGTGAAAATGATGAGGAGAACGTGGAAAGAACTTGAGATGATGGCATGTGACAGGAGGACTTGGCATGTGTTTGTTGATAGCCTATGCTCCTTTGGGAGTGGAGGGTTATGAATGAATGAATATTTTGGTATAAACAGTATTTTGTCGCACCTTCGAAAAAATCTAATAATTATTTTAAATAATTTATTGTTTGCAGTTTTAATGAAGTAATTTTATATGCCTGCCACTACGTAAGTCATTGTGTGTCTACAGCCACTCATACATTCTTTTTTTTTTTTTAAATTTAAACAGGAGTTTGATGAAGATGGTTACAATTACATTGTTGATGGATGGAAAGAGAAACTGAAGCGTGTGGAACTAGGTGACCAAAGATGGGGTTTATTTTATGGTGAAAAACCTTGAATATTCCCAGCAAGAGAAGAAAGAACTTATCAGGGATCACCACTACTTTGTCTTCCATTTGATCCATACTCTTGACTTGTTTCGATTGCTTCCAATAATCATTACAAACATTGAGGACAGAAGGGAAGCGTTTAGAGTGATACACGAGACAAATGGCAAAATCATTGTGCAGTTGGGGCCAGATGCAATAGGAAAATCAGCCTTTTTACTTTTTGTGATGGTAAATGGAAAGTAAAGGAATAAAGTAATGGGTTATTTTAATGTTTTACATTTTTATATGAAACGTGATTTAAGACAAGGTTAAATAGAGTGAGTATTACATGTCGGTGCTAAATGTTAAGTATGCAAATGTTAAGTAAGTGTTTGTTCAGGTATTCATGCACGTTTTTTTTCTTTGGATGACTGAAATATGGTGGTATAAAAGCATCCATGTGTTTCTAATAATTAAAATACAGTATGTTAAAACCATTTTATGCTACGTTCATGTAACACATAATGTATTACATCTTACACACATTGTATCACACCCATTGCTACTGTCCTATTAAAATATAGTATTAGTGCATGATTATTTTTTTTTAATCACTTGAATTATGATACAGAAGAATTAGAGAAAAAATGTATAAAAACAATTATTAAATTAGAAAAATGTATATTTTTGTAATAATTTTAGAATGTTATGTAAGCACTGGATAGAAACAGGTATATTTTTTTAAGAATTTAAATATGGTATAAGGGCATAAAGGTATAAAAACGCAAATTTTTCTAATAATTGAAACATGGGATAACAAAATATATATTAGTACAAAGAAACTTGCATATTTTTTAAATAATTTAGACATTGCTAGTGAACATTAGGGCATAGAAATGTATATTTTTGTAATAATTGGAATATGGTGTATAAGAAGTAAAAGATATAAAAGCCTGTATGTTTTCCTAATAATTCATACCACCCCTTCATCTGTGCATGGTTTGTCCACCATTTTCTCCTCTTATTGAGCATGGATCCACCATTGCAGCTGGTCACCTTCCAGGAAGTCTGAATGAAAGCATTGATATACTTTTGCTGTGATGATTTTAGAGCAATTTGTTTTTTGTGATGAGGTTGCCAAGCCCCCTTTTCAACTTTGTATTAGTTAATTCCTATGTCTGAGTGAGCAGTTAGCCTGTTCTTTCTGTCTTCTCAGATACCCCCAGAAATTTCATAGGACACTGGAGGACATAGTAAAGTATTATTTCTGGCCCAGAAATATTTTAAGTCTCAGAAAAAGGACTTGTTTCATTTACTTTTACTGTGTAGCACAGTAATGCTTTTAAAGGAGTTTTGCCGTCTTGTGGCTGTACTTAAATACAATCTGAAAGCAGACCCTGAATAAACTGAAGTAAACTTTCAGTGAAGACATTTGAAGAGCATTTGAACAAAATCATGATTTTATTAATGAATTACACATTGCACCACAATGCCAGCTACTAACTAAACTGAAATGTCATGTCTAAAACTACACCTGAGACTCAATGAGACTAAGACACACTTACTACTGGCCAGAATCCCTTTTATAAACAAACGGACAATCTAGAGGTTGTTACTAGGTCTGTTCACAATAGCCACTAACTCTTTCTAAAGTGCAGAAGACTACAGAAATTTCCTGATCACAGAAAAATCTGTAACTGAAACCTTGAAGTGATATAGCAATACAACAGTTACTTTGTTTGCACAGGCCTTGGGTTTCCTAGTTACTTTACTTGTGATTTTAACTTCCGCAAACACAGCACGGTGATGTGTATTTTAATTCTTGCTGTATTACAGAAATCAAATTACTTTTAAAATTGGTAAATATGTGTGTTCAATTTATTAAATGTTTATTTTGGCTTTTTTTAATTCAGAAGGAAAGTACACCATAATTAAAGTTGTATATAAACAAGTATACACATGTGCAACATTATTTCAGGAAACAGTGCTCATATATAGTGATATTAAAAAAAAGGTAAAGGAACCCGTTACACGCCCATTGAGGCATATTGGGAATATGGTGTTAGTATCGGCACACTAAGGGTGATGTGGTCGGCATAGTAATATACATTTGGCTAATCGTATTAAGACAACGGCAATAAAAATATGTTCTAAGATCAAGTGAGATTGCATCAAGAAGTCTGCTATGTTTCTAGTGACTAACAGAATTATTTTCAGAACTTTTACATCATACATGTTTTTAATTTGAAAACATTAAATGTTTGCATCATTTTAAGTGTTTCAGGTTGGTTCTAACTGCAAGAGTTTAATTATTTTCTCTGGATTACTGTAAAATATGTGCATTTAGAGATTTTTGTGTCTCAAATAATTTTTTGTTATATGTGGATTTTTAACATTTTATTAATGAATATGCATATCAAATAAAAGTTGTGCAATAAACGGGTGTGTATATTTTAATGTTCAGTGAAAGTCTTAAATATTTCTACCATATTTCATTCTTTTATTGACCTTTGTTTGTATTAAATAGATAATATTAAATAGCGGATACTGCCTTAAGGGAGTGAAGTGTTAGAGACTTCACTATGCTAGGTCCAGCATCGAGAGGTGGGGTGACCAGTTCCTTTCCTTGCTGCCTTTTCCTTCCCTATCTCAATGTCAGGTACCCATTTACAGCTGGGTAGACTGGAGCATGTCGGTACCATGATTTGAACCCGGCACCTTGCCGCAAGAGACCAGCGCTGTAACCACTCTGTCAATCAGACAAATCGACAACTTGTAAACTGATGAAGGAATTTCTAGAAACGTGCTTTTATTTGGTGAATTCTTAAACTGGCATTTACACCATTTTGTCACTTCCTTAATACATTTATTGATAATGTATGTATTTGACAGGATAAGTGAGATTTTAATGTTGACATTACAGCAAATGTCTCATTAAGTCATCAATAAAGTGGATATTAAAAACTGTAACAGAGCTAAACTTGATTTTAAATTCTTGTTGTTGAGCATCACCATTTTTGCTTTTATGGTTGTTGTGTTGCTAATTATTGCAAAAGCATTTAAATAAATCAGTACCTTTGACTCCCTTTAGTATAAAGACTACTGAATCACATTCATTCATGTCATTGCTGTCCTACTTTCTTCATCTCTTGCTATATGTATTCACTCCATTTGTCATTTACTTTTGTAATGTCTCTCCTGCATGTGGTCCTGGATCTTCCAATGATGCTCTTTTTCTGTGAGCTCCATGCTAAGCTTATGAGTTATGCTAAAGCTGCATTTCCTCAGTTATGCCCAGTCCACCGTATTTTCAATTTTGGTTTGTTTGTTTGTTTTTCCTATTTCATTCCTGGGTACGATGATGCCATTGTGTACATTGATGGGTCTGTAATTTGTGGTGACAAATCAGTGTGGGGCTTCTCTGCTAGAGTAAAGGGCTGAATCGTTACTGAACATAGCAGGGCTTACATGACAACAACCTCCAGCATGAGAATTGAGGTAGAAGCAGCTACTGCAGCCTTAAGGTGGTTGTCTGAGACTTCATTAACAAGGGCGGTTATTGTGTCAGACTCACAATCCATGCTTCGGAAAGTCCAAAGTGGATGGCTCTGACATGAATGGGAAAACCTCCATAGAAAGCTTGAATCTTCAGGAACTGGTGTTGTTGTTGTTGTCTAACTAGGGCTGCTGAGCTTCTCGCTCTTTAGCAGCCAATATCAAGTTGAAGACTCTTTGGTATTATCTACACTGTAGATCTATGCTTTTCCTGTGGCTTTTCTGCCATTCCGAAACTTGTAGTATTTCGTAGCTTAGAATGTCGTATCCTGATGCTGAATTTGACTTCCCATTTATTACTTTTTCTACTTCCTCTACAGCAATTTCGGAGTTTAGATATCATTTCTCCCCTACATCATTTATCTTCTTTTTTCTTAGTTCTGTTATGCGTTTTTCTCTTGTGACAGAATTCCTGTTCTCTTTTTCTGATCTTCTCTCCTCTCCGTCATTGTTGTTGTTTAACTAGGACTGCAGAGCTTCTCGCTCTTTAGCAGCCAATACCAAGACTCATTGATATTATCTACACTGTAGATCTAGGCTTTTCCTGTGGCTTTTCTGCCATTCCGAAACATGTATAAAGAGTTGAAGCCATGAGCTCCAGTTACTCCAGCTTGGCTTGCATATAAAGGATCGTCACATCTGGTCCCAAGCTAGGAGTAAGAAGTGCGTGGCATACTGTGTATTCCCCGCCATCCAAGGGGGCTCTCCAACTATGCAGAGCTGAAATACTGTACTCTGGTTCTGGGCTCTCCCAAGGAATTGTCACGTCCTGCACAGAGCCACTTCTCAGCTTCCCATGCCTATCACTGGGCGCAAAGTGAGATCCTTCTGCATGCAGTAAACCAAGTTAAAGCCAAAGAATTATGCCTGGGGCTCAAGTGACTTCTCCAAGCTTAGTGTGCAATGTTGGGTTCTCAACAAGTTTCACCACAGGGGGAATCCCTGGAAGTGTGTGGATGATTTCAAGAGACAATGAGGATGTAATTAGCCTCACAGACACAGGTGCATTTCCACTTACATATATTGTAGCATCGTGCATAGCTGGTGGTCATATAAGGATGACTCCAGATATGCCTCCATGCATACAGGAACTGGTGTGGATCTACTGTCCTGGTCATGCAGGGGTACGCGGTAATGAAATAACTGATAGACTAGCTTCAAGAGCACCCATAGAAGGTGCATTGGATATGTATAAGGGAGAGATATTGAGGGTGATTAATAATCGCCTGTTAGAGAATGACACTGCAATCGATGAATCATCAAGGCTAAGATTGCTGGAATTTGGCATCAAACATAAGACCAGCAGGGATGGACGAATGAGAGGATGTAACTGGCATACGTGCAACAGGAACAATTAGCATTCATACCCTTCGACATTTGCTGAGGGAGTGTGGCCGTATGACCTACTACCATAGCATTTATTCGTGCTAGAGACTAAAAATAATAAAATAATAGAATTATCATTCACTATTATAGAAAATAAGCAAGCAAGATTTTTTTACAAATAAAAAAAAAGAAACAAATATAAAAAAAAAAGCCTGAGACACACTGAGTACAGGGTGAAGTAAGGTGAAAATTAACTATGTCAGCTTTGACATAACCCACGCTAGTGATCGGCGGGAGTTACCATAGAGATTTGTGACGTAGATAAGAATAGCCTCACTCCCTGTAAGATAACATGATGGAATGACCAGTAAATAAATTAATAGAATAAAACTTTAACCAATGAAAAGTAGCCAGCAGCGCGCATTACTAAACCAGCTCAAAGATAATTTTCTAAAAAGTTAGTTGTACGGAGTTGAGCATTGCATGAAGACATGTTAGTGACCGTGCGAAGATGTATTCCTGGTCTGACACACAAGGTCTTGCTCCTACGTTGAGATTATTCAACAAGAAACGTAGTGCATTTCCATACTCTTCAATATTTATGCAGTTTGCAGGAAGAGATTTCCTTTATGGTGAAAATCTGTCTTTACAGATTATATATTCGTGGTACACCCACTTAAGTACATTCCAAGGAACTATACTTCTTTTTCAGCTCAGTTTTTTGTAAGAAGCCCCTGATATTTGAAACTAATGAAGCTGTTAAAGGAAGAAATAAACACTGTAGAGAGTCCTTCAAACGAAGCGCCCAACTATGAAATAATAATCACCAAGAACTTGGAGGATTTTGAAACTGTTGAGGAATTTTATAAACCACCTTGGATAGAGGTTAAGGAGGGCAGATTTATCGTACATGATGAAAAGATGCCTTGATGTAAATTCATGAAACATTGTTGAAATATTTGCCTGCTGATCTTAAACGTCTTTTGGCCAAATACCATCACTAACCAAGATCTGCTTACTCGTAGCAAGCAAGAGGACATGCACACCATCATAGCTGGCAGACGCTGGAGCTGGGTTGATCATGTCCTCAGAAGAGACCCCGATGCCATCACAAGAACAGCTATGCTTTGGACCGCTGAAGGAAAACAAAAGAGAGGCCGACCAAAAACAACGTGGCGGAGGACTGTGGAGGCTGAGATGCAAAGAATGAACCAGAGTTGGGGCACTGTATGAAGGATGGCCACCGACCGAGCAAAGTGGAATCAATTTGTTGTTGCCCTACAAGACGCCACTAGGCGTGATGGCCACTGACTGCTTTGACGGTCGGCGGCTAAGGATCAAAGAAGAAGAAGATCTTAAACAGTTCTGTTTTAAAATAAACTTCATTTTAATTGTCAAGGCTGTTGATGGATTACTTAACAGTTGGTTAAGTTAAACGATTCGTACAGATTTTGATACACAATCACCACTATTCTCTCCTACTATAACATCTTATAAGAGGAATGAACGAACCTGAAACTAAATAGATTAAACCCAAGAAAGAACAACCTCTGGCAGACTTTAAGCCAGTCAAGATTTAACTTGGAATATACAAGCAGAGTAAAAAGAGTAAATATTTACTAATACACCACATGGTCACATATAAGGTGAAATGGTGCCATACTCAGTTGCACATTAAGATAAATAACATTGTCACATATAAGGTGAAATGGTGCCGTGATGGTACTGTCACAGGAGACTGAGCACCTGGGGGTTTGCCCAGAGTGCAGTGACGTCGATTCTGATCAACAATAACAACTATTTCATTCTTTTTGAGGCATGGAGTCACAACTGCACCTGGCTCCCTCCAGGGAGCCAGTATCAAAGCATTTCACCTTCTCTTGCAGTGGTGGGTGGTTTCTGTAGCAATGTAGTTTACCTCACCAGGTTACCATCCACACGCACACGTCATTTAGTCACTGCTTACGACATGCCGGAGGCAGTAGTAGTTTTATTCATCCTTTGGAGATCCCCTGGATCTACACAGGGTATCATCCCCATTTCCTGTTCTTCAAGTACCGTGCTTAGTGGCATAGGAGATCATGTCTCTCCACAACTTCTAGTCTCCAGTACTATTTACCAATTCTGCAGTTGAATTGTTTCCATGCCATGTTGTCAAATTGTCTAGTATCTTCTCTCTTTGTTGTCCTCTATCTCTATTTCCTTGATCATTCTCGTTTCCATTCCCATTTATATTGTTTTATTGGCTACTCAGCAGGTTGTTCTCCAGGGCCAACAGTATCTTTCGCGCATCCCCTCTATCCCCTTGCAGTGAATAAAGATGAGACTGTTTACGTTCCTCTCTCCTGCGCCCCTCCCTACTCTTTGTACCCCATGCCCTTCCTACCGCTCCTTGGCTACGATTTGCCCATTAGGCTGTTGTTTAGCTCTGCTTCAGATGTCATTATTCTGGACTCTCTACTGTCTCCAAATCTTTGGATCCTTCTTGAGCATCATTTTTAGGAAAACATGGATAGCCAAATATTAAAGTACAAAAAACACATGATCTCTTGATTGTCAGACTTTCATTTTGAGCATCTTTTATTTATTAAAATTTTTTATTTAAAATATCCATACTTTTAAAAGCATATAAGCATAATCAATTATGTATATGTCCATGAACATACTGCATTTGAAGCTATAAGATAAAAATATGAAGAAAATGCACGACGTGCACTTGAAGCTAGTAACTCATGTATAAAAACATAGCACAAATGCTGAAACTAAAAGCTCATCTGTAAATACATAATGCATGTGTATGAAACTAAAAGCTCATCTGTAAATACATAATGCATGTGTATGAAACTAAAAGCTCATCTGTAAATACATAATGCATGTGTATGAAACTAAAAAGCTGTGTATAAATGTAAAAATATCTGAAAATCCCCACAAAGTCAAGCTATTGGTATTTTAAATTACTAGTGTCACAGCAGAGGACTTTTCAGTGGTGAATACTTTAATAAACTCAGGTAATTTATTTGATGGAAAATTATGACGGCTTGAAGAAAGTTTGTCAGGCTCTAAGAAGTTTAGGTTTTAAGTACTTTAAAATTTACAGGTGAATTAGATAAACATGAGGATATTAACATCTCACATTAATTCATCAGGCACAAGTAAGAGGACGTGAGTAACAATGGACATAAATAGCATGAATATAGATTGAGGACATCACATGCAGATGTTACCTTTTTTCAGACAGATCCAAGAGGACATAAGTAGAAATTAATAACATAAAACACCGAGGACATCAAACTGAGACATTAATTCATCAGACACAGATAAGAGGACATACATAGAGATTTATTAGATAAACTCTGAGGACACCAGACTCAAGACATTAATTTGTTAGGCACAGACATATGGACGTAAGTAGAAGTGAATTAGGTAAACTCTGAGGACACCAGACTCAGACATTAATTTCTCAGGCACACACATGGACGTAAGTAGAAGTGAATTAGGTAAACTCTGAGGACACCAGACTCAGACATTAATTTGTCAGGCACAGACACATGGACATAAGTAGAAGTGAATTAGGTAAATTCTGAGGACACCAGACTCAGACATTAATTTGTTAGGCACAGACACATGGACGTAAGTAGAAGTGAATTAGGTAAACTCTGAGGACACCAGACTCAGAGATTAATTTGTCAGGCACAGACACATGGACGTAAGTAGAAGTGAATTAGGTAAACTCTGAGGACACCAGACTCAGACATTAATTTGTCAGGCACAGACACATGGACGTAAGTAGAAGTGAATTAGGTAAACTCTGAGGACACCAGACTCAGACATTAATTTGTCAGGCACAGACACATGGACATAAGTAGAAGTGAATTAGGTAAACTCTGAGGACACCAGACTCAGACATTAATTTGTCAGGCACAGATACATGGACATAAGTAGAAGTGAATTAGGTAAACTTTGAGGACACCAGACTCAGACATTAATTTGTCAGGCACAGACACATGGACGTAAGTAGAAGTGAATTAGGTAAACTCTGAGGACACCAGACTCAGACATTAATTTGTTAGGCACAGACAAAAAGAGAACATGAGTAACAATGAATTTAATAAACACTTAGGACACTAGCCTGAGACATTTATTCATCTGGCATAGACTTGGAATTAGCACTAAGTTATGAGGAGAGGAAGTCAAAGGGACATGGATGGTAGAGACTTGGGTAAAACTAAAGATAAAAAGGTGGAAAAAAGAAGGGGGGGGGGGGAATGCAGCTTAAGAGACATCATTCACCAGCCTTTTGTTATGCCCTTAAAGAGCTTATGGGTCAGCACTTTAATTGTGAATCAAAGCAAGCCACTATTTTTTTTAAACATTTAAAATAAATGTAAGAATCATCTATTGTCACTTGTGACCAATGGCCTTTAAACATAAAATAAATGAAAGTTTTTAAGGGCAAAAAAAACATTTGACCAATATTTTCACCTCAAAAAGGATGTTTTTAGTAATGTTTATAGACAAACTTATGTAAACTAAATTTTGTGACACATTTTAACAAACAATATAATGCACATGAAGCTAATGAGAGCATAAAATACATAAACACAAGTATTTGAAATAAGTAGATTGAAGTCAAGTACATGAAAGTATTATTCTGTCAGCTGGCTGCCTTGAGTGTATAGGCCAGAAAACCACATACTTTAGTTTAAGCATTTAAAAATTCCTTTATCTACTAACAAGCCTTTAGTTACATTAAAAATGATCTATTATGAATGTTGATATTTACCGCAACCAGACGATCCATCAAGGCCTAAAATCCCATCCGCTGCAGACCCAAATAGAACAGCCCCAACTAAGATGGTTTGGCCATGTCTGCAGAATGGGAGAAGATCGGCTACCACGACAAGCATGGGAAACAAAGAGCCAGGGATCCAGACCTCCAGGACGACCCAGAGTCCGCTGGGAGGACAACATTAGACAATCTTTGAAGGACCGAGGACTAGAATGGAACCAGGCCAGGAAGAAGACAGCTGATAGAATGGTCTGGCGCTCTCTCTTCCAAACCTCTACACCTCACGGTAGAAGGGGAACGACTAAGTAAGTAAGATATTTACTGTTTTATATAGTAAATGTTGATAGATGTAATGAGACGTGGCTGGCTGTCATACATACTCACGTTACGAACACAAGATACAAGGATCGACATGTTTAATTCGCCATCTTAGAAAACAGGAAGTCGGAAGAAGGAAAAGAAGAGCTAGCCTAAGGGCAAGTAACTCTAGTAGGAAACAAGATAAACATCGAGACATCAACAATGAAGTCATTCAATCATGAAATGATGGCAAAGAATTATGGTGTGCAATTTCTGTCTCATGTCCTCAGAACAGCACCATTTCTTCTGTGTTCAGTCTCTTCATTTACTTCCACCTTCCACCAAACAAGTAATCCCATCAACCCACACAGACACTGGAAACTATAATTAACAAAAACACACTTAGAAAAACTACGGGCAGATTACTGAATTTAATAATAAAAGACCTCTACTGAGAGTCAAATGCAGGACTTTTGCTTGGAAAGCAACTGGTCTACACACTAAACCACAGGCGTGCATTGTTATGTGTGGTTTATGTATTTTTTTGTTTCAACTATTTTAATGAGTGCCTTACTTGGTCAGTTTTGCGTTGAGTCAACAGCATTATAAGGGACACATCAAAACAATTAAAAAGGACGATGTCTCTCTCTCCATAAATAAAGGCATATCTTCAGCCTTCCTTAAATTTTTTGTCAAAAACAAACTTAAAAAGTTGGATGTGGCTTTAAACTTTCATAGTCGTTGAAGTGATGGCCCTGTACACCACACAGAGGATTTGTTACTGTTGACTTAAAAAAACATGTAGGATAGGTTCTATACATGACTGCTAGCCTGCACAGATATATACAGTTGGCACCATACATTTATGTAAATGTAGATGGCATGATACAATGTCACAAAAAAAACATTTTCAATATATCACATACAAAAACAATGCATTTATATTTTTAAAAATAGCTTGCAAGTACAGTTGCCAGGCTGCTTGTCATTAAGAAGGATTGATGTCTTAATAGATCTTGTAGATAAAACCTCTTACAGGTCTGTAACCCTTTATCCAAAATCCTCAGCTTTATTTTGGAAACCGGACTTTTTGGGTTTTCAAATGTCGCCAAGTCGTTCAAAAAGTAATCCGAATTCGCCCAAAAATAGCCGTCTATATTAAAAATAACCCAAAGTCGCCCAAAATAGTTAAAAAGTTGCCGACATTGTGATCAACAAGTACACCAACATATCCCGCCCAAAAAACTGTCGATTTTCATAATATTTCCGTTTTCGGGTGTTTGTATAAAAGATTATAGACCTGTACTGTGTTCTGGAATGAAGGGGGATAACAGCCTTAAAAATGTGCAGAAGTTATGAAATATAATGAATGTTTTGCCGATTTAAAACAGTGATAAAGTGTCATGTAATGAATCACACAATTGCCTTACAATTTTATAACAGCTGTCAAATATAATGAAGGGAGTTAACTGCCTTAGAACTATGTAACACTTTTGAAATAAAATGAAAAAGACCAATATTGTGGAGCCAGAATAACAAAATATATAATTAATTGAAATAAATATATAATATAAAACAGCCCCTCAGGTCAAAACGAAGCAGAGAAAAATAAATAACTAATAAAAGTAAGGAAATCTAAGATGGTGATATCTTGAGGAAAGCTACCATGTCGTTTTTCTTCTTTTTTTAAAGCTTGGCTCTTGTTTGCTGCCATTTTGTCTGGTTTTTTTTTTTTCTTCTGAAAAGCGCCTGCTGATGATACATTGCCTGTTTGTTCTTTGATTCTGAAAGTGTTCATTTTTCCTTTGTGTTATATTTTACCACATAAGGCCATACAATGACATGAACACCACATTAAATACTGGTTGCCTTGTGACGGACAAAGAAGCTTATGTTAGAGTATCACAGAACTGAATGCTTTATGATTAAGAAATACGTTTAGTTCATGGAATCTCAACACACAGCATGACTCTTTTCCCAAGAAAAACGTGGGTTTAGCAAAAATTCATGGAATAGAAAACTCAACATCATTCAAGCATCGACAAATGGACTCTAGGCAGAAATTTCTGATTAAGGAAAAGACTCTTTCATATAGTCATGTCCTACAAGCAGAAAAACGCTCACTTGGGTTCCTTTCAGAAGAACAATAATAAGAGAAGGAAGAACGTTGGGCCAAGCAAAAATGCGCGAACACCTAAGTGCGTTTTTATTTGTTTTTATTGTTGTTGTTTGGAAATAATTTTTTAAAATGTTCGTATGCATAAATAACTTTGTTGTTGTATATGAAACTGAAGGTAATTGGATGTACTTTACTCTTGTGCTACAAGTATAAAAGCTTTCATTGAAAAATGATTAGTTATTCAAGGTAAAATGGAAGATATGCGCTTAAAAAAATGATTAGTTATTCAAGGTAAAATGGGGGGGGGAGGAGGAGAGAGAAGGGTTCAAAAGTAGGATCCGCCCGGGTACCAAATACTTTAAGTACGTCCTTGATTGCGGACACCCTGAATTTAACTGATTTGTCTGTCGTTACTTCTCATGCAATACATTTTCATTATCTCTGGTATTTACATGCCTTGTCAAGATTGTGTTTATAAGCTTCCGCTTCTGCGTGAGAATGAAAACCTTGTTCTCGCGCACACGTAAAACATGCTTTCTTAAATATGAAAATGCCAGACCAAGGGCGCTTCGACAGCTGTGCGTTAATTAACCCCCGCAATTCCCGTGACCTCATGGCAATCATAATATAAAACTAATTACCACAGAAACAACAGCTGCAAGTGGACACGAATGCCTCGGTCCAAGGTTCCTTCAATGGGGGGCCAGTTGCCGTGATGACCCCACGCTCCATATGGAGCAAAAAAGGTAAATGAAGATTTTGTGATATCATCATATTTTACAGGTGAGCATATTTATTCAAGACTTCTGCTTGAAGTTACAGTAAATAAAAGCGAATTCATTAAAATTATAGGCTGATTTTTAGTGTAGCTGTTTCCGAAACTTAAATTGGTGCTATTGCATTGAACGGGCAACGTCATCATATAAAACAAATTCCGACATAAACCACTAGGGCAA
Organism: Oreohelix idahoensis; assembly: GCA_024509875.1. Taxonomy (NCBI): domain Eukaryota; kingdom Metazoa; phylum Mollusca; class Gastropoda; order Stylommatophora; family Oreohelicidae; genus Oreohelix; species Oreohelix idahoensis. The sequence goes on from JAMPIV010015061.1 coordinate 315,170, forward strand.
GAGCACACGAATGCTATGGTGCAGGCTTCCCGCTAGGGACCAATTGTAGTGGTTGTTCTATGCTCCATAAGGAGCGAAAGGGTAAATAATTATGATACGTCGTTGTTTGCGAATATATATATATATATATATATATATATATATATATATATATATATATATATATATATATATATATATATATATATATATATATATATATATATATATATATATATATATATATATATATAGCCATTCTTTAAGTTCAGTTAGCGTATCTCAAGCCTCATATCAAAATTAGGAAAATGGCTGTTACTTCGGCCATTACAGGCTGTGAAAATTGCGTAATGTTTCCAGAGGATCACGCAACAATAGTGAATGCAGTCAGCGACCCATAGCTTGACTGCTTGCATCAGGACCAGCGAACCAGAGCTGGTCAAGACCGTACTCCACCTCCACGTGGTGGTCCTGGAACCAGTCTGCAGCAGTGCAGTCTGGCTGAGCGAGTACGGATCGAAATGGGAAGGCAAACCCGGTCCCTAAAAAATGCCGTGCAGAAGTCGGATGTGTCGACCGAAAGGTGCAGATATCACAGCTTAGGCGCAAACAGACACAACACAACCACCGTCCTTTTCAGGGCGAACGAGGAAGAAGAAGAAGAAGATTGTGTTAGCAAATTTGAGCGGTAGCATTTCTGAATATGCCAGTTAAACGTTTACTGCACTGAGATGATAATTTGGATTACAAAACTGTTGACTTTATAACACGCCATCATTCTGAGGTCCATGTCAATCAACAGGTCTTGCGGAATAGAAACGTTTTTGTTTCTCTTGTAACATTTCTGTAATGTGGAACACTTCATCAGCCGATGGCTGTATAGTCGAGTTTGTTGTTTTTAAAACTCCCACGGGGGCTTTCTAGTCGTGTTTCGTGTTTGGTATTTCGTAAAATTACTTTTGACATTTTGTTGTCAGACGTTACTAAAGTTGAACGATTTTACTGCAATTAACCTATTCATTCCTATCTGTCAATAAAATAGGTGGAGGGGGTCATATTTATTCCTATCTGTCAATAAAATAGGTGGAGGGGGTCATATTCATTCCTATCTGTCAATAAAATAGGTGGAGGGGGTCATATTCATTCCTGTCAATAAAATAGGTGGAGGGGGTCCTATTTATTCCTGTCAATAAAATAGGTGGAGGGGGCCCTATTCATTCCTATCTGTCAATAAAATAGGTAGAGGGGGTCATATTCATTCCTGTCAATAAAATAGGTGGAGGGGGCCCTATTCATTCCTATCTGTCAATAAAATAGGTAGAGGGGGTCATATTCATTCCTGTCAATAAAATAGGTGGAGGGGGCCCTATTCATTCCAATCTGTTAAGAAAAGAGGGCGAGGCGACCATGTTCACGCCTATCTGTAAAGAAAAGATGAAGAGTAAAGCTTTTCATTACTTTATTTACGAACAAGAAGGTAGAGACGCAAAAAAGAAATAAAGTAAAATAAATTACTCAGGGCATGAAGAAAACTGAAACTGGCATCGCGTTCATGACGTGCAAATGTTTGTTGCTAGGAAGAATCATGGGCTAAGATGCTATTGGAAGTTAAAAGGCGATGCACCTTTTCTATATAATAGAATGGGCAAGATTCGACTGCAAATCTCATTTCAATGTTTGTAATGACAACGATGATGATGAAATGTTGATTTGTTATATAGCAACTCATTGGAATGGATCTTAAACTAGCTGAATGTGGAATATTTTTGAACAGAACTATAAAACATTCTGCGAATAGCTGTCATCGAAGTTAAATGGAACTGAAAATTCACAAAGTGTATTCTTTGCTGGCATTGGAATATTCAGAATTTTGACAAAAATTCACATATCGCTGGGACTTTCCTGTGCTACCACAGGTTTCCCACTTGCAGCAGATGTTGTTGCAGTGATGGGAAGAAAAAAATTCTGCGATGGAAGGAGTGGACCCATCTGACTGTCCGAATTTGGAGTCTGTGGAATGAATAGTTGGGTTTGTGAGCGTGTAGATGGCTCTATTATTGACGCCCTGAAGACCACAAACGACTAAGTTTTTTGTAAAGTGCCATGTAAAATGACTAAATGCTTGGATTAAACTTGTGGAGTTTAATCGAGTCCTGTAGCTTTTGAAGCTTGCGTCAGATCCGCCAAAGTTTTCGTCCCTACTATTCGCGTCTATACAATTTCGATTTTTTGATTCAGAAGTAGAATCGCCGATGCATGAGTTAAATTTCACGAATGCTCCATCAAGAAATGGCTCAACGGTAACGAACTCACCTACCTTCAGGCGTTTGTCGTGAGGCTTGGCACATCGAAACAAAAACGCGAAGTCTGAAAGTGTATCTACCTGGGTTAGCATAGGAACTTGAATCGTCATGGCATCGTAGCCTAGATATTTATTGAACTCTTGGGCTAATCGTTGAGCCTCGGTTGCTCTTCTCATCATGTCAGACCAGTTTCTCGCTTCTGCCACTGTATCCAGCATTGCTCGCACCACACAGAAACTGCCACGTAGAGGTCCTTCTCCGTTCATGAGGCCTTTGAAGTATGAATATGAAGCACCTTCATGGAACGGATACAGCTCGAAGCTGACAGTATACTCATCGCCTTTGCTATCTGGATCAGATGGCTGAGTCACGTTGTCTCTTTCCAGGCAAAATATTCGCATCGTGGTGAATCTTTCAGTACCCGTTTAACCTATGGAAAAAAAAAGTCGTTAGTTTAGATTGAGCACAAAAACTACCTTGCAATACTAGCCTGTTTACGTTATTTCCCCCACTTACATGGATAAACATTGATGGGAATGCAGTTTTTTATGTTGTAGCCTGTATGGGAAGAAAGCTGGAGTATATCGTGACAACAGGAAAGATTGAATAGAAAAGAGACAAAGGACGACAAAGAGAGAGAGAGAGAGAGAGAGAGAGAGAGAGAGAGGACACTGGATAGTGTGACATCATGGCATGGAAATAAGTCAACAACATAACTGATAAATAGTATTGGAGAGACAGTAAGCTGCGGAGAGGCATGGTGCTTATGCCACCAGGCGTGTGCTGTATTCTTCCACTTGGAAAAAAAAACATTGTACTCGAAATCCCCCTTGTTTTCTGCTTCGTCTGCAAATTGTAACGCTTTCACGTTGATAGTAAAGCTACCTAAATTAATCCTAACATTAATTATACTGCGTTACCAAAACGAAAGACAGATGGACAAAAGGATAGCGGGAAGGGAGAGGCAGAAAGCCGAACACTAAACACGCTTCGCGCGATACACAAATGCTGCCATCACGCGTGTAAGACTACATGCACTAACTTTTTTTTCAGACGGACAGTGATAAAATACATTACCCATCCCAGAGTTAGGTTTATAAATCATAAAAAACGCTTATTAGGAAAGATAACAATAGATGGGTTTACGGTTGAAAACATAACAGTACCCAGACAGCACATCTTCGAAACAGGAGGTAGAAAATACATATTTTGAACGCAGCCACTTAGCGCTTTTAAATTGGGATATTTGGGTTCCTTAGGGCTTGCTGACAAAGAATATGTAAAACGTTACGCAAATAGTCTAGGAATTAACAAATTATACCCAAAATAAAATAGTGAGGATGCCTGACAGCATGAAATCATTTCTGCTCATAAAATTTTTTTATAACGTGTTTGAAAAAACCTTGCGTTACAGAAATAGCCTACCATGTAAACTCCAAATTGATTGGAGCGCAACAAATGAAAGACTGACCACGATTGGTCGGGCTATAAATACTATCTTTCGTTGTTAGGGGAGACGGGGAAAGGTAACATTTTTTCAAACACTTGTCGAAACGGGGCCTCATTGGCTAGACTCGCTGATATAATCACTTAGGAGCGTTAGTTCGAAACCACTTGTTTAAATAAGCTTGATAAAGCGACAGTGCGTTGAAGCCAGCTCACATTTTTGCTAAAATAAAAGCCTGGAACATAAGCAGATGGGAATTTGTGCCAGTAAATGTGCCAGAATTCATTGCTAATCAACGTATCTGTGTTTATTTCCATGAAATTGTGGTAAGCTTGAACCATTCAGTATCTTTTAATGAAAATTGAATGTAAATTGTTAATTTATGCCTGTATATATATGTGTAGTTCAGTGGCAAACAGGAGATAAAGCCTATAATGCTCCAGCCTGAACAGAGGGTGTCGGAGGGAAGTAAAACGGCATGGAATGGCCAAATAGTACACTGACACCTGGATGATTGATTAGACAGAAATAATGCTGGAAGTGCAGAGGCGTGGTAACCATTAAGGAGGTAAATACTGGTATAAAGTATTTCAGATGAGGCTGACAGTTGGCCTAACGCTCTGAACTCAATGTTTGTGTTGTATTGTGATCAGTGTAAAAGAGAATATAAGTTAGTTATGAAGTAGAAGGTACATCCTTCTTGATTTCAGGGACCGTGGTCTTGATGGTACTGAGCAGCACCTGGTCAGAGCTTTGCTGAATCCAGAGTCGGACAGCATACTCCTTGGTCTTTTTAGCTATCAGTGAGGTGTCTCCAGAGCCCAGAGGAGAATTCGAGCAGAGGAGTCTTTTCCTGCCGCCATCACGCCAGATAAGCTGATTTGGCCAGCTGAGCTCAACATTATGTCCCCTCATCTTGAAATGACTTTGTAAAAATAACCTTAAGAGGGGAATTTACTTGTCTTAATATCAGGAACTGAGAACATCTCCAATACTAGTCCCTAAAGACAAACTATTGAAGTCATGATGACAAATACCAACAGAGCTTGAACAAAACAAAACCAGTATTACCTCATATTACCACTACACAACTGACACACATAGGATATTTTTAATAATATATGTCACTACAATATTCATATTAATAAATTCTGTATATATACTTGTAATTTAAATTGCTTGTGATTCCTGGTTCCCTTTGTAGTTGAATCAGGACACATATTCATTCATGCCAGTAATGAATACATATTGTTATTTGAAAAGTTATCAGTGACTCTTTTAAGATATCCTTATAGAGTGTTATATGTATGTGAGTGTCACAGTGTTGTCAAGAGTAGTGGATTAAATTTAATTGTTTATCTGTCTGTTGTTGTTTTGACTTACACTTCATCCTACACATACCCTAGACACATAACGTAGTCATCACACTATTGCAGAATAATTCTGACTGAGATATATAGATATGTGGTAGCAAGTAAGGTTATCTATAATACACTACTCTTAATAGATATAGATACCTTCACAGCTGATCTCAGTCAGTACACTAAGTCCCCTATAAATATTTATAACATCCCACTTCACCACATATATTGGGGTCTCGCTCTTGGGATTTTGAATCTTTCCCTATTAAAAATATTGGGGGTAATTCACTTCAGGGAATATAAGAATTAAAAGGTATCCTTGGGTGGAATTAAATAAGGTTGAGCTCACGGTGCCTGTGTTGTCCATTAAATATATTTAGAGATTAAATTGTTGGTTAGACATTGTAGAAATTTACCTGATAGACAATGGCGGACATGGCCAAGTTTCGATCTGCTGCTGTTCAGACTGCAAAAGAGTTAGGATTAGATGGGCAAGTTATGGTTGCCTATGTCACGACGGAATGTGACAAATTTATTGAACGCGAAGAAAGAAGATTAGAAAAAGAAGCCGAAAGAAGGTTAGAGGCTGAAAGGGAAATTAAGAAGTTACAATTTGAAGCTGAGGCTGAGACTAAGAGGTTGCAGATTGAGGCTGACAAAGAGGCTAAGAAATTGGAAGCAGAAAAGGAAGAGAAGAAATTAGCTGCAGAAGAAAGAAGATTGACTGCAGAAAGAGAAGAGAAGAGATTAGCTGCAGAGAGGGAAGCAGAAAAGGAGGAGAAAAGATTACAAAGGGAACATGAGTTACGACTAAGGGAGTTTGAGTTTCAAGGCCATGCTCCTGAAAATGGTGCCAGCCCCTTTGCCTCTGATGCTACGGTTACTCAGGGAGCCTCAACCTCAGCTATGAACTTTCATTTAGATCATTTTGTTGAGAAAGACGATGATATTGAGAGCTATATAAATAGGTATGAACTATTAGCTACCACGTATGGGTTAGAGAGAGAAAGGTGGAGCTTAAAGTTATCTCAGGGACTTCGTGGGGCAGCTTATGAAGTTTTTGCAAAAATGAGCAGAGGTGATCAGGAAAATTATGACATGCTAAAGCAGGCTCTTTTGTTAAGGTATGAAAAGAATGCAGAATTTTATAGGAAAAAATTTAGGAATGCTAAACTACTGTCAGGTGAAACCTATCACCAGTTCTCTGCACGAATAGAGACATACTTGGAGAAATGGACTTCTCTGGGGAAAACCCAAGATCTTAAGGAAATGGTCCTTATAGAGCAATTAAGAGAGTCCATGGCTCCAGACCTGAGAAAGTTTCTCATGGAACAAGGTGCAGAGAGGCTGGGTGAGTTGCTAAATGTTGCTGAAAGGTATCAAGCAGCTCAAGCAGAGGTAACAGGTAATAAAGAAACAAGTGGATAACTTTAGGGCACCACAGAACTTTAATAAATTTGATCCTAGGGATCAAAATAAAGGTAAGCACCAATTTGATAGGCCACGGTATGACAATAAAAATAAATTCCCACAATTCGATGAAAGGAAATATAATGAAAGAAAATCTTTCAACCAAGGAAAAAGGTGGTGTAAGAATTGTCAGATGGACAATCATGACACTGACCGTTGCAGAAGGAAACCTGTGTATATGGCAACCCTTCAGGTCAGGTCGACCTCAAGACAGGAGGAGGATATTATGTTAGATACCACTCCAGAAGAGATGAGGAAGGCACAGGCTGGGGATAAAACACTCAAGCCTTGTTTAAGAAAATTGTCAACTTGTCATACAACTCCAGGCAAGGGAGATTTTTACATGAAAAACAAGTTGATGTATAGGAAGACTGGAGCTAGATCCAAAGGTCACGGACAGCTGGTTCTTCCAAAAAGATATAGGGCAGACTTAATAAGGAGCCTACATGTGAAACCAGATGGGGACCATGAGAAGATAGGTACCATCATTCAAAAGGTGGCTCACAATTATTATTGGCCCAAAGCAAGATGGGACATTGAGAATTTTGTAGAAAGGTGTAGCATAGCACATGAGGGAACACCCACAAGTGGGAACATGGATCAGGACCTGGACACGCCACGGGGCAAAATTAGGCCTGATAATAAAAAGAAATATAGATTTGATAAAGTGGACCAAATGGAATGGGAAGCCCCTTTTCACGGACAAGCTTCACTTAACTGTTTTACAATGGCCACTATGCGGAGAGTGCAAAAAGATGTCTTACCCCAGGATAAGCCGAAAATCCCTCAATCGGACTTAAACAAACTGGAGGAAGAGGATGTAGAGGAAATCTCTCATCAAGAATTTTAAGTGGGGAGAAAGCCCCAAAAGAAAAATTGGTAGCGGTCGTTTTGTGAATGATAATTCTGGGAGGAAAAATCGTCACTATAAAGCTTCGAGTGGAAGAGACCATACCGGTGCATGGACAAATAGGTCCACACAATTAAAGGTCCATATGTAGCTTTGTTAAGAACGTGGACTGATGAAAAGGCAGAGGAAAACATTACATCTTCATACCAATATGTGAATGAGCTGACCACTCGGTTAAAAACTGGCTGGAAACTTGCCAATGAAAATTTGAAACAAGCCAGGAAGAAACATGCTGCCTATTATAACAGGAAGGCGAAGGACAGAAATTTGGCTGTGGGAGAGAAAGTACTGCTTCTTTTGCCTGGGAGTCAGAATAAGTTACAAATTGGATGGCAGGGTCCATATACAGTTCTAGAGAAGGTGTCTAGAACAAATTATAAGATAGATAAGAAGGGGAAAGAAAAAATCTATCATGTGAATCTCCTGAAGAAATATTTGGAAAGAGAACATCAGGAAGAGACACACTTGTTGACCTTGTCCATCGCCATGGAGATGAAAAAAGGAACCACTTTCATCATTTGAATATCCATTACACCCCTGTGAGACAGCAGCACAGGTGAAAATCAGTACACATTTAACGAAAACTCAGAAAGAGAGAGTGCAACAGGTTCTAAATACTCATGCAGAGGTGTTAACAGACCGACCAGGGCATACAAACCTATTGGAATATGATATGAAACTCATAGACTCCACACCTGTCTGTATGAAACCATATTCGATTCCGTTTGCTAAGGAAAAAGCTTTGAAGGAAGAGATAGACTATCTATTGAAGGAAGGAATTATTTCGCACAGTGAGTCTTCGTATAGTTCCGGTGTTGTACTCTTAAGGAAGCCCTCTGGAGAACATAGACTCTGTATAGATTACAGGAGACTGAATGCTATTACAGAAGGACAGGTGGATCCATTGCCGGATACAAATCAGCTGTTTGCCAGACTAAATAAAGCTAAATATTTCTCAAAAGTGGATCTGAGTAAAGGATACTATCAGATTCCAGTAAAGCCTGAGGTTAGACCATACCTAGCTTTTAGTACCTCAGAAGGACACTATGAGTTTAATAGATTGCCATTTGGATTGAAGAATGCGCCTAGTGTCTTCTCTAGAATGATGAGAAAATTATTGGATCCTCTGAATAATCCCTGTATAACAAATTTTATGGATGATATCCTTATAGCAACAGAAACCTTTGAGGAACACATTGACTCTCTGAACATGCTGTTTGATCGACTTAGGGAGGCAAATTTAACAGCCCGACCAACCAAATGTTGCGTTGGATGTAAAGAATTGGAATTTTTGGGACACACAGTTTATCAGGGAAACATGACCCCTGACCCAAAGAATTTAGAGAAACTACAGAAAGCCCCGAGACCACAAACCAAGAAGGACGTGAGATCCTTTGTCTCATTATGTGGTTTCTACCAGAAGTATATCAAAAACTTTAATTCCATATGTGCACCTTTAACGGAATTGACACGTAAAGGACATCCAGATCGCATTACATGGACACCACAATGTGAAATGACTTACCAAGAATTGAAGGAAAAGCTCACAAGTAAACCCATTTTGAAATTACCTGACTTAAGTCAAGAATTCATAGTAAGGACGGATGCAAGTAATATTGGGTTAGGTGCAACTCTACTACAGAAATCAGATGCATTGGATGGGGAATTAAGCCCAGTGGCATATGCTAGCAGAAAGTTGAATAAAGCTGAAATCAACTACTCAACTAGCGAAAAAGAATGTCTTGCAGTAATATGGGCAATAAAGAAATTCAATATTTATCTATATGGGAAGGCATTTAAGTTGCAAACAGATCACAAACCTTTATCGTTTCTAGCACAGGCTAAGCATGAGAACTCTAGGTTACTCCGATGGTCTTTGCTTCTGGCTCCATATAATTTTAGCATCGAGTATATATCTGGAAAAACCAATTTGGGAGCTGATTTTTTAAGCCGCCATCCGTGTGATGAGAATCACCGTAAACCCCAGAAATAATAATAAATTTCTCTATGTGTATATAGAATAAAGGACTGACATATAATGTCTGTTTTAAGAGGGGAGGTGTCGTGGAATATTCTAATCCACATATATAAATTATCAAGTAAATATAAAGCCTAATAAATACATAAAATTAATAAAGAGAAGAGCAATGGAAAAATAACAGTGCTGTCACAAGGAATGTACTCGAAATCCCCCTTGTTTTCTGCTTCGTCTGCAAATTGTAACGCTTTCACGTTGATAGTAAAGCTTACTGTATTATTACCCGCCTTCTTCAATGAAACGTGTGCTGTATTTCTTGGAAAAAACATTGAGAGGCCCTGCGTAATGACCTAAATTAATCCTAACATTAATTATACTGCGTTACCAAAACGAAAGACAGATGGACAAAAGGATAGCGGGAAGGGAGAGGCAGAAAGCCGAACACTAAACACGCTTCGCGCGATACACAAATGCTGCCATCACGCGTGTAAGACTACATGCACTAACTTTTTTTTCAGACGGACAGTGATAAAATACATTACCCATCCCAGAGTTAGGTTTATAAATCATAAAAAACGCTTATTAGGAAAGATAACAATAGATGGGTTTACGGTTGAAAACATAACAGTACCCAGACAGCACATCTTCGAAACAGGAGGTAGAAAATACATATTTTGAACGCAGCCACTTAGCGCTTTTAAATTGGGATATTTGGGTTCCTTAGGGCTTGCTGACAAAGAATATGTAAAACGTTACGCAAATAGTCTAGGAATTAACAAATTATACCCAAAATAAAATAGTGAGGATGCCTGACAGCATGAAATCATTTCTGCTCATAAAATTTTTTTATAACGTGTTTGAAAAAACCTTGCGTTACAGAAATAGCCTACCATGTAAACTCCAAATTGATTGGAGCGCAACAAATGAAAGACTGACCACGATTGGTCGGGCTATAAATACTATCTTTCGTTGTTAGGGGAGACGGGGAAAGGTAACATTTTTTCAAACACTTGTCGAAACGGGGCCTCATTGGCTAGACTCGCTGATATAATCACTTAGGAGCGTTAGTTCGAAACCACTTGTTTAAATAAGCTTGATAAAGCGACAGTGCGTTGAAGCCAGCTCACATTTTTGCTAAAATAAAAGCCTGGAACATAAGCAGATGGGAATTTGTGCCAGTAAATGTGCCAGAATTCATTGCTAATCAACGTATCTGTGTTTATTTCCATGAAATTGTGGTAAGCTTGAACCATTCAGTATCTTTTAATGAAAATTGAATGTAAATTGTTAATTTATGCCTGTATATATATATGTGTAGTTCAGTGGCAAACAGGAGATAAAGCCTATAATGCTCCAGCCTGAACAGAGGGTGTCGGAGGGAAGTAAAACGGCATGGAATGGCCAAATAGTACACTGACACCTGGATGATTGATTAGACAGAAATAATGCTGGAAGTGCAGAGGCGTGGTAACCATTAAGGAGGTAAATACTGGTATAAAGTATTTCAGATGAAGCTGACAGTTGGCCTAACGCTCTGAACTCAATGTTTGTGTTGTATTGTGATCAGTGTAAAAGAGAATATAAGTTAGTTATGAAGTAGAAGGTACATCCTTCTTGATTTCAGGGACCGTGGTCTTGATGGTACTGAGCAGCACCTGGTCAGAGCTTTGCTGAATCCAGAGTCGGACAGCATACTCCTTGGTCTTTTTAGCTATCAGTGAGGTGTCTCCAGAGCCCAGAGGAGAATTCGAGCAGAGGAGTCTTTTCCTGCCGCCATCACGCCAGATAAGCTGATTTGGCCAGCTGAGCTCAACATTATGTCCCCTCATCTTGAAATGACTTTGTAAAAATAACCTTAAGAGGGGAATTTACTTGTCTTAATATCAGGAACTGAGAACATCTCCAATACTAGTCCCTAAAGACAAACTATTGAAGTCATGATGACAAATACCAACAGAGCTTGAACAAAACAAAACCAGTATTACCTCATATTACCACTACACAACTGACACACATAGGATATTTTTAATAATATATGTCACTACAATATTCATATTAATAAATTCTGTATATATACTTGTAATTTAAATTGCTTGTGATTCCTGGTTCCCTTTGTAGTTGAATCAGGACACATATTCATTCATGCCAGTAATGAATACATATTGTTATTTGAAAAGTTATCAGTGACTCTTTTAAGATATCCTTATAGAGTGTTATATGTATGTGAGTGTCACAGTGTTGTCAAGAGTAGTGGATTAAATTTAATTGTTTATCTGTCTGTTGTTGTTTTGACTTACACTTCATCCTACACATACCCTAGACACATAACGTAGTCATCACACTATTGCAGAATAATTCTGACTGAGAGGGGGTGTAGACGTTTGCCAGAGAGAACGCAGTCCTGTCCTATCCGCGGTCTTCCTCCTGGCTTGGCTCCAGTCTAGTCCTCAGTCCTTCAGAGATTATCTAATGTTATCCTTCCAGCGAACTCTGGGTCGTCCTGGAGGTCTGGATCCCTGGCTCTTGGTTTCCTATATTTGTCGTGGTATCCGATCCTCTATTCTGCTCTTTTTCTTCCTCATGCTCTATTTAAAACAAATAAACACTGTCCACGAAGCACTACTTTTGTGGTGCCTAGTTGGCAGAGAAGATAGCAACGATTCGCTCCCGTAGCTAGGCGATAGTGTCGTTCGGAAAGTCGTGGGTTTGAGTCCCCGGTAAGCCTATCACTTCTGTTGTTTTTCTATTGTCTAAAGTTTTCTATTTCTTTATTTGTCACGAATGTCTGAAACATATCTTTATGTGTGTAATATTTATTTATTTATTTTCCATTTAAATCAAGTAGTCTACTGTTGTAGACTTGTAATGGATACTGATCGGCCTCCATTCTCACGAGATAGGCAAGAAACTTTGTTTTTCCCCGTCACCATATACTCGTATATTTGATGCAGGATGCAGTTCATTTCAAATACTTCTGCCTTTTTTTTTTTAATGTAAAACTTTTGCCTCTTTTTGGCGAGGCGCGTCCTGTTCAACCTAGTCGGTTATATTAGGGATACTTCTGCAGCAGCGTCACCAACCAGCGAATACTGAGTTGTAATCCATACTAACTCCAATTTCTTAGGGTACCATAGTATACTTGTCTACAAACATTCAACAAAAAATAATTGTAGTTACTTACTTAGTCGTTCCCCTTCTACCGTGAAGTGTAGAGGTTTGGAAGAGAGAGCGCCAGACTATTCTATCGGCTGTCTTCTTCCTGGCCTGGTTCCATTCTAGTCCTCGGTCCTTCAAAGATTGTCTAATGTTGTCCTCCCAGCGGACTTTGGGTCGTCCTCGGGGTCTGGATCCTTGGCACTTTGTTTCCCATGCTTGTCGTGGTATCCGATCTTCTCCCATTCTGCAGACATGGCCAAACCAGCTTAATTGGGACTGTTCTACTTGGGTCTGCAGGGGGTAGGATTTAAGGCCTTGACGTATCGTCTGGTTGAGTACCATGTCTCTTCTTGTTACTTCAACCACCTTCCTCAGATACCTCATATCTGAGGTTTGGATCTGGCTTTTATGGGTTGTAGTCATTGCCCATGACTCGCATCCATATGTCAAGACTGGGACATAGGTGGAGCGGTATACAGCCATCTTCGTTTTCTTACCAACCTCTCTCTTGCTGAGGAATCCTCGATTTATGGCCTGAAAAAGTCTCCCAGCTGTTGCTTTTCGAGTGGCCAACTCTTCTTTGATGCCTCCCTTTCGGTCTATAATAGCTCCGAGGTATTTAAAGTGGTCGACCTGCTCCAGGACCTGTTCTCCCAGCTTAATCTGATGTCTTCTTTCTTCTCGTGATATCACCATGGAATTTGTATTAGAGCTGCTTATGACCATCCCTCTCTTCTCCAGCTCTTCCTTCCAGACTTGCAGGTTGGATTGGAGATGTGCCTCTGATTTAGCAATCAGGGCAACATCATCAGCAAATGCCAGCTCCGAAATATAGACCTGTCTCATCTTCCAGTACCCCACTGAATACTTTCTTGTTCTCTCCTTACATGCCTTGATGACATCGTCCATAAGGAGTATGAAGAAGTAAGGTGATAGGATATCACCTTGTCTTACACCAGTGGTGGTCCTGAACTCTTCTGACTTATGGTTTGCTGTCCTCACATAATTTCTGCAAGACTTGTAGAAGCTCTGTATAGCATGAATCAGAGGTCCTGGAATATTCTTCCTTGCCAAACAGTCCCAAAGTTTGCTCCAGGGGACCCTGTCAAACGCCTTTTCCAGATCTATGAAACAAAGATGGATCTCACTCTTATACTCAAGGGCCTTTTCACTCAGCTGTCTGAGTGTGAAGATTAGGTCTTTCGTACTTCGGTTTGCTCGGAATCCGCACTGGACCTCATCCAATTGTGGCTCAGCTAGGCGTCGGAGTCTCTGCTCTAGGATTCTAGAGTAGATTTTACCAGGGACACTGAGAAGGGATATGCCTCTATGGTTTCCACACTGTCGATTGTCACCCTTTTTGAAAATTGGTGTTATGATGGCAATCTCCCAATCCTTTGGTATGGTCTTGTTGCACCATGCTGCCTGTAGGACCCTTAGGAGTAATAGGTCGCCTGATGCTCCCATGTACTTAACCATTTCTGGTGTTATACTATCATGCCCTGCTGCTTTGCCCATCTTGATTTTCTTCAGTGCTGCCTTCAGTTCTTCCATCTTTATGTCATCTTCATCACCATTTGTTTCATCTTCTGTGCTAGTGGTTATCCTTTCTGATGCTTGACCTTGCTCACCATCAAGGAGTTCTGAGAAATATTCTTTCCATCTTTCCATTACTTCCTTCGGGGCAGTAAGCAATTTGCCTTGCTTGTTCTTTATAAATTTGAGAGGGCATTGTTTTTCCTTCCTCATGTTCTTTAGGGTCTTATAGAACAATTTCTGGTTTTCTTGTGCATCTTTTTCTAGCTTTTCTCCAAATTCTTCCCAGACTTCTGTTTTGCTGCTAGCACTTTGTTCTTTGCTTCTGTTCTGAGTGTCACATATTCTCTATATTTTTCCATTTGTCCTGTTGTGTTTTTAGCTCCTAAGTATTGTTTCCATGCCATTTTCTTCTCTCTTATTTTCTCTTTGACTTCATCTGTCCACCAAGGTGTCCTCTTTCTCTGGTTCCCAAGTCGGGCTTCACCGCATGCTTCTGCAGCAGCTGTCTTTATGATATCCTTGAATTTAATCCAGAGGGTTTCCAAGTCATCAGGTCGTTCTTCTGTGTTGCTCACCGCTGCAGCAATAAGCCCCTGATATCTGGTCTTAATTTCTGGCTCTCTCAGCTTGTAGGTCCTAATGCTCATTTCTCCTGCTCGTTTACTTGGTTTCTTGCGTGATGTTGAGCAGTTCCTAGGCTGAGCAACTCTTTCAGTTGTTTTGTTTGATTGTTAGCAGGTAGTGATCACTTCCAATCTCTGGCCCCCTCCAGACTCTTGCATCTCGGACATATTTGAATGAGCTTCTCCGAACAATGGCATAGTCGATCACTGACTTCTCATTCTTTGTTGGTTCACATCTAGTGTATGCATGTATGCGCTTATGGGGGAACTTTGTGTTTGTAATGATCAGATTCTGCTCACTGCAGAATCTAAGGAGTCGCTTTCCATTGTCATTGAGAGTATCTTCTCCATATCTTCCAATAACTCCACCCCATCTAGCATGGTCATTTCCAACTCTGGCATTAAAATCTCCGAGCATGATAACTTCATCTAGGCAGTCATCCACTGTCCTTTGAAGCAGCTCGAAGAATTCCTCCTTGACCTCTGCTCTCTCATCCTCATTTGGCCCATACACTATGACCAGGTTGATTATGGTTTCTCCTTCTTTTAGTTTTACAGCCATAATGCGCTCCGAGACAAAGTTCCATCCCTTGATACTATCTTTTTTATTTTGGGCCACAATGCAACCCACGCCCCCTTTAGCTCTTTCAGATATGGGTACGCCACTGTAGAGCAGCGTGTTGCCATCGAGATCCATGACTCCTTGTCCTTTTTTCTTTGTTTCTGTTATAGCCAGGATTTCTAGTTTTGCTTTCCTCATCTCTTCCACCAGCTCCCCTTCCTTCCCATTTATACTTCTTGTGTTCCAAGTTCCATAAGTCGTAGTCTGTAGTCCGTCACAGTTCGTCGCCTTTAGAATCAGTCCAGTTTTCTCTCTTGTATTGCTCGTAATCGTGATTTAAAGCAAACAGGTGATTGGCCTGTTGTGCCTTTGCATGGTGGAGGGGCTGCCTCCTTACGGCCTCCATGCAGGCCGCCCTCCTCCTTTTTCATCCGGGCTTGGGACCGGCATAGGCGGAGTTATAATTGTAGTTACCAAACATAAACAGAAACTTCAAAAGCGAAATAATAAAACATATCCTGTCCATGTTTAAAACATAAAAACAATGAGATACCTAGTTCTATTTCAAAACACGGAGAACATAGTACCGGACTAAAACACGAGCATCGACTTTATAGAAAAATGATTATACGCTTTAAATTGCTTCCCTAGTTAACTTCAGTTACCTTCCCTTACATCAACTAACTCCAGACGAAAAGTTGCCGAATGATCTCGACTAAAACTTGCCTGCCTGATAACAAATGAACGCAGTGACGATGGCACTCCTTGGTTTAAAAAAAAAAAAAAAATTTTGTGGGAATTATATTGAGTCATGCTTGAATGTCGGCGTCTGTGGCCTAATGGATATGAACGCAGTTTCATAATCCAGATATACCAGGTTCGAAACCCGCTGCAAGCCGTTTGGTAGCAGATCGCTTTGTGTGGATTTTTAACAATGGTATAAGCGCCGTACCGTTCAGAAAGCAATGGCAAACTACTGAATGAAAAAATTGCCTAGAAAAATCACAAACAGCCAATAAAAGCTGGGGTTGATTGCCACGTTATGTAAAAGGATAAGCAACTAACATGCTTGAATTAATTGTCAAGTTAGTGTTTATTGCTAACTGCTTTTGGTTTTTACACGCACACACACACACACACACACTAAGTCATTCATTCATTTCCCTTTCATTGCTGCGTGTGGAGCATGGAACCACCACCACCACCACATCTGGTCCACTTGAAGGAGGCCTGCACCAAAAGTTTTCATGCGCTCTTGCAGCAGTTTTTTTCTGTAACGTTTTGTTGTACATGATGAGACTGTCAAAATTATCCACAAACCTCATTTTAATCGTTTCTTTCAACCTGTCGGGGGGGAGAAGAGAGAAAGGGGGGGGGGGGGGGGTAGTAGAAGTGATATTCTTTCATTGTTTCCTCAGAGGCTACACGGGGGCACTCATTAACAGGGTTTTGTTGTTGTTGTTTTTTAATCGGGCTTCTGATTTTTACGCTCTTTTGCAGCAATACCAAGTTGAATAGTCTTTGGTATAACTTACACTATATATCTAGGTTTTTCCTGTGGCTTTTCTGCCTTTCCGAAACGTGTTGAGTTCCAGTTTCTCCAGCTTGGCTAGCATTTAAAGGATCGTCACATCAGGTCCCAAGCTAGGAGGAAGAAGCATGTGTCATACTGTACATTCCCAGCCATCCAAGGGGGCTCTCCAATTTTGCCCAGCTAAAATACTGTGCTCTGGTTCTGTATTCTCCCAAGGAATCGTCAATATCTATTCTCCCATCTAGTCTCCAGGGGTCTCAGAGAAGCAAGGAAAGAACAGGACAACTGGTCCCTCAAGCGAGTCGCAAGCGGCGATTAATATGAAGCTTTGCATAGGGATGGCAATCTCATCATGCACAAGACATTGCGGCAGAAAACACTGATACAAAAGCATATGAATGCTTTCATGCAGGATTCCTGCAAAGGGACCAACCGCAGTGGTGTCTTCATGCTACACACGGGGCGAAACGGGACAAAGGGACCAGTTGCAGTGGTGTCTTCATGCTTCACAAGGGGCGAAACGGGACAAAGGGACCAGCTGCAGTGGTGTCTTCATGCTCCATAAGGGGCGAAATGGGACAAAGGGACCAGCTGCAGTGGTGTCTTCATGCTTCACAAGGGGCGAAACGGGACAAAGGGACCAGCTGCAGTGGTGTCTTCATGCTCCACAAGGGGCGAAACGGGACAAAGGGACCAGCTGCAGTGGTGTCTTCATGCTTTACACGGGGCGAAACGGGACAAAGGGACCAGCTGCAGTGGTGTCTTCATGCTTCACAAGGGGCGAAACGGGACAAAGGGACCAGCTGCAGTGGTGTCTTCATGCTCCACAAGGGGCGAAACGGGACAAAGGGACCAGCTGCAGTGGTGTCTTCATGCTCCACAAGGGGCGAAACGGGACAAAGGAACCAGCTGCAGTGGTGTCTTCATGCTTCACAAGGGGCGAAACGGGACAAAGGGACCAGCTGCAGTGGTGTCTTCATGCTTCACAAGGGGCGAAACGGGACAAAGGGACCAGCTGCAGTGGTGTCTTCATGCTCCACAAGGGGCGAAACGGGACAAAGGGACCAGCTGTAGTGGTGTCTTCATGCTTCACAAGGGGCGAAACGGGACAAAGAGACCAGCTGCAGTGGTGTCTTCATGCTTCACAAGGGGCGAAACGGGACAAAGGGACCAGCTGTAGTGGTGTCTTCATGCTTCACAAGGGGCGAAACGGGACAAAGGGACCAGCTGCAGTGGTGTCTTCATGCTCCACAAGGGGCGAAACGGGACAAAGGGACCAGCTGCAGTGGTGTCTTCATGCTTCACAAGGGGCGAAACGGGACAAAGGGACCAGCTGCAGTGGTGTCTTCATGCTTCACAAGGGGCGAAACGGGACAAAGGGACCAGTTGCAGTGGTGTCTTCATGCTCCACAAGGGGCAAAACGGGACAAAGGGACCAGCTGCAGTGGTGTCTTCATGCTCCACAAGGTGCGAAACGGGACAAAGGGACCACCTCAGTAGTGTCTTCATGCTTCACAAGGGGCAAAACGGGACAAAGGGACCACCTCAGTGGTGTCTTCATGTGCCACAAGAGGCGAAACGGGACAAGGTGAAATAATGTCTATACTCGATTTTAAGGCGAAATGGGAAAAAATAAAATTATATATGTAATTAAGACAATTTAATAATCAAATTCACCCAGTGAATGTGCAAGCTTATTATTTGTGGCAATTTTAATTTAACTAGTTCAATGCCCGCGGGTACACACACAGTTAAGACCGCCTAACTTTTATTGTTACAGTTAGCACCGGACGTCGCTACCACAGGTGAGTCACCCCGAGACGAACACTATCGATAACAGATGATGTGGATAGACAAAAAGGACTTACTCAGGTCTTTTGTACTAAGAATTGGGACCTCAAGACGCAGCAATAGAGACCGCAGTCAGCGACTCATAGCTTGACTGCTTGCGTCAGGACCAGCGAACCAGAGCTGGTCAAGACCGTGCTTCACCTCCACGTGGTGGTCCTGGAAACAGTCTGCAGCAGTGCATTCTGGCTGAGCGAGCACGGATCGAAGAGGGAAGGCAAACCCGGTCCCAAAAAATGCAGTGCAGAAGTCGGATGTGTCGACTGAAAGGTGCAGATATCACAGCTTAGGCGTAAACAGACACAACGCAACCACCGTCCTTTTCAGGACGAACGAAGAAGACGAAGAAGAAGTACTAAGAATTGCGCCCTAATATAATCCACGACCTCGTGTCTGGGTTGCACGGGGCTCGCCTCGCCAAAATGAGGCAAAACTCCTGTTTAAACAACAACAACAAAAGTCGGGAGAACGGATGTTCAAATAGAGTTTCTTTTAAACGTGAGATAAGAACCTTTGTCTGTGAGGCTAATTACACCAACTCAGCATTGTACACTAAGCTTGGAGAAGTCACCTGAGCCCAAGACGCGATTCTTTGGCTTTGACCTGGTTGACTCCATGCGGGAGGATCTCATTATGGACACAGTGATAGTCAGGAGTAAGCTGAGAAGTGGCATTGTGCAGGACGTGACAATTCTTTGGGAGAGCCCAGAACCAGAGCACAGTATTTTAGTTCTGCATTGTTGGAGAGCCCCCCTTGGATGGCGGGGAACGCACTGTATGCCACGCGCACCTTCTAGCTTGGGACCAGATTTGACGATCCTTTAAATACAAGCCAAGCTGGAGAAACTGGAGCTCATGACTTCAACTCTTTAAACAAGTTTAGGAATGGCAGAAAAGCCACAGGAAAAGCCTAGATCTACAGTGTAAATAATACCAATGAGTCTTCAACTTGCTATTGGCTGCTAAAGAGCGAGAAGCTCAGCAGTCCTAGTTAAACAATAACAATGACGGAGAGGACAGAAGATCAGGAAAAGAGAACAGATCGATCCCCACTGGATCCCACAAGATTCCCAATAGGATGGAAGTGCATGTAGGAAATAGAAGAACACAATACTATAACAAATACGAGTACAATAAAATGTAATAGTAAATACACGTCAGTGATCTCTCCTTGGGAGCTCAAGAAACCAAATATTGACTCTCATCTTGCAGATATAATAAATAAACAAAAGCAGAGAAAAACGACATTAAAACATAGCCAAAGAATATATAGAACATAAAACTAAGAGTAGCTTGAAAGTATACACTGATAAATTAAATTAAAGAACACGAAGAACTCGGAATAGGAATACACATTCCAGCCTGGAAGCTGAAGAATAATTTTAGTGTAGCTGAAAACGCATTGATATTCACGGCAGAAATGGTGGCAATAGCAAAAGCACTAGAAATAATTACTGACAAGCCGCCCAAAAAGCTAACAATCTTAGAAATGTTGCAACTTAGTACACACCTAAATAATAGATGTTGCACAGTATTATTAGCATGGATACCCTAGCACGTGGGAATAGAAGGAAACGAGGTGGCCGACAAGGAATCAAAAACAGGAAGAAGCAGTTCAAACCACATAAACTCAGGGTTAGGCACAACAGAGATCAAAAGTATAATTAAAGATATTATATCAAAGGAATGGACAGAAAACTGAAAACAAAGCCAGAAAGGCAGACACGCCTATAAACTGCTAAAAGATCCAACACGGACATGTCAGATATCTAGAGAAACAAAATTACCATGCAATAGAAAACTGATTAGACTTCAGCTAGGAGGAAGCTATTTCATGGTGGAGGAACCCTACTGTGAAGCATGTCTGGAGAAAAAAAAACATAGCACATTATGTGCTAACATGCAAGAAATATAAACAGCACTGAAAACCACTCATGTAATATTTGCGAACACAGAACTCGAGATCACCATTACTAGAAATTGTACTAAAAATTGATCTACCCAGGGAGCTACACAACATAATAAAATTTTATATTACCAAAACAAGAACCTACATATAACAACAAGAACAAATTAGAATGGCAAGGAAAAACAAAAACAACCAAAAAAATGTCCATGCAATATCAGTACACATATTAAATAATAAAAAAAAATAAGTAAATAAAAAACAAACAAACAAAAAACTACTAATCCAAAACCAACAAAAGCCCAGCAGATACATTTAAAAAGATGTCAATAGCGACAGAGAACAAATATTGACATGGAAGAAGATACATTACAATAAGGTGACCAGACGTCCCGGTTTTTCCGGAACAGTCCCGGTCTTCGACCATTTTTGATAATTTGTCACGACTTTTTTTCGATGCAATCCGGGACGCCAATTTGTCCCGGTTTTGGACGAATTTGCCAATTTGGCATAAATCTCACAGATTAAAAAAAAATTAAGACGCAGCAATAGAGACCGCAGTCAGCGACTCATATCATAGCTTGACTGCCTGCGTCAGGACCAGCGAACCAGAGCTGGCCAAGACCGCACTCCACCTCCACGTGGTGGTCCTGGAAACAGTCTGCAGCTGTGCATTCTTGCTGAGCGAGCACGGATCGAAATGGGAAGGCAAACCCGGTCCTAAAAAATGCCGTGCAGAAGTCGGATGTGTCGACCGAAAGGTGCAGATATCACAGCTTAGGCGTAAACAGACACAACGCAACCACCGTCCTTTTCAGGACGAACGAAGAAGAAGAAGAAGAAGAAAAAAAAAATTTTTTTATTCCGTGGCTGACTTGAGGGAATTTTTAATTATTAGTGAACTGGCGCCGAAACAGCACAAGAGATTGCCAGGACCGTGAATTAGTTTTGTAGTTCCAATGCGATATTCGCAGTTATTTGAAATCTTAGGTAGTGGTAAAGTACCAAGATTTTGCGTACGGTATACGTTTATTTAATTTAAAAGGTGAACTATTTGTGCATATTTTGTTATTGTTGTAAGAAAATGGTACCAAAGCGTAAATGCAGTTTCAATGAAGATTTACAAAAGGAATATCCGTTTATTAAAAAGAGTACATCAAACTTCAATGTACGATGCAATATATGTGCCTCCGGGTTTTCGATAAGCCATAGTGGACGTGGTGATATTAAGAACCACATAAGCAGTGAGAAACATAAGAGAGCCGTCGTTACAGCTGCATCAAGTTCGTCGTTAACCACTTTCTTCAGAGCTGATAAAATTGGTGACCAAGAAGAGCAATTAGCTGCTATAGAAGGCGCCTTTGCATACCATACAGTGCTACACAATCATACTTTCAGGTCTATGGATTGCACATCAAAATTACTTCAGGTTACTTTAGAGCCAAAATTTGCATGTGCACGTTCGAAAACAGAAGCCATTATTCGAAATGTCTTGGCATCCCATATTCTAAATGAGTTAAGTGTGACCTAGAAAAGTCTACATTTATTTCTGTACTGACAGATGCATCCAACCACAAAGAATTTAAGATTTTTCCTTTGCTTGTCAGATACTTTGATCACAGTAATGGAGTGAAAATTAAAATATTAGAGTTAAAGTCATTGCCAGGTGAAACATCTGATATTGTAAGTAGTTTTCTTAATGACTGCATAACTGAAAATGGTTTAGACAGGAAAGTAGTTGGATTATGCGCAGACAACACAAATTCAAATTTTGGAGGTGCTGAAAGGAAAGGACAGAACAATGTTTTCAAAAAACTGCAAGAAAACCTTGGACATGGTCTTATAGGAGTTGGGTGTGCAGGTCATATTTTCCACAACACTGTTCGAACAGCTGCAGATGTACTGCCTGTTGATGTCGAGCTGATTATTGCTAAAATTTATCTACTCTTCAAATCATACACAGTACGAGTTGAAAGACTCAAGGAGTTTTGCCAGTTTGTGGAAACAGACTTCCAGATGATCTTAGGTTATGCTCAGACTAGGTGGCTTGCTCTGCTGCCTGCTGTTGAAAGGGTTCTTCAGATGTTCCTGCCTCTAAAATCATATTTTCAATCTCAAGACAGATGCCCAGTTTTTATACAGACATTCTTTTAAAATCCTCTGTCTGAGGTATGGCTTGTTTTTGTTCACATTCCACGAAGCAGTGCAAAAAATAGAGGGACAGACGGTCACTGTGTTTGAAGTCATTGACAGCATCAACAGGTTGAAAACTATTTTGAAGTCCAAACTGGAAGACTGTTTCTTGCCATCAATAGTTAAGCTAATCCTTGAAAAGCTGGAACTGGAAGGACTTCCAAAGGAGGATGTGAAAAAGTTTCATGCTAGCGTTTCTTCGTTCTATGAAACCGCTTTCAATTATTTGAATAAATGGGCTGCAAAAAATTTTCAAGACCTAGAATCCTACAGCTGGGTAACGCTGAACAGAATACCAATTTGGGCAGATATTGAGATATCATCACTAGTGATTCAAACATTACCTTCAGCCCACTTTACAGAAACTGAAATTTATGACGAATATATCTATATGAAGCAGTTTGTTACTTCTCAGAAAATTAGTGAATGGAGTGCCAAAAAAACATTGCCACCACAACGTTGGATTGAAATGGTTTCCCACTTCAAAAACAATAATGTGACATTTTCAAATATTTTGAAGTTGGCAGAGTTTTTTGTCTGTCTACCTGGAACAAATGCTGCCACAGAAAGAGTGTTTTCTTTGATGAACAGCTTATGGGCAAGTGATAAAACACAGCTAGGTGTTGAAACTTTGAAAGCTATGTTGACAACCAAAGTGAACTGTGAGGAAACATGTGTCGAGTTTTTTAAGATGTTGCTTGCAAAGAAGGACCTATTGATAAAAATCCACTCATCTGAAAAGTACAGTAACTCAGCTTCACCTTAAGTAAGGATTATTGATGTTTTTCTCTCTTATTAGTTTAAGTAGTTAAACTTATACAGTAAAATGTATGTTATTCAATGTTATTCAAATGTATATATAAAATGTATATTATTTAAAATTGACATCAACTTGATTTTTTTCGGGGCATGTCCCGACTTTTGACCTTTTCTTTACCCTTTTGTCCCGATTTTTTTGCATTGAAATAAGTCAAATCTACTATTTTGTCCCGGATTAGGGTTTTGAAAAAATGATCACCTTACATTACTGTCGCAGTTGTAAATGATGGATCACTCAAATTGTCGGAGAGATTTGTATAGTAAAGGAAGAATGTGTAGGAAGCACATAGACCTTTATACACTAGTTTTCACATAGGTGAGCTAGTGTTGAGGGAAAGAGTTAACAGAAGGGCACAGGTTGGTGTCAGTGATTCTCTCACCTTTTAGACTACCAACTCTTGTATTTTTCTGGCGACGACTAACTCTTTCTTACTCAATCTTTTTGAAGATGAACTAGTAGTAACAGGTAATACAAGGAGGGTTGAGTATGTTTTTCTGAACAGAACATACAATCTACTAAGTCAAACTCAGAATGATGGTGAGTTACAGAATGTACATAATTACTTTAATTACAGTGGAAAATAAAATCAATGTTGACATGTACTAGGAAAAAGAAATACTAGGAAATTTAAAACTGTCAGTGTCTTTGTTTCAGATAAGAATACGAGGCTATTTTCCTCACTGACGAAAGTTTATTCCTATGGCTATTTCTTGGATAAGTGAATTCTGACTTTGGTCTGGGTTTTAAGTAGACTTATCTGCTTGGACTTCTCCTGGGCGTCCCAGTAGGTAGGAATTACCAACTGGAGAATTTGATTCAGTGGGGCTACAGTCCAAGAGATGACTAGGCTTCTTGTTAACATGGTTGTGAAGTTGAGTTATGATGTTCAGGTGCTGACGAGGTGTTGTATGCTTAAATGCTGTAGACTGCTCAGGGTTGCTGACTTGTGAGCACCGCTAGGTTTGAGACGTAAGCACTAGTTCTCTCTGTAGCATAGAGCAATTAGGCGGTTTACTCGCAACAATTTACAGCAATCAAAATCCAGAAACTGGCTAGGATTCTGCAACTGCGCTGTGGAAGATAATACAGGTAATCAATCTTCTGTTTTATACAGATATATTAACTACAGCCACTCTGGACATTTCGTCTCAGAATGGTACCTAATAATATATTTACATGAACCGTAACGTCAGTCTTTTCCTTAAAGGCGACTGTCCATTTGTTTACAAATTCCTGTCTAGCAGTAGTCTCACAATCAGGTCGGGTCAGGTCAACCTTTGTTATAAGCAGACGCCTGGCCGTGTGCGTCCATGCGTGACTGCATTGGAGGAATGAGGTTTCATTCACTCATCCATTGAACAACATGGTTCTTCTCTCGTTCACAACAGCTTTCTTCATCACATTCCCAGAATCATTAGAATGTAGTACTTTCGGATATCAGCCAGTACTTACATCATTATAATGCAACAATCATAACATTCATAATACATAAATGCAAAATAGCTATTAATCTAATGTAAGGAAATAAAACCACAATATTAAGTATGTCACACTTTACATCAATTAACTAATCCCTTGATATTAGAGTTAGCTAATTAAGCGAATACTGATAGTTTGCTTACCGCTCAGGACTTTATCCACAGCTTAAGAAAATAGATTTTGAGTAGCCTTTACTCTCAAAGCACATATACTGAAGATATGGGGCAGCTTGAGGCTCTATTCTATAAGCGTGCGTTCTCTTCCAATGGTTATCAGCAAGTGATTTTAAAACTCAGCGTTTGTTTGCATGAAGTTAAGACATTTCTGATTTCCACGCCAAGTTAATTATTTCCCGTCTCTTGCTTAGACACGTAAAAGATTTATCGTGGCGGTCTTCAGTTGACCACTGAACACGGAAATTTAATACTCTGGGAACCACTGTCGTTTCGACTAAGCGAATAAATCGTATAGACGTTCCTAAAGAAATAACTTTAAGTGCCTTTGTAGAAGAAGATAGAATTAGGATCGTATGACAGGACTATTAGTGAAGACTTGAAAAACAGCAATAGAACAGACTGCAGGTGCAAATATTTCGTAGAGAAAACAGACAAAATGGGAAAGAATAGAAAAGTAAGGAATTTTAAAATAATCTAGACGAAACCTTCGAACACTCCGTTACAATCACAAACACCATAGACATTAAACAAAGCCACAACAAACGGCAGATAAATTACAGCATGGAGGAGCCAACACTCAAGAAAAAACAACAATGTAATGCGATATATAGAATGATGAATACTATATACCTGTCACAGAGAGTTTTATGATCATTAAATTTTCTATATACTCTTCCTTTCTTCCACCCGTGTCCTCTATTTATTATCACTCTTTACCTTTTTCCTGTATTTTTCGCATTCGTTCGTTTGCGAGAAATATTTTATTTCCCATTTTCACTTTGCCGGTTTCGTTTTCTCATTTAGGAACGCAGTAGATTACCTAACGCGTCAGTCCCTTGCACGAGATAATATTAGGTGGGATTTCAGTCCATCAGACATGATGAGCAGACAAATTGTCTACATTTGCACCTGTCACGCGAGTTATCTTGGCTGAGTTGCTCGGGGAAGGTGTGAATCGCGCCAGACAGGCTCGCTCAGAGCAGACATTTGTCTGGAGATTTCCATCTGACAAATAGTTTTACGGCTAAGTTGCTCGGTGAAGTGTGGTAACTGCCACCTAAGGGGACGTACCGTCTACATTTTCACCGGACACAGCGTTTCTTCAGGCTAGTTGCTCGGAGTGAAGTGTGATATGACACTCATGCAGCGTGCTGGAATGAGAAATAAGTCTGGGTTTTTCCATGACACTCACGCATTCGCTCAGAATGGCCATTTTCTTGACGTAGGTGTCAAAGACGCACTGCTGGCAGTTACGGCATGCGTCTAAGGTACGTAGGTGTTAATGAGAAGGGGAGATTATTTCGTTTTGCGAAATAAGTTGGGACCCCTTTGTCCTGGTTTAAGATATTAACCGGAGTTTGAAACTAGATTTTCATTCATTCTCCTAATTCGCAGTAGACAGGTTGTTCGTGAATAGAATAAGCTGTATAGCGAAGCTCTTAGTTTGTTCGAGAATTTGCCGAGCTCCTAGACTTCAAATAAATATATCAGCGTATAATTCTAAAGTGTGCGATTACCTGTAGTTCTGTGTTGAGGTAAATATATTATATTAAGTATCTAATATTTTGTGAAGTGTTTAAAGTGATAATCGCTTATTTCATATTTCACTAGTTAGATTTGGTGCAGAGTGCTTAATTTATATAGTCTGTATTATTTTATAGTGACGAGTTACAGTGGAAAACATAAATTATAATTTCTAGCTTTAACTCAGTCGGCTATTAAGGAATTTAATTTTACTGCTAAATAATCAGACGAGAATAATTTTTCTAAAACTAACTTATAAATGCTAGATGCCTCATGAGTGTTGATTCAATACGTAGGTATTCCTAATTCATGATGATTGATTTTTATATAACTTATTTCACGGGAAAGTTTAAATGATAAGTCAAGCTGTACGCTTGCAGTTTAAAAATGTAAGTTATAACGAGTACCTAGTATGTATAATTATTTTATATGTGTTTTTCCTTTATTCAGTGAATCTTCTCTTCTTCCGTCCTTAGCCACCGACCGTCAAAGCAGTCAGTGGCCATTACGCCTAGTGGCGTCTTAGGGCAACAGCAGATAGGTTTTCTTTGCCATTGTTTCCCATCACGCCTATTGGCGTCTTTAGGGCAACGGCAAATCAATCCATTTGCTGTTGTTTCCGTAATCGAAGTGACTGGCAAACGGGTGATCAGCCCGTTGGTTTATTCAGTGAATACTGGGGTTAACCCAAAACTTTGCCAGCGTTAAAAACTGATGACTGATATCTGTGAAGAACTAAAACATTTTCCTTAAAAAGCCTTGGTGCAGAATCTTTATAAGTTATTTAAAAAGGTAAATGAAGTAACAGGCCTATCGCGCCATATTTAATTCTTCCTGAGAAACAACTCAAGTACATTTTTAGCCTGGGTGGCAAGTAACATATTAACGTCAGTAACATTCCAACGGAGTTTTGACTAGTGGTGTGGTGACCAAATATAGTCCTTTCCTGAAAGTAGACACCGATCTGACATTCCTCAATTCTAGAAACCTAAGCTATTGACACGGTGCTCGTTGTTAATGTTCGTGCCTGGACAATTTTAATGTGACCTAAACAGCATCCGAAAAAAATAAGAACACCCAAGGAATCGTTCCCTGAAGCAGAGAATTCACCCCGTCTTTTTGGAACTGGGGATTTCTTGGTCAAAGACTGCCATTGACGATTCTGTATGTGAATGTCCTAAAAATTGTGTTTCCAGAAGTGGCTATCAAAGCTGTGAGTATGAACAAATGCACGTGATCACTGCTGAATGAATAGAGTAAATGCAGGACGGAGGGATTTCTTTATTGTTGTAATTTGGCACCCATTTTGCTGTCTTAACTTTATTTATGCAAATACTGCTAATCATATTTCCCTTAAAATAGAGCAGGGATATCAAGTCTGTCCATACCTTAAAAAGGGGGAAATATTAGACCTAATCATATGTATCCTTGATTCCTTGGGGCTATCACTTTCTTCTAACAGGACTGTGGGCCTACCTTGAGGGATAAGATCATACTGTGGGTCTATCATTCTAGTATCAGTTTTATTGACTTTATGACTATTTGTATATGCTTTGATGTAATTTTATATGTTGAGAGAGAAGTTTGTTATGATAATTAAACTACTCAATAATTATTCCAGCGTGTCGGTCAGTTTCGTTCCAAAATATCTATATAATCACTGTTATAGTTTTCCCACGTCTGTGTGTTTAACTGTCGTCACTTGAATGTGCGTGCACGTGAGTGGATAGAGATATATTAATATATATATATATATATATATATATATATATATATATATATATATATATATATATATATGTGTGTGTGTGTGTGTGTGTGTTTAGACTGTCTGACTCCTCTAAATCTGTCGTAGAAGATAGGCGGAGAGAGAGAAGATTTCTCGATCTCAGAGACAGCCTCTATCACATTCTACCATCTCACTCGTGGAAAGCTATTGCTATTACTATATCTCACGGTGACTATCACTCATTCTAATCTATTCAGGAGGGACCAACCCAAGTCTTAATTCTCCTATCAAAAATCTACGACAATACCCAAATTATAACCCACATGGGGTTGAACCGGGTATCCCTTGCACACGAAAAACACCAGTTTTTAAGTGCAGGGTTCAAAAACCAAACAAAACTGTCACACTGATAGTGACAT
This sequence comes from Oreohelix idahoensis, assembly GCA_024509875.1. Classification (NCBI taxonomy): domain Eukaryota; kingdom Metazoa; phylum Mollusca; class Gastropoda; order Stylommatophora; family Oreohelicidae; genus Oreohelix; species Oreohelix idahoensis. The sequence goes on from JAMPIV010015061.1 coordinate 344,126, forward strand.
AACAATAAGAAGGAAATAATAGTTAAACCATCTGTCTTCGGCAACAAAAAATTTTATTTTCGCATAAAGCTTTAGTGTCTGTTTAAATAATTTAAATTGCTATGTGAAGTAAAGAAATGTAGAGTTGTAAATTACGACCTTTAAATAATAATTTTATCATTTTGATTGTTTCCCTTGGTTTAAAATTTTACCATTTGGACTGCTTCCCGTGATTCAGATAGACACTGTTTACGGCCCTGTTTTACGTAAAGAAAAATATCAGTAAAAACCAAAATATGTTACCTGGCAACATGTGACAAAATTACTTCCATTTAAACGGTCCTTCAACGATCATTACTATTTAATAATTTTGTTTTCCGCAACAACTAAAGGCTTTACTATAAAATAACTTAAAAATAATTGCAATGGAAAAAAGCGACTATCAAGTGAGTTGTTACAGTTGTTTTACAATTGAAATTAGTTTAACCAAGCATTTTTTAAATGCTGTAAAAAAATACTTCAAACCATGTTAGATTTTCAATAAGATTAAACACGCACAGTGGATGTTGATCGTCACAGAACATCCATTGGTTTTAATATATGTATCGATTCAGCTCTGATCGAATTTGAAACCGCTTGGCCAAATGAGTGCCATTAAAATTACATAGTAAAAAAGGAAGTGCTACAGAAAACTTTTTTTTTCTATTTCCTATTAAAGTAAAAATGTTTAGTTAAACATTTTTAATTATCTTGTAAAATATGCAAACGTATGGTCATTAATAACAAACATAAAATAATAGTTTTAACATTTGTGTTACGTCCTTTGATATTTATTGGATATGTATTTATTTGATTATGGCCCCTGAGAAATAAATGGCTTCTTTACATTTCTTACGGAAAACTTTAATTACTCATAATGTCATAATTACAATATTAAATTATAAAATAACTGCATGGCGTTACCCGGCGGTAACTAAAGAGACTCTCTGCCAAAATTCATCAAGAAATAATAAGGCATGCGGATTTGTATTAAGAACATAGAAACATACTTTGTCTTTTATTTATAGTTATATATATATATATATATATATATATATATATATATATATATATATATATATATATATATAATGTTAATGTTATATATTTAACGTTATCATCACCATTGCCCTTCTGCTTCTGTGCTGCTTAGGCCTTAAGTAAGTTCACACTAAACCTTCCTATCCTGCCACATCCATTCAAGGTCTTTCCGTGCCTTTCGTGTTCCTGTTAGGTCTGTTCGAATCCCCTTCTTACGTATTTTTATGTCTTCCTCTATTTCTCGAATCTTTGGGATTCCAGAACAAGGTCTGCCTCGTAATGCTAATTAGCTGGCTTCCTCCGTTTGTGTTATATCCAAAGCCAACATCTATTGCGCACAGTTGATTCCACGGGCAATCGTCTGGTTCTTTCCATCAGTTCCACATTGTACCTTTTTAATCGTTCCATTCTAGTAGGCACCCGTTTATTGCGACGTTGAAAAGCCAAAATAATGCAGACCTGGATGGCCTAAGAGTACTGCTCCACAAACTATGTCAACGATTCAAAAGAGTTGTGATCCAATGGTTCCTATCTCATTGTAACATCACCGGCAATGAAGAGGCTGACAGAGTGGCAAAGAAATGTGGAATGCTACCTCAGCCTGATACAAGCATGACTTCTTTGTTGTTTTTTTTTTTCTAAATATTTCAGTCACGTCATGAAGTAAGACTTCACTGACATCTGAACTAAAAGTTCGTATTTCTATGTTGGTCTTTATTTTTCCACACATTTCCCAGGACACTGAAAGCTTCTCTTGTCTTTTATATTCTTATTTAGATATCGCTGTCAGTTACTCTCAATTTTGTCTATTGCTGCTGCCAAGAAATATGTACGAGTCTATACTATACTATACTATACTATACTATACTATACTATACTATACTATACCCAACACAATAAGCCAATGTCAGCAGGTTGTATTCCTTATCGATGCAATGTCAGTTCTGCAAGGCCTCAACAGTGATAAACTGCCAGTTTAAAAAAAGCCCAATGCGAAGTAAATAACAAAAGAAAGGTGGTGCTACAGTGGATATCATCACACTGTGGCATACCAGGAAAAGAGAGAGAGAGAGCAAATACGTTAGCAAAAGAGGGAGCAACACGGGAACAAAAAGAACAAACAATCACCTTCCAGGAAAAGAAGACCCTTATTAAGGCCATCAGGAAAGTTGACCAACAAAGAGACAACTATCACTATCTTGATCGAGCAAAACAGGTAATCCTGTTCCGTATTAGAACAGGACATAACAGACTGAACAGTCACTTATACAGACTGAGATTGGTCCCATCACCCCTATGTACGTGTGAACAGACACCACAGACAGCCGAACATAGCCTGCAAGATTGCCACATGCTTAATCAATTGTGGACTGAACATTGGCTCACAGAGACGCACATCCACACAAAGCTGTTTGGGAGTCTTGACGAACTTTCAACCACAGCAACATACATCCAGAGAACCGGACTTCTTGTGTAGACATTAATAAACAACAGCGAACGAGAAAAAAAGAAGACTATATTATACTAATACTATACTATACTATACTATATTATACTATACTATACTATACTATACTATACTATACTATACTATGCTATGCTATGTTATACTATGCTATGCTATAACTTCGCGTTGTGTAAGGGACCTGGCGACCAGGTGTTCATGGTTCAAACCCGGGCGTCGGCGTTTGAAGAAATGTTTACGGCCGGAAATTTGATTGAATAGCCTGAACGGCTCCTGTGATAAACCCTCTGTGGATGGGAAGGAGCGAAGCTCCTGACCGGGTTGGAAGGAAAGTCCACAGGTTCCCCAGCCTCGCAATGATATGTCATTGGGTCGAAGGGCTGAAAGCCCAAGTGCCGCTGGTTAAGAAAAAAAAAAAAAAAAAAAAAAAAAAAAAATTATGTTATGTTGCGTTATGGTGTGCATATGTGTATGTGCGCGCGCGTGTGCATGTAAAATGAAAATGTATCTTAAAATGTTTAATTAAATTACTGCTGCCTAAGCGTTTCAGATATGCTTTGGACCCCTGAAGGAAAGCGAAAGAGAGGCCGACCAAAAACAACTTGGCGGAGGACTGTGGAGGCTGAGATGCAAAGAATGAACCAGAGTTGGGGCACTGCACGAAGGATGGCCACCGACCGTGCAAAGTGGAATCAATTTGTTGTTGCCCTACAAGACGCCACTAGGCGTGATGGCCACTGACTGCTTTGACGGTCGGTGGTTAAGGATCGAAGAAGAAGAAGAAGAAGAAGCGTTTCAGAAATCTGTGAGTCTCCCATATCTTACTCTTTATTTAGTGTCATATTTCTCTAAAATAGCAAGATTTCCCACTAGCTGAGAGTAAGCAATATGGCAGTCTCAAACTACCGCTTGCTTCACTGTGCCCAGTGCTTCGGCTACTAAATAACGCATTCCAGGTGTATACTTACAGTTTAGACTTGCTGTTTTCAGTCTTGGCACAACCTACGTTGGTAACATTAGGATGTATGTCTGAATATAAAAAATAGAAAAAAAACTGTTGGATTTGAACAATATGAGACGAGGAGCGAACACGTTAAAACACATTGAGCTGAAAGAGGACCAGAAAGATAAACGCGAACGATAGCTCGCTTGGTTTTTCACTCTGTTACAATACACGTTATATTGTTCTGTGCAAATACTGCTCACACGAAGCCTCGTTTTGTTGCAGTCAGTACACGCTGCACACAGAACCACACGCGAGCTCACTTTTGCAAATATTGCAAGCGCAGACTTCATAATTCATTACTGTTTATTATAATACATTTATACTTTTATGAACTTACCTTGGGCAGATGTTAAGCTTGATTCCACGCGATCCGGGCTAAGAGGCCAGGTGTGTAAAATGGGAAAAAGAGAGGGGGGGGGGGAGAGATAGGTAATAGCTGGCATCAGCACACGTTACCTGCGCGTACAGTAATCAACTTCGCAGCTAAGGGTGAAGAAAATAAACAGATTCCAGAGCATACTTTATTTTGTAGATACCCTCTCTCATCTTTATTTTATTTCGCACCCGAGAATAGCTTTCTTTCTTTCTTCTTTATCAGCTTCCCAAAGCCTTTAAAAAATAAATACAGAAAGAAAGCTCGGTAACTTGTGGTGTTGGTTATTTGGAAGTTCTTCAAAATGCTCCATCAATCTCTTTATTTGTTATTTTATTACGCTTAGCAACCATCCATTCTTATCTTTGGTAAGGCCATTTGACTGTATACAGAATTTAACTTCTTTGTATCGATGTACGTGTCCGTCATGTTTTCTTTAGCTACCATTTCCTCTGCCTCTCTTGCCAACTTGCCAACAGATTTCCTCTAGTCTCATCTGATGCTTCTTCTTACTTCTTTATTTGCTTCTATGTACACCTTAAGCGTCTTGGCTCTGGGACTTCTGGTTTTGCTTTAGTTTAAATGTATTTCCTAATTGTATTTTCCTTTATCTTATTGATGGTCTTTGTTATTATCCATTCTTTGTGCTGGTGTAATCGTTTTATCAGTACTTCTCCACATGTCACATTGTATTTGTTTCGTCTTCTATGTGGTGAAGTACTTGGTACTTATTGAACATTGTAATTTTTTCAGTGGCAACAGGGCACATCTCAAGAAACTTCAGAGCAGAGGCAGAGGCTTTGAAAACTGCAGTAAAGGTTATAATGACAGAGGAAAGTACAGACATTGCTTTCTTCACCGATAAAATGCCAGTAATTGCGACGTAAAAAAGCCAAAATAATGCAGACCTAGATGGCCGAAGATTACTGCTCCGCAAACAATGTCAACGATTCAAAAGAGTTGTGATCCAATGGATCCCATCTCATTGTAACATCATCGGCGATGAAGAGGCTGACAGATTGACAAAGAAATGTGGAATGCTACCTCAGCCTGATACAATCATAACTTTCGAAGAGGCAAAGAGTTTTATCAGAACCAGACACAGAAACAAATGGGATTCAGAGCATCCAGGTCACACACAAAATGATGCATACTACCAGCTCAACAGAAGAGAACAAGTGGTAATCTTCAGACTCCGCACGGGCCACAACAGATTGAGATACCATTTATTCAACAAGCTAAAGATAGAAACTACCGATGAGTGTAACTGTGGCACTGATACCTTGTAAAATGACTACTGAACATCTGCTTCAAAGATGCCCAACATAATGTGGAACATAGAAAGCGCATATGGCCGACACCAGTACCATTCGTGGGAAAGCTCTACGGAGATGCAAATGGCCTCAAACTGACTACTGCTTTGTTTGAAGACATTCAAGTAGACGACTGAGAGTGTACGAAGAAGAAGAAAGAAGAAGAACATTAGAACAGTATTGTGTCATAAGTTTCTTGATTTCTGAAATATTCTGCATGAAACTGTTGTCAGCTGCTATGTGTTTTTGTGTAGCTTTTGAGTTTCATAATTATTCTGGCTAACAGAAGATGGCGATCTGGTGCTACATTTGCTCCTTTACATTAAAAAAAAAAAAATAACATTTCGCCTCGTTTGGACGAGGCGTGCCCCGTTCAGCTTAGGCGTAGGGTCCGTCGGTTTTATTAGGACGCATGTCAAAATATGAAAGACTATGAGGTTTTTACTTTTATGTCATGTAATGGTGTTTATGTAAACATAATTAATCTCATTTCTGTCCTGTGATCGGTGAAATTTATGTTTTATTTTATGTCGAAAAACACGATTTCGCATATAACAAGTTTATCGGATGCACAGAAGTTTATGAATGTTCCTCCATTTAAGAAAAAAAAACATTGTATTCTGTCGTAGATTTTTGATAGGGGAATTAAGATGTGGGTTGGTCCCTTCTGAATAGATTAGAATGAGTGATAGCCACAGTGAGAGATGATAGTAGAAATAGATTTCCACGAGTGAGATGGTAGAAATCAATAGAGGCTGTCTCTGAAATCGAGAATCTTTTCTCTCTTTTAGCCTATCTTCTACAACAGATCTAGAGGAGTCAGACAGTCTATTGACTACATATATTAATATATATATATATATATATATATATATATATATATATATATATATATATATATATATATATATTACCACTCACGTGCACACACACAATTTGACGACATGTAGACGCACACACGTGGATAAACTATAACAAATGATTATATAGATATTTTGGAACGAGCTGACCCGACACACTGATTAAGTTCAAGGGAATTTTAATTATCATAAAATTCCATCACAACACATAAAATTACATCAAAGCATATATAAATAGTCATAACGTCAATGAACTGCTACAATACTGATAGACCCACAGTTATGATCTTTTCCCTCGATGTATAGCCCACAGTCCCGTTAGAAGAGAAGTGATAGCCCAAAGAGTCACGGATACATCTGCTGTAGTCTTATGATTTTCCCTTTTAAAGGTATGAACAGGCTTAGATAGTAGTATGATCTATCCTAAGGAAAAATTATACCTGCAGTAGCAACAATTTGCATAAATGGAATTACAAAGTGGGTGAATAAATAGTTATCATAAAAACATCACTCCGTCTACTTTCACTCGGTTCTTTCATCAGGGTACCCTCACTCACTTTCTTACTTAATAGCTTGCTGGTGTTCGCCGTCTGGCGCACTGTATGACGCACCGTTTAAATCTGTCTATCTTTGGCTGAAGCGGATTCCCAGCTCTGCAGATCGTGGTTTCATTCACGGGGTCCGGGGAGCGTCCACTTCGTGCGATAGTTTTCTTTACAGATTTAAGTTAGTGTCACTTCACTCCGTTCAGGTAAGAATTAGTTTTAAGCGGGCACACAGTGTCAGAATCACGAGGTTTCCCTTATTTAGGAAGATGACCGGTTGGTAAATTCTTTCAATAGATAATTATTGTTCACACCCACAGTTCGTCAAAATGTCGGAAGGTCAATGATTTGTAATGTTTTACTTGCCACAAGGGCTGAAAGGTACTATGAGGTTTTTCTCTGGAAGAGTTAAATCAGGCTCGATGGGCCCGTTACTTCATTTAACCGTTAAAGTTCTTGTAAAGGTTACACACCAAGTCTTTAAGGAAAATGTTTTAGTTCTTCACAGATATTTCTCGTGTACTCAAACGCTGGCAAAGTTGGGTCACCCCAGTTTCACTGAATAAAGAAAAACAGCATATAAAATACTATACATAGTACTCGGATATAACTTACATTATCAACTGCAAGCGGAGGCTTGACTTATCGTTTAAAACCTTCCCGTGAAATAAGTTATATTCATAAAATCAACCATCCTGAATTAGAAATACATACGTATTTCGTCAATACTCAGTGATGGATCTGTTCAGTTATAAGTTTAGTTTAAAAAAAAATATTCTCATCTGATTATTTAGCAGTTAAATTAAATTTATTTAGCTACATGATTTTTAAGCTAGAAATTAAAATTTATTCTGCTTTCCACTGAAACACGTCAGCTAGAGAATATAACAGACTTAGAAATTACTCACTCTGCACAAAAGAAACTAGGAAAATAAAATAGGCGATTTATCCCTTAAATCACTCACAAATAATACTAGATATCTAATATAATATTTACCTCAACACAGAACTACTAAGAACTTAAACCACTTCGACCAACTAATTGCCATCTACTATCAACAGAAATTCTTAGGAATCGAACGAGGTCGTTCTCGTCTTGACTGCGGAGTTACTGAGTGAATGAAATCTCAAACTCTGGTTTATAACTTGAACAGACCAAGGATGCGCGCTATTTCAGAACACCCCCCGTCTCCCCCTCTCCTATATCTCTCTATTAACACTTCCCACCAACTCAGACGCTGGCCATAACATGCCAAACGTGCATCTTCACACCTCACGCCCAGGACTGACCGTAGAGCCGTGAGTGTCATGGAAAAACCAGACGAATGTCTGCCATTCGGTCTCTCGATAACACATTTCTCACACTATTTTGTCTACTGCCGGGCCTGACACCGAGAAACTTAACCGTAGAGCGCCAGATATGTCTGCCATCCCATGTCTATCGAGACGAATCTCACCCTATACGCTCACCTCCAGGGGACTGACACGATTATGCAATTTATGCGTTCCCAGTGTATGAGAAAAACGGTAAAGTCAGAATGGGAAAGAAATATATTTTTCGCAAACGAACGAATGCGAAAAATAAAGGAAAAGGATAAAAGAGCGATAATAAAGTAGAGGACACGGGTAGAAAAGAAAAGAAATATAGAAAATTTATTGATCATAAATCTCTATGCGACATATTCTCATGATCTCTTCAAAACCGCTTTTAGTCTGTTCCTATCTTTGTATGTAGGTCACCCATCAAGATTGTAATGTCTTTACTTCTCTATTTACTGATGACATTTTGAAGTCCTGTGTGAAATTCTCATTTCACAGAATCTTCTTTGGCATTATCGGGCTCACAACATTAGATGATATTCAACTTTACTTTCCTCTTGGCAGTTTTGAATGTCGCTGATTTTAGTCTGGGTTTCACCGTTTGCTATTCTATGAATGCCGTCTGCACTTTCATAAACAGCATTAGAGCTCTACATTCACTATGAAGCCCTCGCGTCCTGATAATGGCACTATTTCTCCTGTGTTTAGTTTCTTCTTTTCTTTCCCATTCCATCTTGTTTCACACAGTTCCAGTGTGTCAATTTTATGGTTTAACGTTTCTACTGTTACTTGTGCAGTTTTTCATTCCCTGTTCGTTTAATTTTAAGTACCCAATCAGATGAAAGCGGGCGTGTCCAGACTCTTTTTGGCTTTCTCCGAGCCGGGTCACTACCCTCCTTGATAGAGGGTCCTCTTCGGCCTTGGATGGTTGTTGCTTTGCATGCTGTATTCGCGTTGTTGAGATTGTTCGTGGCTTTAAATTTCTACAACATTAGGGTAACCGATCCCAAGCCCAACCCTCGATATCCGGACTCAAACAGCTGCCTAGTAGGTTTCTGTGTTAATACTCGGTGGTAGTGTGCCGATGGTCAAGAAAATAGGGGCCTAACACCATATTCCCAATATGCCTCAATTGGCGTGTAACTGGATCCTTTACCTTTTCTTTTTACTCTTTGCTCCCTTTTCAGACCCTAGAGTGTCAGGCAAGATTACCCCTACACTCGACTAAACTATCATTATCATCATCAAAATCATCATGATCATAATTATCCATCAGCATCACATTATCCTTATCACTATTTTCACTCCCTGTGGAGCATAGAGTCACCGCTTGTAGCTGACCTCCTTGCAGGAAGCCAGCACAATTTATGTACATGCTCGTGCTGCAGTGGTTTCGTTTCTGTCACAATATGTTTGACAGGATAAGGTTGTCAGCCCCAGTGCATAACCTCATATTAGTTGCCTTGTACGACATGCCTGAGGGACCAGTAGGAATGTTCTTTCTTAAGAGACCCTCAAGAACTACACGGAGGCCCGCTAGACCAGTGGTTCTCATCGTGGGCCATATGTCTCCCCCCCCCCCCCCGGAGCCATGCCATCTTTCTAGGGGGCCACAGTAAGGTGGTCAAGTAACTTTATTCCAACTAACATCGACTTTGGGGGGGGGGGGGGGGGGGGGACATGAGCAAAAAAAAGGCTGAGAACCGGCACTAGACTATCGTTATCATTTTTCCTTTGCACATCTTATAGAGTTTGGAGCCACAATTGCAGCTGGTTTCCTCCCCCACGCCGCCCTTTTCGCAGGAAGCGTACACCTAACAGTTACATGCTCTTGCAGATTTACCGTCTCGGAGGCCCTATTCCGCTTACCTCTATTGCAGCGATTTTCAACCGGCGTGCCGTGGTACACAAGTGTGCCGCGAAGGGTCAGCACGTGTGCCGCGAAGGGTCCTCAGGTGTGCCTCGAGAGTTCGGAGGAAGGTCGAAAAAAGCGAAAGGGGGGGGGGGGGGGGGGGGGAGGGGGTGGGGGGGGAAATTGAAGAATTGAAAAAAAAAACGTTGAGGTAAATTTTAGAAACAGGGCCTTCTGTATATATTTTTTCATAAACGGTGGATACGATTGAAAACAATAACAGTTTAATTGTTTTTTAAAAAGTTATTGTACCGGTAGTAAAATTCTAAGAACTTCCGTCCCTATAGTTCCAGATCCCAGAATAACTCTGCAATGTTCTTTTACAACCCCACCTTTCGCCCCTGTGGAGTCACCGAGCATAGTAGTCACCCCCCCCCCCCCCCCCCCCCCCCCCCCCCCCCCCCCCAACCTTGTTATTAAAGAGAAACTTTCTTCGTTGTTCGCTCAATTTGAGCGGAAAATACGTTATGTCGTAGTGTACAGCCTGGCTGCGATATCTGTGCCTTTCGGCCCGGCACATCCGATTTCAGCAAGCAGTTTTTTTCGGGTTTGCTGTCCTTAGCCCTTGACTGTCCCCAGCCTACCTGCAAGGCATCAGGTGATTTAAAATCAGAGTTTTCCTTCTCCTCCTAGATGAACTGCCATCCAAAGATTACGAGCTTCATCGACCCGGAATTTAACCCCTGTCTGGGGTTTGAGTTGTTGCTGGCCAGAGCATGGTCCACTCGCCGGTAGGTATTGCGCCTGCACCTTAAGGGGCCCCAAACTACTCCCGACCCGGTTATATTGCACTCGATCGCCCCCGCCCCACAGCAAACTCTGTGAGAACAGGGTTACCGCGTGAAGGTGTTGCTATGGACACGTTTGTGCAGAAGCCATATGCTAGAAGCTTACTGTCAGAGCAAGGCAGTAGCTTCCGCGGCGATCACTGCGCCTGAATGTGAGAGGCTGTGTGTTAACATCAATAACAATTATTATACACATGACTACAGAAAACCTTTCCCGCATGTGTTTATTATTTCGGTATAGTTTCAGCAAGATGTCAGACCCTGTCATGATCGCTCAATTTACTGCGACCTTCAATAAAGTGCTCAGTAGCCCTCAGCATGGTGATACTATTACAGAGAACTGAGAGCATCTACGAAACACCATTCAAAGTACTGCACCTGCCACCTTTGGTAAGAAAACGGCAAAGTCAAATGACTGGTTTGATGCTTCATCAGATGTGATGGCACCTGTCATTGAAGCTAAGCGCAGTGCTGCGAATGAATACAAACGTTCACCGAGTGCTAGAACCCTACAGATCCTGAAGGCTACGAGAAGCAAAGTTCAACAAACTGCTCGACGTTGTGCAAATGACTATTGGCTCCAGCTCAGTGAGACCATCCAGACCGCAGCGCAAACAGGCAACATTAGACAAATGTATGACGGTATAAAGAAAGCACTTGGCCCCCAAAAAAGTAAGACGGCACCGCTATTAACCATCAGCGGAGAGGAGCTAACCGATAAGGGTAAGCAGATGGAGAGGTGGGTCGAGCACTACTTTGAGCTTTACGCTAGAGAAAATACCGTTACGCCTGCAGCCCTTGATGCTGTCAAATGTCTGCCAACTATGGAGGAGCTGGATGCCGAACCAACATTAGAGGAACTCAGCAAGGCCATTGATAGCTTGGCCTCTGGCAAAGCACCAGGCAGTGATGGGATTCCTCCTGATTTAATCAAATGCTGTAAGAGCACGCTATTAAATCCCCTGTATAGGATGCTGTGCCAGTGCTGGGAAAAGACAACTATTCCTCAAGACATGCGAGATGCCAAGATTGTAACACTGTATAAAAATACAGGAGACAGAAGTGATTGCAATGACTAAAGAGGCATCTCTCTTCTTAGTATTGTTGGTAAGGTTTTTGCCAAAGTCATCTTAATGCGACTACACAAGTTAGCTGAGCGCATATATCCAGAGTCACAGTGTGGATTCCGAGCTGGTAGATCAACAACAGACATGATCTTCTCTCTCCGCCAGCTTCAGGAAAAATCAAGAGAGCAGAAAAGGCCTTTATATATAGCCTTTTGTCACGTAGACATTTATGATCTATAAATTGCCTATATCTTCTTCTTTTTCTTTCACCCGTATCCTCTATTTATTATCGCTCTTTTGTCCTTTTTGGTGTGTTTTTTTCGCATTCGTTCGTTTGCGACTATATACATTACTACTTTCCCATTCTCACTTTCGCCAGTTTCGTTTCTCATTTAGAAACGCATTTCATTGCTGACGAAACGAGTAACTTGATTACGTAGATGTCATTCGCGCAGTTTGACGAGAGGTGCGATTATGGTTCATACTCAGACGTAGGACCAGACGATTGGGCATGAGAATGCATTCGGTCAATCACTGCAGATTGACGAAATACACCGTGTATATTCGTTTTGCCAGACATATAGGCGACAAATTTGTCTGCATTTTCACCTGCCAAAACGAGTGAATCGGCTGAACGCTCAGTGCGGCGCGATAGCTGACATCTCCTTGGCGCAGTTTGAGACTTTTGTCTGGAAATTTCACCTGACACGACACTCATTGTGGGCCATGGTCAGCGTGAGGTGTGAATAACTGTTTCTGCACTGGAGACGGGGTGTCTGAGATTCGCAACTGACACGCGCCCTCTCGGTCAGTAGGTGGCAGTTACGACATGCGTTTAGGTGTTAAACGTAGTGTTATAGACGGATAGGGGGTTATTTTCGGTTTGGCGAAATAAACGTTTACCTCTTTGTCTGGTAATAGATATAACCAGAGTTTGAAATTTATTTTCATTCAGTCCTCTAAATTCGCAGTAGACAGGTTGCTCGGAACAGAAAAAGCTAAATAGCGAAGTTTCTCAGTTTGCTTCGACAATTTGTCGAACTTCTAGACTTCCATAAATATAAGCATATAATTCTTAAGTTGTGCGACTACCTGTAGTTCTGTGTGAGTGAAACTGTGGTACCCAAACTTTGCCAGCGTTCTAGTACGTGAACATTATCTGTGAAGAAACTAATCACTTTCATTACATGAACTTTAACAGTTAAATGAAGTAAGAGGCCTATCGCGCCAGAATTAATTCTTCCAGAATAACACTTAAGTACAGATCAGCCCGCTGTGGCAAGCAAAATATCAGTAGCATTCGACAGAGTTTTGACGAGTATTGTGGTGACCAAATATAGTCATATACTGAGATAAGGCACCCGACCTGACATTCCTCATTTTTATTAGAAAACCTACGCTAGTGACACTGTGCGCTGCTAACTTTCGTGCCTGGACAACTTTTCTTATGTGACTTAAACAGACATCCGAAAAATAAGAATACCCAAGGAATCGTTCCCTGAGACAGAGAATTCAGTAGTCTTTTTGGAACTGGGGATTTCTTGGTTAAGGCTGCATTTTCGGGTCTGTGTGAAGGTCCTAGAATTTATTATGTTCCCAGAGGCAGCGATCAAAGCTGTAAGTATAAATGTGTACACGTGGCCACGGCTGAATGAATAAGAGGGAACGCAAGTCTGAGTGTTATTTCACCGTTGTATTTTGACACCTATTTGCTGTCATAACTTTCTTCATGCAAGTTTGTTTTGCTAACAATATTTCCCCTTAAACTAGATTATAGTATCAGGTCTGTTCATACCTTAAACGGGGAAAACTCTTAGACTCAATCATATGTATCTGGGACTCTTTGTGCTATCATCTTTCTCCTAACGGGACTGTGGGCTATCCATCGAGGGAAGATCATAACTGTGGGTTTACCAGTTCTTGTAGCATTCCTTGATTTGTTTATAACTTTGTGTATATGCCTTTTTGATGTAATTTTTACATGTTGTGACGTAAGTTTAAAAATGAAAAATAAACTTAACAATAAATTAATCAGCATGTTGGTCAGCTCGTTCTAAATATCTACATAACCATTTGTTATAGTTTCTCACGTCTGTGTGTCTACCTGTCGTCACTTGAATGTGCGTGCACGTGAGTGGATATATATATATATATATATATATATATATATAATATATATATATATATATATATATATATATATATATATATATATATATATATATATATATATTTAATGTATATGTGTTAGACTGTCTGACTACTTTAGATCTGTCGTAGAAGATAGGTGAGAGAGAGAGAGAGAGAGAAGATTTCCCGCTCTCAGAGACAGCCTCTATCACTATTCTACCACCTCACTCGTGGAAATCTATTTTGTATTTCTATCTCACACTGTGACTATCACTCATTCCAACCTATTCAGAAGGGACCAACCCAAGTCTTAATTCTCCTATCAAAAATCTACGACACCTTTATAGACCTCACAAAAGCATTTGACCTGGTTAGTAGGGATGAACTTTTCAAAATCCTCCTGAAAATAGGCTGCCCTTCTAAAATGCTGGAAATGATAAAGTCATTCCATGACGACATGAAGGGAACAGTCCAATATGCTGGAAGCACGTCACAGCCCTTTGACATACGAAGTGGCGTTAAACAAGGCTGTGCTCTGGCTCCGACCCTCTTCGGCATCTTCTTTGCCTTACTCTTGAAACATGCATTCAGAGATGCAACTGAAGAAATATGCCTTCACACTAGGTCAGATGGCCGTCTGTTTAATCTTTCAAGGCTGAAGGCAAAAACAAAAATCAGAAGGGTCACAATAAGAGACTTGTTGTTCGCTGATGATGCTGCAGTCGTCACTCAAAACCAACAGGAGCATCAGAGCTTGATGAATCGCTTCAGCAAAGCATGCAAGGACTTTGGCCTCACAATAAGTCTAAAGAAACCGAATGTGCTGAGTCAGGATGTGGGTGCTGCACCAGTTATCACTATCGATAACTATGAATTGGCAGTGGTGCACCACTTCACATACCTAGGGTCTACCATCAATGACAAACTCTCACTGGACACAGAAATCGACAGCCGCATTGGCAAAGCTGCAGCTACCTTTGCCCGCCTCACATCGCGTGTTTGGGGAAACTCCAAACTCACAACGAAGACCAAAGCTGCGGTATATAACGCCTGCGTCACCAGCACACTCCTTTATGGCAGCGAGACATGGACGACCTATGCTAAGCAAGAAAGAAGGCTCAATACCTTCCATTTAGGGTGTCTACGCCACATCCTCGGCATCTCGTGGAAAGATAAAGTGACAAATGTCGAGGTCTTGTCACTTTGCTGGCCTTCAAAGTATGTATACACTGCTTAGACAGCGCAGACTTCGCTGGCTTGGCCATGTTCGCCGCATGGAAGATGGTCGCATCCCAAAAGATATCTTCTACGGACAATTAGCAGATGGCAAGAGAGCAGTTGGGCGACCACAGCTTAGGTTCAAAGATGTGTGCAGGAGAGATATGTGGGCACTGGACATGGATCCAGCAACATGGGAGGATGAAGCTGCCGATCGCACTAAGTGGCGATTTAATTTACGGCACCACCTCAGATTGAGCGAAAAGAGGCTCACACAACAAGCAGAGGAGAAGAGAAAACGTCGAAAGGAACACCAGGAAAATAAACAGCTGAGGGCTGTCACCTCATGGGCGCATTCCCATAGTCAGTTATGACTGAAGGGGCTATTATTATAGTTTCAGTTATTTCTGAATTTAGTTGACTGTTATTTTTTAGGGCTTATTAGACATGGACAAACGTAAGATAGATGATGACAGTGAATCGTGTAGCTAGCATTAGTTGTGGTAGTATAACACATATTACAGTTAGTGTTAGTTCTAAAACCGTCGTGCGCCAGTCTAATGAAGACTATTTGTCCTTCGGATTCATTTCATCTGGAGAAGAGTAGCCAGGTCCTAAGTGTCTTGTTTGTGGTGAGAAACTGGCAAACCAAGCTATGATTCCAAGTAACCCGAAAAGACGCCTTTACACAAAGCACTCAAATTTATGCGAGAAACTAACTGAATATTTTAAGAGGCTTATAGCTGATCCAACACGCCAGGCTAAACAATGGCCCGAAATCACAATTATTTCTGACAAAGCCCAAGAAGCTAACTATGCCGTTGTCGATATCGTGTTAAAAACGATGGAATCACATACAATTTCTGAGTCAATAATTTGCCAACACGCTGTAAAACTGTAAACATTATGTTTAGCGAGGATTATGGGAAAAAATAATTGAAAATCCTAGTCTGATAACATTATTAGTCGGCGTATACAAGACATGTCTCAAAACGTTATATCACAAGTGATAGTAACATTAATGAAACCGATTTTTTTTTTTTTTTTTTTTGCCATCCAGTAGGACGAGTCAACTGACATGACTGGAAAAGCTAAACTCCCAGCATTCAGTTTGTAATGGAGACATCATTGAACAATTTTTATTTTGCACACCACTTCCAGAAACAACAAAAGGCCAACACATTCTTGATGTTGTCGACAGCTATGACAGTTCTCACGATTTGTCATGGAAATTATACATCAGCATCTGCACGTAAGGTGCTCCCTCTCTGTTGGAAGCCTAAGTTCGTCGCACCGGCCAAGCAGAAGAACCCTGGCATTGTTTTTACACACTGTGTCCTGCACAAAGAAGCCCTTATTTCAAAATCATTAGTATATGAGCTCCAAACAGTACTAGATGAGACGATCAAAATGGTTAAATATGTCACGGTTTGCCTCCCCTTAGCTCTGCAGTAGTGGTCCAACAGTGGCCAAAACTCAAGAGTAACTGATGTGGGTCTTCAAAGGTGTCTATCTGTGCACAAGATTACTCTTGGCAGAGTTGTAGATAGAAGGATAAGGGTGATTCTACCTCAAGGGAGTATTCACAAGATATTCAGAAAAGCGAGAACAATGTTGCATTGGCTGAGCACGTTAACTCTAGGATCTGCCGACAACTTTTGTGAAGGATTATGTAATCTTATAATAGCTCATTCAAGCCCCCTGCTGAGTTAATTCAGCGAATTTCCTCTTATTATTATTTAGTATCTCTGATTGAGTGTATTTAAGAAATTGTCTGAGACATACATATACAACACATTCAAAATGATTAAATCAACTTTAAATTTGGATAGATATAAATAACAAATTCCTCTTAGGTTTTAACAGTTATTAAAAATTGAATATACTGTAACAAAATTGATCATCATCATATGATGTTAATGTGGAATTATATAAAGGGAAGTTTCACTTGGCAGCTTTCATTTGACTACTTAGCTGCCAATGAGGTTTCTGCTCCCGCTAGTATTTTGGTTCTTCGCAGATAGGTGACTGGATTGCTCACGTTCCTGGTCAAGATTAAGAGTTGCAGCACGTTCCGAGTAGAATCAGGGAGTAACTGCAAAGCTGGTCCGCGTCTCTAAGACCTGTCTGATGATGGTGTCCAGCGTCGACTTCAGGCCACTTATACTCTCACTTGTTCTAGAAATAGTACCCTCAACTGATACCACCAAGCCAATCTTTAGGCTCACAGACTGCTGGCTCAGAGAAATAAAGGCACCAGTAGAGGCCTCTTACACTTGGTCTGGGGTGTTGTTACTTTAACAATAAGTTCCCACTTTGACTTGTGTTTCAGTTTCCTCCGATTCCGGTTTTCCGTGTTAAAATGTTAGAGCTTTTCCTGGGCTTCTATGTCCTGAGAATGCTCAAACAAGGTCCGGTCTGATAAATGAAAGCTGATTTTAGTCGTTACTCTGGCAAGGTCTGGTTGTCTTCTTGGCGCGAGTGAATTTTCACAGTGTTTTACTCTAGCTGAAGTGTCAGGTTACATTGCCTGTCTTCCCCCGCATTTGTTGTTACGATGTTAAGCAGGGCTCCAATCGGAAGGGGTGTTGTGGCTTGTCACATGGGTCTTTATATCATTAAATTACCTACATCTTCTTCCTATTCTCTCACCCTAATGCTTTCATTTTATTATCTTTCCGTACTTGTTTTTCCTGTATTTTTTCGCATCACTCGTTGCGAAAAATATATTTCTTTCCCATCATCGTTTTTCTTTCTCATACTGACTAGTAACCTTATTGCATCAGATGTCAGTCGCGCAGGTAAGACGTGAAGGTGTGAGAAATTCGTTTCGCTGGACATAGAGCAGACTTTTGGTCTACCATTTTGTTCACCTGTCACTAGCTTAAGGTGTCAAACCCGGCATCTGTACGACGCAGTTGTAGACGGTTGTCTGAGATTTGCAACTGACACGCGCTTTTCCCGGTCAGTTTGTCAACGCAGGTGCGTAATCGCCCGGTGGCAGTTACGACACGCCTCTAAGTATAACGTAGCTGTTATGAGAAGGGGGAGAGATCGGCGCGGGGGAGATAGTTCATCCTTTGTCTGGTTTAAAATATTAACCCACGTTTGAAACTATTTCATTTCACTCAGTAACTTTGCAGTTAGACTAGAACAACCTTCGTTCGATTTCTAAATAATCTCTGTAAATAGAGATGGCCTTAGTTTGGTCGAAGTGGTTTAACGTTCTTAGTAATTCTGTGGTTGAGGTATATTAATATTATATATAATAGATATCTAGTATTTTGTGAAGTGATAAAGTGTTAAGTCGCTTATTTCATTTTAACTAGTTTCTTTTGAACAGAGCGCTTAATTTATATAGTCTGTATTATTTTCTAGTGACGTGTTTCAGTGGATAGCAGAATAAATTATATCTTAGCTTACTAAACAATAATGTAGCTATAATGAAGTTAATTTTACTGCTAAGAAATCAGACGAGATCATATTTTTCTAAACTAACTTACAAATGCTAGAAACCTCATGAGATGTTGACGGAACACGCCCGTGTTCCTAAATTCATGGGGATTGATGATTTTTTTCTAAATATAACTTACTTTACGGGAAATTTAAATGATAAGTCAAGCAGTACACTTGCGGTTTAATAATGTAAGTTATAGTGGGTACATATTGTAAAATTATTTGATATGTGTTCTTTCTTTTATATAGTGAAACGGTGGTACCCAACTTTACCAGCGTTCTAGTACGTGAACTTTATTTGGGAAGAAACAAATCACTTTCATTACCTGAACTGTAACAGTTAAATGAAGTAAGAGGCCTTCGCGCCAGAATTAATTCTTCCAGAATAACTCTTCAGTACAATTCAGCCCGTTGTGGCAAGCAAAGATCAGAAACATTCCGACAGAGTTTTGACTAGTACTGTGGTGACCAAATATAGTAACTTCCTGAAAGTAGACACCGATCTGACATTCCTTAAATTCTAGAAACCAAAGCTAATGACATTGTGCTCTGCTAACTTTCGTGCCTGGACAATATTTTATGTGACTTAATCAGACATTCGAAAAATTAGAACACCCAAGGAATCGTTCCCTGAGAGTTTAGTACGTCTTTTGGAACTGGGGATTTCTTGGTCAAGGACTGCATTTTCGGGTCTGTGTGAAGGTCCTAGAATTGAGTATGTTCCCAGAGGCAGCGAGCAAAGTTGTGAGTATAACTGTGTATCCATGGCCATGGCTGAATGAATGAGTGTACGCAGATCAGAGTGTTATTTTACAGTTATAGATTGTCACCCATTTACTGTCTTAATTCTTTTTGTTTAACCTGCAGAATTTGTTACTATTTGCTAGAGTTTCTTTACTTCTTAGGCTAAATCAGATTATTCAACTCTGTGCATACATTTACGAGAAAAGAAGAAAAAACTCTTAGCCTCAACCCTACGTATCTATAACTCTTTGGGCCATCATCTGTTCTCTTAACGGGGGCTGTGGGCTAAACCTAGAGTAAGATTTTAACGGGCTATCATCCTTGTAGCATTTTCTTAAATTGTATGACTATTTGTATATGTTTTTCCTTGATGTAATTTTTTGGTGTTGTGAGAAATTTTGATATGATAATTAAAATATCTCTCTTGAACAAAAAAATCAGTGCGTTGGTCAGCTCGATCCCAATTATCTGTATAAGCATTGTTATAGATTTTCCAAGTCTGTGTGTTTACCTGTCGTCACGTGTATGTGCGTGCCCGTGAGTAGATAGAGATATATTAATATATATATATATATATATATATATATATCTGTGGTTAGACTGTCTGACGCCTTTAAAAGCGGTCGTAGAAGATAGGTGAGAGAGAGAAGATTATCTCGATTCTCAAAGACAGCCTCTATATCACATCCTATCATCTCACGGGGGGAAAATTCTATTGTTTTTTTCACCAGCTCTCACTGTATCTATCACTCATTCCAACCTATTCAGAAGGGACCAAACCCAAGTCTTAATACTCCTATCTAAAATCTACGACAAATGGTCGCTCGTTACCGGGAATTGAACCCAAAATCCTAAGGCGATACGACAAATGGGTTCTCGTCCGTAGGATTTTTGAACTTAGAATAGGAAGACGAGTACGACAAATGGTTGCTCGTTTCCGGTCTTTGAACTTAGAATAGGAAGACGAGTACGACAAACGTGGACTCGTCTATCTGGATTTTGTATTTAAGATTCTTTATTCTGTAATAGAGTAAGAGTGTGATGTCTTGTGAGTTTTGTATCTTTTAAAAATAATTTATCCCCTAGACTAACGATCTGTTTACGAGCGTGCTGACCACACAAACTGATAAGTTTTTTTCCACAGCATTTGAACATTATACATTTGGTTTACAGGTTGATTTGTCGGAATATATGTTATTGTTGATTTGTAATACTAAACGCTGGTAAAGTTTTGTGAGTGTATAACATTCACAAGGGTTCTGAAGCAGGTAGGTGTTTGAGCAAAGCTAAGGAGTGCGTTTCGGACTATTCGTCCAGATTAATTGCCTCCCTCACCCGAACTGTCTTCAGGGGTGAACTTGATAGTGGACTTAAAAATTAAGGGGATTATTTTTCTCTGTAATTTTTGCAATAATTATTTTGCTTTTCCACTGTAGCTACTTATTTTTCAGTGAAGTAACCTTAACTACCATTTAGTTGGCGTAGTCGTGTTTTTGCATTAGGTGCTTTATTGCCGATTAATAGCAGCGATAGTTAGATTTTATTTTTGGAGGAGGTATCCCAGGGTTAAGGATATCATCTTTTGATTTTTGGTAATTTTTTTTTCTCGTAAGTGGTAGGAACCAGTGTATCCTTTTTCCTATTTTCGTTCTCCACTAGTCTCAGTCACTGACATAATATAGCCGAGAGGGCAAAGCTTAGACAACTCCTCAGGGAAGAAGCGAGAGAGGAGGGACTGGAAGGAGAGGAAGCGAAAGCATTTGTCAGGGACGAACTTGAGAGATATGATGCGGAGAGGAAAGCAGCTGAAGCTAAAGAGGAAAAAGAAGAAGCTAGGAGGAAAGAAGCGGAAGATCGGCTATTAGAGCAGAGGAAGATGGATGAGGAAATGGAAATTCGCAGGGCGAACGAAAGAGAGAAGGAGAGACAGCATGAGGAAAGAGAGAAGGAGAAGGAGAGACAGCACGAGAAGGAGAGGGAACAGAGACAGCACGAGTTGGCTCTCAAAACTCTAGAATTTCAAACTCGTGGTGCTGCCTCTACCTCCAGCACTGGAGAGTCTTCTCCTCATCCTTCCTTAACTGATCCTTCTAACACTCAATCTACTCATCTCACTGCTATGTCTTTTCCGCTAGAATCTTTCCCTTGTCCAAATGAGAAGATTGACACATGGTTAGAAAAATTTGAGAAAATTGCAACTCTGTACGGTTTGGAGAGGTCGCGTTGGAATATGAAGCTTTCCCAGGCTTTGAAAAGTTCTGCGTATGATGTTTACGCCAAACTGGAAAGCAGCCAACAAGACAACTATGATCTGTTGAAGAAAGCGTTACTGGAGCGCTTTGAAATGAACGCGCGAAAGTTTTTGCAACTGTTTCGCAACAGCAGAAAGGAGAATTCTGAATCTTTTCACCAGTTCTCGTCTCGTTTAAAGGGATATCTAACAAAGTGCCTTGAGCTTTCGCAGCTCCCCTCTACCTATGAAGGTCTTGAGGAATTTGTTTTAACAGAACAAATAAAGAACACTTTGTCTGCTGATACCCGGAAATTTCTCGCTGAGCAGGGGGCAGAAAAACTTGAAGACATTTTGGAAAAGTCTGAGCGTTATCACAATGCGCTGGCTGAACTACCGGCCACAAAGCGGAAACCGAGTGAGGAGCATTTTCGAAAACATAACCTAGAGCAATCTTCTCAGGCTTCTAACCAAAATAACCACAGAGAAACTGGACCTCAAAACCCCCCTCCTGAAAAATCCAAGTTCTACAAGAACAAGTACCCCAACCACCCCAAACAGTCTGATCAACCCGACCGCCCTACATGGCAGCTAGGCCAGAAAGGTCAAGGTGGCAAAGGGAGAACCCCTGAGCACGGGACATATGATCAGACCGAGCATACCGAGCCGAAACGCATAGGATGCTTATTAACAGTCTCGCAAGGCGGAATTATTGACAGTGATTCCCAACCCGTTGGGGATAGACCCTCAACGCGAGGTACTGTTACTTTGAACGGTTCGCAAACTTCTTGCTTATTTGACACGGGGCTTTCTTACGATTGCATTGTTGCCAGAAACCTGGTTAAACCCGGTCAAGAGACAGCAGAGACCGTCCAACTTTGTGGAGTTCGTAAGAGTGATGCACCTACAGCGCTTCCCATCGCATTGGTGGAGATCCACTCTGATTTTGTCAGAGGCGTGATCAAAGCGGCAGTTATGGATGATCCCATCTACCCAGTCATACTTGGCGGGAGATACGTGTGTATTGGGAAACCGGAAGAGCCGATTGTGGCAGCAGTAACTACAAGAGGGCAAACCAAGAAGGAACGGGAGCCTGCGCCTAATTTGTTACCCATGGAACTTAAAGAAGCGCAATACAAGGACCCTACTTTGGCACCCTGCTTTAGGAAACTGCCCATGGCGAAGGAACCCAAACAGCACGGGGACATTTTTTCTGAGGATGGCGTACTTTATCGGAGAACGGGCAAGCCTGACCAAGGTTACAACCAGCTCCTAGTACCGAAACAGTACAGAAGCCAAATCCTAGAAATGGGGCACTCTCTTCCCTTCAGCGGACATATGGGACAGAACGCCACAAACCAACGTATAACCACTCATTATTGGTGGCCAGGAGTAAATACTGATATTATCAGGTATGTCAAATCCTGTGCCCAGTGCCAACGTGTACCACCCAAGCAACGGACGCCCCCAGTCCACATGGGTGAAATGCCAATAGTGGGAACACCATTTGAACGGGTTGTGATCGACATTTTAGGGCCTTTCGAAAGGACTAAAAGGAGGAACAGGTATATCCTGACCTTAGTCGATACATGCACTATGTGGGCCGAAGCTATACCGCTAACATGCGCAGATGCCAAGCATGTCGCAGAAGCACTCGTGCAGATTTTCACTCGGTTGGGATTCCCTCAGCAAGTGTTGACGGATAATGGATCTCCATACCGAAACCTGTTGATGGATGAGATCGTTAAGATCTTGAGGACCCAGCACATCCACACTAAGCCATATACTCCGGCCGGAAATGGGCTCGTGGAACGTGCTAATGGAAACCTCAACATGATGCTAAGTAAGCTGGCACAAGTGAAACCTGAAGATTGGGATCTCTGTATTCCTGCAGCATTATTTGGCTACAGAGAATCTCCTCATACTTCCACAGGATTTCCGCCAGCTACACTCTTATTCGGCAGACCCATTAAGGGCCCGCTTGAAGCCTTACTTCAGTCTCTGACAGACGAGAAGGCTGATGAGACAGTTGTCTCAGCCAGTAAATATGTGTCGGTTTTAAAGGAACGGTTGAAACTAGGGTGGGACCTAGCAACGACTAACTTTAAGCGAGCACGCACCAAGCACGCTAACCGATACAGGAAAGTCGCGAAAGAAAGAGAACTAGAAGCAGGAGAGAAAGTTTTGGTGTTACTCCCTACCGAGAACACCGAGAACAACCAACTGAAGATCGGATGGCAAGGGCCATTTACCGTCCTGAAAAAGATTTCTAAGGCTAACTACCAGATATCTATTCAAGGAAAGGAGAAGGTTTTCCATTTAAATCTCTTAAAGAGATACTTGGAAAGACCAGCGCCAACCTCCGACCATCTCCTGACGATCGCCAAAGCTGACGAAGATGATGATAGTGGCAGGGATATTCCACCACAATCACACGAAATCTTTCAAAAATGTCAGAAGCGGCGACGCTCTTTCAAGCGCGCATGGGAGACATTCCAGAGGAAGGAAACTTGCGTAGGAATTAGAGAGATGGAGGGGGACGACGAGAGGGAAGAAGACAGACACCCCGAAGCTACGGTTATAGGAAATTTAATTCCATAACGTAGACATGGAGTGCTTCCATATCTTAAGGGGGCACGTCCTGTCACGTGGGTCTTTATATCATTAAATTACCTACATCTTCTTCCTATTCTCTCACCCTAATGCTTTCATTTTATTATCTTTCCGTACTTGTTTTTCCTGTATTTTTTCGCATCACTCGTTGCGAAAAATATATTTCTTTCCCATCATCGTTTTTCTTTCTCATACTGACTAGTAACCTTATTGCATCAGATGTCAGTCGCGCAGGTAAGACGTGAAGGTGTGAGAAATTCGTTTCGCTGGACATAGAGCAGACTTTTGGTCTACCATTTTGTTCACCTGTCACTAGCTTAAGGTGTCAAACCCGGCATCTGTACGACGCAGTTGTAGACGGTTGTCTGAGATTTGCAACTGACACGCGCTTTTCCCGGTCAGTTTGTCAACGCAGGTGCGTAATCGCCCGGTGGCAGTTACGACACGCCTCTAAGTATAACGTAGCTGTTATGAGAAGGGGGAGAGATCGGCGCGGGGGGAGATAGTTCATCCTTTGTCTGGTTTAAAATATTAACCCACGTTTGAAACTATTTCATTTCACTCAGTAACTTTGCAGTTAGACTAGAACAACCTTCGTTCGATTTCTAAATAATCTCTGTAAATAGAGATGGCCTTAGTTTGGTCGAAGTGGTTTAACGTTCTTAGTAATTCTGTGGTTGAGGTATATTAATATTATATATATAATAGATATCTAGTATTTTGTGAAGTGATAAAGTGTTAAGTCGCTTATTTCATTTTAACTAGTTTCTTTTGAACAGAGCGCTTAATTTATATAGTCTGTATTATTTTCTAGTGACGTGTTTCAGTGGATAGCAGAATAAATTATATCTTAGCTTACTAAACAATAATGTAGCTATAATGAAGTTAATTTTACTGCTAAGAAATCAGACGAGATCATATTTTTCTAAACTAACTTACAAATGCTAGAAACCTCATGAGATGTTGACGGAACACGCCCGTGTTCCTAAATTCATGGGGATTGATGATTTTTTTCTAAATATAACTTACTTTACGGGAAATTTAAATGATAAGTCAAGCAGTACACTTGCGGTTTAATAATGTAAGTTATAGTGGGTACATATTGTAAAATTATTTGATATGTGTTCTTTCTTTTATATAGTGAAACGGTGGTACCCAACTTTACCAGCGTTCTAGTACGTGAACTTTATTTGGGAAGAAACAAATCACTTTCATTATCTGAACTGTAACAGTTAAATGAAGTAAGAGGCCTTCGCGCCAGAATTAATTCTTCCAGAATAACTCTTCAGTACAATTCAGCCCGTTGTGGCAAGCAAAGATCAGAAACATTCCGACAGAGTTTTGACTAGTACTGTGGTGACCAAATATAGTAACTTCCTGAAAGTAGACACCGATCTGACATTCCTTAAATTCTAGAAACCAAAGCTAATGACATTGTGCTCTGCTAACTTTCGTGCCTGGACAATATTTTATGTGACTTAATCAGACATTCGAAAAATTAGAACACCCAAGGAATCGTTCCCTGAGAGTTTAGTACGTCTTTTGGAACTGGGGATTTCTTGGTCAAGGACTGCATTTTCGGGTCTGTGTGAAGGTCCTAGAATTGAGTATGTTCCCAGAGGCAGCGAGCAAAGTTGTGAGTATAACTGTGTATCCATGGCCATGGCTGAATGAATGAGTGTACGCAGATCAGAGTGTTATTTTACAGTTATAGATTGTCACCCATTTACTGTCTTAATTCTTTTTGTTTAACCTGCAGAATTTGTTACTATTTGCTAGAGTTTCTTTACTTCTTAGGCTAAATCAGATTATTCAACTCTGTGCATACATTTACGAGAAAAGAAGAAAAACTCTTAGCCTCAACCCTACGTATCTATAACTCTTTGGGCCATCATCTGTTCTCTTAACGGGGGCTGTGGGCTAAACCTAGAGTAAGATTTTAACGGGCTATCATCCTTGTAGCATTTTCTTAAATTGTATGACTATTTGTATATGTTTTTCCTTGATGTAATTTTTTGGTGTTGTGAGAAATTTTGATATGATAATTAAAATATCTCTCTTGAACAAAAAAATCAGTGCGTTGGTCAGCTCGATCCCAATTATCTGTATAAGCATTGTTATAGATTTTCCAAGTCTGTGTGTTTACCTGTCGTCACGTGTATGTGCGTGCCCGTGAGTAGATAGAGATATATTAATATATATATATATATATATATATATATATATATATATATATATATATATATATATATATATATATATATATATCTGTGGTTAGACTGTCTGACGCCTTTAAAAGCGGTCGTAGAAGATAGGTGAGAGAGAGAAGATTATCTCGATTCTCAAAGACAGCCTCTATATCACATCCTATCATCTCACGGGGGGAAAATTCTATTGTTTTTTTCACCAGCTCTCACTGTATCTATCACTCATTCCAACCTATTCAGAAGGGACCAAACCTGTGTAGTGAAATGGACAGAGATACAACGGTAAAATATCTCCAAAGATAACATTTAAGGATAAAAACATAATGCGTAGGCTGCGAATAGTACATGATCGCCTAGACCGCGGGTCATCATCCTCCATAATAACTGACTTGCTAGACAGGAGGGGAACGGCGGATCAAAAAGGAAAAAAATATGACTGGAAAGATTGCGTGAGACTAGAAAGGCTAAGGAGACGCAATTGGGGGGGAAACGGAGAAAAGTCACGTTTCCCAAGTTGACATAAAAAGTAAGCAACTCGACAGAAGGGACCATAGATATGTTACGCCACAGTCATTTATTGGACGCTTTTGCGCGATACCAAGCCCTTGATTTGAATTCAGCGGCTAAACGCAGATGTTAGGAATATTACAAAAATTAAAAAGTACTTTTTTCTTAATATTAATGTTAGGAATATAAAAATTAGCTGGCCGGATGGCCTATTCTGAGCAGTGAACTAATATGTTCTTAATTTTACAGACGGATAGATAATATTGAAGATAATGACAAAAGACAGTGTTGTTCACATCATCGACAGACTGTATTGAATCTAAAAGTGTCGCTAATTGCACAAAAAAACACGACTTTGGGACGCAGGTGTTCAAATTTACTTAGTATGGAGGAGAGGGTTTTTGGGTGGTAGCTGTGTCTAAATATAACTTTTAACGACAACATTTTGGAGGGGAGAGAAAGGTTGGTTCAAAAATCAAGTACATTTTGTAGAAACACAAGTAGAGACGGACAGACTAACAGATAACCATCCATACTTGACTGAAGCATGACTGAAATGACTTTATGGTAGGAAATTTGAATTTAAAATAAACCTAGGCAGTGATTGGCCACAGACAATCATATCATTAGCGCTCAGACGCGAAAGTGGGGCCATTCTTCAATAGTTGTTCAGTGATAGACACAGATTTTAAAGTGTGGTGATTTCCATATGAAAGAAAGTGTAATAAATTTAGGGACGCCATACTATAGCCAGCAGCTCAGCTGAGTTTTGCTAGCAATTCTGTGTTATTTATTCATAATCTGGTAAGATTGAAATTATTTCCTTATATATTTTGAATATTGTTTCATGTTCGAGTGATTTGATACTGCCATATCGAAATCTAGCCTTACAAACAAGTAGGGATTTGCTCTAGACCCCCCACCCTAGTCAGGGTCTAGGGACCAACAATGTACATAAACTCCAGCAAGGATTATGCAAGACAGATCAAGTGTTGAGAATAATGAAACATATTACCTATCCTCTTTTAGGGCAGACAACTAATAAATATTTTTCAGAACCTATAGTCTGGGAGGATCTATCTGATGTAAAACCACCATGGTAAATGTGCTGTTTGGTCAGAGAGATCTGACCTGTCTGTATGATGTGGTTGTTGTGTCAGTGTTGTGTCCAGACGTGGGTAGAGAATAGATTTTGACACATGGCCCATACTTTGATTGCAGAGCTGCGAGTTTCTGTTGTCAACCAAGCAGTGTCTATTCAGTTGGTGACTTTACTCGAGTGTATCTGTGCAGTACTTGTGACAGAGACCACCATTATTGCCCGCCAGCACGGAGAGGTGGGACCACCTGATTTCAGCACCAGAGCTACAACTACCAGATGAGTGAGCCTCTGGTCTGCTGGACATTCACCAACGCTGTGTAGTTACTAATACCCCCCATAAAAATTCCCACCATTTTCTGGACACTGTGTAGTCAATATAGACAGGTGTGATGAGGCCACCCCAACAGCACAAACAGTAACTATCCTCCCAAGTAGATGACTACTAGAACATTTTAATAAAACTAACTAGTATAGTACATATATATGTACACTATTGCATTTATGATATAATATTCCATGCATTTCTTTCATAATCTCTAAATCCTTTTAAGTTCTGGTCAACCTAAAAAATTGATCCAGAACAAAATAAATGTAATATAATTCTATCAAAAAATTTTACACACGTGAGTTAGTTCAGTGTATTTTAACATTTATTAATATTATTAGTCTTGTTAAATATCTGTGGGTATATCTATAACCTATTACACCACACTACATAGCATAACCCTAGACACTTTACGTAGCCACATTCATTAAAAAAAAAAATTAAGTGTGAGGTCGTAGTGGTAGCAAGAAAGGCCTTCTGACAATTCACAACTACATTTTATCTCAGGAGCCTTCACAGCTGGCCTCATACAATTACAATTAGTAATATCACCATCATACAATACCAGCAACACCACTACATAAATTGGGGTCTTGTCCAGGGATAATTAGCCCCACAGTAATATTAGGATCTCCTGGTGGGAGAAATAAAAGTAGGGAAATAAATTGTAAAATTTCCTTTAAAATTAAAAGTGTCCCTGCAGATAAAAGTTGGTGAATCTTCACAGCCAGTAATAATTAATTAGTTAACTGGTTAGTTAGAATTGGTTAGACTATAGTCATAAGAAGTACTTAGTGTATTTACTGGTTAGAGATTTATCTTGTATATTATTATATTGTCTAAAAAGTATGGCGGAGCTGGCAAAATTTAGATCAGCTGCTGTGCTCACCGCGAAGGAGATGGGAATGGATGGTCAAATTTTAATTCAATACGTAACGGCTGAATGTGATAAATATATTGAACGGGAAGAAAGGAGGTTAGCTGAAGAGAAGAGGTTAGAGGCTGATAGAGACATTAAGAGGCTGCAGATTGAGGCAGAGAAAAACGACAGCAAAGGGAGGCAGAAGAAAAAAGGTTGACTGCCGAAAGGGAGGCAGAAGATAGAAGGTTGCAAAGGGAGGCAGAAGATAGAAGGTTGCAAAGGGAGCACGAATTACGACTAAGGGAGCTGGAATTACAAGGCCAGGCTCCTGAAAATGGTGCCAGCCCTTTTGCCTCAGATGCTACGCCTAGTCTGGGAGCCTCAAACTCCGCTATGGGGTTTCATTTAGACCATTTTGTTGAAAAAGACGATGACATAGAGGGGTACCTAGGACGTTTTGAGTTATTAGCTACTACATATGGGTTAGAGAGAGAGAGGTGGAGCTTAAAGCTATCACAGGGATTGAGAGGTACTTCTTATGAAGTATTTGCTAAAATGAACAGGGAAGACCAAGACAATTATGACATGTTAAAGCAGGCTTTGTTATTAAGATACGAGAAGAATGGTGAATTTTATCGTAAGAAATTTAGAAATGCCAAACTGTTGTCTGGGGAGACATACCACCAATTCTCTGCTAGACTAGAAACCTATTTGGAGAAATGGACGGCTCTGGGGAAGACCCAAGATCTTAAAGAAATGATCATGATTGAGCAATTGAGAGAGTCCATGGCTCCAGACATGAGAAAATTTCTCATGGAACAAGGTGCAGAGAAGTTGGGGGAAATTTTAAATGTTGCTGAGAGGTATCAGGCAGCCCAGGCAGAGGTAAGTGGTGCTAAGAAGAAGCACATAGACAATTTTAAAGCTCCACAGCAATTTAATAAATTTGATAATAGAGAGCAGGGAAATAAAGGTAGGACAAACTTTGAGCGGCCAAGAAATGACTATCGCGACAGAAACTCACAGTTCAATGACCAAAAGTTCAATGAAAGAAAACCGTTGAACCAAGGAAAAAGATGGTGTAAATGGTGCAAGAAGGATAACCATAACACCGAATTTTGTAGAAGGAAACCTTCAAACATTGCTGCAATGAAGTCGGGGACGCAAAGATTAAAGGTTAATCCTAAGGGACAACAGGAACCTTATCACCCCCCAGTTTGTGAGGATGTTATTTGTAATGGGGTCACCATAAGGTGCCTTTATGATACAGGTTTGGATTATGATTCAGTTGTGAAGTCTAGCCTAGTGGACCCAAGTCAGTATACCACAGAAACAGTGGAAATACAAGGGGCGACTAAGGACATACCACTCATGACACTTCCCATCGCAAGGATAACGGTGAAAACTCGCTATGTGGAAGGAGAAATCAGAGCAGCAGTGATAGATGAACCAATCTACCCTCTGATATTGGGGTGTAGATACGTCTTCTTGGGGAATCCCGAGAAACCTGTGATCATGGCGACAGTGCAGACCAGGTCACAGAAGAAGGAGGAAGAAGGTGAACCTATAAATGCTCATCCAGAGGAGATGAGGAAGGCGCAGGCTGAGGATAGGACACTCAAGCCCTGTTTTAAAAAAAAATTGCCCAAATGCCACACACCTCCGAGCAAGGGGGAATATTTCATGAAGAACAAACTCTTATACAGGAAGGCCGGAACTGGAACAAATGGTCACAACCAGCTGGTTCTTCCCACTTCATATAGAGATAAAGTGATGGAACTCGGGCATGCGATTCCCTTCAGTGGTCACATGGGGATCAGCGCCACAGGACAGCGTATAGCTTGTCATTACTTCTGGCCAGGGATAACGGAGGATATAAAAAGATATGTCAAATCCTGCCCAGAATGTCAAAGGGTAGCTCCAAAGCACTGGACTGCTCCTGCAACTCTAGGGGAAATGCCCATAGTGGGAACACCTTTTGAGAGGGTTGCAGTGGATATTGTAGGACCTCTCACTCGGACCAAGAGGAGGAACAGTTACATCCTTACTCTGGTGGACACTTGTTCTATGTGGGGAGAGGCGGTAGCCCTGCCATCAATTGATTCAAAACATGTAGCAGAGGCACTACTTACAATATTTACCCGATTAGGATTCCCGCATCAAATCTTGACGGATAATGGATCTCAGTTCAAGGGGAAACTAACGGAAGAAGTTTTTAAGCTTTAAGCTATTTCAAGCCAGGCACTTTCATTGTAGTCCGTACCATCCACAAGGGAACGGCCAGGTAGAGAGGTTCAACGGGACTCTCATTTCTATCCTGAGAAAGCTGGCACACGAAAAACCGGATCTGTGGGATCAATTCCTGCCCGCCGCATTGTTTGCGTACCGGGAGGTACCACATAGTTCAACCGGGATGGCTCCCGCAACTCTGCTATTTGGGAGGCCAATAAAAGGTCCATTAGAAGCCCTATTAAGGACCTGGACAGATGAGAAGGCGGAAGAGACTGTTACCTCATCGTATCAATATGTGAACGAACTGACCACTCGTTTGAAAGCTGGATGGAAACTGGCAAATGATAATTTGAAACAAGCCAGGAAGAAACATGCAGCATATTTTAATAGGAAGGCAAAGGACAGGGAACTGGCAGTCGGAGAGAAGGTGCTGCTTCTACTACCCGGAAGCCAGAATAAATTACAAATTGGTTGGCAAGGTCCATATACGGTTCTAGAGAAGGTGTCTAGAACAAACTATAAAATTGACAAAAAGGGGAAGGAAAAAGTTTATCATGTAAACCTGTTAAAGAAGTATCTGGACAGACCACTCCAGGAAAGCACCCCCTTATTGACCTTGGCTATTGCAACCCAGATGCAAAAAGAACCACTCACCTCACATGAATACCCATTACATCCTTGTGAAACAGCAGCACAGGTAAAAGTCAGTAAGCACCTGACTAAAAACCAGAGGGAGAGAGTTCAAAAGGTTCTGGAGGAACATACAGATGTATTAACAGATAAACCAGGCCATACAAATTTGCTACAGTATGACATGAAACTGGTAGACTCAAACCCAATCTGTATGAGAGCCTATTCTATTCCGTTCGCGAAGGAGAAGGCATTGAAGGAAGAAATAGAGTATTTGTTGAAGGAGGGGATTATTTCGCACAGTGAATCATCTTTTAGTTCTAGTGTCGTTTTGTTGAGAAAACCGTCTGGGGAACACAGATTGTGCATAGATTACAGGAAACTGAATGCTGTCACAGAAGGACAAGTGGATCCATTACCAGACACAAAACAGTTATTTGCCAGACTGAACAAGGCAAAATATTTTTCAAAAGTGGATCTTAGTAAAGGCTATTACCAGATCCCAGTGAAGCCTGAAGTGAGACCTTATTTGGCTTTTAGCACTTCGGATGGACATTATGAATTCAATATGCTACCATTCGGACTGAAAAATGCTCCGAGTGTGTTTTCAAGGATGATGCGCAAATTGTTGGATCCCCTGAATAACCCATGTATCACGAATTTCATGGATGATATTCTCGTCGCCACAGAGACATTTGAAGAACACATTGAAGCTCTGGAGATGTTGTTTGATAGACTTCGGGAGGCGAACTTAACTGCTAGGCCAACAAAATGTTGTATTGGATGCAAAGAGTTGGAATTCTTGGGACACACTGTATATCAGGGTAATATGACCCCTGATCCTAAGAATTTGGAAAAACTGCAGAGAGCACCTAGGCCGCAAACAAAAAAGGACGTGCGATCATTCGTGTCGTTATGCGGATTTTATCAGAAATACATCAAAAATTTTAACGCTATTTGTGCTCCTCTGACTGATCTGACTCGCAAGGGACTTCCAGATAAAATTATTTGGACTGCACAATGTGAACTAGCGTTCCAAGAGTTAAAGGAAAAACTCACTAGCAAGCCTATTCTCAAACTGCCTGATTTGACACAGGACTTTGTCTTAAGAACCGATGCAAGTAATGTGGGACTCGGAGGGGCTTTGTTGCAAAGATCATCTTCACCTGATGGGGAACTTAAACCAGTCGCTTATGCAAGCCGCAAATTGAATAAGGCGGAACAAGGATACTCCACAAGCGAAAAGGAATGTTTAGCATTAATCTGGGCAATAAAGAAGTTTCAAATCTATCTGTATGGTAGGACATTTGTGGTGGAGACGGACCATCAGCCTCTCGTGTTCTTGTCTCAGGCTAAGCATGAAAACGCAAGATTGCTGAGGTGGTCTTTGTTGCTTCAACCTTATCAGTTTAGTATCCAATATATCCCAGGCAAATTGAATGTCGGTGCAGATTTCCTCAGTCGGCACCCCTGTGATCAAAATTAGAGTAGTGGCAAACGTGAGGAGTAATTTTACCTATGTGTATCGCTGGTGTTGGAACTTGCCATAGGCATGTTTTCAAGTGGGGAGATGTGTAGTGAAATGGACAGAGATACAACGGTAAAATATCTCCAAAGATAACATTTAAGGATAAAAACATAATGCGTAGGCTGCGAATAGTACATGATCGCCTAGACCGCGGGTCATCATCCTCCATAATAACTGACTTGCTAGACAGGAGGGGAACGGCGGATCAAAAAGGAAAAAAATATGACTGGAAAGATTGCGTGAGACTAGAAAGGCTAAGGAGACGCAATTGGGGGGGAAACGGAGAAAAGTCACGTTTCCCAAGTTGACATAAAAAGTAAGCAACTCGACAGAAGGGACCATAGATATGTTACGCCACAGTCATTTATTGGACGCTTTTGCGCGATACCAAGCCCTTGATTTGAATTCAGCGGCTAAACGCAGATGTTAGGAATATTACAAAAATTAAAAAGTACTTTTTTCTTAATATTAATGTTAGGAATATAAAAATTAGCTGGCCGGATGGCCTATTCTGAGCAGTGAACTAATATGTTCTTAATTTTACAGACGGATAGATAATATTGAAGATAATGACAAAAGACAGTGTTGTTCACATCATCGACAGACTGTATTGAATCTAAAAGTGTCGCTAATTGCACAAAAAAACACGACTTTGGGACGCAGGTGTTCAAATTTACTTAGTATGGAGGAGAGGGTTTTTGGGTGGTAGCTGTGTCTAAATATAACTTTTAACGACAAAATTTTGGAGGGGAGAGAAAGGTTGGTTCAAAAATCAAGTACATTTTGTAGAAACACAAGTAGAGACGGACAGACTAACAGATAACCATCCATACTTGACTGAAGCATGACTGAAATGACTTTATGGTAGGAAATTTGAATTTAAAATAAACCTAGGCAGTGATTGGCCACAGACAATCATATCATTAGCGCTCAGACGCGAAAGTGGGGCCATTCTTCAATAGTTGTTCAGTGATAGACACAGATTTTAAAGTGTGGTGATTTCCATATGAAAGAAAGTGTAATAAATTTAGGGACGCCATACTATAGCCAGCAGCTCAGCTGAGTTTTGCTAGCAATTCTGTGTTATTTATTCATAATCTGGTAAGATTGAAATTATTTCCTTATATATTTTGAATATTGTTTCATGTTCGAGTGATTTGATACTGCCATATCGAAATCTAGCCTTACAAACAAGTAGGGATTTGCTCTAGACCCCCCGCCCTAGTCAGGGTCTAGGGACCAACAATGTACATAAACTCCAGCAAGGATTATGCAAGACAGATCAAGTGTTGAGAATAATGAAACATATTACCTATCCTCTTTTAGGGCAGACAACTAATAAATATTTTTCAGAACCTATAGTCTGGGAGGATCTATCTGATGTAAAACCACCATGGTAAATGTGCTGTTTGGTCAGAGAGATCTGACCTGTCTGTATGATGTGGTTGTTGTGTCAGTGTTGTGTCCAGACGTGGGTAGAGAATAGATTTTGACACATGGCCCATACTTTGATTGCAGAGCTGCGAGTTTCTGTTGTCAACCAAGCAGTGTCTATTCAGTTGGTGACTTTACTCGAGTGTATCTGTGCAGTACTTGTGACAGAGACCACCATTATGCCCGCCAGCACGGAGAGGTGGGACCACCTGATTTCAGCACCAGAGCTACAACTACCAGATGAGTGAGCCTCTGGTCTGCTGGACATTCACCAACGCTGTGTAGTTACTAATACCCCCCCATAAAAATTCCCACCATTTTCTGGACACTGTGTAGTCAATATAGACAGGTGTGATGAGGCCACCCCAACAGCACAAACAGTAACTATCCTCCCAAGTAGATGACTACTAGAACATTTTAATAAAACTAACTAGTATAGTACATATATATGTACACTATTGCATTTATGATATAATATTCCATGCATTTCTTTCATAATCTCTAAATCCTTTTAAGTTCTGGTCAACCTAAAAAATTGATCCAGAACAAAATAAATGTAATATAATTCTATCAAAAAATTTTACACACGTGAGTTAGTTCAGTGTATTTTAACATTTATTAATATTATTAGTCTTGTTAAATATCTGTGGGTATATCTATAACCTATTACACCACACTACATAGCATAACCCTAGACACTTTACGTAGCCACATTCATTTAAAAAAAAATTAAGTGTGAGGTCGTAGTGGTAGCAAGAAAGGCCTTCTGACAATTCACAACTACATTTTATCTCAGGAGCCTTCACAGCTGGCCTCATACAATTATAATTAGTAATATCACCATCATACAGTACCAGCAACACCACTACATACTCCTATCTAAAATCTACGACATGGCTTCATTCCGAACGTCTGCCAATCGTTTTGTGGGGTAATTCAAATTATTTCCTCATGGAAATTTATGCGCATTACTGTAGAAGTCATGTCTCCCAAATATGGAATGAAAACATCCGATCCTCTCGCGGCAATGTTTACAAATAACTTCTTACATCTGCCCGGGCTATAACAATATTTCCGCTCAGGTGTGTCCGACTGATAAGGTCGTGTCTGTAATCTGTCCATAGACGGGTAATTTATCGCCTGGCACGCTTTAGGTAAAACCAACGCTTGGTCGCTGACCGGCCCATCTGGGTTCATGACGAATTATCATTGAGAGGAGTATAAGATGATTTGAAAGTACAAAATATCTGCTTGATAGTAGAGAAAGAAAAGGACGACCACAGAAATTTAGTACACACAAAAAAAAAAAACGTTACTAAATACTGCCTAAGCGGAAAAGAGATCGACCCAATGATTATGTAACAAACTACATTAATGTAACATTAACATTATACATCACAGAGCAAACTATTTTATTTAAAACTTGATTTTTCATTTTTTCATTGCGATATAAAAAGGTGGTATGCGACAGAGAGAGAAGAGGAAGTGGAAACTTTTTTTAGGCCAATGGAATAGGTCATTCGATTTTTTTATTCTTACAAATGACATCTTTCGGCTGCCTTAACCTTCCAGATCCGCTCTGGTACCCAATTCATGAGGCTGGGTCGACCCCGGAGCCGTCTGCGGTCTAAAACACACCACCTCAACTGGGGATCGAAGAGCGTTTGTAAACACGTCTTAAAACGTACAAGTAGCCACATCTCAGATGCTATCGTAGGAAAGAATAGTGTTAGAGACTTCATTACACTAGGTCTCAGCTTTGTCAGGTGAGGGTGACAAGTTCCTTTTTTCGCTGCCTTCGCTTTCTCTAGCTCAAGAGTAGTTGGGTAGTATGAAGCTACCTGGTTCTGAACCCGTAACATTGCCCCAAGAAGCTAGCGTTGTAACCACTCTGGCACTCGTATATATGGTTACACAGCCTAAAGTGAATATTAAGCCACTTACCTTTGGCGTTAAATAACTTTTTTTTCCCTAGCCTTGCTTTTCACAGAATTATCGATTAATTCATCATACCGTGTTCCTCCCAATATCTGATTTTCAGTGTTTAAAAAAAAAAGAAAAAAAATCAACGCACGTCTCGCATGTTCTTGCTTTTATGATGACCTCGAGTAAATTATAGTCGTTTATTATCTTCAGAGCAGGAAGTGTTGCAATCACAACCCGGATACGTTCTGTAACGTGTAATTGGTATCTTTGAGTAATCCCGGAAACAGGTGGTGGTCGCTTCTACTTCAGCCATTCATTTTCACATTATATTTCAACCAGTCTCTGAGCTACTTCTGCACCATCACAACGGTTTTGGTCGAAGTTTGAAAGGATAGCATAAAACAAGATATTTCTGGTAGCTTTTTTTTCCCTTGTAAAACTAGTTGATCACAAATTTCATTAGAGGTCCCAACGAGCAATTTATTTGCTCTCGATGGCATTCTCTTTGCTCCTTGCGGTCGTCCACATACGTCGTCACGCATTGAGGGGGGAGGAGGTCTACAATTTGTTGACGAAGTGTGACGACAGGGGGAGGTGTGGGGTTTGAAATAATGTGACGTTATACAAACAAATACGAGGGAGGCTCACTTCTTACATAAATGTTGTCGGAACAAAATTGATTTTGTACCCTAAATCCTTAGAGTCTACTTTTACTGAAGCAATAGTTAACAACTCCCTCATGGACGACTAATATTAATATTATAATCTCAGCTGAAATATCGGATAATTATTATAATCTTTAACAGTTTAAAACTGGTTTTAATTATACATTTCTTCTTTTTCTTTAAAATATAATGTAATACACCTTTCCAGTAAGCGATGTTGATCTGGAAGGAAGTGGATTTCTAGGTCGTTCAATGGAGGAACATCTTACCGTGCTAAGGCATAACGATAACGAAGAGAAATAATTATTAATAACAACTTTAAAATGGCAAAAATTGCGTGATGTCATATGTGGGCAACCCCTTTTTCTATAACAATATTTCGCAATTTCTGGATGCTACACATAGCAGAGAAAGAATGAAAGAAAGTGCGACAATTGAAAGCACACAATAAAAATCAGTACACAAATGTAACTGATACTGTCGTAGTGAAACAGAGATCGAGAAGGGTCGCCCAATTCTGCCACAGTAATTTAGGTAGGTCTACAAAGTATTTAATTCTCTCAATCTTGCCCATCACGGACGTCAGTAACAAACATTTTCCTACGAAAATTGAAGTCTGGAAATTATATAAAAGTCGTGCACTTCTGGCCTTTGCACTAAACAGCATGATGCTCCTATGTTCAATGTAACGAACATCTTTTTCCCCAACATAAATTGCAGTTATATTTTAAATAATAAATAGAAGACACATAGTAAAGTTTCAAAAATCCACAGTATATTTTATTATTATAATTATTTATTTTACTGTTTGATTGTTTCCCTTTGACAGGGAGGAAGATAAATTTCATCCCTTGAAAACAAAAACAGTTAGCAATATTATTTTCAAAATTTTACAAAAGCTGGTAAAATAACTTCATTCAAAATCACCACACGAAATCCCCAGCCTTCGAAATGTGTTACAGATGCTGAAAGGTTAAGACGTTAGCTTTGGCTTTTTCCTGTCATTATTGCGACGGATATATTTACTAGTTACTATTATAATCTCAGCTGAAATATTGGATAGTTGTAACCTTTAACTGTTTAAATTGTTTTTAATTATATGTTTCTTTTTTAAATAATGGAATACTGTGGTAAGGTTATTGAAAAATATGATTGAAGGCAATTAAATTGCGAGTGAGATGCTTGACAGTAGACAGATATAGTTTCACAAATATGAATGGAGAGCGTTGTATGACAGTCAGGAGAGAAGATATATATTAAATCTTTTAATTCATTTCACACTCACGATTTTAATGTCATATATACCTTCTCTCCGAGATATATGAAATATCACAGTAAAAAGAAAAGTCAGAGGCAGGGTGACAGATGAAATAGTAACGTAATTCTGACAGCTATAAAATATATATTTATTAATCACACACAAAATTATTCATAAGGACAACAATTAGCCCCCAAAATATATATGTATAGATACACATCAATGAATATCACACAATGTAACAAAATTAGTGATGAGCACAGAGAACCCCCCCCCCCCCAAAAATGCTAAAAATAAAGTATAACAGTCCTCGTTTTAAGAACGGCCAATCAATTCAATACGCCAATACTCCAGAGGTGGTAACGCTCTATAGTTGAGTCACAGTCTACAATTTTTGTCTTGCTGTAACTTATCCATATGTTAGAGCAAAATAGGAAATCTAGTGAATTAGAAATATTTTCCTACACGTCATTTTGGAAATTTACTTCTTTTTAGCTAACTGGTAAAAAATCAAATTAATTATCATAACTATACACCATCCTTTGTTTAAAAAAAATTAATACCTACTGATTTGACCAGTGGAAAAATTATTATGATTAAAATACACCATCAGTAGGAAAATAAACTTTAAGAAAATTAACTCGTGGTTATTTACAAGTATAAAGCTTGCGCGGTTATTTTATAATTAAGTGTGATTACCAAAATTACAAGAAATATTTCTTCTTAATATGCAGCTGGCAACAGGCTTAGTAATGCTAATGCCACTCTGCAGATAGGAGACCGCTAACAATCTGGGACACAAGCAACAAATAATGCTTGAGCCGAGATGAAATAGCCAAGTTCACCCTACATCTGGCAACCACCTGGACGGACAAGCGGGGAGGAGGTCTGGGAACAAAGACTTCGGGAAACCAGGAGATTTCTCCTGCCACCGGTGATAAGAGAGTTCTTAGCTCGGTTGACCAGGGAAGTAGCGAGAGACACACTCCTCGGTGTCCCCGCAAAAAGGGTTACGGACGACGAGCAGACCAGTGACATGAAAAGGCAGGAAAAGGAAGAATCTGCCAGCGTTCGACTTTTCCCCGTCAGCCAACGGAAAGTTAGATCATAGCTTAGTGAAAAGGAATACTAAGTAGGTAGCTTTCCCCTCAATCAAAAGACATCAGAATATACGCACCTGCCAGCATGAAAGAATTTCGGTC
Organism: Oreohelix idahoensis; assembly: GCA_024509875.1. Classification (NCBI taxonomy): domain Eukaryota; kingdom Metazoa; phylum Mollusca; class Gastropoda; order Stylommatophora; family Oreohelicidae; genus Oreohelix; species Oreohelix idahoensis. Next base: position 384,103 of record JAMPIV010015061.1, read on the forward strand.
GCAACTGTGTAGACCAGTGTTTCTCAACCCTGAGAGTAGCAACGCCCCCTTTTGAAAACTAATATTTTAAAAAGCCCCCCCCCCCCACTTTTAACACCCTCTTGCTCTTAATCGTGTATACACAAACACACACACACACACACACACACACACACACACACACATATATTCCACCATACTTTTAAGAAAGCAATGCAGTTAATGTTTTCTTTTCTTATAATATAAAGAAAAAGAGAAAAGACATTTATAAAAGCATAGTTATATTAAATATGTGTTTAAGTACGGAATTATATACACCACAAGTTCTTCTTCTTCTTCTTCTTCTTGCGATCGCATCTTTGATGATTACACCGTCAGACGAGTTCTCATGATGAATTCGACTGTTGTTTGAAGTTCCTCTTTAACTCCATATAGCTTTGAGTTTAGTGTTGAGTCATTGGGCCAGTATATCTTTCTTAACTGGTCATACAGAGGACAGTCCTGTAGAACATGCTCAGCAGTTTGTTCGTTTAATCCACATGTGCACAGTGGTGAAGCAGACAATCGTAGCTTGTGCATGTGTTTATTCAGTTTGTTATGCCCTGTCCTGAGTCGAAAAATAGTTATCTGTCCCTGCCGGTCGAGAGTGTGATAGTCGTCTTTGGGTTGGTTCTGTTCTCTTCTGATAGTCTGGATAGCTCTCTTTTTCTCAAAGTATGTGACTTCATTATCTTCTTGTTCACATTCTCCTCCCTTTTTTGCAAGTTTATCTGCCTTTTCATTTCCGGGTACACCACAATGAGATGGTACCCACTGAAGTATGGTTCTCTTTTTGGCAGCTACCTTGTTTAGTTCATTTCTCAGATGCGGGAGTTTACCACCCTTGAGAGCTTGCAGGACAGACAGTGCATCTGTGAGGATGACTACCTGGTGGCAGTCAGAGTTGGTGTTATAAATCATATTTGCAGCTTGCTCTAGAGCTTGAACCTCAGCTGTATAGTTGGAACAGAATTTACCAGTGGGAATGTGCCTAGTCTCATAGTGGTTGTCAGGATATGAGATAAAGATACCGGCACCTCCATTCCTAACAGCATTAGTTGCTGATCCATCTGTATAGGCATGTATCCATGATTGATCGGGATAGCTTTCTTGGATCATACTCAATGTAGCAGTTCGTTTTTGCAGATCATTATACTCACATCCACTTGTGAGACCACTGACTGATGTATTAATTTGGAGGGCACTGCTGGCCTGCTCCCATGGTACAGGGTATAGGGTGGGCTTCAGTGGTGTTGTCTTCATGGATAGGTCTTCTTGATGCTGTCTTATAAGTCTTTTCCCCCGATGCACAAAGCTGCTACGCTTTAGACGTCCCAATGCCAGATCATCTAGTCTTGCCTTCATTGGGTGCATTGGCATACTGTTGTACTTTTCCATCTGGATCATGGTTTTTGTGTCTCTTCTATGGGACAATGTCTGTAATCCAGCAACCTTCTGCATCTCTGTTATTGGTGTAGTTTTCATGGCTCCTGTAATGAGCCTGAGAGCTTGATTTTGCACCTTGTCCAAAGACTGCAGATGTGAGTTAGCAGCTGATGACCATGCTGCTGAGCTAAACTCTAAGTGTGGTCTTATTACTCCATTATAAATCTTCTTTAGATTTCGTTCATTTGCTCCCCAGTTGGTACCTGCTAATTTTCTGAGTATGCCTAGTCGTCTTCGGGCCTTTCCCTCTGCATTTTCAATATGCTTATTCCATGTAAGCCTTTGGTCAAATGTCACCCCAAGATAGGTGGGGTAGCTTTCTTCCTTGATCACGGTTGTCCCTAGGTGTATGTTAGCTGATTTGTCCTTGGGGGCGAGGGAGAACAGTGTTGTGGAGGTTTTGTCTGTGTTTATTGTGATAAGCCATTTCTCTGCCCATGACACTAGCATGTCTGCTGCCCGCTGCATTCTATAACTTGCTGTGGTGACATTTTCATCAGCGCACCAGAGTACTAGGTCATCTGCATATAAGGCAGCTTTAACTCCTGCAGGGAGATCTTTCACCAGGTCATTGATGTAAACAAGGAAGAGTGTTGGGGAAATTACTCCTCCTTGAGGTACCCCCTGATGGAGCAACACTTTTCTGCTCTGCAGACCGTCAAGAGTGACTCTAGTTCTCCTGTTATGCAAGTATGACTGGATCCATTTCATCATGTTGCCTTGGATTCCACTTCTCCTAAGTTTTGCAATGAGGCCATCTTTCCACACCTTGTCAAAGGCCTGCTTGAAGTCGACCCAGATCGTTAGGACCTTTTTCTTCTCCTGGAAGGCATCTTCTATTGCTTGAGACAAGTAAGTAACTTGGTCTTCTATACTGTAGCATTCTCTAAATCCAGCTTGTTCCGGCACCAGGATCTGCTCAGACTCTAAATACCATTTCAATCTGTGGTTGACTATTCGCTCCATAGTCTTCCCAACACAGCTTGTGAGACTGATTGGCCGGTAACTTGCAGCCTCGGTCTTACATTTCCCTTTCTTTAGTATGGGTATTGTGATGGCTTCTCTCCATACTTGGGGTACCATTCCTTTCAACCAGCTGTGGTTGAATATCTCAAGCAGTTTTGTCTTTGCTGCTGAGCTCAGATTTACTAGCATTTCGTTGCTGATTTTGTCTGGGCCGGGTGACTTGTGAAACTTAAGCTTGGAAATAGCCTTCTGTAGTTCTCCTAGTGTGATGGGTTCCCTCATTGGGGCAGGAGTATCTGTCTGTCCCATGGTTGCCAGTATTTCTTTTCTTATCTCTCTCTGATGATCTATGTTAATGGGTAAGTTGCTTTCTGAACTGTATCTTCTAGCAAACAAGTCTGCAGCTTGTTTTCCTCTGAAAAGTTTGCCACCTTCATCCAATGTGATAGTCTGCCTAGGTGAGGAACGCTCTTCATTTAGAGACTTGACTAATCTCCAAAGTTTCCTGCCGTCTTTCTCAAGGTTCAGCGATGCCGTTTTAGTTCTCCAGCTTTTCCGTTTTTCTTCTAGCTTTGTTCTCTGAAACTCTGCTACAGCCTTTTTCCATTTGTTGTGAGTTTCAAGTGAAGGCTGAGACTCTGCGTCCTTTCTAGCCCTGTCCATAGCTTCCTGACGTTCTTGGAGTGTGCTGGACCAGTATGGTATGTAGTTACGCCGGCATCCTTTAGGAATGGTTTCTTTTGCAGCTTGTAGTATGCATCTGTTGAAGTCTTTTACCACTTCATTAATGTCTCTGTTCTGTACCTTGAGGGTAGACAGCAGCGTGTTCACCTGTTGCCTGAATAAACCCCAGTTGGCTTTTTTGTAGTTCCATCTTGTAATGGCTGGGCCTGTACTGAGAGTTGCACTCTGGACAGTAAGAAAGATTGGGCGATGGTCGCTTCCCCCTAGTTGGTCTCCTACTTCTCTACTAATAGATCCAGCTATATCTGGTGTGGAGAAGGCAAGATCTGGTGTTGAAGTTGTGTGCCATCCTATGGAGTAGAAGGTAGGAGTATCTGTGGCATTATTGACTAGGATTAGGGAGTGATCATCTTGCCAAGTTTCAACCTCTTCACCTCTGTGATCCAGGTGGTTATAGCCCCAGCTCTGGGAGTGGCTATTAAAGTCTCCAACTGCTATAAAGTTGGTGGCTGGTACCTGTATAGAGCTGAGACTCAGGGGTTTGTTGTTCGGACAGTAATAGTTCAGGAGTTCTATTTCCATCTTGTCTACCTTTATCTGCAATAGCTGATATTCTGCTCCATCCATGAAGGTTTTCCTTTCGTGTGCAGGAATGTTATTCCTTACAAGAGTAAGTACTCCTCCTTTTCGTCTTTCTTTTCTGTCGGATCTGAAGCATTGATATCCCCTTATTTTAAAGGTTTGATCTGCTTTCAAGTGAGTCTCTTGGATACAGCAAACACTGACTTGCTTCTCATACAAGATGTTTTCCAGCTCTGTCTTTTTGCTGTATCCAGCCTGCTTGCTGTTCACTCCCTCTGCATTCCAGTGCATCATGACAAGTGGCACTCTGGGTTTCTCTTTTTCTGTTTTGTTTTGGTCAGTAGTTCTCCTCCGCCGTCTGCTGACTCCACAAGATGGTCTAGAGGGTCCTCCAGTAGCTGAGGGTGGGCTCTGTCGAGGCTCAGAGCCCGGCACTGCACCTGCCTGGTGGAGCTCCACAGGGCGAGCACCAGTACGAGATTTATTTGACGGTGTACTCTCCATAGAAAAAAAAAAGCGAGTTGCGTGATACTGTGGTTTCCGGTGCGCCTTCTGGCCCAGTATCTATGACTTTAGCACCTGTTCAACGGGAGAGTGGGCTCATCCCTAATCTGTTTATGTTCCCAGTAGTAGACTATTCGCAAGCAGCCTGGGGGTGTCACTACTCTGCGCGGACCTTGTTTACCGAGGCGGCGTCCGAGCTCGTATGGTGAAAATATGGTTGCGTTATCTTCAAAATAGCCCTGTCTTTCCCATGGCTTTTCTGCCATCCTGCAACTTTGAGTTAGGGAGTTCTGAGCTCCAGTCTCTTTCCCAGGCATTTTATCCTGGCCTGGCACGCATACAGAGGACCCCACTTCTGGTTCTAAGTTAGCAGTTGGGGATAGGTGAGGTAGCACACTGTGCATTCCCCGTCATCCAGGGGGCTCTCCAACTATGCAGAGCTTGCACAATGCTGTGCTCTGGTTCTGGGCTCTCCCAAGGAATCCTCACGTCCTGCACAGAGCCACCTCCAGATACCCACCACCTGCCAACCCTCCATTGTAGAAATCTCCTGCATGCGGCCATCCAGTCAAGAGCCAGTATTAAGTCTGGTGCCCAAGTGATCCCCCCAAGCTCAGTGTGCAATGCTGGGTTCTCATCATGCTGCAACACAGGGGGGATTGTGATGCTCAGCCATCTCTCTCAACTCTGCACCGATAAGTGACATCGGGGACTTAACTGTGCCTCAGTACTGGGAGGCCCCGTTTCCGGGTACACCACACACAGCCAATTGAGGCAACGGTCGCCGTGGGCGTGTCTTCAGTGGGGAAGTTGTGGAGTCTTCCTGTCCATGTTCTTGCACATCCTAACACTGCCCGCAAGACATCGGAGGTTTGGAGAGTGGCCTTCTCTGCTTTTTTGAGCCGGGGTGGGCTCCCCGGGCAAGTCTCGATGGGGATCGGGACGTGTCCACGCGCCAGTGGGCCCAGCATCAGCCGCATCTGATGGAGGACTTCCTCTGCCAGGTTTGATGTGGATTTCCTACCGCCCCCGGTAGAAGCCAGAAGTGTACTGTGCCAGCTCTGGGGGAGATAAAGGGGGTGTTTCTGCGTCTCCTTGTGATACGTAGCCAAGGTAGGGCTCACAGTGCTCTTTCCCCGCCACCAAATTGCCTGCTGGTTACGCCGAGTTCTCCGAGGCTCTAGGCATGTGACCAAGAGTTGAAGGCAATAGGATCGTCAAGTCCTGAGTCTCTGTGCCTGTACGATGGGTTCCGATCTTCAGGGAGCAGTCCACACTCGTTCCTACTCCCAAGACTTGTTCAGTATCCATCTGGCTCCTTCCCACCCACAGAGGGCGTGTACGGTGTAGTGCACCGGTTTTATTATCGAGGTTTGCTCCTCTAGATCCGTTGTGTTTAGCCTGAGGATTCGCACCCTCAGTTACCAGGACTACCTCGAGGAGGGTGTGGCTCTTCACCACGCACAACGATCTTGGGGTATGAGAGGTTTTGCTAGGCCAAGAGACTAACACCGCAATGGTCGCTCCTTTCATGAACAAGAATTCACTAGGCCTAGGGTGAAGCAAGGGGGGAAACCCACTACCCACAACACCAGCACATCATACCCCCTGTCTGTAAAAGACTTGCCCCACCACAAGTTCATTTTCCTTGAATTACAAATTGGCGGAGCGAATGATATAAAATTAGTTCTTACAACTCTATAACTATCATAATAATATCATTTTAATAGCGCCTAAATGACTGCATATATATCTTCAAATCTGAATATTTAAGCCTCTCCTTATGTAATCACTTTAAACATGAAAAAATTTGAAAAATTATTAGTTGATAATAATGATATAATTATATAAAAATTCACTTACTAATGAAGCTTAATGAGATCCTTGCGCTTGGTGTGACTCAGCCAGTTTTGTAATATTTGCTTCTAAGTTTGTTTGTTTGTTTGTTTTTTTTTTTCTTTCTATAACCAGCGGCACTCGAGCTTTCTAGCTCTTTCGGCCCAATGACATGTCATTGCGAGGCTGGGGGGTCAGTGGACTTTCCTTCCAACCCGGTCAGGAGCTTCGCTCCTTCCCATCCACACGGGATTTATGTGTAGGAGCCGTTCAGATTATTCAGTCAAATTTCCGGTCGTAAACATTTCTTCAAACGCCGACGGCCGGGTTTGAACCATGAACACCTGGTCGCCAGTACAACGTTGTAGCCATTACACCAGCGCGGCTCCCTCTAAGTTTGTTAAAAGAAGTCTCAAATCTCCTGTTACAAATGTGCAGTCGGTTTAGTTCATTTTGTAGTAGCACTGAACCCCTTCTCCACCAAATACGACATTGGGAATGCTGTAATTAGCAATTTAGTTTTGTGTAGTGCTGTGACTGTAACGTCAACCTCGCTAAACAAAGAGGGGTTTTTAAGCAGGCACGCGTGGGACACATGATTGTGTGGGGAATGTTTCGGGAGGGAGTCGTGCTGTGGAAGTGGACAGAGTAGGGAAAGTGCTGTGATGTGTTTACGGGCTAATCAATGTTTGACGGGAATGTGTTTCCAGAAGAAAATATGTGTCGAGAGTGGAGCGAGAAGGTTAGCTTAGGTGTGTCGAGAGGCTAACGGATGTTTCGAGTGTTGAAGGGACATAACTCTCCGCCTGATGTCTCTTGACAATCGTGACATCCCAGGTACTAAAATTTTGCGTTTGGAATCCTTGAAACACTCTATGGGACGCAGGGCAAATAAAAACTTTCGTGCTACAAGCTATGCGAAGGGGAATATCTTTTGTAATTGTTTCATATTGATTCTTGTAAAAATGTACACAACGCCCCCCTGAATGGAGGTAGCGATCCCCAATCGTTTCGACCCATCAGAACGCCCCCAGACATCTTGAAAATGCCCCGAGGGGGCGCTCCCCCCCCCCCCCCCCCCCCCCCCCGTTGAGAAACACTGGTGTAGACGAAGCAAAGATACGCGAGGGAGGAGACTGCGGGGCTATCTAATTTAAGACGGACACTGCCGGAGTCTGGAATATTAACTTAAACTCAAGTCAAAATTGAAGAAGGCGGAGACAAAAATCAGAGTTAAGAAACTGCGCGTTTCTACCAGCTGATCGGCAGGAATTATTTATCAACTCGTGATAAATACACCTTAGAAAGCAAAATGCTAAAATATTGTGCTGTTTAAGATTAGATTAAAAAAGCCCACTACAGGTTATTACCATCGCGATAACAGTCTAATGAAATCAAAAGAAATGTACTGAGATTAAAAGATACAAAAATCAGAATCAATTCAAATGTCGAGTTAGTCCTATGGTAATCTGCATCTGAAGATGGAGAACACCCAAAACAACAACCAAACAGCACCAGACTTCCACAAATGGGTTAAAAAAAAAGGTGGTCCCATAGCAGATACTGCCATAGGCGAGTGAAGTGTTAGAGACTTTACAATACTAGATCAATCTTCGAGAGGTGTAGTAACCACTACCCCTCCTCGCTGTCTTTACCTTTCCTGACCCAAGAGTAGAGTCAGGTATCCATTTATATCTGATATTCTGCAGCGTGACCCCCACCGTGTTTCAAACCCGCTACCTTTGCCGCTCTAACCACGGACGACTTCATAGATTGGTGCTTGTCTGAATAGAAGGATTGTAGTTGTATGACAACAACCACTAATGTGGGAACTGATGACACGAACCAGACAAGTGCCAGAAGAACCAGAAATGAGAAGAAAAGAACGCTGGAGATGGATAAGAAACAACACTGCGCCAACCTGCTGATAGATTTACCTGGCAGTCCTTGTTCTGGAATCCCCAGGGTAAGAGAGGCAGAGGAAGACTAGGGAATACATGGAGAAGAGAAATGGAGACAGACATGAAGGGAGAAGAAGAAGAAATGGAAAGACCTTGAGCGGATGGCACAGGACAGGAAGATCTGACATAAAGCATATGCGGCTTAGGAGGTTGAAAGGTGAAGATGATGATGACTAGGTAACTAATTTACATTCGATTACGTTGATGCTTTTCAGCAGTACAAATAAATAGGAAAAAAGGGCCCCCGGGGGGGGGGGGGGGGGGGGGGGGGGGGAGGGGAGGCAAGAGATTTGTGACGAAATGTGGCAAAGATGGGGGAGAGAGGGGGGTAAAAATAGCCAAAATTGCGTGACGTCATATATGAACGTCCCTGATTTAGAGTAACATTAGACTCAGTCAAGAAACACACAGGATGTCACGTGGGCAGCAGATGTAAAATTATGGTAACAGTTGTTTCTGACCTAACTGTTTACAGTAAGATTTACAATCCATGCAACGGTTATTGTATCCGGCAAGTTTCAACCTAATACCAGGCCTGAATATGCTTTGTATTGACAGAGTCTAGCAATATACTTTAATTTTCTTATGAATATGATAATACGTCATTGAAATTGGTAGAGATTATTTTCTGACTACAAAAAGTAATTTTTTTCTCGGAACGTTTGACTTGAAGGAAATAATGCGTTTTTTTTTTCTTTTTAAGAAAAATACAAAACGCCTCAAGTATCTCAAGAGACAAAGAAAAAATAAGAAAACTACACCCTCAGGCATGTCGTACAAGGCTGCTAATATTAGGTTGTGCATGCGGCTGGCAATGTCATCATGTAAAACAAAATATCACAGAAACCACCGCTGCAGAAGCAAGGCGCGTTCTTCCTGCAGGGGGGCCAGCTACAGTGGTGGCGCCATGATCCGCAGGGAGCATAAAGGAAACTGGTGATTATAAATACAAAACAGACAAACACTGCTTTCTTCTGTTCCCCGGAAGCTACGTTTGTCATTTCATATTTATAAGAATCATACAGCTAAATAACTTGGTTTTTTAGCAGTGCCAGCTTTAATTCAATAGGTCACACATATAGTGTGTCTTTCTGCCCCTAAAACACCCACGTCATACCACACACCCAATGTTAAATGACATAATGTGGGATCTAGTACAATAGTTAAAGAGGTTCGAGAGTTTAAATATGTAGGAAGCGTTTGTACAGGAAATGGAAAAATAGTTGAAACAAGATGCAAAAAATCCAGTGCTGTGACTCATCAAGTGTCACCACAACTCAAACATCCAAATATCAATTTAAAACTACATGTTACTGTTGTTGTTATTGTTAATCAGAATCGACGTAATTGCACTCCGGGCAAACCCATAGGTGCTCAGTCTCACTTAGCAAACGTCGAAGGGTATGAATGCTAATTGTTCCTGTTGCGCGCTGGTTGTATAGTATACACGGTGGATGCATACTCTCAAACGCCTATCCTTGATGATTCATCGATTGCCGTGTCATTCTTTAATAGGCGATCATTAATTGCCATCAGTATCACTCTTTATCCGTATCTGATGCGCCTTCTATGGGTGCTCTTGAAGCTAGTCTGTCAGTTCTTTCATTGTCGCGTACCCCTGCATGACAGGACAGTAGATGCACACCAGTTCTTGAAGATTCTTCTATGGAAGTTTTCCATTCATGCCGGAGCCATCCTCTTTGGACTTTCCGAAGCATGAATTGTAAGTCTGATACAATAATTGTAATTGTTAATGAAGTTTCAGATAGCTACCTAAAGGCGGCAGTAGCTGCCTCTACCCCCATTCTCATGCTGGAGGTTATTATCATGTATATATTCAGCGACGATTCTGCCCTGTACTCTAGCAGTGTAAACCTACATGGCAACTGGTAAATAGTACATTCTTGCCAATTCTTTTCTATCAGTGTCAACCATAGTCCGTGATCAGAGCACGGGAATAGAAAATCATGTCGTGCGAGAGGATTAGCTTGAGAAAGGCCATTAAAACTTTCAGGAGAGACAATGAGAAAGGATGACACCAGAATAGGGAACTATATCGTGCATCAAATATCTATACAGAGGCAGAAGATATAGTGGTTTGACTATCTCATAAGACTGAACCCGATCAGTTAACACTACATGCCTACAATAGTAGAAAATCTGGTTATAACGAACGAACGAACGAACGAAATCTTTATTTCATCAGGGTAAAGAAATAGGCATAATTGCCTTTTTACATTTCTGCCCTGCAATACAATTTACAGTGTGTTAAAAATTAAAATATTAACAACTTCAGATAGGATCAATTAATAATATCATCACAATCAGAAACTTAGCTCAGACAAGTACATTTACTCATAGTCATTCACGCACATAGAGAGAGAGAGAGAGAGAGAGAGAGAGAGAGAGAGAGAGAGAGAGAGAGAGAGAGAGAGAGAGAGAGAGAGAGAGAGAGAGAGAGAGAGAGAGAGAGAGAGAGAGAGAGAGAGAGGTCAAGCTATAGAGCTACTTAATATAAAAAATTCAATTTAAAATAAAAATATTACAATGATAGTTAAATGCTCGTGGAAACGTTGAAATAACTGAAACAGAATTGTCGTTAAATGTGTGTACAAGATTTCATGACATGTGAATACAGATGTCTTTTGAATGTGGTGTAATTATCAGTTTTGACAGACTTGGGTAGAGAATTCCATGCTAAACCACCTGCATAACTAAAACAACTTCGGAAGAGGTCAGTTCGAGGTTTTGCAAGGTCCAAAAGTAGGTCGCCACGTATAAAATATGAGCAGTATTTATATCGAAAGAACTTTTGCAAGTATGAAGGCGTTCTGCCGTGTAATATTTGATGCACAAATAGGAGATCTTGGAAAAAGAAGAATTTTTTAAGAGGAAGAACATTCAGCTGTGAAAATAGCTGAGCACTGGGAATGTTATCATTCAGGCAAACAAGTCGTAGCGCCCTTTTGTGTAGGGATTCTAGGCGTTTCAAAAATGACAAGCCACAGCGACTCCAGATATTTGAGCAATAAGAAAGGTGACTTTGAATATGTGCATAATAGAATATAAGTCTAGAGTGCGGACATAAAAAATGTTTGATTTTTGAGAGTTGAAACAATTTTTGTGAGATCTTGTTTGCGATGAAATAGACATGTGACTTCCAGCTTAGAGACTGGTCGATGACCACACCCAACAGGCTGTGGTCCGTAACTTGCTTAATACGTTCTCCATCTAGAGATAAAGATAACGTATTTGGTTGACAGTGCAGAATCTTTTGGCGGGTTGAGATAATCAAAGATTGAGTTTTGTTTTTATTAATGAACATACTATTAGTAGTGCACCAATCTTGTACAATGTCCAGGTGATGCTGTAAAAGAGACTGAACAGTGTTAATGTCTGTGCCAGCTACTGTTACTGTGGTATCATCAGCAAACATAAGACAATCGTCATGTGGCAATGACAAGGGCAGGTCATTGATGAAGATGCTGAAGAGTAAAGGTCCTAGTATCGAGCCCTGCGGGACACGGGGAAGACCAAAAGGCAGACGGATTCCTACAGCAACACGTGCTTACTACAGTCAATAGGGGACACTTGGCTCAAGAATGAAAACTTAGCAGACAACAGCGCTTAACGGTAAAACTGAACTAAAGAAAACACAAGTAAAGTAAGTTTAAATTTTATATCCCCTTTTCACTGGGTCGACCCAGCCCTAATTTGGTACCACAGCAACTTCTGGGAAGGTTAAGGAGGCCGGCGTGATGCTGACCACATCACTCCTAGTGTGCCGATGGTCAAGAAAATATGGGCCTAACACCATATTCCCAATATATATCAATGGGCGTGTAACGGGATCCTTTACCCTTACTGTTTGAGTTGACAGGGAATTCCCATCAATCAATACTCTTTAGCTCTCCAAGGGGCATAGGCCTTCAACAAATACATGTCAGGGTATCCTGTCACGTGTCCTCATCTGATGCGCTTTCCACGTTTTCCTCATCATTTTTACTTCTGTCTCCAATTCTGTTCTCCTTGTGATTTCTTGATCTACCTCTGCTTCTTTTATCTTGGGTGTTTCAGAACAAGGACTGCTGTGTAATGCTAACCACAGGTTTCCTCAACGTGTGTCCTATTCATCGTCAGCGTCTTCTTCTCAACTCTTGTTCCACTGGCACTTGTCTGGTTCTTGTCATCAGATTCATATTCATGATCTTGTCATACCATTTTAATCCTTCTATTCTACGCAAGCAACCATTTATGAAAGTCTGTTGGTTATTTTTGTAGAATTCCAATGCTGAGACGAAAAAAAAAAAAAGCTAAAGGCTGCATCACAGCAAGTAGTTTACCTTCGAAATCATCAAGCCATGACTTAAATGTTTTTATGGCGGAGGGGATATACTTTCGACTAGTGGGGTATATTCTGGATAAGCTCAAACGTTCCCAACTACTTCCAATGTCCTAGCCTAGATTGCAAGGCCCATAGCAGTTACTGCCGGAGGGGATTTCGGAAGTATAAACCAGCTTAGTCCAAACTGAGCGTTCAATTGGCAGAGTGGTTAGAGAGCTGGTCTCTCGCAACACAAGTACTGGGTTCGATTCACGGTATTGACACGCTCCAGTATACCTAGCTGTAAATGGGTACTTGACTTTGCTCTTGAGTTAAGGAAGGAAAGGGCAGCAAAGAAGGAAACAGGTTCCCCCCCCCATCCCCATCTCTCTATGTTGGACATAGTATAGTGACGCCTGTAACATTTCCCTCCCCTACAACACTATCTGCGTTGGGACTACCTTTTGTTAAGTCCAAACCAGCCCCGGAATTAATCTGTGCAAGAGTTAACGTTCACTTATTTCACCGGTAACTTCTTCAAATTTTATCTGCCCGCCGCCTTTTGTGAAGAAGCTCGTGCAAGCCCTCAACTGAATTAACAGTAAAATTATTTTTATTGACTCTCTCTCTCTCTCTCTCTCTCTCTCTATATATATATATATATATATATATATATATATATATATATTAACGATATTGATTCATACGTGTGCACTTCTATCTGTAATAAATAAATCAACTACGAATTTGTAAAACAACATATAATAAATCTAATGATCAATTACTTTTAAACAAATGTAAATAAATAAGAGCTGGTGATTAATAAAATGTAGGTGTCTTCATAGAAAAGATGTCGGCTTTAGAAAGCTTATTGTTGAAAAGAAAAACAAAGTTCTTCTGAATTTGGCCTGCTAGGAATGTCACTTAGTTGAAAAAACGCTGAAGTGTTGATACTGCTGTTTCCGTCAATTCATCACTGAGGCAAGGGCATGTCTCCAGATCAGTTCAAGAGGTAACATTTCCTGGTCAAGGCAGGTATCTTTACAACCCGTGGAACGTAAGTTTCCAGTGTTGATCACAATCGTTGAGCCACAGAATAGTAGTACAACTGGTATCGTAGAATAATACCTCAAATGGTCTCTTCGATTCGTACCACAAACCCAATAGGAAAGATAGACTTCTTGCTCAGTTGAATAGTCTCGGCAACTTGATAAAGATGCCTCGAATACGCGTCATGGGTATTATTTCCAGTTAGAATCCCTCTGTGACTTTTTTTTAGTAGGTCCTGTAGGAGTCCAGTTTCCGTATTAAAAGGTAGATTTTCCTTGCTGTAGTATCCAGAAGGAGTTCCGATATGTGTTTTGTCTGGTCCTATAAGGTCGGAATCCTAACTGTATTCTTTCCTGGCTTCAGTCCGAGCTGTCTACTTTGACGAATCTGGAATGCAGTGTGTTTTAACCTCCGAATTTGCTAGGTTACATTGCAGTTTTCCTCCCACGCTTCCACCCGGCGTTTCCGACAAAACTTCCAACCAATATGCATATTTATTTCTGACTCTCATGTGATTCAATCCATGAGCAAGAATGAAGTGGGTCGGGGGTGTCAGTTATTAACTTTCCCCCGCGTGTTTTAAAATATCATTTTAAAATTTAAACACATGACTTCATCTCCCATATATGGCCCGACGTCTTCCGTCACTCTTAGGTAACCTTTCAATTACGTTTATAATCTCGCCTGCAGATAGTGTCCTCGCTAATTTGTCTACCTAGACGGGTTTCTCTGTAATAATTACATAGATAATGTTTGGATGGAAGTGATTAACTGTCGTAGATTTTGGATAGGAGAATTAAGACTTGGGTGGGTCCCTTCTGAATAGCTTGAAATGAGTGAGAGTCCCAGTGTGAATTAGTAAAACAATAGAATTTCCACACAGGTGAGATGATAGACAGTGGTATAGAGGCTGTCGCTGAAAGCGAAAAAAGAATTCTTCTCTCTCTCTCACCTATCCTCTACGACGACTTTTACAGAGTCCGACAGTCTATTCCACATATATATTACATATATTTATATCTACTCACGGGCACGCACATACACGTGACGACAGTTAAACACACAGACTTGGAAACTCTATAACAATGCTTATACAGATAATTGGGATCGAGCTGACCAACGCACTGGTTTTTTTGTTCAAGAGAGATATTTTAATTATCATATCAAAATTTCTCACAACACCAAAAAATACATAAAGGAAAAACATGTACACATAGTCATAGAATTCAAGGAAAATGCTACAAGGATGATAGCCCGTTAGAATCTTACTCTAGGTTTAGCCCACAGCCTCGTTAAGAGAACAGATGATGGCTCAAAGAGTTATAGATACATAGGGTTGAGTCTAAGAGGTTTCTTTCTTTCTCGTAAATGTATGAACAGAGTTGGATAATCTGATTTAGCCTAAGAAAAAAGAAACTCTAGCATTTGTAACAAATTCTGCAGATTTAAACATTTAAGACAGCAAATGGGTGACAATAATACACCGGTAAAATAACACTCAGACCTGTGTACTCTCATTCATCCAGCCATGGCCTTTCTCTCACATATTTACTCACAACTTTGCTCGTTGCCTCTGGGATCATAATAATTCTAGGATCTTCGCACAGACCCGAAAAATGCAGTCAGCGACCAAGAAACCCCCAGTTCCAAAAGACGTACTGAACTCTCTGTCTCAGGGAACCGATTCCTTGGGTGTTCTAATTTTTCTCGAATGTCTGATTAAGTCACATAAAATTTGTCCAGGCACGAAAGTTTGCAGAGCACAATGTCACTAGCTTTGGATTCTAGGATTTAAGGAATGTCAGATCGGTGTCTTCTTTCAGGCAGGTACTATATTTGGTCACCACAATACTAGTCACAATCTCTGTCGGAATGTTAATGTTTTTCTTGTAATATTTTCGCCGCCAGGCAGCATGTACATTTAAATTTGTGAAGCAATATGAACTGGCTCAAAAGCCCAATATATATTTCTAGTCTTTAGAAACCGTTAGTGGGATTGCTATTACTGTCTCTCTCTGATGGCATATGCACTGTCAGATCCAGTGTTACTTGAAACAAAAAAAAAACCCACGTGGTTAAAGATAGGAACTGTCTATGCTTCACACAAATGTGTCTCTTTACTAAACGCTGGCAAGTTGGGTACCACAGTTTCACTATATAAAAGAAAGAACACATATCAAATAATTTATATATATGTACTCAATATAACTTACATTTTAATAGCAAGCCTACAGCTTGACTTATCTTTAAAACTAATCATCAGGAATTAGGAATATTTGCGCATTCCGTCAATATTCACTGATGTCGCATCTAGCATTATAAGTTAGTTTTAGAAAAATATGATCTCGACTGATTATTTAGCAGTAAATTAACTTCATTATAGCTACATTATGGTTTAATGCTAGAAATATAATTTATTCTGCTTTCCACTGAAACGCGTCACTAGAAAATAATACAGACTATATAGATTAAGCACTCTGTTCAAAAGAACTAGTTTAAAATGAAATCGGCGATTTAACACTTAATCACTTCACAAAATTCTAGAGAACTACTATATAATATTTACCTCAAACACAGCACTACAGGATATCGCACAATTAAGAATTTTACGCTTATATTTATGGAAGTCTAGAAGTTCGACAAATTGTCGCAACAAACTAAGAAACTTCGCTTATACAGCTCTACTCTTCGCGAACCACCTGTCTACTGCGAATTATTGAGACAAGAATGAAAATAAAGTTTCAAACTAGGTTTAATATCTATGAAACGGACAAAGAATCCCACTGTTTCGAAACCACGAAACAGCGCCCGTCTCTCCCCTTCTCTAACACCCTACGTCAGCTTCCCTCATGTCGTAACAGCCATCAGTGCGATTACGCACCTGCGTTAACAAACTGACCGGGAAAAGCGCGTGTCAGTTGCAAATCTCAGACAACCGTCTGAAACTGCGACTATAAGGTGTAAATATTCGCTCCTGCTTAAGCGATCAGCCCGGAAAACCCGCGCGTGACAGGTGCAAATGTAGACAAAAAAGTCTGCTCTATGTCCAGCGAAACGAATTTTTCGCACATTCACGTCTTACCTGCGCGACTGACATCTGATGCAATAAGGTTACTAGTCAGTATGAGAAAGAAAAACGATGATGGGAAAGAAATATATTTTTCGCAACGAGTGATGCGAAAAAATACAGGAAAAACAAGTACGGGAAGATAATGAAATAAAAGGATGCGGGTGAGAGAATAGGAAGAAGATGTAGGCAATTTAATGATCAAAACCCACGTGACATTAACCAATTATCACCCGTAATTTCCTGCTCCCCAGAAGGATAAGCCGCGACATATCGCTGCACCCAGACATTTTCCCCAGACAGCATCTGGTCTTCATTTTGTATTATCCGCCCAAGTGTCTGAACGCGTCTCGAGTGAACAATGCGCCTCGACGGACATACTGGTTTTGGCGAAAAAGGATTACGTAAAAGTCAACAATCATTTTCCCGTTTACAATAGGAAACCAATCTCGTTCAACAACTTAAGTGATTAAAATTAATCCTTCAGGATGGTCAATTAGCCGTGAAATGACACTATTGCAGTATGAACAGAGGTCAACCGATGATTGAGGCGTGGCGGGGCACAGTTTTATTATCTTCTTTGTTTCTCTTCCCCCGTCTCTTTTTATTCTTCAATCTTTCCTGTTATATTCCAACTTCCTTCTTCTCATACCACTTCTTAAGAAAATTGATTGCTTCCTTTTAATGTGAATAATAAGTTTCCTGTACGCACTGGCTTCGTTTAAAACATCCTCATGACTTATTCTGGCTGTCCATGGTATTCTTTACACTCTTCCTCACTATACCACATCTCTGTGGTCTCTAGTACTGGTCATACTTGTTTACTACGTGTCCATGATTAACCTCCGTATGTTAGGTTTGGCTCTGTATAGCACTGAAACAAAAACACACAAAAACTCTACAACTATTAGTCAATCTTACCTCTGTTGCAGTTGCTTTTCTACTGTGGTTCAACCAGAACTGAAAACTAAGAGCGCGATGCTAACATACAACTGAAACATAAATAAAAGCACCAACGCGCGTTAAAAAAATTTAATGAAATTATTTCATATAATCTAATAACTGCAGACTGCTCAACCCGGCTGCAAAAAGATCTGTTTAATATAGGACAAACGGGAAAATCCATAGTAACCCGAGAAGTTCATGTCATTACCAGCGTATGCTAACAAAAGATAATATCTTGACAGCAGTCGTGTGGGTTCATGAAATCAATGTGTTGTATGGGAAAGTCGGATATGACCGCCACGCACTTTGTTTTTAAATTGTGAGGGAGATTTGAAATAACGAGGGGGAAAAGGGAGTGAGGGGGGAGAGAAAAACAGATAGGGGCCCAATAGAAAAAAGTAAAGACAATATTGAGACGAAAAATGGAAACTTGACGTTTGTCATTGAGGAAGTTTATTACTATTTCAAATATCGAAGGATGTAAAATGAGTAACCCGAATACACGAGAGAGGGAAAAAAAACGTGATCTTATACCGATTCGGGTTTAACAGTTCTTAAATCAGAAGTAATGTCATAAAACTGGCGGGGAAAAAGGGTGGAGAGGGGAGCTACAAGCCCTGACACTATAAAATAAGAAACGTTGGAATCCTGACGAAATAATATATGGATCCTATGTAATACCGCTATATACCTATAATCTGAAAGATTAATTTTTTTTCTCTTCACAAAATCAAGGCAGTAGCATAAAAAGACTACCAAACCATACATATGATGAATCGCATAACAAAAAAATGTTAGTTTAAATTATCATGGCAAGTGTTAAATAAAAAAATAAATATATCCACATTAAAGTGGACATGGCTTGACTATACGTAATCTCTTAAGTGTAAATACTCCCAAAGTACACTGTTTAGTGTTATCATCTTTTATGTCCCACGTGACGACAGTCACTGTATCAACTTCTTTGTTATTGATAATCACCATATATCCGTTGATCGCCTCGCTTTCTTTATTCTCATGCGTGATCTACAGACTGTAATACCGAGTGGCTGTACTCCTCTTGCTCGTGATCATCATCACCACCATCATCATCATTATCAATCCGTTTCAGCACCCGTTTCTATCAAGTTGAAGATGCCTTGGTATTATCTACACTGTAGATCTAAGCTTTTCCTGTGGCTTTTCCGCCATTCCGAAACGTGTTGAGTTGAAGTCACGAGCTCCAGTTTCTCCAGTTTGGCCTGCATTTAAAGGATCATCATATCTGCTGCCAAGCTAGGAGTAAGAAGTGCGAGGCATACTGTGCATTCCCCACCATTCAAGGGGGTCTTCAACTATGCAGAGCTAAAATACTGTGCTCTGGTTCTGGGCTCTCCCAAGGAATTGTCACTTCCTGCACAGGGCCACTTCTCAGCTCCCTCTGCCTATCACTGAGTCCATATTGAGATCCAGTGGCGTCACAAGGGTTGGTGTCACCCAGTGCGGTAACTCATGGTGTCACCCCCATGGACCTCCTCCCGTACCAGACCATACAGAATCCTTAGTAATGTTTTTTGTACTAATGTTACTCGTAAATTGTAATTCCCGAATATCACTGAATGTAATGGCAATAGTAGTGACATAAACAATTAGCAAAATTTAAATTACATCTTTAAATTACTTTATCATACGCACATCCTAAATGTATTTACATTTACATAGTTTCATGGTTTAAAGTGAAAATTCGGTAAGAAAACAATAGAATTCGAAGTAAAAACGTAGGTATATTGATACATTACATGTAAGCTGGGCTTACGAAAAATGTTTTTGTGGTTATAACTAACAACAGAGATATTTTTATAAACAAAAATAAATTTCTGCTGAAACACTGCACAAAAAGTTTATAGACAGTCATTTTGGTGTCACCCCCCTCTGATGGTGTCACCCGGTGCGGTCCGCACCCCCTTAGTGACGCGACTGGTAAGATCCTCCTTCATGCAGTCAACCAGGTCAAAGCCAAAGAATCATTTCTGGGGCTCCAGTAACTTCTTCAAGCTTAGTGTGCAATACTGGGTTCTCAACAAGTTTTACAACAGGGGGAATCCCTGGAAGTGTGTGAATGATTTCAAGAGTCAATGAGGGTGTAATTAACCTCACAGACAGAGGTAGGGTTCATATGCATATTGTAGAATTGTGCATAGCTGGCAGTCATATAAAGATGACTCCCATATATGCCCCCATGCATTTTTAAAGAAAATACGGGAAAAAGGGGGGGGGGGGGGAATAGCGTTAGTATTTAGGGTAAGGGTTGGAAAGAAACATGGCCGCTCACGCTAACTTTAACCCTAAACCTGGCCATGTTTATCACAATATGACGGACAGCAGCGATTCAACCGCCGATCGGGTTTCGGTCGTTCTGACTTCCCTGTCTTAAGTTCTTCTCCGTGTAATGTCATTTGAACCTTTAGCTTTCCAGTTTCTCAGAAGCTTTATGCGTCAATACGTTTTAGTTCCCCTTGGAGCACAGGTTTTCATTTTTTTTTTAAACGAACAAGCCATCATGTCCGGTGCCATCCATTCAATGCTTTTCCATGTCTTTTTATCGTTTTCATATGTCTCCTCTTCTCCGTGTGTTTTTTGGATTCTAATTCTCTTACCCTTGGAATTTCAGAAAAGGAACTGTCTTGGAACTATCAAATGATTTTTTGTTTTAAATTTGTTTGTGTCTTATCCTTCGCCAGAGTTTTCTCTTCCCCTCTTGCTCCAAAGGTGCTTGTCTGGTTTTGTCCCATCAGTTCCATATTAATGATCTTATCATACCATTTTAACCCTTCTAGCCTACCCATGTACTCATTTATAGAAGTCTGTATCTTGCTGCTTCCCATATTAGTTGTTCTTCATGTTTCAGTCTCATACATTAGGAATGCCTCTTTAAAACTGTATGGCTTTCTTTATGTCTTGCTTATTAGTTTTTTCGTAATAAACTTACAACTCATTTTCTTCTGACTGGATGTCCGGGTGTCGAAGAATGAAAACATACCGTGGAATCGCTTAGTTATGTTTCTGAAATAGCGTCCAATCAGATTCGCGCATTTTGTGCAGGTTCACCCACAATGCGTTGCCTAACTTGCACTGGAAATATGGCAGCGAAAGCATTTGTGTTAGGACTGCACCGTTTCATTGGAAGTATAATAAAACTGATGGACATAGTGAAATTCTACTTAATCCTGTTGTTCAAGGAGGAGACAAAGTATTTGTGGATATATTACAAAGTGTAATGCTTGTTGTATTTTCGGAGATAAAAGAAAGTAAGTGTGTAAAGTTGTTGCAAATAGGGCTAAAGTTCACTTTTGCAAAGCATCACAAATCGAAAGCTGAACAGATTTGTAAAAACTTTGTATGGAAAGAAAGCTACCCTTCTGCTAGATAAAAAGAGATAAGGATAGAAACAATAGCTGGTATAGGAGATGAGCACGACGAAGAACCGCGGGGAATGAAAAGCACAGATGGCCAAAACGTACCAGTTCAGCCAAGTAAAATCTCACACCTAGTTCTGTTGACGTCACAGTTAAGAAAGACAGAGGAAAGAGCTAGTCACGACTTCTTCACTATTTGTGTATTGTGGCAGCCTGCCTTGACCAAGTCAATTGTCCAGTTGTGTAATTTCTTAAGGGATAGAGGGTAAGCCTATATTGAATGTAAATAATAATGTAACATAATGTATTATGTAATTTGTTCTGGCATTGCACAGTAGACATCTGCCAAACTGTACACTTAACAATCACATGAGTGCATTCATACACATGCATCAGCAGAGACACGCATACCCGCCTATATTGAATGTAAATAATAATGTAACATAATGTATTATGTAATTTGTTCTGGCATTGCACAGTAGACATCTGCCAAACTGTACACTTAACAATCACATGAGTGCATTCATACACATGCATCAGCAGAGACACGCATACCCACCACAGTAGACTTGTGGATATCATAAGAAGATGCTTTCCACGGGCTCTGTATTGTTTCAGGTTCAATTCAATTCGATTCCTGTCATAAGATCAAACTAGGTATACATCAAGGAACTCTGAAGAGGGAACTCCTAGTGTTATCCTGCCTATTTGTCAAGGAGCACTGCAGTGGGACCACTCATATTCACTGTTAACTCTAGTGCTTGAGGAACATCAGTGGAGAGTTTCATCATCGTGTGTAACCCTATCAACTCTGATCTGGGACATTGCAGTCTAGCAGCCCAAGAGACTTTTAAGATAAGTTCAACAACACATGAACTATTGTTGCAATTTAAGTGCGAGTTGTCAATGAAGAAACTTTATACATCAAAGAACAGTTTGCAGGAAATCTGTTATTCCAGTGACACTTTATTAGTGTAAATATAATTGGAAACTGTGAATTATTGTGTTATATAATATCATATGAAACTCATTCTTATTCTTTCTGAAGACAAGAAGAAAAGAAATTACATATAAATAAATTGATTCATTAATTGTACCTTGGGACTTTGAAAATTCATTTTTGTTCAAATTTTGAATGTTTAAATTGGAATTACATTATGGGAACAACATCAAAATTTCAGTATTAAGACCTCCATAACTACCACCTGCCCCATGGGAGAGCTAAATACTCTCCAAAGGAAAATAGCAGCATGTGACATGATTGAAGAACTATACCCCAGAGAAGCATGGATCCAAGTATATACTGATGGATCTGCAACCAGAGCAGTGAAGAACGGAGGCGCAGGAGTTTATGTGGTCTATCCAGACAAAGAAAATGAATCCACCTGTTCACCTACTGGAATATTCTGTTCAAACTATGCTGCTGAAGTACAGGCCATAAGCATTGCTGCGGGAATAATAAATAACACAATAAGCCAATGTCAACAGGTTGTATTCCTTACCGATGCAGTGTCAGTTCTGCAAGCCCTCAACAGTGATAAACTGCCAGAATTAAACAAAGTCCTATGCGAAGTAAATATCAAAAGAAAGGTAGTGCTACAGTGGATACCATCACACTGTGGCATACCAGGAAATGAGAGAGCAGATATGTTAGCAAAAGAGGGAGCAACACAGGAACAAAAAGAACAAACAATCACATTCCAGGAAAAGAAGACCCTTATCAAGGCCATCAGGAAAATTGATCAACAAAGAGACAACTATCAATATCTTGATCGAGCAAAACAGGTGATCCTGTTCCGTATGAGAACAGGACACAACAGACTGAACAGTCACTTATACAGACTGAGATTGGTCCCATCACCCCTATGTACGTGTGGACAGGCAGCACAGACAGCCGAACACATCCTGCAAGACTGCCACATGCTTAGTCAATTGCGAACTGAACATTGGCCCACAGAGACGCACATCCACACAAAGCTGTTTGGGAGTCTTGAAGAACTTTCAACCACAGCAACATACATCCAGAAAACCGGACTTCTTGAGTAGACATTTCTAAACAACAGCGAACGAGAAGAAGAAGAAGAAGACATTATTGTTTAAGCATAGGGTAGTCTGAACGAAAGGGCACCGTAGGTTCTTGTGATAATTTTACCATGATACAACGTTAAAATATCTCCAAATTTAACGATAAAATGTAGGGTTAAAAATAATGCGTCAGATACTAGGAGACATGCTCGCCCATGCCAGCCTTTTCCTGCCACCATTCAAATTATCTAGTTAGACGTGCAGACGGAACGTTTACCCTTTGTAGACGGGGGGGAATGAAACGGAGATCAAAAAAGGAAAAATATGACTGAACACGTGTTAGAAGTTCGAACGGCAAAAAAGACGCAATTGGTGGTGAAAGGAAAAAAATTCACGTCACTAGTTGACATAAGTAAGGAAATGGACAAGAAAAGGACCTTAGCTCTTGTTCGAGACAGTCATTTCTTGGACGCTTTTCGATACTTGGTCTTTATTTGAATGCCGCGGCAAAACACATGAGAGAAGGTTCTCGAACAAATTTCAAAAAACTAAACTTGAAAAAAAAAATATGTTTTTCTTAATAATAGAGTTATGAAAATAAAACCTAGCTAGTTTGATAGCCTATCTTGAGCAGAGAAATAATATGATTTCAATTATACAGACGGATAGATAATAAGGAAGATATTGACAAAAGACTGTATTGTTCATATCAGACGAGCGACTGCACTGTTAACCCATGTCACTAAAAGTTTCGAAAATCTTGGCCTTGAGCATGCAAACGTAAAAATCGAGCTGTAATTAAAGAGAGGGGAAGTGGTGGAGAATTGTAGCTAAAAATAACTTAGGAGGCAGATTCGTGTAGGAAATACATGTAAAACCAAGTGTGTTTTTATGAAAAAACAAGTAGCGACAGACGGACTAACAGACCGTAATACATACTTGACTGAGATTTGACTGAAGTGACTTTTGGTTGTAGATTTGAAAGATAGGGGGGAAGTCGGCGATTGGCCAACGCATTTTATAGTAGCGGGACAGAGAGGTGAAATTTTGCCATTTGACATAAGTCTGTTCAGAGACGCAGTTTAAATTAATAGTGGTGTTGATTCCTGAAGAATACAAATATATAGTGGGACGCCATCATACAGCCAGCAGCTCAGCTGAGTTTTCCTAGCAAATTTAACTGTGTTCTCAATTCTGAATTCTGGTAAGAATGAACAATATTTATTTTGTATATTTTAATAATTCGAGTGATTGATACTGCCAAATCATAAAAATGATTACGACAAGTAAGTGTTCGCTCTAGATCCCCAGCCCAAGTTCAGGGTCTAGAGACATACATACAAAGAACATATATAGGAACGCCTAAATGAAACTATGAAAAAAGATCTAGTGTTGAGATCAGTGGAACATATCACCTATCTTATTCAATAGCAGGAAGCTATTGAACATATATCAGATGCAATGTAGTCTTGAGGAACTAGTACTATGTGAAACCAACTAGGTAAGATGTGCTGTGTGGTCAGAGAGATCTGACCCAGTCTATGTGGTGTTGTTGTGTGTAGTGTTGTGTGCAGAAGTGGTTCAGGAGGTAGAATTCTGACACATGACCCAATACTTTTGTTTCAGAATTGTGAGTTTCTGTTTGGCACCAAAGCGGTGTCAAATGATGTAGTAATATATACAAGTGTGGACCAGTGCAGTCTACCATTATGTCAGAACAGCCGTATATTATCCCCCAGCACGGAGAGGAGGGGCCACCAGACTTCTGTACTAGATCGACGCAGGCGAGATAAGTGTTATCTGGCCTGCTGGACGTTCACCAACTGATTTTACCAACTAACCCACCAACTAATTCACAATATAAATAAAGACATACCATTGGGGAAATTAAACTATGTACTCATCCCCTAAATCAATGGACAATGTTTGGTAGTCATAGACTGGGAGTGATGACACCACCCCAACAGCATATCCAGTAATAAGTTCTCCTGGGACTATCTTAATATAATTATTATTAACCAGTCATTTGAAATAATTAGGTACACATTTTCCATTTTATTATGTCATATGATTATGCATTCCATTTATAACTCCATAATATTTCTTATGTTCTGACCAACTAAACAATTGGTTCAGAACAAATAAATTTATCAAAAGATTTAACTTTTAAAACTAAAACAGCCTGACTTAGTTCAGTGTGTTATAAAGTTTATTAATATTATTAGACTTCTTAATTATCTGTGTGTGTGTGTGTGTGTGTGTGTGTGTGTGTGTGTGTGTGTGTGTGTGTGTGTGTGTGTGTGTGTGTGTGTGTGTGTGTGTGTGTGTGTGTGTGTGTGTGTGTGTGTGTAATCTACCACAACACATTGCATATCAGTACCCTAGACTATTAACGTAGCCACATTCATTAGAAAAAAAGATATGTGTGAGGTCGTTAGTGGTAGTAAGAAGGGCCTTCTGTAATTCACATCTACATTTATCTCAGGAGCCTTCACAGCTGACCTCATGCATCACACTAGTTAACATCAACCATACAATACCATCAAAATCCACTACAGTTCTTGATCTGTTACAACACTATTTGGACAAGAGCACTTTACAGCCTGACTATAACCTGTGCCATCCATACACCAGTGCTCTTTTCTGAGACTGGGGTATTTATTTTAGTCCAGAATTCTTGTCTGGCACTATCACCTAGTATCATCTAGATACACCTGTATTAACCATCTAGTCACACCGGTGATATTGGTTTTGTTTTGGAACCATGCACTTGAAAACTGGTGTTTGTCGTGAGCATGGGATACCTGGTTCAACCCCATATGAGTTATAACTAAGGTATATAGAGTTCATGTCTTCGTAGGTCTTCTATATTAAACGGATGCTTGCGTAGGACATGAAATGGTATGACAAAGTCACAAATGTGGAATTGATGACAAGAACCAGCCAAGTGCCAGTGGAACAAGAGTTGAGAAGAAGACGCTGGCGATGTATATGACACACATTGAGGAAACCTGCTGATAGCATTACAAGGCAGTCGTTGTTCTGGAATGCGCAGGGAAAGAGAGGCAGAGGTAGACCAAAAAATACACGGAGAAGAGAACTGGATACAAGAGGTGAAAATGATAAGGAAAACATGGAAAGAACGTGAGCGGATGGCACGGGATAGGAGGACTTGGCATTTGTTTGTTGAAGGCCTATGCTCCTTGGGGAGCTAAAGAGTATTGATTGATATAGCGTTCAACATTCTGCAAAGCATATTACATTGTTACGGAGCTGATATATTAAGCATATTACATTGTTACGGAGCTGATATATTTCATATATACATAACAGCAAAAACTCTTTACAGAAATATTATACACACAAGCAAGCTGAAAATTGGGTAATAACATTATAACCGTCTCCCACTTTCTGTCTTAAGAAAAACCACTCCTGGCTAACACTTAGTGATTATGGATGGTGGCTCACTTAATGAATTTAAGAGCATCCCGGTCACGAAAAAAAATATACCGTAAGGAAACAGAATGTACATATATTTAAGATGGATTAAAGTAACACGGGATCTCTATTCTATTAGATTAAGCGAACACCCCAATGTATTATATAAGTTAATGTGTGCTTACCGAATAAAGAATAATTCCTGCACTACAACTGCTATTCAGCTCTGACGCAGAATATCACTTTGTCCAGTGGCAGAATTTTATTGAGACAATGGTACTGAGTGATAAGGGCACCTCGCTTAAATAGTAAGATAAAGTCTGCAGGTGTTTAAGCGTGGCTGTTGCACGTGCAAGGATCTTACGTAACAAGATATAACGGTCTAGGGAAATGTTTCCCTGGCGACTTTAGATACAGGAAAAAGACGTAATCTGAAGCAATACTAGGCAGTTCTCACGAGCGACCAGAGTCCGTCATTCTAGACGCAGGCGGAAGAATGAAAAGTTAAAGTTTCTCCCCTGGGTCCATGGGTTCTCTGTAAATCAAAGAAAACGGGAATCTACACGTTCTCTACAAGAAAGGTAGAATAAAAGGACCTTTAGCTAGATGCCGCTGTCCACGTGCAGAGGGGTGGAATTTAGCCTGTCCAACGTAAGGTTGACATGACCAATGCCAGAAATAGCACTAGTAGGAGCTATAAGACAAAAAAGTTGGCGTAGACAAAAATAGAGAACAGGACAGGGCAGACCACACGGCTAAAAGTGATAGAAATTTCATTCGAATCACGACAGCCTTCACTAAACTTATGTCAAGAGTTCTTGTCCAGTGCCATCAGTTCAAAGTGTTCTCATGTCTTCTTCATCTCCTTCATGTCTGTCTCCAGTTCTCTTCTCCGTGTGTTCTTTGGTCTTCCTCTACATTTCTTACCCTAGGGATTCAAGAACAAGGACTGCCTGGTAATGCTATCAACAGATTTTTCCCAATATGTGCCCCACCCATCTCCAGCATCTTCTGCTCATCTCTTGTTCCTCTGGCACTTGTCTGGTTCTTGTCATCAGTTCCACATGAGTGATCTTGTCATGCCACTTCAATCCTTCTATTGTACGCAAGCATCCATTTATGAAAGTCGGTAGTTTTTTTGGTTGTTATTTTTATTGTTCTCCATGTTTCGGAGCCATACAGCAGGACTTTAATCTACAGCAGTAACCTTATTGGAAGTCTTCTGGGTCCCCCTTTCTCCACAAGTCTTTTTTATTCATCATTCTTCCGTCCCGCGCGGAGCATAGGTCTTCTTCATTGCCACATCCTCATGTCCCGTGGGATCAGCTCAAGATCTTTGCACATCTTCCTAACCGCTTTTGTTTCTACCTCGATTTCTCATCGCCATGTGTTTTTCGATCGCCCATAATTGCCTCTTGCGTTATGGATTCCAGAAAAAGGATTTCCAAATAATCTTCCCAGGAGGCTTCCTCAGTGTGTGTACTATCCCATCGCCAGCGTCATTTTCTCATCTTTTTATTCCACTGGCACTTGTCTGGTCTTCAACTTTTTATTGGATCCTTAGACTATATTGACAAAGCAGTCAGTAGCCTTCACGTCTAGTGGCGTCTTGTAGGGCAGTAACAAACTGTCCCCATTTTGCTCGGTCGGTGGCCATATCATTCGTGGCACTTGTCTGGTACTTGCATTCAGTCATACATTGGCCACCCTGTCGTACCATTTCAATCCTTTTAGTCTAAGTAAGTATCCATTTAACAAAGTACATAATGTCTTGGTTGTTGGTTTTGTTGTTGTCCATGTTTCAGGGACATACAATAGAACTGACTTAACATTCACATGTCTATGTTTGTTATTTAATGTCAGTAGTTATGATACTAACGTCCAAACTACAGAACACTCACACTGGAAATGAAAATCGTGTCTTGTTCTTTTGGTTTAAAAAAAAAAAAAAAATTTTGCCTCGTTTTGGCGAGGCGCGTCCCGTTCAACCTAATCGGTTATATTATGGCGCGTGTCCAAATAAGAGTCATTCTCATTCAATATGCCAGATAGTGGGGTATTAAACAAGCATTTGAGAGATTCAATTCACGAGTTGTGCACCTACTGACATACAAGCAATCAATCAACCAATCAATCAATGCCTTTCAACTCTCAGTGGAGCAAAGTTCCTCAACAAAAACACGTCACGCATTTCTGTCATGTGTCATCAGTTCAAAGTTCATCTATGTCTTCTGTATCCACTTCATATGTCTCCGGGTTGTCCTTTCCATATATTTGGACACATACATACACAAACTTCTTCCAAAAACTATAGTTGGAAAGAGAAGTAATATGGAAGATCAAAATAAATTACAAATAATTGACTTACATGCACAATAATTCATTGAAACTATAATAGAAGGATTATGTCGTAGTACACGGCGGCTAATATGAAGTTGTGCGTGAGGCTGTCAACCTCATCATACAAAACTTGCTTCAGAAACTACCGCTACAGTAACGTGTAAATGTTTGGTGCCAGTTTTCCGCAAGGGACTAACTACAGTGGTGGCTCAATGCTCCGAAAGGAGTGAAAATGACAATTATAATAATAATAGAGGGAAAGAGTGATGAACAAAAGAAATATATCAATATAAAAGGAGAAACTAAACATAAAAATCGAGAATTTATCGGTACAGACTTCTAACACAGTCCATCCTTTATGAGGAGAGACACTTGACCTACATTGATAACCTGAAAAGGAAGTGTTAATTTCTATGACGCAACTGTCAGATTGGAAAAACCCAGACAGCAAGAACGCCAAATTTGAATTGCAGCGCGTACAAAGGATGTCTTCAGCCCAAGTCAGGGGTTCTGGTGTAATACGACTTATGTTTTATTTTTTTTGTTAACTGTATCTATGATGCAATCAAGACTGAATGGGGAAACTTTACTTTTAGCGACAGATTACGCTTTTTCATGAAGTTTTAATTTTTTATTTTTACTATCGGAGAAAATTATCCTGTGCAACCGCTAATAGTTTATAATTGGAATACGTATATAATATATAGTTTTGTGTAGTATATTATATTGCCGTTGTTTGTTTATGGCAGGGGTTCTGAATCTTCGTTTTCTCATGGTCCCCTTTCTGAGCCTCATTTTCCTCCGCCCCCCCCCCCCCCCTTTCAAAGTCGATGTTAGCTGAAAAAGTACTTTATCATCTTACTGTGGCTCCCTAGAAATATGGCATGGCCCCTAGGGAAACAATATGGCCCAAGTTGAGAATCACTGGGTTATCGGAGTATCTGCCCTTGTCATGATTGTATATCGGGTAAATTCTTCTTCTTCTTCCTCGTTCGTCCTGAAAAGGACGTTGGTTGCGTTGTGTCTGTTTCCAGCGAAGCTGCGATATCTGCGCCTTTCGGTCGACACATCCGACTTCAGCACGGCATTTTTTAGGACCGGGTTTGCCTTCCCATTTCGATCCGCACTCGCTCAGCCAGCCTGCACTGCTGCAGACTGTTTCCAGGACCACCACGTGGAGGTGGAGTGCGGTCTTGACCAGCTCTGGTTCGCTGGTCCTGACGCAGGCAGTCAAGCTATGAGTCGCTGACTGCAGTCTCTATTGCTGCGTCTTGAGGTCCCATATCGGGTAAATGAAAGTTTCAAGTTGTGTGTGTTTTTTTGTCATAAATGTCGTGTGGTGTGTACTGGGGCAACTACGACAGTAGTTTTTGCCAGGAATAGTCTATGAGATATTAGATATAAGGTCTCTAGAAATTGGCTCGTTAAGAAAGAATAAAGACCTATTCGAGATAGGGACTTCTTCTTCTTCTTCGTACACTCTCAGACGTCCACTTGAATGTTCTCAAAGAAAGCAGTAGTCAGTTTGAGGCTATTTGAATCCCCGTAAAGCTTTTCCACGAAAGGAGCTGGCGTCGGCCATATGCACTTTCTCTGTACCACATATAAGGGGCAACTTTGAAGCAGATGTTCAGCAGTCATTTTATCAGTGCCACCGTTACACTGATCGGTAGTTCCTATCTTTAGCTTGTTGAATAGATGGTATCTCAATCTGTTGTGGCCAGTGCGGAGTCTGAAGATTACCACTTGTTCTCTTCTGTGGAGCTGGTAGTAAGCATCATTCTGTGTGTGCCCTGGATGTTCTACATTCCATTTGTTTCTGTAACTGATTCTGATAAAACTCTTTGCCTCCTCAAAAGTTATGCTTGCATCAGGCTGAGGTAGATGTGAACCTTCTTTTGCCATTCTGTCAGCCTCTTCATTGCCGGTGATGTTACAATGAGATGGGATCCACTGGATCACAACACTTTTGAATCGTTGACAAAGTTTGTGGAGCACTACTCTGAGATCACCCAGGTCTGTATTATTTTGTCTTTTCAACGTTGCAATTACTGACTGTGCATCAGTAAAGAAAGCAACTTGTCTCTCTGCCGTTTCTTCTGTCAATATAACCTCTGCTGCAGTTTTCAAGGCCTCTGCCTCTGCTCTGAAGTTGCTGGAGAATCGTCCTGTCGCCACTGACAATCTTTTTTCTGCACCAGTGCTTAAGGTCAGAAAGACACCCCCACCTCCATTTTCTGTTGCATTTGTTGCTGATCCATCTGTGTATGCATGGGTCCAGGTGTTGCGTGGATAATGTTTCTCTATGTATTTTGTCACTATGGATTTTCTATCTGTTGCAGTTTGGCTCTTTTTACTTTCAATTCCAGGAATGTTTTCTATCATTTTAGGGAAACGATTTTGTTTCCAAACTGGAAGCTTGTGTGCAGTGTAGATGGGTTTAACAGTGGATATTTCATCTATGGATACTGCTCTCATTTGTGGTTTGGTTGATTCTACAAAATTACTTCGTTTGAGTCTTTGCCTTCTAAGAGCATTTATTCTATGGCACATTGGGTGGTCTGTTAGTCTTTTGAATTTTTCGGCCTGTTGTTGAGCCCTGCAGTCTCTTCTATCTGCCATTGGCTGGAGGCATGTAATCTTTTAGAGTTCTTTTATAGGTGTTGACTTCATGCCTCCCGTTATAATTCTCATTGCTTGATTTTGGAGTCTGCTAATTTTATCGAAGTTTGTCTTAGCTGCTGTTGCCCATGCTGCCATGCCATATTCAAGAACTGGCCTCACTCGCCCTGTGTACAACGTCTTAAGCACTTTCTCATCTGCACCCCAAGTTGTTCCAGCAAGTTTTTTCATAATTGCCATTCTTTGTCTTGCTCTCATTCGATTTCTGTCAACCTGTTTTTTCCAAGTCAGACGGCGATCACAAATAATGCCTAGGTAGAGATAGGGTCCTTAGATCCCGTAAAAGAAAAAGCCCCCAACCTCATCTGAGTAGAGAAATGTTCCTTTAGGTGAATATGTAACACCGACAGCACGAGTGATACATTAACAAATTAGATAATGATCAAACGATCGTTGGGTTTATTAATGAAATATCCACACATATAGGGTTAGTAATGGTTATAACGTGATGAGGGTGAAAGACGATTCACGCAAAACACACAGATAAGATAATAAAATTGCAGTTAATTAAGTAGTAGTTAATTAAGAATGAACTGGTGTAAAGCGAAATGATGATGATGTGGTATGATACTGTTACCAAAATGGTGAGTACTCTACACAGTCCATGTGTTTCTAAATGCTTTGCATTGATATGACGATTCACGTGTATGCATACACAGTCCCAAGTTGTTATACGTTATGTCGAGTGGGGTATCTCTAAGCCGAGGACGTTCTGATGAAAACTGTTGTCGCACTGAGAACGCTGACGAGATATTTATGTATATTCCTCCACTGTTTGAGTATATCTCTGTAGTGTTGATCAACAGTTAATAGCTGTCATATGAACAAAGGGTCTGTTGTCTAATCTCCCGAGGGTACTGGCCAGACTGGATATTTTCACGAAATGTTAGTGATATGTAGACTCATAATCTTGCGTATGTAGTCGTGATTCATAAAATATACTTTAGAGTCTGCTTCATAGAATGCGCTTAAGAGTGTGATGCACTTGGTATAAATATGCGATTCCTCTTTTGAGCTCTTTTGCTTGACTTCAGATAATAATGATCTTTCGCGTGATTTGAACTTATGATGACTCTGTATTGAACTTGTGATAACGATGTATTGAACTTGTGATAACTCTGTATTGAACTTGTGAGCCAGCAGTATATGGGTGACGAAAAATGCTGCGTCCACCTTCTGACTTGTGGGTGAGACAACATTCCTCTTTAATTGAGGATTGCAAGATGTCCTATGGCGAATTCTGCTAGCCAAATGTCCGTTTTTGATAACTTATTTCTGGTTAGACGTCAGACACGTTGCGTGTAGACTCAGACTTCTGATGAACTGAAGACACACAAAAGTCTTCGTAAGTTTTTCACATTTAACATCACTGGTTGACTTTCATTCATACTACTGCTCATTATTGATCTCTCTCTGAGTTCAATTCTAATGATGTTAAATATCTTGTGCATGAGAGTGTGTGCGCATGGGAGACTGTGATGATGATGAAGGTGAAGTATGAACTATTAATTACCTCCTATCATCTTCTAGGAAAATCTTCTGATTTTATTAATCAGTTATGCAAAGAATTATTTGAAACTCTATCTTTCGCACATTTTAGCTGTGAGGTTAAAATAAACAAAATTTAAGAAAATGTATTAATAATCTGTATAAGATCTACTAACCTTCTTTTTCCTTCGCAAAATCCTTTAAGAACACAATTCATCACAGAACTGAATTATATCCACTCTGAATAAACACGTGTATTTAAGCTAGGCGTTTTTGGGATTGTATCTCTGCCTCACAATATAAAAACTGAACTGCTTCCTCTAGCACGCTACGCGGTAGATTATATTTCTGGAAGTCCAATGTGGGTGTCTGGATCCTTGACATCCAGCTCCGCCCATACCAACCAATCCTTAATAGCCCCTCTGGTCACTCATTCACAGGATCGCTCTTGTCCCCTGTCAGTCCAAACGTGGGTGTGGTTTGACAAACAGGTATGGAGATAATTGGCGGGCTAATGCAAAAGTGCTGTCAAATTGCTGTCACCTTACTCTCTGATTGTTTATTGTTCACCTGGCCAATGTGGTAATCCAACGCTTGTCTGAACAGCGGTGTGGTGAAAAATTCTAATCCACATATATAAATTAGAAAATAAATGTAAAGCCAAACGAAGTAATTCAATAGAAAGGAAGAAGAATGGTAAAAGATCAGTGCGGTCACAATAGCGTACGCCCGTGTTGTAGAACGTCATAATGGCTGAACAAGAAAACCCCTTTTTTTCTGCTCCGTCTGCATAAACTACACGCGTGTCTAAAAATAAAACGGGTACTGTGTTTCTTAGAAAACCTTGAGATACGCAAACTGCATAATGACCTAGATACAAGTTCTAGCATTAATGTCATTATATACACTACGTTAACCTAAAAGACAGACGGGCTTAGAAGAGAGAGAGAGAGAGATGCACGGAGGAACGCAGGCAATACTACCACGTCGTCTCGCGATTAAAAAGTGAACGCCAATCCCACGCGAAAGGCATGAAGACCTGATTTTTTCAAATAAACAGTAATAAAAAACACTACCAATACGAGGTTAGGTTTTGAAAACAGGTTTAAAATCTTATTAGGAAACATGACATTCTACTGATTTATGTCTAAGCTCCTGACATTAGTCTGACAGTACAGAAGACATCCTATGATAAAGAAGTGAACGGGTGGTAAAAAAAAAAAATACACGACTATCCTATAATAATACATATTTTGAACGAAGCCACTTGGCCCCATTAAACGTATATATTTGTGTGCCTTAGGACTTGCTGACAAAGAATATGTTATGTGTTACGCAAATAGGCTAGTAAAACAAGTTAGATACGTTTTGATTGGCTGTAGTAATATGTAAGGCGAAATCTTATTAGTCTAACTGCAAATACTATTATGGTGGTTAACGGTAACATGTAGGATGGGTACAAATTTTCCAAAGGCTTTTGTAAACATGGTCTCATTGGTTAGAGCGTTTGATATAGTCAATTAGAAGCGTCAGTTCAGGGCCAGTTTTGAAATACATTTTGTGAGAAGCAAGTGCGTTGAGAGCAAGCTAATATTTTTCTAAATAAAAGCCTGGGATAAGGCAGATCGAAATTGTGCCAAAATTCATCGCCAGTCAACGTTACTTGTGTATATTTCCTTGAATTGTGGGATCGTGGTACTGAAGTGTTAGAGCAGCACCTGGTCTGAGTTTTGCTGGATCCAGAGGGCTGGCAGCAGACTCCTTGTCCAATATATCGACCAGTGGTGTATTTCAAGATAACTGAGAAGCAAGCGAGCAGAGGAGACAGTTTTCCTGCCGCCGACACATAAGTTAAGCATGCGTCAGCCAGAGCAGCTCACCCTTATATAACCCACTCTAAAATTGACTGTAATAATAAATCAAGAGGGACAGTATTGTTTTACAAAATAAAAGAACTGTGAACCCTTCAATATTATTTCCACCAGTAACAAACACATGAAGTCGTGATGACAAACAACAACCTAGCTTCAAAAGCCAGTATTACCTCATAGTACTAGATCACAGCACTACACACATATTGTAATAATATTATATGTCAGGACAAAGATCCTTTGTATAAAGTTTGTACATAAACATTGTATTTACATTTGATTGTGATTCCTGATTCACTCTGTAGTTGGATCAGGATATCTATTATTGAAGAAACTAATACATAATTTAAACGTTAACACTTGACTTATTTAAGCTAGTCTTCTAGAGTGTTATATGTATGTGCTTGTCATAGTGTTGTAAAGTGTTGTGGATCTTAATAAAAGTGTTTATCTGTCTGTTGGTTGTTGTGAACTTACACTTCATCACTATCATAACCCTAGACATTCAACGTAGTCATCACAATATTCCAGAATAAGTCTGATTGAGGTCTAAATGTGGTAGCAAAGTAAGGTCATCTGTAACACACCACACTTATTAGATACAGATACCTTCACAGCTGATCTCAGTCAGTACACTAAGTCCCCTATAAATATTTTTATAATCCCAACTTACCACAAGCGGCCGACCAAAGATAACACCATTAGAGCATGAGACGTTTTCACCTGGCCAATCTGGGTGTCCAATGTGGTGTCACAGAAATTACAACATGCCCAGATGTCTGATTGGGATGACCAGATGTGTTTTCACCAGATTTATCACGATGCAATGTGGGCTTCAAACGATAATGTCAGGTATGGGGACTCAATCAAAGGACTTTATTTCCCCCGATGAAAGAACAAATGTGGTTCTCTAGATACCGGTCGCGAGTAATCACAACGACGAAATAGCAAATGTGGGGTCGCAAATGTGGAATGAAAGAGCAAATGTCGGAGAAAATACAATACGAAAGATGTAGGAAAAGATAGAGCAATAAGGCCTTTGCGCTCGTTTATCACAATAAAACAGGTATATTCTTCATGCTTTCTTTGTTGTTAAATTTTGGTATTTACATAAAAGGGATGGGCGGAATAACCCTGGGGTATATGCCCCGTGTAGTTTCCGGGGGTCTCTGAGAAGACAAAGACAGGATAGCACTACTGCCCACTCAGGCATGTCGTACACGGCGACTAATATGACGTTGTGCATAAGGCTAGCAACCTCATTAAGTAAAACAAATTGTTACAGAAACCATCTCTGCAAGAGCATGTGAGTGCTTGGTACAGTCTTCCTGCAAGGGACCAGCTGCAGTGGTGGCTTTATGCTCCGTAGGGATCGAAAAGGATAATGATGATATGGGGTTTATGTTTAACTAGCAATAACCCGTCAAACTTGACGGGTTTTTAATTATAGTGTGCTGTTTCCGTTCCCGGATGAGCGGATAGAAGTACATTCTTAGAGTGCTTTTGGTTTTTTTCTATTATACAGTGTAATCAAACTGTTCATGAACACCGTCATTTGAACGCTTTTCTTTGTTGATTGTAACTATTTTCGGGAGAGTATATATAATGGAAACAATACAATTTTTCAACACGGTTGCATTCCTCAGCTGTAACCAACGTACACAAGGCGAGAATTATGTTATTTTAGATTCAATTTAAAAGTTCTTTGATGACAACATTTCGTATGAAAGTGCGTGGATTGTTTTCAAAGAGTGTTCCCTGATAATAAGTGATTTTAACAAAAACTTTCAAATTTTCATGATTTGTACATCGGGTGAGGGCTCATGCACACCAATTTTTACGCCCTTTTTCTTTTTCTACTAATTTCGTGAAAGAATAAAAAAATAAAAAAAAACAAACAAAGTTTTTGTTTTATATAACACCCACGCCGCGCAAGTTGCACACCGTGCATTGCGCACTTTTTTTTCTGACGCGAGTTACTATTTTGAGTGAGACCGACCGACGTAACATACATCGGTAATTATGTTAGTTGGGATGGGATTATATATTTTATATACTTAACTTTATCTGAGCTAAAAAAAATTTTCTTTGTGTGGTCCACCGTAATAATACTGGCACCTGTCTGGTTCTTGTCAGCACCTCCACATTGGTGATCTTGTGTCGTGAGTTGAATGAGATTATCTGTACCTTTCTAGCTATTTGTACCACCTCTCTTTTACCAGTGATTTTATCTCCTCCCATTTTCTTCGTTTTAAGCTCCTACGAGCGTTAATTTCGGGTGTAGCCATGTTATTTCTTAATCTAGACAGGCAAACCCCTCCTTCGTACACGTGCGTAGGTCGGTATTTTTGTGCAGTCTCTTAAAACTCTTTCGTTTTGATGGCGGCCAAATCTACGTGTCCTTTGAGTCACGGGATAACGGACACGATGGAGAGGCATTGCTTTTTAAGTGACCGGACGCTCTCGTTCCTGTAGATCGCTTTGATTCCGAGTCGTAGGGGAGAAATTCTTATTTCCCTTACGCCTTTGTCACAAGGGGAATTTTGCCGACCTCCGCGCAGGTGTTGACCATGAGTGACGCCAGGTTGTAAGAGATTCTGGCTAAAATGCTAGAACCCTCAATCTCTCAGTGCGCGTTGTCCCCCAGAAGAACTAATAGCTAGCCTGCAGAGTGGAATAAGTGCTATAGTCTGTAAAAGAGGCACGGTTATAAGGACTTTCTTAAACTTATTGAGAAATATCCACAAGGTTGGACACATTAAAACCCCTGTAGTCGTCCGTATGACAATCCTGCTTAGAATACCAGTTTTAGTGGATACCAGTTGTTTGTTGGATCCCTATTTTATTGGATCCCCTTCATAGAACCCCGCTTGGATTTTGTTTTGCTGAATAAATCTGATGACTTATGATCCCACTACTTCAGAGCTCATTATCCCTCGCAGTACATGTTATAGATCACACTTGCAGCTTCACCGCAAACGGGTTGCTCGTCACAATTGACCCAGCCCACCTTTTTATTCTCAGTCAGTTCAGAATTGTTTATTTTATTTAGTTTTGGGGATATATCCCTATATTTCTGACGTCCTCGCATTCACACTGTAGTCACGTTTTGCCAGAGTCCCCAAGGAAAGGCAAAAGGCAGTGAAAAGTCTTGACTGCAGATACCACGAGAGTGAGAGCCTAGAACCACCGTATCGCTGCATAGAAATGCCTAGTGATGTGTTTTCTTGTGTTAAAATATCCCCAGCTTAATTACTGTAAATCAACAGCAGCAACGAAAGGGAACTTCCTAACTCTGGAAGCTTCTCACACAAGTTATACTGGTTGTAGTTGATGGACACTTCTTCTTCTTTCTTCTTCGATCCTTAGCCGCCGACCGTCAAAGCAGTCAGTGGCCATTACGCCTGGTGGCGTCTTGTAGGGCAACAACAAATTGATTCCACTTTGCTCGGTCGGCGGCCATCCTTCGTACAGTGCCCCAACTGTGTTCATTCTTTGCATCTCAGCCTCCACAGTCCTCCGCCAAGTTGTTTTTGGTCGGCCTCTCTTTCGTTTTCCTTCAGGGGTCCATAGCATAGCTGTTCTTGTGATGGCATCGGGGTCTCTTCTGAGGACATGGCCAACCCAGCTCCAGCGTCTGCCAGCTATGATGGTGTGCATGTCCTCTTGCTTGCTCCGAGTAAGCAGATCTTGGTTGGTGATGATATTCGGCCAACAGATTCGGAGAATTTTTCTTAGGCATGTTGTGTGAAAATAGGGCAATTTCGAGTTGATGGACACAGTCTATCTCAAATCGGTGATTTTCCAAAGGAAGAGGTGTATATACCTCGGAATTTAGTTAACTAGACAGAGACAATCGCCTTCTTGATTTTTGTTTGTTTGTTTTCTGTTCTTGAAGACTTGGGATTGTTCCCTGCTAGTTAAAAATTACTGTGTGGTTCACTTGGTTTACCAACTCTTCAGTTTTGTTAATAATTGTTTTTGTCATACGCAAGACAACTCATATCTAGCGAGTTTTCTTTTATATTGTGTGGATTTTCATTAATAAATATGTATGTACATAGCGGTCAGAGTTTACTTTCTATTTCACCTGTCATTTGGATGTTAACTAAGGTGACCATATTTTCAAAACCCTAATCCGGGACAATATAGTAGATTTGACCTATTTCAATGCAAAAAATCGGGACAAAAGGGTAAAGAAAAGGTCAAAAGTCGGGACATGTCCCGGAAAAATCAAGTTGAAATCAATTTAAAATAATATAACATTGAAATAAGAATAAACATTGAATAACATACATTTTACTGTATAAGTTTAACGTTAAACTAATAGGGAGAAAAAAACATCAATAATCCTTACTTAAGGAAGCTGAGTTACTGTACTTTTCACGTGTGACATTGTCTTAAAACGACACATTCCCCCCCCCCCACCCCCCCCCCCTTTAGCTCTGCAGTAGTGATCCACCAGTATTTCCCAAATGCAATGAAATCTCTTTGTTCGTTTAGCACAGGGGTTCTCAACCTTTTTTCCCTCATGGCCCCACTTCTGAGCCTCATTTACCTCTGTGGCCCCCAAATAGTCGCTGTTAGCTGTTAAAAAAGGTACTTTACCATCTTACTGCGGCCCCGTAGAAATATGGCATGGCCCCAAAGGGTGGTTGGGGGGGGGGGGAGACTTATGGCCCACGTTTAGAACCACTGGTTTAACTTACGATCAAGTCAGGTGCCAAATCTGGAGATTTCCCTAGAATGAAAAAAACAAAAACAAGTTGAATGAACAGCCCAGACTCCTTGCGGTGTTCTCTATGCTGCGTCATGAGCCTCCTTAACTGAGGATCTTCTTCCGCCTTGAATGGCCGAGTAGAATTTTAAATTATTTCCTTCTGGTTCTCTTGCTTGTGTAGTTGTTGAAGTTTCTTTTTCGGCTTAAAGATTCTACAGAATGAGGTAACCTACCTCACGCTCAACACTCCTTAGTCGTCTTTTACGACATGTTTAGTAGGTAACAGTGTTACTGGTCACAGTAACATACCGGCATATGTTATATGCTTAATATATATTTATAGCACACATAAACATTATTATCATTATCTTTTCATTCTGTTCGTTTCCATGTAATGTAGGCTGCAACTAACGTCTTTAGCTCCGTCCGTAGACATAGAACATTAACCAGTGGTCTACGGACCACTTGGGGGTCCATGAATGGATTCTAGTGGGGTCCGTGTACATAACCTAACAATTTGAATTTTATTTTCACCAAACTGTTTACTCGGAAAACTATCATAAATTTTTGCAATTAATAAACTCTTATTAATTAATATAGAAAAAAGCAAGATATTGGTGAATAGCCATAAGAAACATGTTCCGACCAACATTACGTTAAATGGGCAAACGTTAGAAGAAGTTAACACCTTTAAATATCTCGGGTCCACTATATGTAGTGATGGAAGATCAAATAAAGAAATCAAGACAAGACTTGAGATGGCCTCAGCTGCCATGACAAGGTTGAATGTGATCTGGAAAAGTAACATCAGTTTTCCTGTGAAGATCAAATTATACAAATCACTTGTATTATCTATTCTCTTGTATGGGTGTGAGGGCTGGACACTCACTGCATATACGGAGCGAAGGATTCAGGCTTTCGAGCATAAATGTTACAGAAGAATTTTGCGCATTTGCTATAAAGAGCACAAAACAAATGTCTATGTTAGAGAGAAGATAAACACCTATGCAGGCCATCAAGAACTACTTTTGTCAATAGTGAAACGTCGAAAGCTTGCCTGGTTTGGGCATGTAACTCGTCATGACTCCCTTTCGAAAACGATCCTCCAGGGAACAGTCGAAGGTAAACGGAGAAGAGGAAGGCAAAGAAAATCCTGGGCTGATAACATCAAAGAATGGGCAGGACACGGTTTCTCCACACTTGTACGCATTGCTGAGAATAGAGAGCAGTGGAGGACCCTGTCTGCTGATGCTTCCACCATGGCACCCCTACGACCCATGACGGGTTATGGGTTGAGATGATGATGAAACTCTTATTTAGTATTCTTTTAGTATTTCAGTATGACTATCTGTAAGCTTAACGATTTTTCTCTGTAATAGAATGTATTATTTGTAAACAAAAATGTTAATTTTGCGTTTATGTAAATTTTTTCTAAGAAAGGGTTCGTAGCTTTCACTGGACAATCAAAGGGGCCCGTAGCCTTCACCGGACAAAGGGGTCTGTGACACAAGTTAGGTTAAAAACTCCTGACGTAGTTGTGAACAGGCATGTTACCCCCAAAACCATGTCTAGCAATTCATAAGAATGTGATATTCTTTAAGTTAAAGATGTGTGCAAGAGAGGACTAATATCCAGCAACCTGGGAAGATGAAGCTGCCGACCGCACCAAGTGGCGATGCTATCTGCGGCGCCACCTCAGATTGGGCGACAAGAAGCTCACACAACAAGCAGAGGGAGGAGGAAACGTCGTTAGAAACACCAGAAAAACAAGCAGCTGAGGGCTGTCACCTCAGTGGCGCATTCCCATAGTCAGTTATGACTGAAGGAGCTTTTATTCTTATATTATTTTAACCGAAGGCACAGAGAAAAGTACACAAGAATGTATTAGTAGGTCGAAGAGAATATCCTTCAGCAACTTATTCCACCGCCGCCCCATTAGCTCATCCTCACTCACTCACACACATAAACCTACGCACAGGAAAACTGGTGTTTAACCTGTACATTGGATACCCTGTTCAACCTCATGTGGGTTATATTTTGGGTATACATATTTTCATCGACTTACGACGAATGCGACTTACGACAACTCGTACTTACGACGGTCATTCTAGAAGTACCGGTACTGTACACTTATGTTTCATTACTTATTACAGTACATGACTACATTACAGTAATTTTATGTTATAACTTGTACTTTGTATTACTTCACTGTTTAAATATATAACAAAACAGATATATATTATATATATATATATATATATATATATATATATATATATATATATATATATATATATATATATATATATATATATATATACTACTGGACAAAAGTTAAGGGCCACCAAAAGTTAAGGGCCACCAAGAAAAACTCCACTATGGACCAAATAAATGCAACCAGGTGTAAACAATTTATTACAAAATAAAGTTGATTCATCTGTGGAAAAGATCAGTCAAGTGTTTTTTAATAATGTGTGATTTACTAACAAAAGAAATTCAACTCACTTTTTCACCTTTTGAACTAGTGGGGCGTGTTGCAAATATATATATATATATATATATATATATATATATATATATATATATATATATATATATATATATATATATATATATATATATATTAGCATTCAAAGATGTTACTTGTTAACATATAATTACGGTTCATACAGTATGTAATGATTTCCGACTTACGACAACTGCGACTTGAGAATGGACCCACACTTTTTAGTATTCAGGCATATTAATTGTTAACATATCATTGTGGCTCATATAGTTTGCAGGGATTTCCGACTCACGGCAGGGTCGTCGGACTCGGAATGGAATCTTGTCGTAAGTCGAGGACAGCCTTCATTTCCTTGTTCATTATTATTTTATTTTTTTTTTTTGGACAAATTATCTCGTTCAACCCTTGATGGGTTATAATTAGGATATATAATGTAATCAATTCAAGATAATAAAATCTTATTACCGATATCTAAATATAGTATCTTCTTCCAATTCTCCACTGTGAGGAGTTAATGTGATTGGATTTGCAACAGGCCCCATTTCTTTCTCCTCGCTTTATTTTCACTACTTCTAGTAGGGATTACAGGTAATCCACACCATGTTTTTTTCTCCTTCTATTATGTACGTTTTTCAGAGTGAGATCACGATGGAGTTTTATCTCATCTGCTTTATGTTTCTTCTTTATGACTAGTAGGTGGAGTTTAGAGTTGGTGTGTAGGGAATTGTTGCAGTATTATTCTAGAGGAAAGACTATAGAGCCTAGATCAGATTTGCACAAGTTTTAGTCTTTTTAAAGCTATTGCGTGGCCATAGACGTATTTTCGGGAGTTAAATTATTTTCGGCCATTTTTGCTTCATTTAACAGTAGAGGGCTGAACTTTATTCCCGTTTCTTTGTTCAATGGGGGTAGTGACTTTAGCACGTGCTGGCAGTAACCGGATGAGTCAGAGTTGTTTACAATTCTGATTGGCTGAGATCTAACTGCTTTGAATGGCAGCGCGTTCATTGGGGCTTAGAACACAGCCGCGCAAATGACGTCATGAGGGCAGCGGGGGGGGGATCCTGATTATAAATACTCACGGAAAGTCATAGTCGGTCTCTCTTGTATAATTGCCAGCCGCGTGCCAGAGTCAAATAGTCGATTTGCCTTTCAGTTGGACATTCGAATTTGCAGGTACCGGCTTTGTGGGGAAGAGAGAGCGGAATTTTGATACCACAAAATTTCTCCAACGGCAAAGTTATGGCATTCGCAGAAACGCAAAAGTTTTGCGTTAATTGCAGAGGTGGAAGAAGAGAAAAAATACGTTTTCCCAAGGCAGGGAAGA
The DNA here is from genome assembly GCA_024509875.1 of Oreohelix idahoensis. Lineage (NCBI taxonomy): Eukaryota > Metazoa > Mollusca > Gastropoda > Stylommatophora > Oreohelicidae > Oreohelix > Oreohelix idahoensis. The sequence goes on from JAMPIV010015061.1 coordinate 427,278, forward strand.
CATTCTCCTGGTGAAAGGAATTTTGGTCGAAAAATCCGGAGCTCTCTGATGCTCAATCTTCTTACACACGCAAATCGGCAGGTTGCCAGCGTGGTTGTAAATTATTTCGCTTCGTCCCGGCCATAATAAAGCCGAAGGCCCATCACCCAGAGAGGTAATCGGGCAGGTAACGTCTGAGGTGTTAGGAGAAGCCAGCTACAGTTCCAGTCCAGAATCCAGTGGGGTTCTTTTAAACCTTAGTCATCAATTTCAGAAATTGTGGAGAGACAAAGGGTGAAAATACTCTCTACAGAAGTCAGCGCAGATAGTGTGATAAATTTAACCGTGATACAACGTTAAAATATCTCCAAAGATAAAATGTAGGGATAAAAATAATGCGTAAGCTACTAGAAGACATGATCGCCCATGCCGCGGTTCACTACCCGCCATGGAAACTAACTTGTTAGACGTGAAGACCAAACGTTTACCCTTGGAGACGGGAGGGAACGGAGATCAAAAAGAAAAAAATATGACTGAACACGTGCTTGAAACTAGCAAGGCTAAAAAGACGCAATTGGTGGGGAAAGGAAAAAAATTCACGTCCCCAAGTTGACACAATGTAAAGAAATGGACAAAAGGGACCTTAGCTATTATACGCAACAGTCATTTCTTGGACGCTTTTACGATACTTCGTCCTTTTATTTGAATTCAGCGGCAAACGCATTACAGAAGATGCTCGAACATATTTCAAAAAAACAACTAACCTTGAAAAAGTAACTTTTTCTTAATAATAATGTTAGGAATATAAAACCTAGCTAGTCTGATAGACCATCTTGAGCAGAGAAATAATATGCTTTCATTTATACAGACGGATAGATAATAATGAAGATATTGACAAAAGACTGTGTTGTTCATAACAGACGAGCGACTGCACTGTTAAAAAAATGTCACTAATTTTCAAAATTGCGGCCTTGAGACTCAAGTGCTAAAATCTAGTTGGAATGAAAGAGAGGGGGAAATAGTGGAAAATTGTGGCTAAAAATAACTCTAGAGACCGATTCGTGTAAAAAGGCATGTAGAACCAAGCGTGTTTTTTTAAATGAAAAAGCAAGTAGAGACAGACGGACCAACAGACAATAATACATACTTGACTGAGGTATGACTGAATTGACTTTTGGTAGGAGGTTTGAAATTTGAAAGGGGGAAAGTCGGTGATTGGCCACAGATAATCATATTATCGGCGCACAGACGCGCATTTTTGCCATTCAACATAAATTGTCCATTAGTAGACACAGTAATTCTTCAGTGGTGTAGTTCCCAGAAGCTAATTGCCATATTTAGAGGGACGCCATACTAGAGCCAGCAGCTCAGCTGAGTTTTGCTAGAATATAACTGTGTTCTCTATTCATAATTCTGAAGTGTGAGTTTCTGTTTGGCACCAAAGTGGTGTCAAATGCTGTGTCGATAAATACAAGTGTAGACCAGTGCAGTCTAGTATTTTGTCAGAGCAGCCTTATATTGCCCCCAAGCACGGAGAGGTGGGGCCACCAGATTCCAGCACCAGAACTACTCAGTCAAGATACGTGAGCGTCTGGCCTGCTGGACCTTCACCAACTTATTTACTAACTAACACACCAACTATATTACCATCACTAGAACCCACAAAAATTTTGGGAAATAAAACTTGTATTACTCCCATCAGTGAATGGACAATGTTTGGTAGTCATAGACAGGGAGTGATGATATCACCCCAACAGCATATCTAGAAATAAGTTCTCCTGGGACTATCTTAAGATAATTACTATTAACCAGTCATTTGAAATACATATGTACACATTTTCTATTTTATTATGACATATATTCATGCATTTCATTCATAATTTCAAAACCTTTCATATGTTCTGACCAAAATAAAACCTTGGTTCAGAACAAATAAACTTAAAGAAAATTTAATATCAAAATTTAAACAGCTTGAGTTAGTTCAGTGTATTATAAATTTTATTAATATTATTAGACTTATTAAATATCTGTGTGTGTGTGTGTATGTAATCTACCACAACACATTACATATCAGTACCCTAGATTTTAACGTAGCCACATTCATTAGTAAAAAAGATATGTGTGAGGTCGTAAGTGGTAGCAAGAAGGGCCTTCTGTAAATTCACAGCTACATTTATCTCAGGAGCCTTCACAGCTGACCTCATGCATCACACTAGGTAATATCACAACCATACAGTACCATCAAATCCACTACAGATATGCAGAACTGATACAGTTTTGTTCCAAGTATAGCAGATGACAGTTGCTATAGCAGATAGACAGAACTGAGAGCAAGTTTATTTAAGAGCATGGCAGAGGTCAGCTGCTGAAGTTTTAGAAGATTTAGTTGTGTAGCAGTGTTCGGGAGATTTCAGGATAGGCTGTGTAGAAACGAAGTCTGTGCAGAGTTGGTGTAGACACTTCGTAGTCGTCCCAGCTGACTGTGTACTTCGAGTTACAATTAGAATTTAGAACAGCTAGTTTGGAGTGGAGGCTCGTCATCCGAGACCCCACTAAGTGCAGTGTGGTTTATTCTGTTAAATCTTAACTTCTTTCCCCATACAGGTTGAAAATTGTGGGTGAAGGGTTGGGGTTGATGTTGAATCATTTTAACTGCTTGATTTTGTTCCAGGTGTGCACACACGCACTTGATTTTTTGACATGTATTTGAGTTTTCTATATGTGTAAATAAAACTTGTACATTATAGCTGGAATCAGTCACCTTATTTACGTACAGTAGCTATCTGTTGTCCGTATAGTTGTGTATGTGAATCTTAATTGAACCTTATCCCCTTAGGGTAGTTAGAGGTGGTTGAGGCCATAGCAATTTAGACGTCCGGAGTGGCGAGGAAGAGTCAACTTCGGTTCTCAACCTCGGAGCCAATGGTCTCAACTTTCACATTTGCACTGTCATTTTTCATCTGAATCTATCCTTTCAGTCTTTCTTCTCACTAGTGTCTTGTCACTATATGTAGACAGCCTCTAGTCTTAAATCCACTTCGTGACATCCACTCAGTCCAAATATAGTAAATCAAAAATGTAAAATTGTGTGAATGTGTGTGCCCTCCCCTTTCCTAGAAATTAAAAAAAAAAAAAAAAACAATAAAAAAAAATAATTAACAAATTTAAAAAAAAAACAAAGTAAAGCCTCTCATTACTGCCCTGTTTTAATAAGGTGAAAAGGTGTGAGAAAGCCCTGGGGTGTCTGAGATTACACCAAATTCACCAATTATCTGTCATCATCCACACGAGCATCCCATCAGACTACCCCTTATCCTCACACCTATTGATCCTTATATATTAATTTTTTCTTGTTTTATATATATATATATAAAATATAAGGAAAAGTTTAGAGAAAGGGGCTTCTGATAATCCTTTCTCTAAACTTTTAAAAAAATTCTTCTTTCTTATCTACAGAATTGACCTTCATCCTCAAGGTCTCAAAAACATCGTACGCATAGGATCTACTCTGCTTTTAAACTCTTATTTCTTCTTCTTCTTCTTCTTCTTCGTTCGCCCTGAAAAGGACGGTGGTTGCGTTGTGTCTGTTTACAACGTAGCTGTGATATCTGCACCTTTCGGTCGACACAGCCGACTTCTGCACGGCATTTTTTAGGACCGGGTTTGCCTTCCCATTTCGATCCACACTCGCTCAGCCAGCCTGCACAGCTGCAGACTGTTTCCAGGACCACCACGTGGAGGTGGAGTGCGGTCTTGACCAGCTCTGGTTCGCTGGTCCTGACGCAGGCAGTCAAGCTATGAGTCGCTGACTGCGGTCTCTATTGCTGCGTCTTGAGGTCCCAAACTCTTATTTATTAACACACACAATGCAAAAAAAAGGCTTCAACTAGAAATTTCTTCTTCTTCTTCGTTCGTCCTGAAAAGGACGTTGGCTGCGTTGTGTCCGTTTACAGCAAGCTGCGATATTTGCGCCTTTCGACCGACACATCCGACTTCAGCACGGCATTTTTGGGACCGGGTTAGCCTTCCCTCTTCGATCCCTACTCACTCAGCCAGACTGCAGTGATGCAGCCTGTTTCCAGGACCACCACTTGTAGGTGGAGTAGGGTCTTGGTCAGCTCTGATTCGCTAACCCTGACGCAAGCAGTCTAGCTATGGGTCGCTAACTGCATTCCTCACTGTTGACATGACTAAATGAAAGAATGAATGAGGGAAGTACCCTTAATGAATGTGAACTAAATTTTAGAATGATCAATTCTAGTAGATTCATGAAAAAATAACTAGAAATTTGAACTCAAGCACTTAAAAACCTGGCATATTGAGTAAAGATAAATTGTTTAATTGCCCGTTGTGATAGAGTCTTTTGCTAGAACAAAATTACACTGGGACATATTCTTGAATTAATACTTAGAAAAAAAACCCATAATTTCATTATTTTAAATTTTATTACATACTTATAGAAAATAATTTAGTATACACATGGAATAGTTTTAAAAATTATTTATATAAATAAAAACTGTTTGCACTAATTTAAAAATCTGGTAAAAGTATGCGTAGAAACAAGAAGCGTCCAAAATGGTGGTCATTGTGACGGCTTATTTTCCTGGTCGTGTTTTGATGTTTGAATAGGAGACAGGTAGTATTTGCGTGTACAGCTTAGTGTAGCAATGTCTTAGGGTCTTTGTATTCAAATTATGTCGAACGGATGATTTTGCAGTAGACATGCTGCGATACAACATTTGTTCGAAATGAGAACAATGTTTATACCATACATAGCATAGTTCACATGCAGAAGAAGGACACCCGTGTGTTACCGGGACCCGAAAGGGGAGCAAAGAATAGTAACACTGTACCCTACCGTGCATGTTGTAAAAAGTGACTAAGGAGGGTTGGGCATGGGGCTGATTACCCCATCCTGTAAAAAATCTTTTTACCAAAATCTTCAACAAACATGGACAAGTCAAATACAGAAAATAAATCAACTCAGCCGCCCAAGACAGAAGAAGGTCCTGTGGAAAGGAGGCGCATGATGCAACCCAGAGAAAGCCGAAATGAGTCTGGGTTGCCGACTTATCTTTTTTTCGTCTAGAAAAATCTCCAGGATTGACACCTGGAATGTTCGCCCTCTAAATGAAGAAGGGAAAACTGCACAGGTAGCAGCAGAAATGACAAATTACAGGATTGATATCCTGGGTCTTTGCGAGACATGGTGGAAGGGCATAGAGAGGAGGAGATTAATCACAGGAGAAATGGTGTTGTCCTCAGAACATGAGGAGGAAAGAGCCCACCACAGTGAAGGGGTGGCTCTAATGCTGTCTAGAGAAGCACAGAAGGCACTTATAGAATGGGAAGCAATGGTACCCCGAATTATAACAGCAAGGTTTAAATCAGCCAAAAAGAAAATAAATAAAACATCCTCCAGTGTTATGCACCAACAAATGATAAAGAAGAAGCTGAGAAAGAAGAATTTTACTCCAGACTACAAAATTTCTTGGACAAAAAGAAAAGAAAGGACATCACAATTTTGATGAGGGACCTAAATGCGAAAATAGGAACAGACAACACCAGCTTTGAAGAAATCATGGATTAGGTATGATGAACAAGAATGGGAAACTATTAGCTGACTTCTGTGCTTCAAATCAACTAGCTATAGGAGGAAGCATATTTCCACATAAAAGAATACATAAAGCAACATGGATATCACCAGACCACAGAACTGAGAATCAGACTGATCACATATGCTTAAGTAAGAAGTTTAGGTCATCATTGCATGATTTAAAAGTATACTACTCGTCAAAAGTCAAGGGCCACTTAGAAAAACCTTGGTTGAAACCACAAAACAAATCTGATATAAACGTAATTGGTATCAGTCAAAACAGCATTTATTGAATACCAAATTGACATGTCACGAAAAGAAATGGAAACACACATTCAATTGCAATGAAGCTGTGAAGTGTGTCACCCACCTTTTCAAAAGTCACACAATAGATATTGGACAAATAGACATTTCAAAATCGGGTATGACCACTGTTTGCAGCAAGACATTCAAGACAGCTTAGACGCATCGAGTCCACAAGGGTCCGAAGTGTATCCTGAGGAACAGCTTGCCATTCCTGAAGCAGAAATGCAGTCAGCTGTGCAACATCCACTGGCTGGGGGTGATTTGTTGACAATCTTCGACCAAGGGCATCCCAGAGGTGCTCAATCGGGGAAAGGTCAGGTGAATGAGCTGGCCACGCCATCCTGATGATCCCATGTTGCTGAATAAACTCATTCACCACACGAGCTCGATGGGGTCGAGCGTTATCATCATGGAGGATGGCATTACCACCTATGGCCTCCAGAGCAGGCTGAACAATTGGTCTCAAGATTTCGTTCTGGTACCTTGGGCCGGTCAAGTTGCCTTGGATGATGTAGAGTGGGGTCCTGCCGTGTCTGTAGAAGCCTCCCCAGACCATGACAGAACCCCTACCATAACGATCCACCTCTTGAATTGTGTCATCAGTAAATCGCTCTCCTGCTCGTTTCCAAACTCGAATCCTGCCATCATTGAATAACACAGTGAAGCGAGATTCATCAGTGAAGAGAACTTGACTCCATTGTTGCCTTGTCCATCGGATGTGCTCGCGACACCAAGCAACACGGGCTCTGCGATGAGCAGGAGTAAGAGGGATTCTGACTGCAGGACGTCGAGCAGCCAGTCCAAATTCATGTAAACGTCTGCGAATGGTGCTTTGACTGACATTAACGTTTACAGTTTGTCTCAGCTGACATCTTAGAGTGGAACAAGTCACTGTTCGATGGCGCAGGGCTGACAACAAGAGGTACCGGTCATCATGTCCATTGGTGCATCTAGGGCAACCTGGCCGGTGGCGATCCTCCACACTTACTGTGGCCTGAAATCTCTCCAAAATTCTTTGGATAGTAGAGTGTGACACTGCAAGCCGTCTAGCAACCTCACGGACAGATAAACCACTTTCAACCCACGCTATAGCCCTCATTCTTTGTAAGGTGTCAAGACTTTTTCTCAGTGGCATGGTTTTTGCAAGTGATGAAACTACCCTAAGTCTGCTGATTTTAAAACAAATTAATTAAGAGTGAACTCTGTTCATGAAAAGTCGCCATTGCACGTGGAATGTCAATCAGCACGATTACTTCACCTGTTTGGTTGTACGGAAGTTTGAAAAAACAGATTAAAAATGAGAATTTATGGTCAGCAAACCAAATTGCACGTGATCACCATGGTTGTCGGTGAGTTGTTTTTATGCTTAACGTGCATAGAGGACTGTCAGAGGAAGATATTGCACCATTTTTACTAAGAACTTCCTTCATTTAATAATTCTATGCACTTATATAAAAGTGTATTGAAAATAATAGGGTGGCCCTTGACTTTTGACGAGTAGTATATGTAGAGGAGCAGATGTGGTATCAAATCTGTCGGCTAAAATGAAATGAAAACTCTTTACAACAGTATATAGCTATAGACAACAGTATAATGTGAGATATCTAAGAAATCAGGAAATAAGAGAAAAATTTTCAATCACAGTATCCAACAAATACCAAGTACTCTAACAGCTGGAAGATGAAGCAGATATGGAAGACCACTTTCTAGTCAAGTAAAAAATATATGGAATGAGACGTGAAGAAGTACTGAGGAAAAGAGAACATCAGCACAAAGCATGGATAACAACAGAAACCATTAGCAAGATAGAAGACAGGAAAAACAAGAAAGCAGGTTTAAACAGAAGCAAAACCAGAAGCTCCGAAGCCAAGGCTCATGAAGTGTACATAGAAGCAAACAAAGAAGTAAGAAGAAACATAAAAAAAGACAAGAGGAAAGCAAGCAAATGGCCTCATAAAAGAAAAGAATGGAAGATTGCTTAGTAATTTACAATAACAATTGAAGAGATGGACAGAACATTTTGAGGAACTTCTTAATAGACCAGCTCCAACTAATCCCCCAGACATCCAGTCAGCAGAAGAGGAGCTACAAATCAGCTGTGTATGACCAAGTAGAGAAGAAATAAAGAAAGCCATAAAGCTTCAGAAAGATGGAAAAGCAGCTGGTCCAGATGGCATTCCAGCAGAGGCCATCAAAACAGATATTGATACCTCTACAGAGAAATTATACAAACTGCTTGGCAAAGTCTGGGAGAGAGAGGAAATACCTGCAGAATGGAAGGAAGGTTATATGTTCAAGTTGCCTAAGAAGGGAAATTTACAAGAGTGCACAAATTATAGAGGAATAATGTTACTATCAGTGCCAGGAAAAGTATTAAACAGAATCATCCTTGAGAGATTAAAAGAGTCCATAGACAAGCAACTGAGAGATGAACAAGCAGGTTTTCAACAAAACAAATCCTGTACAAACCAGATAGCCACATTGAGAATAATAGTTGAACAAAGTCTGGAATGGAATTCACAGCTAAACATCGGATTTGTGGACTATGAAAAGGCATTTGACAGTGTAGACAGAGAATCACTTTCGAAACTGATGAGGCATTATGGAGTTCCCATGAAGATCATTAAATTAATAAAGGAGACCTATGAAGACATGACATGCAGAGTTCTTCATGAAGGACAACTTACAGAGCCGTTTAGGATTAGAACGGGATTGAGACAGGGATGCCTCTTTTCTCCATTTCTTTTCTTACTAGCAATAGATTGGGTTATGAAAACATCGAAATCATACAACAGAAATGGAATCCAGTGGAATCTGACTAAACAGCTTGATGATCTGGATTTTGCAGATGACTTAGCTCTTCTGTCCCATAACCATAATCAGATGCAAGACAAAATGAAAATTCTGGATGAGAGTTCACAACAAGTGGGCCTGAAAATACACAGGGAAAAGACAAAGATTTTGAGAATAAATGCAAGAAATGATAACAAGGTTGAAGAAACACCACTAAAAGATGTAGAAGAGTACACATATCTTTGCAGTAATATAGACAAAGTTGGAGGGACAGATGGTGATATCAAAATAAGAATACAAAAAGCAAGAGAAGCTTTCATTGCATTGGGAAACATATGGAGAACAAGAGAAATCAAGTCCAAATGTGAAGTCAGTCCTATTGTATGGCTCTGAGACATGGAGAGCAACAAAAACAACAACCAAAAAGCTACAGACTTTTATAAACGGGTGCTTGCATAGAATAGAAGGACTGGAATGGTATGACAAAGTCACAAATGTGGAACTGATGACAAGAACCAGACGTGCCAGTGGAACAAGAGTTGAGAAGAAGACGCTGGTGATGGATAGGACACACATTGAGGAAACCTGTTGATAGCATTACAAGGCAGTCCTTGTTCTGAAATCCACAGGGAAAGAGAGGCAGAGGTAGACCAAAAAACACATGGAGAAGAGAACTGGATACAGAAGTGAAAATGATGAGAATATGGACAGAGCTTGAGCGGATGGCACAGGACAAGAAGACTTGGCAGGTGTTTGTTGAAGGCCTATGCTCCTTGGGGAGCTAAATGGTATTGATTGATTGATTCACAGAGTTGGGGGACACACTTCTGATTTCGCACCAAGGGTTATCAATACGTCGACGAATTAAGTCACTCACATCGGTACGTTTTTAAATAAGGATCCAGAGATACAATAAGAAGTCTCATGTTTGTGTGTTGTTATTTTCTTAGCATCTGGCCACAATTTTTTTCACTCATTATTTTAGGAAAAGCTTGAAGCAGGGTTAGGTTTAAGGTTAGCGTTAGAGAATATTTTTCTGTCACTGCATCCTAAGTTTCAGTCTTACCTTAAATCCTAAAGCTAAACCACTAGCCTTAATACTGTTTCCAACATTTTTATGTGTGTGTGCAAATAATGAGTGGCTACGAATCTCACAACAACAATAATGGGTAATGCTAATCTTAACCATTGGCGCACCCCCCCCCCCATATTGAACTTTTTCAAAAATAATTATTGAGATGAAAAAAAAAATGAATTAAGGTTGTTATGAATCATGAGTTCAGCCAACATATTAATGGCCATTAACTCTTAGTATCCGGCTCACCCCGTGAAGTGGCGCGTATTTGGTACCAAATATACGGCAAGCCCCGTGAAATGGTTTTTGACATGAAGTCTCTATCGGCAAAGAATTAATGAAAAATTGTCGATGTTTTATCCAATCCAACATTTATAGTCACTTCCTGTATTCAATCTGTTTACAAATATTAGCGTGGTGTATCTTTTTGATGAGTTATTAAGTTCGATTTTTAGTGTTTTGGTTGGCTGTTGATCGTAAAAAAATTTGTTCTAACCAAAATGGCTTCATCTTCAAACGATTGTAAGCAAAGGTTATCGGCAGTGCAAGCAGCACAGACTTATTTCTTCCTGGATCGAACATGAGGATGATCAGTTATCGAGTGAAGATGACAGTTCACATTCAGAATATATTTTGCCCAGCGAAGATATATGTAATCAAAACACTGAATCAGATGAGAAGGGGGCATTTCCCCTAGCTGGTTCTGTCAGTAGTACTAGCACTAGAAATGCCAGGCCAGTGAAAAGACAACAAGGAAAAGGTAAAGCTCCCATGAAGAAAAGATTAAGAAAAGATAGGCCTACATCTAGATCAACCCATAAAGAAGCAGAATCCATAAGTACTGATGGTAATACAAGTACAATGAATGAGGAAATTACGTGGAATGAAGTTGATGCTGGCTCAACACAAAATGCTTTCCGCTTTGTACCACCTCATGCTAGGATTACAGGTGTGAATCCAAATATTATACCTGATGATTCTTCTGCATTTGATTGTCTCAAAGCTCTTTTAACTAATGAGATTATAGATGAGCTTATTGTTTCTATAAATGAATATGCATTCTTGTTTCAAGTTGCCCAACAGTGGAAAGCAAGTACATCACCAATCGCTTTGGTGAAACAAAAAATAAACCACTGATGATTGATTATTACAATCAACGCATAAATGGATGTGACAGAGTAGACCAAAGCATTGTAACATATGGCGCATTTAGCAGAAGAACAAGAAAGTGGTGGAAAACAGTTTTGTTCTGGATTTTTGAAATAGCTCAGCTCAATGCGTATAAATTATTTGCACTGTCAAGAACAACAAATGCCAAAAAACAGAGCCTTCTTCAATTTAAACGGCAACTTGTCAGTGAGCTCTCTCTTGTTGCTGCTGTGGATTTCCAGCAAATTCCTCCCAGGATTGAACATGGCAATCAAGTGAACAATCCAGTCAACAGACTAGGAGAAACAAACCATTTAATTAAAAAATAAAAATATCATCGCAACTGTGTCGTTTGCAGCACCCCTCAAGTAAAGGTCAAGACATCCTTTTATTGTGAAGGATGCACAAATAATCCCCATCTACATCCAAATAACTGTTTTGCTGCTTATCATGAAAGGAAATAGTTTGTGGTAAATATCAGTTGTGTATAAAGTGTGTACATAGTTTATTTCCATCATGATTTTTCAATATGTGACCTGAACATTTCAAAAGGAAACATTTTTATTTAGTATTCAAAACAAGTGAAACTTGTCTGTGTTCCGTATAATTGAATGAAAGTGGTTCTAGGAGTTCCAGGCTTCCAAATTGGATTATTTTTGTGAGTAAGTACAACTTTTTTCCAAATTTTTTAATATTTTAAAATTGTTCTGCACTCATTATTGTATATGTTGCATGCATGTTTAACACCACTTAACAATTAAGTTAGGTGCATGTCAAAGGGGTTTCATTTCTCTATATTTAGATATACATAAAACTTTATGTTATCATTATAAATGTTGTTGTTGTTTGTTGTTGATTTCGTCTACTATAATGCTGTAATACCCTGTTCAACCTGAAAGTTGGTTATAATTTGGGTATATTGTGTGTTTGTTTTCTTCGGTGCTAGCCTGTTGTTATTCCTGAAAAGGACTGGTCCTAAAAAGGACCACTAGCTGCCTGTCCGGATACCTCTTTGCTCTTGTCCATTCGGGGTGTCGTGGTGTACATTTGTTGTTTTCCTATCTGGCTTGTTAGGTTTTGTGAGTTTTTGCCTTCCTCGTTTCTGCTTCTTGTGTCTTCCTTTTCTCCTGTATCTGGGAAAGCGCTTTTTCTATGACTGTTGGGAGTAGCTCTTCTAGCGTTTTCTCGATGACTTCTTCGTTTGATTGGTCGTTCGTTTTAGTGTCTTTTCTGTTTGATGTAATTTCTTCAATGGTCATTCTTTCTGCCTCTATTCTTTTCAGTAGTTGTTCGTTTCCATCTTTCAGTTCTATCAGTTTCCTGACATCTTCTTCTACCTGTTGCTGAATTCTTTTCATGTCTTGGTGTATTATTTTCATGTCGTTTATGAATTGTTGTTGTTTCGCGCTTTCCGAGCTGTCATGTATTTCTTCACATCTGTCAGTTGAGGTTCTGTTTTTGTGTGGCTGGCGGTTTTCTCTCTCCTTTCGCAGTTGTTGTTTCAAATCTCTCACTTCAGTCGTGAGCCGTCTGACTTGTTCCGTTAGGCTGTCTTGGCGCCTATCACCTAGAGTACTTGCCTTCAGTGTGTTTTTTGCCTCTTGGTACGATACTCCCTTTCCAATGGCAACTGTAATTATTTGCCTTGTTTGTTGGTATTCGGGACATCCTCGGTATCATGCTCCGTGCTTTCCTAGGCAGTTGGTACATTTTCTATTGTTATTTGGTGCTTTGTAGTCTTGGTCTTTTTTGGCCTTTGGGCAGTCTTTGTATTCGTGGCTGCCCGCACAGTATCTACAGACCGTCTCTTTTCTGCACGTGTTCCTTGTGTGAGAAAATCCCTGGCACTTTGAACACTGTATCACTGGCGGGATGTAGGCATGTGTTCTTCGAGGTCTATTCTGGATAGTGATGTTTTCTGGGACTGTTTTCCCCTGTAAAGTCACTATTATCAGTCTGGTGTCTTCTTTGTTCCAGGATTTAAGCCTTTCTGCGTGTGTGAATCTGTACCGAGGGTTTTCGGCCTGGATGTAGCTAAGGGCCTCTGTGTCTGACAAGCTGGTGTCTATCCCTTTGATGACTACTCTCTTGGTTTCAGTGTAGATTTCTGCTTGGATTTTGATCCGGTGTGGTAGCTGAAATTCTTTAGGCCCGGATGCCAGATCAGTCATCAGCGATTTAGTTTTTTCTGTATCATTCAGGGCAAGTGTCACTCCCTGTTGGTGCCTTCTGATACTTATTATGCCTCTTTTGCCTACTACTTTCTCCAGGACATTGATTACTTTGTCGTCCGGGAGTGCTCTGAGTGTGGCTTCTCCTTCGGACAACTGCGTAATTTTTATTTTGCGCTCTTGATCTTGTTCTTTGTGAATGCTTTTTCTTAGTTCGCCTGGGCGGCATCTCCCATCTGCTACCACTGGTTGAGTATTTGTCTTCGGGCTCGGTGCCCTGTCCTCTTCTGTCTGCTCGTGATTTTGCTTCTCTTGTTCACCTCGGAGGACTTGGCTGTTCTTTGTAGGATTCCGGCGTATCTCGATGTCTGACACTGGAGCCGCCTCAAATAGTGCTTCTTTCATCTCGGCATCGTGTGGTGGTGTCAACGGTGTTTTGTGCAGCTTCTCTGTGGTAGACAGGGCTTCAGTTGACGATTTGGGTACTTGTGGTGGTGGTCCCTGGGTTTTAGGCTCCTGTCTTCTTTTTTTTCTTTCCAACATCTGTTTTATCGGTTCTAACGCTTTCATCTGGTCTTCTTCTTCTGACATCTGTTCTATCTGCTCTAATGCGCTCACCATGTAGTCATATTCTGGGTCTTCATCGTCAAGTTCAGAACTGCTTGCATCTGCTTTCTGCTCTTCCTCGCAAGGAGTCTGGTCATTCGGGCTCTCAACCGGGTCGATACACGTCGCAGCTAGCTCCGTCATCATATCAAGAGTTGGAGAAATTTCGGTCCCCGCACGAGTACTTGGGGCAGTTTTGCTCTCTGGCTGTCTTTCTTTGTTGATTGTGTTATTCCCCTGGCTGTTCTGCGCTGGTGGGCTGGTATAAATCTTCCTCTTTTTAGCGTGAGGTTTCTTTCGGCCCATTTTGACTAATGCGATCGCTGTGTACGTCCTGAAAAGGACGCTGGTTATAGTGCGGTTGCGTTGTCTACCTGTGTGGTCTGGCTGAATAAAATGTATCGGTGCAAAAAGGGGTATCCTCTCACAATGATAAATTCTTCTTCTTCTTTTATCCTTAGCCGCCGACCGTCAAAGCAATCAGTGGCCATTACGCCTGGTGGCGTCTTGTAGGTCAACAACAAATTGATTCCACTTTGCTCGGTCCGCGGCCATCCTTCGTACAGTGCCCCAACTCTGGTTCATTTCATTCTTTGCATCTCAGATAAATAAATTATTTAATGCAAAATCAGTAACGGTAGTCATGTCTGTGAATAAAGGTTAAAATATTTGTGCGCTTTATCTAAATATACCAAAAAAATTCAAATTATGATAAAAACTTTATTTGTGCTCAGAAACAACTCCAACTTTCCTACATTATGTGAAAATGGATGTACTTTAAAATGAAAGTAGGCTTAGGGGTAGAAGTTTACCAGAATTAATTATACATATTGATAAGTACAATTTTTTTCTCAATTTTTTTCAATTTTAAAATTTTTCTGCACTCATTACTGTATATGTTGCATGCATGTTTAACACCACTTAACAATTAAGTTAAGTGCATGTCATAGATGTTTCATTTTTCTACATTTTAATATATAACACTTTATGTTATCATTATAAATAAGTTACTTAATGCAAAATCAGTAAAGGCAGTCATGTCTAAAAATGTACTCTCTGAAATCAGCTCGTAAAAACGCGGTTTTTGAGCACGTATACTAAGAGTTAAGGCTAAATCTGACATGTGTCCTTGTATTCTGTGATTCAAACTAATATTTTTTTCTGTAATGGAGAAAAAACCCAACTATTTTTTACCGTTTTTTTTAGTCTGTGTCAGCGTGAAAATGTTCTTTTATATCCTTACCAGTTGGTCTGTAACACTTTGCTGGGGTGTCTGATAACAGAGTTATCCATTAAAGGTAAACACAGTTCCACATAGCAGATACTGCCATAAAGGAATGACGTTTAAGAGACCACATACACAAGGTCTCGGCTTTATGAGGAGGGGGTGGTCAGTTTCCTTCCTCTTTGCCTGTCTTTAATGAAATTATCCATTGTGCTGTTTTAATTAATGAAGATCACTAGTAATAATGTCTGCAGTGAAACCAAACGCTGTGTTGTCATAAGAAGATACAACAGCAAAAGATTGCCAGGTAAACCAATCACAATTACTGGAAACACACACAACACACTAGATGATAGAAAAGAAGAGAAGCATCAGACACAGTGGAGACCTGTACACATTCTGTCCAACTTACAAAATCATGTCAACATTAAGAAATTGCCCAGTCGATCTCTTTGTACAGATTAGTTTTGCAGATGAATTGTGTTAAGATCTCTGTGATGTGGTACTGTGATTTTATTTTTCAATAGGCCCCATTAGTCCTCTCTAGATAATTATTTATGTTGTTATGAGACCATTCTTCTTCTCCCTGTAATTTTGTTCTATAACTAATTGAGTTTAGTCTTCTTCTCTTGGTAATTAATTGCGTTTTCAGGAGGGATTACTGTAGGGTTTAAGTTTATACTCACACGAGTTTTCTTTTCTCTAAAGTAATTGCATACAAGTAGTCGTATTTCCTTTGTTAAATTAATCGCGGTCATTTTATTGTATTTACTAGGTGTTGTAGTTATTTTAGGCTGGGTAGATTTTTCAGCTCTGATAAAACCAAAAAACCCACACCTACCCAGGTAAATTGGGGGTGGGTGTGAAAAAGCACTACCCAGGTACTTAAAACTGGCGCTGGGATCGAATAAAAGTTAATTTTGCTCACGCGGTCGATGTAACATTATCTTAAATGACGCAATTTTTGGACGTGCGGTAGCGGTAATAATATGAGTCATGAGTAGCTTATCATTGGGGGATTTCAATAGTTTATGAAATGCAGGAATATTATTGGTTTAAGAGCAACACCAAGCGATGATGTAGGGCGTGGGTTCTGGCGTGGGATCCCTTGGATAAATAACAGGGTAAATCATTAGCGGGTCTCTTTTGCCTCCAGAAATTCAGCCGTGTAAACAAAGTCATTTTCGTCTGCTCTTAAGTGGGAAATGCGAATTGGGTATGTTCATATTTTAATTTAGCGTGGTACTTATAATTCGATTCTTAATAGAACCTTAGCACGATAACGTAAGTTTCTCTTCAGGGAGTTAAATTAACTTTTATATAAACGAAATCGCCATCAATTACTATCTTAGAGATAAACTGTAAATGTAAGTGTGCATATAATGTTTTTCTAGGATAAGCTAGTTCGATCTTTGGTTGTTAGGGTAGCTTTGTGATATTATCTGTATGAGTACAGCGTTTAGATACGCGGGCGCTCTGTCATAGGTAATTGGTAGACTGGGAAAATCACAATGCGATTATGATAGGGGCAGAGTAGATACACAGGCGTAATTGTGTATTTTTAATTAATTGGGGGCTATTACTTTGTTATATAGTCAGAGGACAGGGGTGTACTTAATATTTCCTTATTTTTTGATTTATAATATTTGCAGCGTAAATAGGCTTGCGAAATTAATTGTAGAAGGTTAAGTCCTTAGGCTTTATCAACACGGCAATAAATAATTTGTGTCATCTCTCGGTTAAAATAGGTCTCCAAATAAATGCCTCTAAAACTAAAGCTATGAACTTTTCTAACGAGACCTTTGATATCATCTTGAACGGGGAAAAACTACAGAAAGTTGAAAGTTTCAATTATTTAGGCAGTAAAATGACTCAGGATGGTGACACAACAAGAGAAATCCATACTAGAATTGCTTTGGCAGCTAGCGCCTTCAATAGATTATCTAACATTTGGAAATTACGATCATTGAATATACATACCAAGCTTCGTCTGTTTAATTCAAATGTTATCTCAGTGTTAACATACGGCTGTGAGAGTTGGAAAATAACAAAATCATTGGAGAACAAGCTGAATACATTCGAGAACAAATGTCTTAGAAAACTCATGAACATCAGTTGGAAAGAATTCAAGACTAATCGACAAATAAGAGAAGACTCTAGGCAGAAATATGTCTCCGACTATATAAGGAAAAGTCCTACGAATGCAAAACAACAGAATACCACTACAGGCGCTCACTTGGGTTCCTGAGGGTAAGAGGAAAAAAGGAAGACCAAAAGAAACACTCAGAAGAACAATAATAAGAGAAGGAAGAACGTTGGGATTAAACAATGTGCAAGAGCTAAGAGGAGTGGCGTCACAACGAACAACCTGGAGAGCACTGGTTTCTGCCTTATGCGCCGTGTTTGGTGCTTAAAGAATTTATTATTATTATTAATTGCGAGGGTCAGAGATATATAGGTAACCTCGATTTGTTTATAAATTTTGCAGTATAAATATGCTAGCGTAATTTGTGTACATTATTTTATCGTGCATTTTATTGTTGTGTAGTCAGAAGACAAGAGATGTAATTAATATTACTGAGACAATTAATATTACTGAGACGGGAGTTCATCTTTCCTAGTTTTATATTGTGTAAGGTGATGAGCATCAAAAGTCAGCCTGTAAAAATAAAGTAGGGCTAGGAATTTAGTACAGGAGTTTCCCTCAGTTTGAATTGTTGTGACTCCATGGCTAGACGGGCGTAACAAAAGATTTAGGACAGCTGTGTCTGGGAGAACTCCGCCAATGCCGGTCCCAAGCCCGGATGAAAAAGGAGGAGGGCGGCCTGCATGGAGGCCGTAAGGAGGCAGCCCCTCCACCATGCAAAGGCACAACAGGCCAATCACCTGTTTGCTTTAAATCATGATTACGCAAACTACAAGAGAGAAAACTGGACTGATTCTAAAGGCGACGAACTGGAACGGACTACGGTCTACGACTTATGGAACTTGGAACACAAGAAGTATAAATGGGAAGGAAGAGGAGCTGGTGGAAGAGATGAGGAAAGCAAAACTAGAAATCCTGGCTATAACGGAAACGAAGAAAAAAGGACAAGGAGTCATGGATCTCGATGGCAACACGTTGCTCTACAGTGGTGTACCCATATCTGAAAGAGCTAAAGGGGGCGTGGGTTGCATTGTGGCCCAAAATCAAAAAGATAGTATCAAGGGATGGAACTTTGTCTCGGAGCGCATTATGGTTGTAAAACTAAAAGAAGGAGAAACCATAGTCAACCTGGTCATAGTGTATGGGCCAAATGAGGATGAGAGAGCAGAGGTCAAGGAGGAATTCTTCGAGCTGCTTCAAAGGACAGTGGATGACTGCCTAGATGAAGTTATTATGCTCGGAGATTTTAATGCCAGAGTTGGAAATGACCATGCTAGATGGGGTGGAGTTATCGGAAGATATGGAGAAGATACTCTCAATGACAATGGAAAGCGACTCCTTAGATTCTGCAGTGAGCAGAATCTGATCATTACAAACACAAAGTTCCCTCATAAGCGCATACATGCATACACTAGATGTGAACCAACCAAGAATGAGAAGTCAGTGATCGACTATGCCATTGTTCGGAGAAGCTCATTCAGATATGTCCGAGATGCAAGAGTCTGGAGGGGGCCAGAGATTGGAAGTGATCACTACCTGCTAACAATCGAACGAACAACTGAAAGAGTTGCTCAGCCTAGGAACTGCCCAACATCACGCAAGAAACCAAGTAAACGAGCAGGAGAAATGAGCATTAGGACCTACAAGCTGAGAGAGCCAGAAATTAAGACCAGATATCAGGGGCTTATTGCTACAGCAGTGAGCAACACAGAAGAACGACCTGATGACTTGGAAACCCTCTGGAATAAATTCAAGGATATCATAAAGACAGCTGCTGCAGAAGCATGCGGTGAAGCCCGACTTGGGAACCAGAGAAAGAGGACACCTTGGTGGACAGAGGAAGTCAAAGAGAAAATAAGAGAGAAGAAAATGGCATGGAAACAATACTTAGGAGCTAAAAACACAACAGGACAAATGGAAAAATATAGAGAATATGTGACACTCAGAACAGAAGCAAAGAACAAAGTGCTAGCAGCAAAACAGAAGTCCTGGGAAGAATTTGGAGAAAAGCTAGAAAAAGATGCACAAGAAAACCAGAAATTGTTCTATAAGACCCTAAAGAACATGAGGAAAGAAAAACAATGCCCTCTTAAATTTATAAAGGACAAGCAAGGCAAATTGCTTACTGCCCCGAAGGAAGTAATGGAAAGATGGAAAGAATATTTCTCAGAACTATTGGATGGTGAGCATGATGAAGCATCAGAAATGATAACCACTGTCACAGAAGAGGAAACCAATGATGGTGAAGATGACATAAAGATGGAAGAACTGAGGGCAGCACTAGAGAAAATCAAGATGGGCAAAGCAGCAGGGCATGATGGTATAACACCAGAAATGGTTAAGTACATGGGAGCATCAGGCGACCTATTACTCTTAAAGGTCCTACAGGCAGCATGGTGCAACAAGACCATACCAAAGGATTGGGAGATTGCCATCATAACACCAATTTTCAAAAAGGGTGACAATCGACAATGTGGAAACCATAGAGGCATATCCCTTCTCAGTGTCCCTGGTAAAATCTACTCTAGAATCCTAGAGCAGAGACTCCGACGCCTAGCTGAGCCACAATTGGATGAGGTCCAGTGCGGATTCTGAGCAAACCGAAGTACTCAAGACCTAATCTTCACACTCAGACAGCTGAGTGAAAAGGCCCTTGAGTATAAGAGTGAGATCCATCTTTGTTTCATAGATCTGGAAAAGGCGTTTGACAGGGTCCCCTGGAGCAAACTTTGGGACTGTTTGGCAAGGAAGAATATTCCAGCACCTCTGATTCATGCTATACAGAGCTTCTCCAAGTCTTGCAGAAATTATGTGAGGACAGCAAACCATAAGTCAGAAGAGTTCAGGACCACCACTGGTGTAAGACAAGGTGATATCCTATCACCTTACCTCTTCATACTCCTTATGGACGATGTCATCAAGGCATGTAAGGAGAGAACAAGAAAGTATTCAGTGGGGTACTGGAAGATGAGACAGGTCTATATTTCGGAGCTGGCATTTGCTGATGATGTTGCCCTGATTGCTAAATCAGAGGCACATCTCCAATCCAACCTGCAAGTCTGGAAGGAAGAGCTGGAGAAGAGAGGGATGGTCATAAGCAGCTCTAAAACAAAATCCATGGTGATATCACGAGAAGAAAGAAAACATCAGATTAAGTTGGGAGAACAGGTCCTGGAGCAGGTCGACCACTTTAAATATCTCGGAGCTATTATAGACCGAAAGGGAGGCATCAAAGAAGAGTTGGCCACTCGAAAAGCAGCGGCTGGGAGACTTTTTCAGGCCATAAATCGTGGATTCCTCAGCAAGAAAGAGGTTGGTAAGAAAACGAAGATGGCTGTATACCGCTCCACCTATGTCCCAGTCTTGACATATGGATGCGAGTCGTGGGCAATGACTACAACCCACAAAAGCCAGATCCAAACCTCAGAAATGAGGTATCTGAGGAAAGTGGTTGAAGTAACAAGAAGAGACATGGTCCGCAACCAGACGATCCGTCAAGGCCTAAAATCCCATCCGCTGCAGACCCAAATAGAACAGTCCCAACTAAGATGGTTTGGCCATGTCTGCAGAATGGGAGAAGATCGGCTACCACGACAAGCATGGGAAACAAAGAGCCAGGGATCCAGACCTCCAGGACGACCCAGAGTCCGCTGGGAGGACAACATTAGACAATCTTTGAAGGACCGAGGACTAGAATGGAACCAGGCCAGGAAGAAGACAGCTGATAGAATGGTCTGGCGCTCTCTCTTCCAAACCTCTACACCTCACGGTAGAAGGGGAACGACTAAGTAAGTAAGTAAGTGTCTGGGAGTTTTATTACCAGACCGATGTTTACTTTGAAACGGGGTAGAGAGATCAAAGAGGGAATTGTATGGGAGGCTGACTTTGGGGCATAAATATTTAATTATCGCTGTGCATAGTTGAGTAGGGGATTAAGTGGAGCGGTCTTTATTTAGGTGGTTATATGCTATGGTTGAGATTTATTGGAAGTTGTTGTACATTAGTTGTTATTTGTTTTGTTTTCAGCAGTTTCACGGCACAAATTGGGAGGGTGTAGCCTGCCTTCCAGTTTACAACTGAAAGTTGTCGTCTCAGGAGCTGAGGGCTCGAGATATCGCCAGAGGTGAAGAGCACTGGTGACGCGGTGGTTACAGGCGCCAAATACGTATGCAGCAGTAAAAAGAAGCAGTTCAATTGCAGTGAAGCATTCTTCAGCGTGAACGGATTTCTCAAAAATCCCGAGCTCTAAGCTCATATCCACACACCGAAACAAAGGCACATGGCCTGGTGTTGTCGTTTAAATTCAGTCATAATAAAACCGATGGCCCTAAACCCAAAGAGGGGGTAACCGGGCAAGTGAATTAAGATTCGTCAGTAGTGAAGCAGCTACATTCCGAGTCGAGTATCCAGTCTAAAAACCCAAGTCATCAGCTACAATATTCGTTTGGAGGAGATAGGGTCAAAATTCCTTCCAAATGCACTAGAGAGAAGGGGCGTAGCGAAGAAGCCTCTCAGTAGAAACCAGGAGTGTCTTACCGACACTGAACATAGACAGAATTTATAAATTAGTCATTCAGTTCGTGTAGGACTTTAAAAAAGTTCAATCAGCTTCCCGGGTAGACAGTGGTGTTAGTTAGTGGCGTGTATCTCGCCTAAAGCATTTGAAGCTGTGTAGGCAGTTCATTTAGTGACGTCTGCAGACAGACAGTGGAGTTAGATTTTGTTTAATAATATTAGGTTAGTTAGGAGTGGTGGATCTGATGTTAGAGACCCCACTAAACAGATTTGTAATCCTTAACTTTCTTCCCTGCAGGTTGAGGGGAGGGTGACATTGTGGGTTTACCATTTGTAATCATTTTAATTGTTTGTTCTTTTCCAGGTGTGCGAACACGCACTTTATTTATTTGATATGTACTTATTTTTGTGGTGTAAATAAACTATAAACGGTAGTCTGGATCAGTCACTTTCTTTAACTACACTGTACATATATATTTGTCTGTATAGTGTGTCTGTGGTCGTTAGTTAAACCTTATCTCCTTTAAGGGTGTCAGAGGTGGTGAGTCTATAGCTATCAAAATACGTCACAAGTGGCGAGGGAGCGTCAATCTCGGTTCTCACCCCTCGAAGCCAATAGTCTCATCTGTCCACATTCACTATCATTTCTCATCTAAATCTATCTTCTCAGTCTTTCTCATACTAGGGTCGTGTCTATACACTCAGACACACTCTAAACTTAAATCCACTTCGTGACAATCTCTCAAGTTTTTAATTCCTTTTTCTCTACTGCAGTGCAGTGTGTTTTCTGTCTTGGCCATTGGAAATATCAGTAGACAAGAGGGCGCCATTTTGATCAAGTGGCTATAATTACATACAATGTATATAATTGCAGCATTATACAGTTAAATATGTGGTGATATATGTAAAAGCAAAGGTATATAGTTATGGCATTTTGATGAAATTTTTTGGGGAAGTGTGCCGGTGGGGGGAGAGGGGGAAGTGGCACTTGGGAAGCAGGGTTGGGGTTAGGTCTATGTCTGCATTTTCTTTTCTGGATGGCATTGAATGGGATATTTTTCCTTCATTAAAAAAAACGGGCACACCAAAAAAATGTGAACGAGTTGCCAAACGACATGGTTACGCATCTGTTTCAATAGCATTCTGACAAAATGCTGGGCCTTGTTCTACTGTCGTTCCCATCTACCTCTATCTTTCAAATGCATGTAGCCTAATTGTCTAAGCCATCTTTCATCGCTTTATAAAAGATGGTTGATTAGATTATTTTGTCTGGCTGTTGATATAATTTTTACAGTATTGTTACATTATTGACAGAAAAATATGGCAATGCAAGGTTTAGAAGGTGAGGAATTGAAAAAAGGATTGCAAGAGCTCATCACAAGTTGGGAGAGCATCATCCGAGAAGCTGGATCATTGGAGCAAGCTGAAGATACACTTCTTCACTTAGAGGAAAATGATGAAAACTTTCACAAGTAATGTTATTCATCTTCATACTATTTTTTCTGTGACGCAAATGACATAGAACAGTATTATTTATCAAATCTTACAAAATAAATGATGTTTTAGTTTGCAGAAAGGGACACATCAATATTTTATCTACTCTTAACTATTTATTAGAATAACTGTTGTTATTAATGTATCAGCATATTTGTTATTAAATTGCCATTGTAAAACCACTGCAAGAGCATGTGACTGGTTAGCAGATGCAACCTGGTTTCAAACATAGTCCCTTTGCCTCAAGAAGCAAGTGCTCTAATTGTAATGTTAATGCCCTTGAATACTAATGCACTTCCATTTTACCTGTTTGCTTATATACAATGTGTTCAGTGGAATGCATTCATTTCTATATTAGGTAACTTATTTTTGTGTACATTGTGCGTTTTAGGCATTACTATCAAAGCCTTGAAGAAGAAACTGAAAGAATCACTTATGTGAAATGTTGATTGTGTGTTTCAGGCATTACTTTATCAAAGCTTTGAAGCAGAAGCTGGAGAATACACTGATGTGAAAAGTTGATTATGTGTTTCAGGCATGAGTTTATCAAGGCCTTGAAGCAGAAGCTGGAAGAAACACTCAGTTACCTGATTGATGATGAGCTTGAGAAGCATTCAACATCTGGGCACATTGACTCTGACCGCCATGAGACCCTAGTCAGCCAAATAATTGAGAATATCATACAGTCTAAACAGTAAGTCTCCTGTACATTTATGAAGCTACATTTCAAAATAACTTGTCACTATGATGTAGTATGTAAGACTACCTGACTTGCTGAAAGGAAAATGTTTTTTTAAAACACAATTTTGTTTATTACACTGAACTGTTGCATTGAAAATATCTTGGGGTGTTATGGAGATCAGCTAGTGCTTTATAAAATCTTCATGTAGTACCTGGGGGGTCTCTGAGGAGACAAAAAAATAGAATGTGACTGATACTTCCTGACACATGTCATAAAAGGTGACTAATATGAGGTTGTGCATGAGGCTGGTAACCTGATATATCTTACTTACTTAGTCGTTCCCCTTCTACCGTGAGGTGTAGAGGTTTGGAAGAGAGAGCGCCAGACTATCCTATCGGCTGTCTTCCTCCTGGCCTGGTTCCATTCTAGTCCTCGGTCCTTCAAAGATTGTCTAATGTTGTACTCCCAGCGGACTCTGGACCTGATATATCATGTAGAACAAATTGCTACACAAATCACAGCTGCAAGATTTTGCGCTTTTGTGTAGGCTTCCTCAAGGGGGTTCATCTTCAGTGGGGCTCCATGCTCCTTAACGAGTGAAAAAGGAGATGGTGGAGTGATGTGGTGATATTTTTAAAAGTCCATTATGACTTTAGTTCCTGGAATTAAAAAATAAATATATATTTTAAAAAAGTGATTAGTTTAAATTTACAAACACAGTAATTTGTTTGTTCTGTGTTTCTGAAAATTGTGAATGGACTGTGACTCCAATTCTCTTGCTGCAAACAAATTATGTTTATTCTGATGAATAATGCATTTTTTCAAAATACACCATGAACTAATAATACATTGTTATAAAATAGGTTTAAATGTACAAACCAAAAATGCTGCCAGCACAGATTTAAATATGGCGTAGAATTTCAGTAGATAATTGCAGCCAGTATGCTATATAAATTAAGTTACTTCTTCTATGAACTATAGTTGCCATGCTTATTACATTAAAAAAATATTGTTAATGTTAGCTAAGTATAGTTTAATTTATTATGAATTCTTATTACCTCGTTTATTTATTGTTATTGAATGCCATTACAAATGGATGGCTACGGCATGAATGGAAAACATCCATAAAAGCCTTGAATCTTCAGGAACTGGTAAGGATGTACTGTCCTGGCCATCCAGGGGTATGCGGCAATGAGAAAACTGACAGACTAGCCTGGAGAAAACCCATAGTGGGGACACTGTATTTGGATAAGGGAGAGATACTAAGAAGAATTAATGATCACCTGTTAGAGAGCATCACTGCAATAGATGAATCAACAAGGCTTAAATTGCTGTTTGGCATCAAACGTAGGATTTAGCAGGGATGAACGTATGAGAGGATGCACCAGGTCGTGCACACAACCAGCGCATGACAGGAATAGTTTGCATTCATACCCTTCAAAGTTGTGCTGAGGAAGACTGAGTGCCTATGGCTTTGCTTGGATTGCAGTGATGTCGATTTTGATCAACAGTAGCAATAACTATTACACTGTACACTATTTGAAAAAATAAAAGTCAGTAAACTTTGTACGTTAAAAAAAAATTATTTTAGTGTTTATTTTCTTCCTTATAATTTAGTGCTGACAATATCCGTCCACACTTTCTTCACTTTAGGTATACAGACTTAAAAAAAAGGCTTGGAAGGAACATCACAGAAGCTGTGGATACTTTGATCACAAATTTTGACTCAGAGTTTGGTGTTGGTCAGATGAATGGTGATGTGGTGTTCTTTGACCCACGTAAGACCATGATGGTCACAGATGATGAAGAGGTATCATCTTGTACTGACTTTGTGTGACTATTCTTATATTTTGTGTGTCTGTGTGAAAATTTAACAGGCTTTTGACCTGTGCAGTGAGACTAGTGGTTGCCACATACGCCGTGCAAGCAGTCAATCACAATGTTTACTTGCTACAGGAATGACATTCAGTATTTATGAAGTTAAGAAATGTTCTGTTTTATGTTAATCTGCATTATTTTCAAGTGTCAGCTCATATTTAATGATCTTAATTTCAGCAGTGGCTTTCTTTTACTTATTGACGTCTGTCGGGACAATTTTTTGGATTCGACATCCGTCTGCACAGCCACATCTCTGTGACCTGCAGTGGTGTTCTAAGTTGATTGCTCATTGTTTTATTATTCCTTCTATTGAACATGATTAGATCATCCGATCTCTCAAGGCAAAGGTGCCGGGTTCAATTCACAGTATTATCACGCTCCAGTCTACCCAGCTGTAAATGAGTACCTGACTTTGCTCTTGAGTTAAGGAAGGAAAAGGCAGTGAGGAAGGGAACTGGTCACCCCACCCCTCGATGCTGGATCTAGTATAGTGAAGTCTCTAACACTTCACTCCCCTACAGCAGTATCTGCTATGGGACTACCTTTTCCTTTTTTATTGAACATGATTAGTTTACACATTCTACTTCTGCTTAAGATTTATAATTATTATGTTTAGAATATTTTAATAAATTTTCAAACTCTTGACCACCAGGACAGTTGCATGTTGTTTAAACAAGACTATCTCAAGAGTATTGCTGATAGTCTGAGCAAGACCAAAAACCCAGGGGTATGTCACAGGAGTTTCTGTTGTATAAGTTTTATATTTGGCATGGTCATCACCTGTTGCATTAGCTTTTTATCGTTGAATGGCATGAAAAATGTAAGGAGGTCATATGAAATCAAGTCAGACACAACAACAATCACAATCTTCAGCTCAAATGTCAAGTCAGTCCTTCTGTATGGCTGTTAACGCTTTGACTCCACAATTATTTTCCACCCTGTGCCGTAATTTTAATTCATGGTAGACTAAAACAACGCTCAGAGAGTTGTTTTTGCACAGGTGTCAAATCTGACCAACGCTCTGAGCGTTGTTCCGGAGTCAAAGAGTTAAACATGGAGAACAACAAAACTGACAAATAGAAAGATACAGACTTTCATCAATGGGGGCTAGCACATAATTGGCAAATTGAAAGGGTATGTCAAGGTCACCAGTGAAGAAATGATGGAAAGAACTAGACAAATACCAGTGGACCAAGAGATGAGGAGAAGATGCAGGGTTGATTAGGACAAAAACGGAGAAAATCTGGTGATTGGATTACAAGACAGTCCCTGTTCCAGTGTCCCCAGAGTAAGAGAAATAGAGGAAGAACTAAAAAACACACGGAGAATGGAACTGGAGGCAGACGTGAAAATGATAAAGAAGATTGGGAAAGACCTTGAATAGATGGCACTGGACAAGAATCCTATGCAAATTGCCACACAGATGCCAGTGGAACAAGAGGTAAGGAGAAGATGCTAGTGTTAATTAGGAAAGACACGGAGAAAGCCAGTTGGTAGCTTTGCAAGGCAGTGCCTGTTATAGAATATACCAGAGAAAGAGAAATGGGAGACCAAAGAAGAAAAAAACATGGAGAATGGAACTGGAGACATAAATGAATGAGATGAAGAATACATGAAAAGACCTTGAACAGATGGCACAGGACAGGAAGGCTGTTATTGTATATACTTGTTGAAGGCTTGTGCTCTAAGGGGAGCTGAAAGGTAATGAATGAATGAATGGTGTGAAAACATGAACACTGTGTGTCCTTGTGTGACCTAAAGGAGGAGATCGGAACAATGATAGAGTTGTCCGTGTGCAATGAAGATAGTCCTTTAAAACCAAACCAAACCACTGAATTCAAAAGCTAACAAGATCGGTGGAATAGAAAAGTTGAGGCTGTAGAAATGCTGATGTGCTGAGGAATGGAATAACATTTCATGGACTTGAAAACAAACAAAAAGTGATCCTAGGAAAAAGCAGGGAATGAAAAGAGAAATAGTGAAAATCAACCACTTAGCAAATAACTTTTTTTTTTTTTTTTTAAGATAGCACAAAAATGATATTTTTACTTAATTATTTTGAAAGTATTCTACTTATTCGCACAATATATCAAACTCTTTGATTTAAATTCACTATAATTGTGGAGTCGTACAGTAATGAAAAAAATACATAAATCTTGCTCACATTAGTTCAGATCTAATAGGAGACAAAAAACAATTTTAAAAGAGAAAAAGTTATTTGATTAAAATTTATAATAAACCAGGCCATTTTCCCTTCCAGTAAGACATATCAGAAATAAGAAAATCAAAGAAAGTCTTTGCATAATTGTAGTCTGTGTATAATAATAATAGCCCCATCAGTCATAACTGACTTTGGGAATGCGACCCTGAGGTGGCAGCCCTCAGCTGCTTATTTTCCTGGTGCTCCTTTCAATGTTTTCTCCTCTCTTCTGCTTGTTGTGTGAGTTTCTTTTTGCTTAATTTGAGGTGGCGTTGTAGATAGCATCGCTACTTGGTGCGATCGGCAGCTTCATCCTCTCACATTGCTGGATTTATGTCTAGTGCCCTCACGTCTCTCTTGCACACATCTTTGAACCTCAGCTGCGGTCGCCCAGCTGTTTTTCTGCCATCTGCTAGTGGCCATAGAAGATATCCTGTGTAATAGTCCATTATACATGGTGCAACACTACAGCACTTCCCTGCTTATTATTGTAGTTCATTAACACACATTGTAATACTACCGCCCACAACTGACAGTGATCCATGAAAAACCTAACTTTCATGATAAGCTACACCTTTAACAAATCTTAGCACTTAAATGAACCAATCAGAGTGAACCAATGAAGATTACCAGTCATATTTTACAGGTGGGTAAATTAGCTGCTCTAATGAGCATTTACATTTTTTTTCCATCTTTTTTGGAAAAATAGGTTATTGCAGATTTGCAGAGGGATTAATAATCAGACCAAAAACAAAATGAAAAAACTCAAAGAGACAAGACACACATAAATGAAAATCATAATGTCAACGGCAGATTTAAGATATAGAACAAGAGGATGGCATCGTTTTAATTGGAAGAAACAAAGAGATGAATGTGAAGTAGTGTAGCTGCATACAGCATCAAGACAAAAGGCCGAAAGTGTTAGAGGCCCATAACAAACAAGCCTCTGAAGTGATAACCACTTGTCCTAATCTGATCATTGATACTGAAATTACAAATCAAAATATTTAATACATATTTGAAGTTGTATTTCATTATTGACCTAATATTTTTTTTTATTGCTTTATTGACCTATCTTTTTAAGCCATTAATTTGTGAATCCAAGAATGAACATGAAAGATATCTAACTGTGAACAATCTTAATCTTGTGCAGTTTAAGCAGTTTCTCAAAAGTGAGACTAAAGTCATTGCCTCATCAGGAATATTGATTTACATACATTTTTTTCCTTTATGTACGATAATATTATTTTCAAAATAATATTTTTTCTGACATTTGCTCTGTTGTGTATAAATGATTTCAGCACTCAAGGTTCATAATCTTTTCACCTTTTGTTTTTCACATTTTTTTTCAAGACTCGAAGGGAAGCAATGCAAAAATTGAACCAAATTGTTTCTGGTGACATTATCCAAAACAAGCATTGGCCACAGCTGCGTAAAAACCTTTTGGATGTAATGGCTGATTCAGATGACCAGTTATCAGTAAGCAGCTGTATTGAATTTTTAAATTCTTTTTTATGTAGTTAAAAAGTGAGTTGCTATTTCCCATTAATGACATTCTTATTTCGATAGGTTTGACTTAGTTTAGCAAGTGCATGATTTTATGAATTCAAGGGTGAGGTCGGAGTGGCTAAGAGATATGACGTCCACCTCAAATTCAGATGTACCGGGTTCGATTCCCAGTTGAGGGAAAATAATTTAAGGAAATTTTTTTTTCAGAACCAGTGTTCCTAATGGTGTCATTGGTCTCCTGGGTAGTGAGATTGGATGCCTAGCCTTCTCGGATAAGGGTGAAAAAAATGAGGTCCCGTGTGCAAGTTGCGCACGTTAAGAATCCCACAGCAGTTGGAAATAGCAAAGAGTAGGCTTTAAGGCCGCTGCCGTGGTAAAATTTAAACATTAGAAACCTGCCCACCACAAAAATATTTATATAATGTGTGATTCCTACATACACACATTGGGATTCTCGCCGGTGGTATGGTGTTCGTGCACTGTGCTGAGATCCACCTTGTGTGACCTAAAGGAGGAGATCGGAACATTGATAGAGTTGTCCGTGTGCAATGAAGATAGTCCTTTAAAACCAAACCAAACCAATGAATTCAAAAGCAAAAAATGTATTCACTGACACAAGGTACAAATTAGTATTCCACAAAATAACACAGAAATAAATGATATTTTAGTCACCAAGTGCTCCTTGACACATTTGCTAACAACATTACATGATACAAGTACGGTCGATAGTGTTTTGCTTGGCACTTTGTATACTCTCCAAGTGTTTATTACATTAACATTAGTAGCAAGTGTCAAAATGACCATAGTACAAGTAGGTTTATGAGTTATTTGCCCATAGCACAGGGTCTTTCGATGTCCCTTTGATTAAAGCAGCTAAATATGAGTCATTTTTGGCTGGCTTTCTTTTATCACTGAGTCTGGCACCCTATTTCCATTCACAACCATTTGTAGAGTGGTAGAACTGAAGTCTGCATCCGTATCTTCATTTATGGATTGTCTATTCGCAAAAAAAAAAAAATCTACACCAGGCCACAGATACTTATAATATAATTGTAACTCGATCTTTAGACGAGGCGCGAAGACAAAACTTAAGCTTAAGCGAGTCCTAATTTGAGTTGGGACTGAACAATTACCTTAACATAAAAAAATTTGAGCTATTATTATTATATATTAAGGTTCACTTAACCAGAGTTTTTTAACAAAGCCAAAGAAGACTTTTGGCCAGGACCTGCAAAATTACTTCACCTTAACCAAAAATCGGCTTCAGCAAGTTCCTCTTAAGTGGACTGCACTGTACTTCG
Organism: Oreohelix idahoensis; assembly: GCA_024509875.1. Classification (NCBI taxonomy): domain Eukaryota; kingdom Metazoa; phylum Mollusca; class Gastropoda; order Stylommatophora; family Oreohelicidae; genus Oreohelix; species Oreohelix idahoensis. The sequence continues at coordinate 457,903 of JAMPIV010015061.1, forward strand.
TTTTCTTGTTTATTTTTATTTCTCATAATGGACAGTGTGCTTTTTCTTTTCATTCATTCATAACCCTCCACTCCCAAAGGAGCATAGGCCTTCAACAAACACATGCCAAGTCCTCCTGTCACGTGCCATCATCTTAAGTTCTTTCCACGTTCTCCTTATCATTTTCACCTCTGTTTCCAGCTCTCTTCTCCATGTGCTTCTTGGTCTACCTCTGCTTCTCTTGCCCTGGGGGTTCCAGAACAAGGACTGCCTTGTAATGCTATCAACAGGTTTCCTCAGTGTGTGTCCTATCCATCGCCATCGTCTTCTTCTCATCTCTTGTTCCACTGGCACTTGTCTAGTTCTTGTCATCAGTTCCACGTTGGTAACCTTGCCATACCATTTTAATCCCTCTATTCTACGCAAGCACCCATTTATGAAAGTCTGTAGCTTTTAGGTAGTTGTCTTTGTTGTTCTCCATGTCTCAGAGCCATACAATAGGACTGACTTCACATTTGAGTTGAAGATTCTTATTTTCATGTTGGATCCGATTTCTCTTGATCTCCATATATTTCCCAATGCAATGAAAGCTCCTCTTGCTTTTTGTATTCTTATTTTGATATCACTGTCTGTCCCTCCAAATTTGTCTATATTGCTGCCAAGATATGTGTACGATTCTACATCTTGTATTGGTGCTTCTTCAAGTTCAACCCTGTTATCATTGCCTGCATTTATTCTCAAAATCTTTGTCTTTTCCCTGTGTATTTTCAGTCCCAATTGCTGTGACCTCTCATTGAGTGTTTTCAATTTGTCCTGCATCTGATTACGGTTATGGGACAGAAGAGCTAAGTCATTAGCAAAATCCAGATCATCCAACTGCTTAGTCAGAGTCCACTGAATTCCATTTCTGTTGTGTGTTGTCGATGTTCTCGTAACCCAGTCTATTGCTAGTAAGAAAAGAAATGGAGACAAGAGGCATCCCTGTCGCACTCCTGTTCTTATCCCAAACGGTTCTGTAAGCTGTCCTTCATGAAGAACTCTGCATGTCATGTCTTCATACGTTTTCTTTATTAAATTAATGATCTTCAGGGGAACTCCATAATGCCTCATCAATTTCCAAAGTGATTCTCTGTCTACACTGTAAAATGCCTTTTCGTAGTCCACAAATCTGATGTATAGTGGTGAATTCCATTCCAGACTTTGTTCAACTATTATTCTCAAAGTGGCTATCTGGTCTGTACAGGATCTGTTTTGTCGAAAACCTGCTTGTTCATCTCTCAGTTTCTTGTCTATGGACTCTTTTAATCTTTCAAGGATAATCCTGTTTAATACTTTTCCTGGCACTGAAAGTAACATTATTCCTCTATAATTTGTGCTCTTCAACAAACATGGACAAGTCAATTAAAGAAAATAAAACACAGCCATCCAAGACAGGGGAAGGTCCTCTCGCAGGGGTATGATGCAACACAGAGAAAATGAGTCTGTGTTGCTGACTAACCTTCTTTCTTCTAGGAGAACTTCCAGATTTGGCACCTGGAATGTTCGGACATTAAACGAACAAGGGAAAGTGGCACAAGTAGCAGCAGAGATGAGGGAATATAAAATCGAGGTTCTGGGACTGTGTGAAACAAAGTGGAAGGGGGTAGACAGGAAGAAACTCGTTACAGGTGAATTGGTGCTGTCCTCAGGACATGAAGATGAAAGTTCACACCACAGTGAAGGGGTAGCTCTTATGTTATCTAAAGAAGCACAGAAAGCACTCATTGAATGGGAAGCCGTTGGATCCAGAATAATAACAGCTTCTTTTAAAACAGCTAAAAAGAAAATAATGTAAATGTCATCCAATGTTATGCACCAACTAATGACAAAGAAGAGTCTGTGAAAGAAGCATTTTACACTAGACTACAGGAAATTATGGAAAAAGTAAAAAGAAGAGACATCACAATTTTGATGGGTGACATGAATGCAAAGATAGGTACAGTCAACACCGGCTTTGAAGAAGTCATGGGAAAACAGGGACTAGGAATAATGAATGAAAATGGGGAACTATTCTCAAACTTCTGTGCTTCAAATCAACTGGCTATAGGAGGAAGCATGTTTCCACATAAGAGAATACACAAGGCAACATGGATATCACCAGACCATAGAACAGAAAATCAGATTGATCATTTATGCATAAACAAGAAGTTTAGATCATCATTGCAGGATGTAAAGGTATATAGAGGAGCAGATGTGGCATCAGACCACCACCTTCTGATAGCCAAAGTAAAAATGAAACTCAAGAGATATGCAGCAATGCAAAATTATAGACAACAATTTAATGTAGCACATCTAAGAAATCAAGAAACAAGAGAAAAATTTGCGGTCACAATATCCAACAAATTCCAGGTGCTCCAACAGCTGGAAGATGCAGAGAATACAGAAGACTATTGGCAGCAAATCAAAACGGTATGGAATGAGACATGTGAAGAAATACTGGGGAAAAGGGAACGACAACAAAAAGCATGGATAACAACATAAACCATCAATAAGATAAAAGACAGGAAAAACAAGAAAGCAGATTTAAACACAAGCAAAACCAGAAGTTCCAAGGCTCAAGAAGTGTACACAGAAGCAAACAAAGAAGTAAAAAGAAGTATCAAAAGAGACAAGAGGAAGTATATTGAGGAGTTGGCAAGAGAGGCAGAAGATGCTGCAGCCAAAGGGAATATGAGAGAACTGTATAACAGCACAAAGAAGCTAACGGGGAAATATAAGCAAACAAGTTGCTTCATAAAAGACAAGAATGGAAAACTGCTCAGCAATATACAAGAGCAAATGAAGAGGTGGACAGAATATTTTGAGGACCTTCTCAATAGACCAGCTCCACAAAACCCCTCGGACATCCAGCCAGCAGAAGAAGAGTTACAAATTAATGGTGAAAGACCAACGAAGGAAGAAATAAAGAAAGCCATAAAGCTTCTAAGAGATGGAAAAGCGTCTGGACCTGATGGCATTCCAGCAGAGGCCATCAAAGCAGATATCGACACGGCTACAGAGATGTTATATAAATTACTTGGTAAAGTCTGGGAAAAGGAAGAGATACCAGCAGAATGGAAGGAAGGATATCTGGTTAAGTTGCCTAAGAAGGGAAATTTACAAGAGTGCCCATTTTCTTTTGACCTGTAAATGTTTCTTATCTTTGTCTCCTCTCTGTGACTCTGCTGATGAAGGGTAAATGCTGAAACATCTTGTGCTTTGATTATAGCAAAGTAAAAAATGGTTTAGAGAACCTGAGTTAATTGTTTTATAAAAATAGTTTTATTGTTATTTTCAGCATGATTTCCACACAGTTACAGAATGTACGAGGGGCGTTCAGAAAGTAATGCACCACATCGTTTTTCTCAGCTAATAATGAAGATAGAAGCATGAAATTTTGCACACTTTAAATATGGCATGCACCAATTGTGTGCACCAAATTGCACCACAAGCGGCCAAATAATACGGTTGCCCTAAACCGTTGAAATGGAGCGTGTTAGCAACTTGCGTTATAAGCAGCGAATTGTGATAGAATTTCTCATTGCAGAGAAGGAAACTGTTGTGAACATTCACAAGCGTCTATGTGATGTGTATGGAAGTTTTGCAGTCTACAGGAGTACAGTCAGTCGTTGGATTCAGAGAATCAAAGAATCAGGAAGTGGATATACGGAGCTGCTTGATCGGCCACGCTGTGGACGTCCTGCAACAGCAACCAACGCAGAAATGTTGAAATGCGCTGAAGGCATTATTCTTACTGATAGGCGAATCACTACTCAACAATTGGCCTTACAGCTGTCAGTCAGCATTGGTAGTGCAAATGCAGTTATAAAAACTCTCGATTTTCTAAGGTTTGCGCAAGATGGGTTCCTCGAAGTCTCACAAATGACCACCGATTGCAAAGGAAAGCAATTTCTTCTGAATTGTTGGATCGATTCAATGCTGATGGAGAGAACTTTTTGGCTAAGATCGTTACAGGTGACGAAACCTGGGCACATCATTTTGAACCTGAGACAAAAAGACAGTCAATGGAATGGCATCATCCGCAATCACCACAAAGAAAGAAATTCAAGACAATTCCTTCAGCTGGAAAGGTCATGATCGCTGTCTTTTGGGACATTGAAGGTGTGATACTTGTGGACGTTATGCCAAGAGGAGAGACAATCAATTCGCAAGCTTACATTAAGACATTGAAAAAAACTCAATCATCGTTTTCGCAGAGTTCGGCCGCACAAGAATCCAGCAGACCTGCTTCTCCTTTACGACAATGCGCGACCTCACACAAGTCTGGCACCACGGGAAGCAATCACCAAATTGGGTTGGACTGTACTACCCCATCCACCCTATAGTCCCGATTTGGCACCCTCTGATTTTCATCTATTTGGTCCACTTAAAGATGCACTCCGTGGGACAAGGTTTGAAGATGATGAAGGAGTGATTCATGCAGCGAAGAAATGGCTACATGATCAAGACAAAATCTGGTACGGGCTAGGAATACATGCACTTGTTTCGCGCTGGCATAAAGCCGTACAAGTTGATGGGGATTATGTTGAATAATACCGATGTTTACATGACATATCCATGTATATTGTGCATAAATTTCATGCTTTTTGAATAAACAGCTCCTGAGAAAAACGATGTGGTGCATTACTTTCTGAACGCCCCTCGTACTATAAATTTGTATTAAAAATCTTTTCTCTTCTCTATGTTACAGGAACTGAGTATAAAATTTGTTGCTAAATCCTTTTCCTGTACCTCTCACCACACAAGCCAAGTTTACATGTTACTCAGTAAGTCAATGCCTGTTGCTCTTGTAACATGCACACAAAAGAAGTCTTGTGCCAGTCTTTTAGCTATATACACGTTGAGTATAACAAGTTTGTATGTGCTGTTAGCACAGCCTGGGTATGGGCAATCCATGACAGAGAGAGAATTATATATATCATCTTCATCTCCAGATATGAGGGTATATTGAAATGTCAGTGCACATATTTTATTTTATTTACAAAATTACATGCATTGTGATATATATATATATATATATATATATATATATATATATATATATATATATATATATATATATATATATATATATATATATATATATATATATATATATATATATATATATATATATATATATTTACTTAGTCGTTCCACTTCTACCATGAGGTGTAGAGGTTTGGAAGAGAGAGCGCCAGACTATCCTATTGGCTGTCTTCCTCCTGGCCTGGTTCCATTCTAGTCCTCGGTCCTTCAAAGATTGTCTAATGTTGTCCTCCCAGCGGACTCTGGGTCATCCTGGGATCTGGATCCCTGGCTCTTTGTTTCCCATGCTTGTCGTAGTAGCTGATCTTCTCCCATTCTGCAGACATGGCCAAACCATCTTAGTTAGGACTGTTCTACTTGGGTCTGCAGGGGGTGGGATTTTAGGCCTGGTTGCGGACCATGTCTCTTCTTGTTACTTCAACTACCTTCCTCAGATACCTCATTTCTGAGGTTATATATACATATATATATATATATATATATATATATATATATATATATATATATATATATATATATATATATATATATATATATATATATATATATATATATATATATATATATATATATAATACAAACAATAAATTAATACACCCCAGAGTGAGTAAAATATCTATCAAAAAAGAAATTGTGTTTCCCTGATGCTTCAAACTTGTTTTGCAGCATTTTAAACATAACCCTTATGTTTTTGTTTGTTATATTTTCTCTACTGTATTTGTGACTTGTACTTCCTATGTCTGAAAACTTTCAGTTTTATTTGTAGAGTCTCTAGGAGCAGGCTGTGCTCCATACTCTGTCTGCTTCTCATTTTATTTATTTATTGCTCACATTTCATGTAGCTCCCGGTGGTCTCTGAAATAATATGACTACTGCTGCCTCATGCATGTTGTACAAAGTGACTAATATGAGGTTGTGGGGGGGGGGGGGGGGGGGGCAACTTCATCATGTAAAACATATTGCCACAGAAACCACCACAGCAAGAGCATGTGAATGCTTGGTTCAGCTTCCTTTTAAGGGAACCAGCTGCAATGGTGGCTCTATAATGAGCGCAAAGAAAAATAATGATGATGAATGGTTGGATTTGACACTGAGGAACTCTCTTGTCTGACTTCTGTTGCAAATGACAAATCTAACATTTGAAGTTTTTATAAATTGATGAACTTTTGTAGGATGGATGGGTTTGAAAAAAAATCGAAAAAAGGTGATTCGTCTTACGAGGACAAAAGACAAAGAAAATAGTCTACGTTACGGCCACAAGGCCTTCGTCAGGAAAGGAAAGAAAGTGAAGGCTAGATAGGACACATAAAAACTAAATAAAATAAAAACTGGGTACTTCCCTGAAGGCAAGAACCGAAATTCTATCAAAATCGCTGTCTGTTGATAAGCGCGTGGCTGAACAGAAAGTGACTTCCGCCGCCGGATGTACACAATGCATACTAAGAAACTAAAAAACGAAACCGGAAAATAAACTACCCAACGTGATAAAAGTGGGGACTGGAAATAAAAGGGGACAGAATGAGTGGGAGATAAATAAATATGAAATAAAAAAAATGTATATGGCATACAAATAGAAGAATAGGATAAGAGTGGAAAGAGTAAAATAGAGCAAGAGAGGAGAGGGTGACCTCAGACAAAGGTGTGAAAAGTGTTGAGACCGGCTGGTTTTAGACACCCCATGCGGTGGATAAGACGGTTCTCAAGCTGTTCTCGGCTGGCAGTGTCAGAGGAGCAGGATCGGATCGCTGTGACCTGGATGTCGATGGGACCATGGTGGTCAGGACCATTGAAGTGTATAGCAACTGGTGTTGACTTTTGCTGAGCGATGTCATTTAAGTGCTGGCTGAATCTGTCCCCAAGTCATTTGCCTGTTTGGCCAATATAACTTTTGTAGACAGCAAATTGACTGCTGTAACTGCCACATACTCACTGTAGTTTTTCTTTTTTGTTTTCAGTTGAGTTTTTATGCAGCCAGTTTAATTCTAAGAACTTTACTATGCCTTCAGTGGAGAATGGTCTTGACTGCACAGACAAGTCAGTGATCAAATTACTTAAAGCTGTAAGTTGGAGACTTTACTGTATCTGCCATGTGTACTCATTTGTATAAGGTAGAATAATAGATTGTCTGGAAGGAGATATGAATAGGGGCAGGTCTGTTTACCGCAAAGGAGCTTGAACAATCAGAATTAGAAGATAAAAAAAAAAGAGAAGAGGAAATAGGAAAATTTTGATGATGAGGAAGAAGACAAAGATATTAAGCCTCTTCTTAATTCATGAAAAGCTCTTTGGCTGTACCTAATGATGATTTTAAGTGATTTCCAAGTCTCATGAGCTGCTTCTTAGTTTAAAAGTTAGTTACTGATAAGTTGAACTGAAAACGATAGCTCTAAGTGTAAAATGGTTGTGAGCATATAAAGTTGTTTAAAGATTGTACTGTACTGTTGTTTAAAGATTGTACTGTAGTTGTTTAAAGATTGTACTGTTGTGTTGTCTAAAGTTATTTAAAGATTGTAATGTAGTGTTGTTTAAAGATTGCACTGTAGTGTTGTTTAAAGATTGTACTGTAGTGTTGTTTAAAGATTGTACTGTAGTGTTGTTTAAAGATTGTACTGTAGTGTTGTCTAAAGTTGTTTAAAGATTGTAATGTAGTGTTGTTTAAAGATTGCACTGTAGTGTTGTTTAAAGATTGTACTGTAGTGTTGTTTAAAGATTGTAATGTAGTGTTGTTTAAAGATTGCACTGTAGTGTTGTTTAAAGATTGTACTGTAGTGTTGTTTAAAGATTGTACTGTAGTGTTGTTTAAAGATTGTACTGTAGTGTTGTTTAAAGATTGTACTGTAGTGTTGTCTAAAGTTGTTTAAAGATTGTCGTGTAGTCTTGTTTAAAGATTGTACTGTACTGTAGTGTTGTCTAAAGTTGTTTAAAGATTGTACTGCAGTGTTGTCTAAAGTTGTTTAAAGATTATACTGTAGTGTTGTCTAAAGTTGTTTAAAGATTGTACTGTAGTGTTGTCTAAAGTTGTTTAAAGATTGTACTGTAGTGTTGTCTAAAGTTGTTTAAAGATTGTAATGTAGTGTTGTTTAAAGATTGTACTGTAGTGTTGTCTAAAGTTGTTTAAAGATTGTACAGTAATGTTGTCTAAAGTTGTTTAAAGATTGTACTGCAGTGTTGCTCTACAGAGATGCAAATAGCCTCAAACTAACTACTGCTTTCTTTGAAAGCATTCAAGTAGACATCTGAGAATGTCTGAAGAAGGTGAAGAAGAACTACCGGGGCAAAAAAAAAGGATATTTTTCTTTTTTAATGGTTGAAGAAGGTAGCACATTGATGATAATAGATTGCATTGACTGTGTTTGTCTTGTCAGTTCCGACTGATGAATGAGTTCCAGCAGGAAGCTCCAAACTACTGGGTGCGGTATCCTTTAAGCTATTTGGAAGAGATTGTAGAGAGTTCTCTCAACCTGCTCACTCTACAGATGACACCACAGTCTCCTTTGACTAAGTTGTCTCCCTTGCACTTCATTTCCGTGTTGGATCCAAAAGCACAGTGGTTTATTAAATGGATGGTGAGTGGTGTATGTTGTCGCTGATAACTGTGTATGAGTAATAATGATCTCTTCCTTATGTCAAACAGTGTTATGCCAGGTGTAGCTCCCAGTGGTCATTGACCAGAGAAAGAAAGAACAGGCTAACTGCACCCTTAGGCATGTCGTACAAGGCGACTAAAATTAGGTTTTTTTGCATGGGGCTGGCAACCGCATCATGTAAAACAAATTGCTTCAGAAACCACAGCTGCAAGAGCATGTCAATGTTTGGTGTAGGCCGCCTGCAATGGGACCAGCTGCATTAGTGGCTCCTTGCTCCACAGGGAGTGAAAAGGAAAATGATGATAAAATGTTAACATTCTGATTCTGTCAAATTTTTAATAATATGTGTGTGCTTTTTAGTTATTTTGTTTTGTTACATTCTTTGAGGAGTAACTTCTATTTCTCTTATATCACTTCTTAAGGAGTATGGGGATGCATGGAGGCATGTCTGGAGTCATCTTTATATGACCACCAGCTATGCACGATGCTACAATATACTTATGTGGAAGTGAACCTCTGTTTGTGAGGCTAATTACACCCTCATTGACTCTTGAAATCATCCACATTTCCAGGGATTCCCCCTGTGGTGAAACTTGTTGAGAACCCAGCATTGCACACTAAGCTTGAAGAAGTCACTTGAGCCCCAGACCGGATTCTTTGGCCTTGACCTGGTTGACTGCATGCAGGAGGAACTCACTATGGACCCAGTGATAGGCAGGGGGAGCTGAGAAGTGGCTCTGTGCAGGACGTGACAATTCCTTGGGAGAGACCAGAACCAGAGCATAGTAGTTTAGCTCTGCATAGTTGGAGAGCCCCCTTGGATGGTGAGAAATGCACAGTATGCCACGCGCAACTTACTCCTAACTTGGTACTAGATGTGATGATCCTTTAAATGCAAGCCAAGCTGGAGAAACTGGAGCTCATGACTTCAATTCAGCACATTTCGGAATGGCAGAAAAGCCTAGATCTACAGTGTAGATAATACCAAGGAGTCTTCAACTTTGTATTGGCTGCTAAAGAGCGAGAAGCTCAGCAGCCCTGGTTAAACAACAACAACAAGGAGCATGGGATCCCATTTTAATTTGCATCGACGCAGACCTCTGCCTATGCTCAATGACACGTAGGGATCAATGCCTTGTTGGATCTGTTAATGTTAAAAATATTTCTTTTATTGAAGAAAAATTAACAGGGTCACTGCACTTGGAGATTAATGTTTCATAAAAAATAATCTGCAAATCAGTAATTCCAGGCCTTTTCAGATATGAGAACTTTTTCTCATCTAGAAATAGTTTTGTAGAATCTCGCAGGCTAATAATTATAAATTTTGGGCTCCAGTGAGACAGACTTAGTAACACGAGGTGTTATTAACTTACTAATTGTTTCACAGTAATTAAAAAAAACTATGTACATTAAAAAATATAGTATTATATGTATTGAACATTTTTTTTAAAAACTGAGGCAGTTTAATATATATTTTTAGGTATATATATACTCAGCCAACGAAAGGTAGTGCTATATGTATTTGCATATTTATACTGCTAAAGTTTTTTACATATTTTTATAGAGCCAGACCTCTGCTAACATTTGTTTACAAATTTTCATAGAGCCAGACTTAAAATCATCATCATCATGTGTGATATCTAGTCAGTGGATGATCATTTCTGTCTACAACTGTCATTTACTTACTGTTGATCATCAGTCATCTAAGCCTTTTGCTCCCTGTGGAATATAGGGCTGCACGTGTTACCCATCACCAATTTCTATTTTGGGATGTTTTCTTTAGCTCTGCTCATGAAGTTCCAGCTGCTTGGCTTCCTCTTCTACCTGTCTTCTCCAGAATGTCTTTGACCTTCCCATTATTCTGCTTTTCCACTGTGCATTCCAATTTATGGCATTTCTTATGCGCTGGTTGTCTCCTAGATAGGGTATGTTCTACAAGTCTTTGATCTCCTGCTGTATTAGATGTTTTCTCGTTCTGTTTCATAGGTCTGTTTTTGTTATTATATTCAGTCATGTGATATCGAGGATGTGATTGAGGTATCTGTTGTTAAATGTCTGATGTTTAGACATGATACTCTTGGTGGCATGCTACAAGGTGTAGAATCATACATATAGGCCTACCTTGACAGCAGTATAGACACTGTTGGAGGGACAGACAAGGATACCAACTTAAGAATACAAAAGGCTAGAGGAGCTTTCATTGCAAATATATAGAGATCAACAGAAATCAAGTCTAATGAAACAATTTCAGAATCTTTAATAAAATGTGAAGTCAGTCCTATTGTATGGCTCTGAAACATGGAGAACAATAAAAAAGCTATAGACTTTCATAAATGGGTGCTTGCATAGAATAGAAGGAATGAAGAGGTATGACAAGATCACCAATGTGGAACTGATGACAAGAACCAGACGAGTGACAGTGGAACAAGAGTTGAGAAGAAAATGCTGGAGATAGATATGAGACACATTGAGGAAACCTATTGACTGCATTACCAGGCAGTCCTAGTTCTGGAACCCCCAGGGTAAGAGAGGTAGAGGGAGACCAAGGAACACATGGAGAAGAGAACTGGAAACAGACACGAAGGAGAAGAAGAAGACATGGAAAGACCTTGAGCAGATGGCACAAGACAGGAACACTTGGGATAAGTTTGTTGAAAGCTTATGCTGCTTGGGCAGCTGAAAGGGGATGATGATGATCCTAATTTATTTCTCGTGGTTATGTGATTGTTAAATCAGAGGCATATCTTCAGACCAACCTGCAGGTCTGGAAAGAAGAGCTAGAGAAGAGAGGGAAGATCATCAGCAGCTCCAAAACAAAAACCACGGTGAGAAGAAAAAAAGGCATCAGATTATTCTGGGAGAACAGATCCAGGAGCAGATCAACCACTTTAAACACCTTGGAGCTGTCATAGACTGGAAGGGAGGCATCAAATAAGAGTTAGCTACTCAAAAAGCGGCAGCTGGGAAACTTTTTCAGGCCATAAATCGAGGATTCCTCAGCAAAAGAGAAATTGGCAAGAAGACAGAGATGGCTGTATACTGCTCAACCTTTGCTCCAGTCTTGACATATGGATGCGAGTCATGGACAATGACTGCATCCCACAAAAGCCAGCTCCAAACCTCAGATATGAGGTATCTGAGGAAGGTGATTTAACTAAAAAGAAGAGTCATGGTCCGCAACCAGATGATACATCAGGGCCTCAAACCCAACCCCTGCAGTCCCATGTGGAAGAGTCCCAGTTAAGTTTGCTTGGCCATATATGTAGAATGGAAGAAGATCGGCTACCACGACAAATAAAGGAAACTGAGCCAGGGATTCAGACCTCCAGGACAACTCAGAGCCCGCTGGGAGGACAACATTAGACAATCCCTGAAGGGCCAAGGACTAGATTGGAACCAGGCCAGGAGAAAAACAGCCGATAGAGTGTAGTATGACATTTTCTCTGGCAAACCTCTACATCCCAGGGTAAAAGAGGAACAGCTAAGTAAGTAATTTACCTGTTGTTACTGCCCATGTAGGTAAAGTTATGCCCTTCTTTAGTTATGTGGCAACTGATAGAAAAGGTAAAGCAGAGCGCTGCAACAGGAAGTAATCTGATCATCAGAAGCTTTGATCAGATTGCCTCCTATTGTAATGCTCTGTATAGAGTTGCCTATCACATCTTACATATACAGTTCTTCAAATTTTTTCTAATGGTGTCTCAATGCAATGTATGAATTAGTGTTAAATTATGATCTACAAATAACTAGTATAATTTCTTTTGGCAGGTGGAAACATCACTGAGGCATTGTCTAGACTTCTCTGCCATTCAGAAATCACCTTCTGATGGAATGAATCAAGTTTCAGAATCTCTTTCCAGGGTGTCTTTCTGTTAGTCAATTTTTTTTCTTGCATTATATGGTCATACATATTGAGAAAGTGACTTGGATTTCTTAATCTTTATTCAGTGTCTTTCATATATGATTGCTAAATCAGAGGCGCATCTTCAGTCGAACCTTCAAGTCTGGAAGGAAGAGCTTTAGAAGAGAGGGATGGTCATCAGCAGTTCCAAAACAAAAACCATGATGATATCATGAGAGGAAAGAAGGCATCAGTACAGGTCCATCACTTTAAATTCCTCAGAGCTGTCATAGACTGGAAGGGAGGCATCAAAGAAGATTTGGCTACCCAAAGAGCAGCTGCTGGGAGACTTTTTCAGGCCATAAATCGAGGATTCCTCAGCAAAAGAGAAGTTGGCAAGAAAATGAAGATGGCTGTATTCTGCTCCTCCTATGTCCCAGTCTTGACGTATGGATGTAATGAGCAATGACTACAACCCACAAAAGCCTGATCCAAACCTCAGAAATGAAGTATTTGAGAAAGGTGGTTGAAGTAACAAGAAGAGATATGGTCTGCAACCAGACAACACATCAAGGCCTAAAACCCAATCTCTGCAGACCCAAGTAAATGGTCCCAACTAAGATGGTTTGGCCATGTCTGCAGAATGTCTACCACGACAAGTATGGGAAATTAAGAGCCAGGGATCCAGACCTCCAGGATGACCCAGAGTCCGCTGGGAGGACAACATTAGACAATCTCTGAAGGACCGAGGACTAGAATCAAACCAGGCCAGGAGGAAGACAGCCGATAGGATAGTATGGCACTCTCTCTTCCAAACCTCTACACCTCACGGTAGAAGAGGAATGACTAAGTAAGTAAGTCTTTCATATAATGAACTCTGATATTTTATGTGTATGCGGTAATTTTTCATCATATAGCAGGAAACCTTTTTAACTAGGAAAACGCCAGAGATTTGAAACCTTAATAGAGGACCATCTCTAGCCTTGGATAGCTGAGTTAAATTATCTGAATTGCTTGTATTCAGTGACTTATTCAAGTTGTTGAAATTTTTTATTTTTTTTTACTTCAAGTTTGAATAGAATGAAGTAGCTGATTCCAGGTCCAACCCTCCTTAGCATACATGCCACACCTCGGAGATGGAAAACCTGTACAAAAAATCCAAAACCCTGCACAAAGACCCACAAAACCTGTACAAAGACTGAAAAAAAACATATCAAAAGAGTTAATTCATGTAAAAATATTTTCAATTACAGTGGACTGCATTATAAATGAGGCACGGGGACTTTGCCTTTAAAAGCAGGTCTTCACTTATTTTAAAACCCAAACAATAAATGTCTGAGTTTATGTTACACTGTAAAAATAATGTGATGGTGTCATCATTTAGTCTATTTCTGTGTTTAATTATCACTAACAGACTGGGAAATCCTGTGTTCAGTAGGACATAATAAAAGAACTCTGAGATACAGTAATAAGGGGAATGGGTTAGAAAACCTGTACAGAAATTATGTACAGGGTGTACACATCTGAAAACGCAAACACCTTGTACAGATTATGGGTAAACCATAGCATATGGTAGTTGGGGCACTGTACTAGGGATGGCCGCCGACCGAGCAAAGTGGAATCAATTTGTTGTTGCCCTACAAGACGCCACCAGGCGTAATGGCCACTGACTGCTTTGACGGCCGGTGGCTAAGGATCAAAGAAGAAGAAGAATAGCATATGGCAGGTATGCCTTAGTCACCTAGGATATGTGAGGTAGGGTGCAGTGTTACAGTTCTTTGCTTCCCTTTCAGGGTCCTGCAATAAATGGATGCTTGTGCAGAATAGAAAGATTGAAATGTTGTGATATTATCACTAAAGGGGAATTGAAGGAAAGAAGCAGACAAAACACCAGCGAAATAGGAGGGGAGGAAAAGACACTAACGATGGGAAGGACACATACTGAGAAAAACCAGTTGATAGCATTACAAGGCAGTCCTTTTTCAGGAATCTCCACTGTAAAAGAAATAGTTAGAAACCTAAAACACATGGAGAAATTAAATGGAGACAAACATTAAAGGGATAATGAATACTACATGGAAAGACCTTTAACAGATGGCACATGACAGGAGGGTGTGGCAGGGCAGTCTTAACAGCATTGTAGGCCCTGGGCAAAGCAATGCACTGGGCCCCTACCAGCCCTACCAACCCACGGGAATAAAAATGATGTCTAATGAACAATATGGCAGTATCCCAGCATGGGGCCCCCCTAGAATTGTGGGGCCCCTGGGCACTGCCTAGTGTGCCCATGCCTTAAGATGGCACTGGGGTGTGGCATGTTCTGTTGATATCTTATGCTGTGCACAGAGAATAAAAGTAAAGAATGCATAACTTTCTCTTACACAGAAAACATACAAGACAGAAGTATGTAGAATGTTCTAGAAGAGCTATAGGGGATCTGTGTTTTCAGTCTTCAGAAGTGACAAGACACATAGTTATCATCAACCATCATTATTTTGTGCTCCTTGTGGAGCAAAGAGCAACCACTACAGCTGGTCCATTGCAGGAAACCTGTACCAAGCATTTGCATGATATTGCAGCTGTGCTATTACATGATGAATTACCAGCCTCATGCACAACCTGATATTAGTCACCTAATGTACTTCATGCCCGAGGGTGCAGTGGTATTATTCCTTCTTTGTCTCTTCAGAGACCTCTGGGAACTACAGAGGACACAAGACATATGTAATTATAAATATAGATTCAAATATACATGTAATCAGACACGCCTTTAACTGCAACTCGGGTACTTGTGTCTTTTATCACCCACAGATTATAATTGTAAAAATTTAGTAGCCACACGAAGCACCATACTTTTTCTTAAATTCTCGTCATTGAATTTCACAATGGGTGATAAAAGCACGGCTGTTTGTGCCCTATACCAGAGCGCTCTTTTAGTTTCGGTGACCGGAATTCTGACACCGGGTATAAAATTTTGTGTGCACCGTAAAAGACTATTTAAGTTTTTGGCGGGGAAAATCAGCTGATGTGTGAGTAAAATCAGTAAAATATAAATCATTACACACTCGTTCTGGATAAACACAGCTAAAATTCTTTTGTGTACTATAACTTTGTTCTGTGTTCTATTTTTGATTGCATTTTTATTTGTTTGAAATTAGTTTTGACGGAGTTACAGACTTTTGAAAACAGCGTCATCATTTAAGGAAATTCATAAAATAAGTAATCTTTTTATTAATTTAATATCTAAAAATCGGCCCATTCGTTTGAGTTTATAATTATAAAGACTTCTCGAAGGGAAGCTAAAGATTATTTCCACATACTTTTTTTTTTGGTTTCATATCTTGAGAATGTGTGGTAGTCAGTTTTGTGAGTGTGGCATTACAAGAACAAGCATATTGTCACCAGATTTTATAGCATTTAAATCCCTTTAAACGCATTCCTGATACCCACAAATCTTAAATAAGGTAGTAAAAAAATAACTTTTTGTAAAGCACCATCTGTTTTTGCATTTTCATTCATTTATAATGATATTTAGCTACGTATATAAGCGTCAGAAAACATGTAAAGCTATAGATAGATTACTTCCACATAATTTGATCTATCTTTCAAGTCTTGTTAATCTTCTATTTATAATATGAATTTTTTTTTTAAATTGTGTGTGAGATAAGGACTGTTCCATTGGTGTTCTTTGGTAGAAAATCCTGTGCACACGACGGCTGCCAGCGAATTCTAAGTAACTGTTTGTATATCTTCTTTCATTCAAAGTTACAATGCAGGTAGTAAATTTAGAGAAACCAAATTCTAAATCTAATACCATCCTTTTATCAATGGCTAGAGTCAGAGATACATATGATAATTTAGAAATATTTATGAATGGCATGAAAGCTCAGATAGAGTCACTAAAATATTTAGAGTGGGATGGTAAACAAGTTGTTGTTTTCTTATTCGGGGATTATTTCCTTGTTTTGCTGGAGACACCACAGACATGGGTATATTCCTTGAGCTCCAGACAAACCAAACATTTTCATCAAAGACATCCAGAGAGCATACAACTTGCAAACCAAGAAGTTTGGCCATGTTTATAAGAGATTACAATAGATATATGAAATATGGGAAAGGGAATAAAAGGCAAGTGGCACATTACCATAATTGTTTACACAAACCAATGTTAGAGATTGAAATTGAAAATGTAGCTCCTCCTTACCTTCATATTTTATTAGGCATTGTTTTGAAACACCACAGACTTCTAGAACAGGTAGCTGATACAATAGACGCAAAGATATTTGAGAATTCGCAAGAGATACATGCAAACATTAGTACTTTTAAGAACTTGAAGAGATTTAGTAGGAACTGGAAATAGGCAGAAGAATTAGGAGCTAAAATTGAATTTTTCAGGTAGGTATTGAACTTTGTGAGGATAAGGAGGAGACAGATAATTTTAAAGTTAGACTTGAAAATGCACAAGATGCGCTGGCCAAACTTCAGTTTCAAGATCTGTGTACTAGGTCTGGTCCAGTTTGCTCACACATGGACAAGGTACTAGCCAAACACAAAATCATACAACAGGCTTATAATAGCAGAGCATTTATAGGGAATCACTGCCACAGATATCTCACACAAAAAGTTTATAAAGATCTTACAAGAGCAATCATTACACAAACACTGAAAATTACAGACAAACAAGATATAACTAACATAGCTTTTATTGCCCAAGAACAATTCAACTCACTGAAAGAAGCATTTGAGAAAGTACACAACAAAATATCACACAGTAAACCAATTAGTAAAGAATCAATAACAGCATCGATAGAGACTTATATGTCTTTGTTCAGAAAGCTATTCCCTAGTAAGACAATTCATAAACAGCACATTGTAGCCTTCGCTTTTACTGGGGTGTGAACCGCTGTCTAAAGGATGTTGATGGTGTCGTAATGACAACGGTCCAACACGGGCGACAAGCCACAAGCGCGCACGAATTCCCCTACACCAAATTGTGCATATTCGTGCGTGACAGAAGACATTTATAAAAAACAAACATCAACATAAGTTGGTGTGTACTCACTCAACCGAAGTATAACCTGATGACTACCCGTGAGTGTTTAGAATACATTAAAGGAGGCATCACACATATTAGAAAAACATTGCGCAGACTGGATCAGAACTCATGATGTATGATTGAGATAATTGTTAGCTCTCATGTTCTGGGGACAATTGGGTGTGTTATTTTAAGGTTATAAATGTGGACATGCAATTTAAACTTTCAATAATTAATGTTTGACGCATGAAACCAAAACAAAACTTTGATATCCATTTTCTGCAGGTTTTCTACTTTTGATTTCTGTAATTTGTTATGCATGTTGATTGTGACCGTTTTAGTGTAAATTGAATTAGAAACAAACCATAACAAAATGTAAAAAAAAACCCGTAAATTTTACACTATTTCAGACTATTATATCTTCTGTTCTAATTGTGATAAAATGTTTGTTCTTGTTCTAAAATTTACTCTAACATTTCTAGTCTAGCTTTACGCAAAATTAAAGCCGGTATTTATAATAATAAAGTAGCATAAAAGCAATTCAAACATGTTTTGGGGACAATTGGGTGTGTTATTTTAAGGTAATAAATGTGGACTTGCAATTTAAACTTTCAATAATTAATGTTTGACGCATGAAACCAAAACAAAACTTTGATATCCATTTTCTGCAGGTTTTCTACTTTTGATTTCTGTAATTTGTTATGCGTGTTGATTGTGACCGTTTTAGTGTAAATTGAATTAGAAACAAACCATAACAAAATGTAAAAAAAAATGTAAATTTTACACTATTTCAGACTATTATATCTTCTGTTCTAATTGTGATAAAATGTTTGTTCTTGTTCTAAAATTTACTCTAACATTTCTAGTCTAGCTTTACGCAAAATTAAAGCCGGTATTTATAATAATAAAGTAGCATAAAAGCAATTCAAACATGTTTTGGGGACAATTGGGTGTGTTATTTTAAGGTAATAAATGTGGACTTGCAATTTAAACTTTCAATAATTAATGTTTGACGCATGAAACCAAAACAAATCTTTGATATCCATTTTCTGCAGGTTTTCTACTTTTGATTTCTGTAATTTGTTATGCATGTTGATTGTGACCGATTTAGTGAAAATTGCATTGTAAACAAACCATAACAAAATATAAAAAAAACGTAAATTTTACACTATTTCAGACTATTATATCTTCTGTTCTAATTGTGATAAAAATGTTTGTTCTTGTTCTAAAATTTACTCTAACATTTCTAGTCTAGCTTTACGCAAAATTAAAGCCGGTATTTATAATAAAAAAGTAGCCTAAAAGCATTAATTAAGCCCTATCAAAAGTAAACATCGCCACATGTTTTTCCCATTAGGAAGCTGACCACGTGACCTCTGTCAAGTGGGCTATAAATAGCGCGGTCGGGGAAAAAGGGGAAATAACTAAAAGATCGCTCGCAAACAGCCGTGAAAGACACAAGAACCGCAACTCATAGGGGAGGAGAAGAGTGTGGAGATCAAAGAGACCCGGTAGAAAAGCAGAAGAGAAAGCCTAAGCAATTTAAGCTTCATGGGCAGAGCTGAAGAACACAGCTCAGATCAATGACAAGTAACAGCTGTATTTATTTCCCGTTTTGTTGTCTTTAGAGCAGGGGGCCACCATTACAATCGGTCCTGTTGCAGGAAGCATGAAGCAAAGAATGCATGTTCTCTTCCAGTGGTGGTTGTTGAAAGGATTGAGGCCTTTGAGATGTGGATATAAAGAATAATGGGGCACGTCTTATAGAAAGAGAAGAAAACAAATAAGTCCTAGAAAACCTAGGAATGAAAAGAAAATTAATAAAGGAGATCAAAATTAGTCAGCTAAAATGTTTTATCCATGTTAAAAAAAAGACATAATGCCTTACTGAAGACAATAATAGAAGACATATTTGATAGCAAATGTGCAAAAGGAAGACAGGAAAGAGTCTATCAGAGTGCACCATCAAGATAAGAGACAGAAGATGTTGAAGATCCATTGTCTGGGGTAAATGCAGCACATGAAAAGAGTCTCTGAATTTATTTTTGCTGTATGTATTTTTCTTTTGACATGTATCTTTTTTTTTTTTTAATTTGTGTTTTGAATAGAAGCTGGACAGTTGTTAACTTATTAATCTTGTTCATCTCAGCTGAAAGTGGCAAGAGACTACACTATTCATGTTCAGAGCTTGAGTATGCTTTGTTCATACACTCACTTTCATTTCTGGGAAGATCCCTTTGCTATGAGAAAGGACGGTCATTTTTCCCATTCAGTTTAAAAGATAAACAAGGTAGGTGATCAGTTTTAACTCCCTTTTGATAGAAAATTTGATGATTGAAAGACAAGGAAGATTATCCTGGTTATGTAAAAGATTTTGGCTTAAAAACAGCTTCCTGATCTTAGTAGATAACAAACTACAGTTTCATTCACACAGATGAAAGATGCACTGAAATCTGTTTCTTCTTCTTTGTAGTTTGCTCTCATATAAACACCTGTCTATCATAAAATGGGTAGTTTGCAGTGGCTTGAATAGCCAGTCCTGTCATAAAATGAGTAGTTTGCAGTGGATTAGATAGCCAGTATTGTCATATATGTAGGCCAAGATGGCGGCGTGGTAGGCCGCACTTTTGTGTTGTGCATTTCATGTCGTCGTTTTGGAGGCTGCATCAGTGGTAACAGCCCTTATTAAGGCTGTATGAGTTTGTAGTGTGTTTGGCTTTTTCTGGATTATGTTGCTAAGTATTTTAAAGATGAAAACATCAAGTTTGCCTATCATGTGAGTTCGCTGTTTGTGTTGGTACAAGCAGCCAAGATGGCGGTTTTGTGATGTGTCGATCGGACAGTGTTTCAAAACATTACAGATTTATTGAGGGCTATTGTTACTGCTCCAGGTATATTTTTGTATGTACCTGCAAGGATACTTGGAGAGGAGATGGGCACCGCCAAGCAAACCTCTTGCCCACTGAAATGCTATGATGGAAAGTCAACTCAGTAATAATTTGCCGGATCGGCCGATGCCCGGATTAACACATCATAGATATCATTGAAGCACTATACAAGGACGCAAGCAGTGCTGTTTTTGTAAGCAACGACATTGGAGAATTTTTCAAAACAACTGTAGGAGTTCGCCAAGGATGTATCCTGTCACCAGTGCTCTTTAATATATATCTAGAACATATTATGCAGGAGGCTCTCTACGATTATAAATCAACCATATCGATTGGAGGCCGACCTCTGTGCAACCTACGTTTTGCTGATGATATTGATCTGATAGCTGGATCAGAATCAGAACTTCAAGACCTTACCTCTAGACTGGAGAAAGCAACAAGAACGTATGGGATGGAAATTAATATAGAAAAAAGCAAGATATTGGTGAATAGCCATAAGAAACATGTTCCGACCAACATTACGTTAAATGGGCAAACGTTAGAAGAAGTTACTTACTTACTTACTTAGTCGTTCCCCTTCTACCGTGAAGTGTAGAGGTTTGGAAGAGAGAGCGCCAGACCATTCTATCAGCTGTCTTCTTCCTGGCCTGGTTCCATTCTAGTCCTCGGTCCTTCAAAGATTGTCTAATGTTGTCCTCCCAGCGAACTCTGGGTCGTCCTGGAGGTCTGGATCCCTGGCTCCCTGTTTCCCATGCCTGTCGCGGCAGCCGATCCTCTCCCATTCTGCAGACATGGCCAAACCATCTTAGTTGGGACTGTTCTATTTGGGTCTGCAGCGGATGGGATTTCAGGCCTTGACGCATCGTCTGGCCGCGGACCATGTCTCCTCCTGTCACCCCAACCACCCCCCTCAGATACCTCATTTCTGAGGTTTGGATCTGGCTTTTGTGGGCCGCAGTCACTGCCCACGACTCGCATCCATATGTCAAAACTGGGACACAGGTGGAGCGGCATACAGCCATCTTCGTTTTCCCACCAACCTCTTTCTTGCTGAGGAATCCACGATTTATGGCCTGAAAAAGTCTCCCAGCCGCTGCTTTTCGAGTGGCCAACTCTTCTTTGATGCCTCCCTTTCGGTCTATAATAGCTCCGAGATATTTAAAGTGGTCGACCTGCTCCAGGACCTGTTCTCCCAACTTAATCTGATGTTTTCTTTCTTCTCGTGATATCACCATGGATTTTGTTTTAGAGCTGCTTATGACCATCCCTCTCTTCTCCAGCTCTTCCTTCCAGACTTGCAGGTTGGATTGGAGATGTGCCTCTGATTCAGCAATCAGGGCAACATCATCAGCAAATGCCAGCTCCGAAATATAGACCCGTCTCATCTTCCAGTACCCCACTGAATACCCTCTTGCTCTCTCCCTACATGCCCTGACGACATCGTCCATGAGGAGTATGAAAAGATAAGGTGACAGGATATCACCTTGTCCCACACCAGTGGTGGTCCTGAACTCCTCTGACTTATGGTTTGCTGTCCTCACATAATTTCTGCAAGACTTGCAGAAGCTCTGTATAGCACGAATCAGAGGTGCTGGAATATTCTTCCTTGCCAAACAGTCCCAAAGTTTGCTCCAGGGGACTCTGTCAAACACCTTTTCCAGACCTATGAAACAAAGATGGATCTCACTCCTATACTCAAGGGCCTTTTCACTCAGCTGTCTGAGCGTGAAGATTAGGTCTTGAGTACTTCGGCTTGCTCGGAATCCGCACTGGACCCCATCCAACTGTGGCTCAGCTAGGCGTCGGAGTCTCTGCTCTAGGATTCTAGAGCAGATTTTACCAGGGACACTGAGAAGGGATATGCCTCTATGGTTTCCACATTGTCAATTGTCACCCTTTTTGAAAACTGGTGTCACGATGGCAATCTCCCAATCCTCCGGCATGGTCCCGTCGCACCACGCTGCCCGTAGGACCTTTAAGAGCAATAGGTCGCCTGATGCTCCCATGTACTTAACCATTTCTGGTGTTATACCATCATGCCCTGCTGCTTTGCCCATCTTGATTTTCTCTAGTGCTGCCCTCAGCTCTTCCACCCTCATGTCACCCCCACCATCATTGGCCCTCTCTTCCGCGCTAGTGGCCATCATTTCTGTTGCTTCACCATGCTCACCATCCAGGAGTTCTGAGAAATACTCCCTCCATCCCTCCACCACTTCCCCCGGGGCAGTAAGCAACCCGCCCCGCCTGTCCCCCACAAATCCGAGAGGGCACCGCTTTTCCCCCCCCATGTTCTTTAGGGTCTTATAGAACAATTTCTGGTTTTCTTGTGCATCTTTTTCTAGCTTTTCTCCAAATTCTTCCCAGGACTTCTGTTTTGCTGCTAGCACTTTGTTCTTTGCTTCTGTTCTGAGTATCACATATTCTCTATATTTTTCCATTTGTCCTGTTGTGTTTTTAGCTCCTAAGTATTGTTTCCATGCCATTTTCTTCTCTCTTATTTTCTCTTTGACTTCCTCTGTCCACCAAGGTGTCCTCTTTCTCTGGTTCCCAAGTCGGACTTCACCGCATGCTTCTGCAGCAGCTGTCTTTATGATATCCTTGAATTTATTCCAGAGGGTTTCCAAGTCATCAGGTCGTTCTTCTGTGTTGCTCACTGCTGTAGCAATAAGCCCCTGATATCTGGTCTTAATTTCTGGCTCTCTCAGCTTGTAGGTCCTAATGCTCATTTCTCCTGCTCGTTTACTTGGTTTCTTGCGTGATGTTGGGCAGTTCCTAGGCTGAGCAACTCTTTCAGTTGTTCGTTTGATTGTTAGCAGGTAGTGATCACTTCCAATCTCTGGCCCCCTCCAGACTCTTGCATCTCGGACATATCCGAATGAGCTTCTCCGAACAATGGCATAGTCGATCACTGACTTCTCATTCTTGGTTGGTTCACATCTAGTGTATGCATGTATGCGCTTATGGGGGAACTTTGTGTTTGTAATGATCAGATTCTGCTCACTGCAGAATCTAAGGAGTCGCTTTCCATTGTCATTGAGAGTATCTTCTCCATATCTTCCGATAACGCCACCCCATCTAGCATGGTCATTTCCAACTCTGGCATTAAAATCTCCGAGCATGATAACTTCATCTAGGCAGTCATCCACTGTCCTTTGAAGCAGCTCGAAGAATTCCTCCTTGACCTCTGCTCTCTCATCCTCATTTGGCCCATACACTATGACCAGGTTGACTATGGTTTCTCCTTCTTTTAGTTTTACAACCATAATGCGCTCCGAGACAAAGTTCCATCCCTTGATACTATCTTTTGGTTTTGGGCCACAATGCAACCCACGCCCCCTTTAGCTCCTTCAGATATGGGTACACCACTGTAGAGCAACGTGTTGCCATCGAGATCCATGACTCCTTGTCCTTTTTTCTTCGTTTCTGTTATAGCCAGGATTTCTAGTTTTGCTTTCCTCATCTCTTCCACCAGCTCCTCTTCCTTCCCATTTATACTTCTTGTGTTCCAAGTTCCATAAGTCGTAGTCCGTAGTCCGTTCCAGTTCGTCGCCTTTAGAATCAGTCCGGTTTTCTCTCTTGTATTTCTCGTAATCATAGTTTAAGACAAACAGGTGATTGGCCTGTTGTGCCTTTGCATGGTGGAGGGGCTGCCTCCTTACGGCCTCCATGCAGGCCGCCCTCCTCCTTTTTCATCCGGGCTTGGGACCGGCATGGGCGGAGTTTAGAAGAAGTTAACACCTTTAAATATCTCGGGTCCACTATATGTAGTGATAGAAGATCAATTAAAGAAATCAAGACAAGACTTGAGATAGCCTCATCTGCCATGACAAGGTTGAATGTGATCTGGAAAAGTAACATCAGTTTTCCTGTGAAGATCAAATTATACAAATCACTTGTATTATCTATTCTCTTGTATGGGTGTGAGGGCTGGACACTCACTGCAGATACGGAGCAAAGGATTCAGGCTTTCGAGCATAAATGTTATAGAAGAATTTTGCGCATTTGCTATAAAGAGCACAAAACAAATGTCTATGTTAGAGAGAAGATAAACACCTATGCAGGCCACCAAGAACCACTTTTGTCAATAGTGAAACGTCGAAAGCTTGCCTGGTTTGGGCATGTAACTCGTCATGACTCCCTTTCGAAAACGATCCTTCAGGGAACAGTCGAAGGTAAACGGAGAAGAGGAAGGCAGAGAAAATCCTGGACTGATAACATCAAAGAATGGGCAGGACACGGTTTTTCCACACTTGTACGCATTGCTGAGGATAGAGAGCAGTGGAGGACCCTGTCTGCTGATGCTTCCACCATGGCACCCCTACGACCCATGACGGGTTACGGGCTGAGATGATGAGATGAGATGATGATTGTCATAAAATGGGTAGTTTGCAGTGGACTAGATAGCCAGTATTGTCATAAAATGGGTAGTTTGCAGTGGACTAGATATCCGGTCCTGTCATAAAATGGGTAGATTACAGTGGATTATATAGCCAGTACTGTCATAGTACTGGTAGTTTGCAGTGGCTTGGATAGCTAGTACTGTCATAAAATGGGTAGTTTACAGTGGCGCTTGGATAGCCAGTACTGTCATAAAATGGGTAGTTTACAGTGGATTAGATAACTGGTCCTGTCATGAAATGAGTAGTTTGCAGTGGCTTAGATAGCCGTCCTTTTCATAAAATGGATGTTAAAAAATTGGTAGTTTGCAGTGGCTTAGCCGGTCATGGGCTATTCTACAGTTAGACGATCTGGGCCCCTGTGCCTATAATCACTAGTGAAATCACATCTGGGACCTCTTACCCTTATGGGTCTGTGGGTCCCCTATCAAAGCTGCTAGTAATTTGTCTCTGGCTTCTGTCATTACTATAGTTTTTCCGTTCAAGGTGGTTGGTGAAGACCATGCTGTTGTAGAGCTGGCATTCCTAGAAGACATGTTTTACTGTTTATTACACATAAGGTAATAAGGTTTGATGATGCGTAGATGGCAGGGCGGATAGTGTGATTCGCTTGCATGGCTAGGCGTGGTTGTCGCACGGAAGGTCCAGTGTTCAAATCCTGGGTAAGCCACTCATGTCTGTTGTTTTTCTGTTGTCTGGTGTTCTACTTCTTTATTTCCTGCGAGTGCCTGATAACATACCTTTATATTTTTTTCATATTAATTTAATGTTTTACTGTTTGCTTTTCTTTCTCACAAGAAGGTACATTAGTCTGTTCATTTTTATTAAAGGGGAAAAAAAATTGGTTTTATAGTTTACTGTGGCCAGGTCTCAAACTAAAAATTCATGCTCTTCCTAGCTTCTGACTGACAGAGTAGTTAGAGTGATGGTCTCTCACAGCAAAGGTGCCAGGTTCAATTCATGGTGTCATCATGCTCTAATCTTCCCTGCTGTAAATGAGTACCTGACTTTGCTCTTGAATTAGGGAAGGAAAACAAGGCAGTGAGGTATGGAACTGGTCATTTCATCTCTCGATGCTGGACCTAGTAAAGTGAAGTCTCTAACATATCACTCCCCTGTGGCGGTATCTTCTATGGGACTACTTTTATCTGTATTTTGCTAGTAAGGAGTAGTATGTTTCTATTTTAACTGACTGGATGTTATGCAGAAAGGGAAAATGGAATTGAAGTGTAAGGAGATGATAAAAAAGGATAATAGTAACAATAGTACTGTATTGTAACAGCAATCAATATAAAATTAAATTATAGAGCTACAAAAGACCTTTTCTGATGTTTCTCTGCAGTGCCAGTGAGTGTCAGCCAGTTTCTGAAAGCATTGGTCCTGCTCATTGTTAATTCAGGGATGACAGCTAACTACAGACGGACTGATAAAAGTAATCTTTGTTTGAATATTTTCATCTTCATAATCACCCTCATCATCAAATGGTCACTTTAGTACTGCTTTATTCCATCTCAATTTTTGGCAACAATCAACCTGAGGTCATAGATTGACAACATAGTGTTTAATCTGTCATCTTAAACAATATCTTACATTTAACAGTTTTGATCATCATGCAACATTTCTTTTTAATGTGCTACTTCCTTCATACTCAAGTAATACCTGAAAAACTTTGAACTCATTTTTCTCAACAACAAAAAACTGAAGTGGAGATGGAATAAAGCGGTACTAAGGTGATGAACTCAACAACGTTTGGAAGTCTTCCCAGTACAGCATAAACACCAAATTAAGACTGTATGAGAGCTGTGTACTTTCTGTGCTTCTCTATGGTATGGAATGCTGGAGAGTAACAGTGAAGGAAATGTCGAAACTGTCCTCCTTTCACACAATCTGCCTAAGGAAAATTCTCCGAATCTTTTGGCCAAATACCATCAGCAACCAAGAACTGCTTATTCGGAGTAACCAGGAGGACATGCACATCATCATAGCTGGCAGACGCTAGCGTTGGGTTGGCCACATCCTCAGAAGGGACCCTGATACCATCACAGGAACAGCTATACTATGGACTCCGGAGGGAAAGCAAAAGAGAGGCTGACCAAACTTGGCGGAGAACTGGAAGCCGAGATGCAAAGAATGAACCAGAGTTGGGGCACTGTATGAAAGATGGCCGCCGACTGAGCTAAGTGGAATCAGTTTGTTGCTGCCCTACAAGACGCCACTAGGCGTGATGGCCACTGACTGCTTTGATGGTTGGCGGCTATGGATCAAAGAAGAAGAAGGTGATGAAACATTAAGGACATATATAGAAGACTTTCTCTTGTGCTCAGTCCATTTCAGCTAGTCTGAATGTATTTTACCATATTTGTACTTGGTTTGTTCAGTTCTGTTGCTCTACATTACTGATGTTGTCCCCACCATTTAACCTTCAGTGAAGGATCATCATAACTCTTACCAGAATTTGGTTGATTTAACATTTTATTCATCAGTATAAACATCATTGAATTTATATCATTATTGTATTGCTTAGAGAGCCTGATGGATCATCTTAAGACTAAAGACAAAAAAGTGTTGGGGATCCGTAGTACCCAAACATTTTGATGTGGAAACCACACTTTATCTGTTTCCATATAGAGCCTATGTTGTTCTTCAAGATCTGTCACTTTGTTTTGTTTCAAGGTAGTTGCCAATTTCTCCCTGGTTTTCCTAATAGTTATCATTTCTTGAACTTTTGTTCTTGCCTTATCAGGCAATATGTCTATCAGTTTCTGTATCCTTTTAAGATTCACTCTAGCAACAAGGCAATGATGTTGCTTGGATGGTCTGTAGTTCAATTCCATGGTGAGCCTATCACTTCTTTTATATATTATTCATTATAATTATATATTATTCATCTTTTTTCATTCCCAGTAGAACATATGGCTGCAGCTATTGTTTGCCATTAGTTTCTATTTTGGGCTGACTGGTTCAGTTCCATCCATGAAACGTCAGGTTCTTTAGTTCAATGGTAGTCAACTCAATGCGTGATGCACCCAGGGGGTCAATGAATTTTTTTCAAGGAGTTCCAGGTATCTGTGGAACGCATGGAAAACTGCATAGCATAAAATTGTGAATGTGGGTGCACCACATAAATTTTTTATGAGAAAAATATAAGCATGATGTCATAAATGCATTGAAAATCATAGACGTATATACAGAACACCAGAAATGAAAACTTGAAGTATGAGAGCTTAACATTATTCAAAGGTCATCAACCATTGTCCTTCAGTGGTTGCCCTTCCATTGTGGAAATGAGAGAGCAGATGCTATATCTAGAAGTGGCAGTAAAATGGAACAATTTAGCCACCCATTGCCCTATCGGGAAGCTAAAACCATCATCCACAACAAGTACAAAAATCATTGGAAGTAGGAAGGGGATATATACAACAGAAAAGATCCAATCCACCAACTAAACACACCAACAAACCACCATTTTCTGCATGAGAAGTGGTCACTAGCATCCCAGGATAAAATTAAAAGATGCAATGATAACTAGACCAGTTTTTACGGATGCACAAGAGCAAACAAAGGATGTTCTAGGAGAACCTTAAAAACATCTTATAAAGGAGCATTGTTAAAAAAGATGAGCTAGTACTGTTGTTGTGATTTTTAAATTTGTATAATGTTAATTTAGCAGTTCTGTGGCTTTTTTATTCCATTTGTTTCTTATTGGGATATTGTTTTTAATCTGTTTTTAAAGCTGTTGAACTCTTCCTAAACATCTTGTGTTCATACTGCTCATTTATAAAACTGACATGCATGCCACTATCTCTATTTTTATCTCATTACACGAGCTATATAACACTTCAGATAATCATACTTAAAAAATGGAATATGGTTGCAGTAAAATCAGACATATTTTCTCCAGATATGTATGATTTCGCCTCTCTAGTGGCAGAAGTCTTTAAGTTCCTGTGCAGCACGGAGACAACCTGTAGCATCTTGATGTGTAAAGATGACATTATGAACATTCTCCTGTCCCCTATTTCACAGTTTTTGGATGACACTGATGTAAGTACCAATGTCATGAACTCCATAAAACAGCTTCAATATGGGGTCACTGTTGTGATGGCTGTGTTGGCCTAGGGGAGTATTATCTGTTTAACACATACCACGCCCAATGGGCTGATCACCCGTTGGCTTGTCACACCGATTACGGAAACAACAGCAGATGGATCTATTTGTTGTTGCCCTAAAGACGCCGCTAGGCGTAATGGGAAACTACAACAGAGAAAATCAATCTGCTGTTGCCCTTAAGACGCCACAAGGCGTGATGGCCTCTGACTGCTTGGTCGGTCTTTGGCTAAGGACGGAAGAAGAAGAAGAGAACACATACCACATCAGCAAGTAAATGTCCGCATTGTGTTATGTCAAAGAACCAACTCAGGACTGCTAACTTTGGTCTCAACTGAATTTCTCTTACCGAAAATACACTGAGCAATTCTAAGATTGGAAAGTCAGTCAGTCAATCAATCAATACCCTTTAGCTCTGCAAAGAGTGTATGCCTTCAACAAACACATGTCAAGTCCTTCTGGCACACATCATCAGCTCAGGGTCTTTCCATGTCTTCCGCAGAATTTGTATTTCTGTGTCTAGCTCTTTTTTCCATGGGTTCTTTGGTCTGTCTCTTCTTCATTTGCCTTAGAGATTTCAGAACAAGGGTTGCCTGGTAATACTATCGGGCAAGTTTCTTCAGTGTGTGTCCAATCTATCGCCAGCATCTACTTCTCATCTCTAGCTCCACTGGTAAAAAACACTATATGGAATAATATCACAGATTGCCACACGCACAAAATCGGCATTTGCCCAACATTGCAGATTTCCCCAAATATGGACAACTTTATTTGCCATATTACAGATTTCCCTAAGAATCATCATTATACCCTCCAGCTCCCTGTGGAGTATAAGACTACAACAATTTCATGCTGAATCTTCATGTCCTGTGCCATCCACTACAAGTTTGTCCTTGTCTTCTTTATCCCTTTCATTTCTGTACCCAGTTCTCTTTTCCATCTGTTTTTTTTTTTCAGTTTTCAGTCTCCCTTAACCTTTCTTACCCTTGTAATTCTAGAACAAGGACTGCCTTGTATGCTCTCAACAGGTTTTTTTGAATGTGTTCACTATCCATTATCAGCATCTTTTTATCTCTTGTGCTACTGGCACTTGTCTGGTTCCACATCGATGATCTTGTTGTACAGTCTCAATCCTTCTATTCTGTGTAAGCACCCATGTTTGACTGTCTACAGTTTTATGGTGTTTTGAATACTTGATTTTAATTGTTACATTTTTTGTGAATTTACTTGAACTTTCTACAGCCCAATGCCCAACCCTACTCAGTCACCTTTAGGACATGCTTGGCATAGTGTTACAATTCTTTGCTGGCCTTTAGGCCTCAGAAACGCACAGGCATCTAAAGTGTACAA
The DNA here is from genome assembly GCA_024509875.1 of Oreohelix idahoensis. Taxonomy (NCBI): domain Eukaryota; kingdom Metazoa; phylum Mollusca; class Gastropoda; order Stylommatophora; family Oreohelicidae; genus Oreohelix; species Oreohelix idahoensis. The sequence goes on from JAMPIV010015061.1 coordinate 488,154, forward strand.
AGCCATATATATCATAATGTATTGTATTGCCCCTAAAGCATCCAAAATAAAATTGTGTCATACAATTGCTGCTTTCTCCAAGCATTGTGAAGAAATGTGGTCACATGACAGGCAGAATGATTCAAGGGGAAAACATATTTATGAGTTTCAAATTATCATGCTCATCGTGTTTCATACTTCTTCATTGTGCCTACAGATCAGTAACTTAATGAACTTCATCTTCATCCTTTTGCGCTCCTTACGAAGTTTGGAGTCACCATTGTATCTGGTTCCCATAAAGGAAGCCTGCCCAAAGCATTCACATGCTCCTGCAGCAGCGGTTTCTTTTTCAGTTTGTTGTACATGATGAAAGTGCCAACACTTCCATGGGCAACCTCGTTTTTGTACGACCTACCGGATGGTGCTGTAGTCATGTTCTTTCTTTATCTTTTCAGAGAAGCCCAGGAACTACATAGGGCTACTTAAAGATCTGTCTGTTGCTGTCATTTTGAAATTTTGATGGGGATAAACAGTGAGGTCAAATATGTTATCATAAATGGCTACTTGCATGAAATAGAAGGATGGAAATGGTACAATAAGGTCACCAATGCGGAACTGATGACAAGAACCAGACAAGTGCCAGTGGAACAAGAGATCCACAAGAGATGGCACTGATATATGTCACAAGGAAACATCAGTACATGTATAAAGCATGGATGCTGATAAGTACTGTTATGACTAAAGACAAAAAAGTGTTGGGGATCCATAGTACTAAACCATTTTGATGTGGAAACCACACTTTATCTGTTTCCATATAGAGCCTATGTTGTTCTTCAAGATCTGTCACTTTGTTTTGTTTCAAGGTAGTTGCCAATTTTTCCCTGGTTTTCCTAATAGTTATCATTTCTTGAACTTTTGTTCTTGCCTTATCAGGTAATATGTCTATCAGGTTCTGTATCCTTTTAAGATCCACTCTAGCAACAAGGCAATGATGCCGCTTGGATGGCGAGAGAAAGATGCTGGAGATGGGTAAGAGCACACACTGAGGAAACCTGTTTGTAGCATTACCAGGCAGGCCTTATTATGGAATTCCCAGGGTAAGAGGAGAATTAGACCCAAAAAAAACACACATGGAGAAGATAACTGGAGACAGAAATGAAAATGGTGAGGAAGATATGGAAAGAACTTGTGCTGATGGTTCACGATAGAAGGATTTGGCATGTATTTACTGAAGGCCTATGTTCCTTGATTAGCTGAAGAGCAGTGAATGAATGAAATTTGTTTATATCTTTGTTTGCTGCATAATTGTTTTTCAATGCAGGACAGCCCTCCTCCGAGTGAAGCCTGCCTCTTACATATTGCAGACATTTTATGTGTGATGGCCTCTACAGCAAAGGGGCGGCAGTTTTTGTTGTATGGAGAGGGCAAAGGTCTTCTAACCAGAACAAAGTAATTATCCAGTTTACTTCCTAATTTTGATTTCTGTAGATAATGTCTTATTGGTGTAAAGTTGCATGTAAAGTCTGACTTCTTTTCTAATCAATGATAAAAATGTATTTTATAATTTATGTGACTGTATCTATATATAAGAGAGAGAGATTTCATGAATAGTTTTTTTAGTTTAGACTTATTATAGTTAAGAAAAATATTAAAATGTTTGACCTTTTTAGACCATGGCATGCATAATTTAGGCTGAACACCTAGTCTATCAGTTTGTAATGATTTCAAATAAGCATATATAATTTTTTTTTTTTTTTTTTTTTTTTTCGTACGCCCGCTAATACTCGAGGCGAAATCTCAGGTTATTATTTATGTCTAACCTGACATTGATTTTACGTGAGTATCCCTTTATTTCTTGTACAGAGACAGGTGTCCCTCGCCATTCAGGCAAATACTCGCCGATTTCAGAGGTACCCATTGCAGCTGGGTCGGCTCAGGAGCCGCCAGTCCCTGGTCGACGACACTCCTTCAAATGTCCTCGCCAGGTCTTGAGTTAATCCAGTCCAAATCCCGGTCGACGAAAAATCCTCAAATGCCGTCGCCCGGGTTTGATCCTGTATCACCCGGTCGCCAGAGCGGTGTTGTAACCACTACGCTAGCGCGGCTCCCAGCATATATAATGAATGACTGTCAGTTGACAGAGTGATAAGAGCACTTGCTTCTTGAGACAAAGTTCCCAGATTTGAAACCTGGTAGTATTATACTCCCATCTACCTGGCTGTAAATAGGTATCTGACTGCTGTTGAGTTAGCACAGGCAAATGCAGTAAGGAAGTGAATAGTCACCCCAATCTTATTAACACATTTACTACTGAATTGAAAAACACACAATTATTTTCCCATTTTCATCCTGTAGGTGTGTGCACAAAGTAAGCTGTAGTTTTCGTAATTGTTTACAGATTTTTATGAATTACATGTCATTTTAAAGATAAATGAATGTACTATTACAATAAGCACCATTTGTAACTCTAATAGAGGTTGTTGCTATTTAACGGCCCTCCGATGGCCAAGGACTTGCAATATTTTCACAATTATAACTGCTTGCGCCCCATTTCTATCAAAATCACTATTTCAATCAATGTGCACACCGTTTTCACTCTTGTTCTCGTCGCTAGATCTATCAGTCAATTGTTGAAACATGTTTCTAGCCTATTCAGCCGTTAGACGAGATGTACAAGCATTTTTTGTGGTCCTATCACTAGTTGCCACGGTAAACAGTTTTACACGATTTGGTAACTAACCCAAAACGCCGAAAAATATGAACATAATATAAATTTTCCAGTTGTAATATCAATATTCCAGTGTTCTACAACAACCATGTTTTGGGAATTTGTTTTCCGGTGGCAACTTAAAATCTCGAATCAGATCAGAAAGTGTTTCAGTACATTTTTCATTCGTTTTATTACTAAACATAGATCGACGCTCTGAGCGGCTCGCGGTCCAAATGATAGGATTTCAAAAGCCGGTCCCTCCGGCTCGCGGTAGTTAATGTGTTAAGCTGAGACCTAGTATAGTGAAGTCTCTAACACTTCACTCCTCTACAGCAGTACCTTTTCCATTTTTTATATCCTGTATATATATATATATGTATAGAGAGAGACATGAATGCGCACACTCATATGAAATTGAGTCTAAGAGTATCAGGAATTATTATTATTTTATTTTATATAATTAAATATTCAAGTGTATATAATCATATTATTTTTCCTTGTGGTCCTCTTATTATTTTTAATGCAAATAGTCAACCTGCCCACAAAGTTTCTGCGTGTATCTTTAGAAAAACAAAATCTGGCTCCCTGACATTCCATGCATGCACTACTTCTTTCATTTGCTCTTCACTGGTAAATCGTTACCCTATGTAAGTGTCTTTAAGTGGAACATATGCATTGTAATTCAAGAAGACCAAACTGTGCAGGGGATGCTGTGGTACATTTATCAGTAGGTGTAATACAGTTGACATTCAAAAATCCGGCCATCGATAATCCGGTTCCTTCAGTTTTCCGGAATGGATTTAGGAGCGCATTTTTTAATTTACCTCGTTGGCGCGCCACTGTTTTCTGGAGCCGTTTATGTTTTGATGCAGCTGTTTGGGTCTTGCTTGCACGTGTTAACAGGCATTCCTGCTCATTCCTTCTCATTTTATCATTTATTTGCTGCTGTATAGCCCCATTATGGATTCAGCAAATAAAAGAAGTGGTGTAAAACGTAAACATTTAATTTTCTTTCTTTAAAAGACTGTACAGGTAGTCATTTTCTGTTAAATATATACAGCATATATAACCCAAAAAAATCTGGCATTTTCAACAATCCGGCACTCCTCAGGTCCGGAGGTTGCCGGATTTTTGAATGTCAACTGTAGTGTGAAGTGTAAAATGCATTCTGCAGATGGATACTGTTATGAAACAGTCCAACATTCCTCAGCATATTACTCAAACAGCTAGTCTCAGCAGCCCAGGGGCATCTTAATGTAGTGGGCACTCATGACTGTTTTGTTCCTGTTTGGATAGCATTGTAGAATATGTCCCTTTAAGTCCTAGAAAAATTGTCACTGCTTCTGTTGATGACCAGTTTTTTAACTTCTTTTTTTAATTGGCCATGTTAGATATTTTTCATTCCATCCTCTGATGTTTATTCTATATCTCAGAATAATAGGTACATATTTTGTCACAAGTGACATTGTGTCATGAGAGCGCCTTTCCTTCTTGTTGATGGTAAGCCAAATGGATTTGGTTTATTGTTAAACAGTTGCATTCCTGATCTTCTCTGACTGAAACTCCTTTTGTTTAAACTTTATTAAATCCAAGTCTTTTATGCAAGATGTCATGGGTAGAACCATGCTATGTGCAAGTGACTAGCCATTTGATCAGTGGGCACATGTCGCATATTGAGAATCACGGTGTGGACTCATTCAGTGTTCCTCTGAAAAAGTCTGTAATATAGATATCAAACTGTTTCTTGTTGGTGAGCTTTATGTTTCTCTTTTTTTTTCTTTTTTTTTTTCAAATGTATGACCATGCATGGAGTGTCGAGGAGCAGTCCCTGGGGGTCTCTGAGGAGACAAAGGAAGAATAGGATTATTGTTTTCTTAGGCATGTTTTAAGAGTTGTCTAATACAAGAATGCTATTCATATGATACAAAAAGGAAAATCAGCAGGCATGGATAACATAAAAATTGAAATGATAGAAGCTCTGGAGAGCTTTGGTATAGATACAATCACAGAAATATGCAACGATGTATACAATACAGGATATATACCACACGACATGAAGACATCAGTTTTTATGACATTGCCCAAAAAACCAAATGCAACAGAATGTTCAGACTTCAGAACAATCAGCCAGATGAGTCATGCAATTAAGATACTGCTCAAAATCATACAGGAAAGAATAAAAAGTAAAGTAGACAGCGAAATCCAGGAAGAACAGTTTGGTTTTAGACGGAACAGTGGAACAAGAGAGGCAATATTTTGCCTAAGAATATTAGCAGAAAAATATACAGAGGTCCACAAAAGTATGTATATGTGCTTCATTGACTATAAGAAGGCTTTTGACAGAGTCCATCATGAGAAAATAATTGAATGCCTCGAAGACATAGGTATTGATGGAAAAGATATAAGAATACTCAGTAACCTTTATTGGGAGCAAACTGCCACAGTAAGATCTGGAAGGAATTATTCACCATACATAGACATAAAAAGAGGTGTCAGACAAGGTTGTGTGCTGTCCCCCTGCCTATTTAATTTATACACCGAAAAAATTTTCAGACAGATACAGGAAATACCAGGACTGAACATCAGTGGAAGGTCAATAAACAACCTTAGATATGCAGATGATACCGTGTTGTTAGCTGAAAGCGAACAGGAGTTACAAGAACTAGTGAAGCAAGTGAACAGTATAAGTCATGAATATGGACTCGACATTAATATTGAGAAAACAAAAACTATGATAATTAGCAAAACAGACGATAAACCCACATTAAAGATAAGCGTAAATGGGGAAATCCTGGAACAAGTCAAGAGCTACGTATATCTCGGTCATATAATAACAGAATATGGCAGATGTGAAACAGAAATCAAGAAGAGAATAGGAATGGCCAAAGCTACATTCAACAACATGAAACATATACTGACATCCAAACAGTTATCTCACAAATTAAAACTGAGAATCATAAAGTGTTATATATATTCTGCATTTCTGTATGGCGCAGAAACATGGACGATGAATAAGCAGTTGGAAGAAAGAATTGAGGCTCTTGAAATGTGGATATATAGAAGAATGGGGCATATCTCATGGAAAGAGATGAAAACAAATAAGGAGGTCCTAGAAAATCTAGGTATGAAAAGAGAACTAATGAGGGAGGTCAAAGTTCGACAGCTAAAATACTTTGGCCACATAAAAAGGCATAACACCTTGCAGAAGACCATAACAGAAGGGAGAGTTGAAGGCAAACGTGCAAGGGGAAGACAGCGCTATAAGTGGGAAGACAACATCAAGAGATAGACAGGAAAGAGTCTATCAGAGTGCACCATCAAGACAAGAGACAGAAGACGTTGGAGATCCATTACAGCCAACCTTCGTTGTGGAGATGGCAACTGATGATGATGATGAATACAAGAGTTGTCTAATACAAGAGTTGTCTAATACAACATGTTTAAATATAAACTTACTTCATGTTTTAAGAGTTGTCTAATACAACATGTTTAAATATAAACTTACTTCATGTTTTAAGAGTTGTTTAATATAACATGTTTAAATATAAACTTACTTCATGTTTTAAGAGTTGTCTAATACAGCATGTTTAAATATAAACTTACTTCATGTTTTAAGAGTTGTCTAATACTTACTTACTTACTTAGTCGTTCCCCTTCTACCGTGAGGTTTAGAGGTTTGGAAGAGAGAGCGCCAGACTATCCTATCGGCTGTCTTCCTCCTGGCCTGGTTCCATTCTAGTCCTCGATCCTTCAAAGATTGTCTAATGTTGTCCTCCCAGCGGACTCTGGGTCGTCCTCGGGGTCTGGATCCTTGACAGCCATCGTTTTCTTACAACCTCTCTCTTGCTGAGGAATCCTCGATTTATGGCCTGAAAAAGTCTCCCAGCTGCTGCTTTTCGAGTGGCCAACTTTGATGCCTCCCTTTCGGTCTATAAAGCGTGGATGCTAATAAGTACTGTTATGACTAAAGACAAAAACGTGTTGGGGATCTGTAGTACCCAACCATTTTGATGTGGAAACCACACTTTATCTATTTCTATATAGAGCCTATGTTGTTCTTCAAGATCTGTCACTTTGTTTTGTTTCAAGGTAGTTGCCAATTTCTCCCTGGTTTTCCTAATAGTTATCATTTCTTGAACTTTTGTTCTTGCCTTATCAGGTAATATGTCCATCAGGTTCTGTATCCTTTTAAGATTCACTCTAGCAACAAGGCAATGGTGCCGCTTGGATGGTCTGTAGTTTGATTCCATGTTGAGCCTATCACTTCTGTTATTTTTCTGATGTCTTGTGTCCTTCTTTTTTCTCCCTATCGAGTGCCTGCTATTTAGCTATATTCATTTATTTATTTACAGGTCATCACCAGCACAACTTATCGCAGAGTTTACCAAAAGAGCCCTTTCCAGTAACTTGTCTAAATCCTCCATGCTGCCATCAAATACTGTAATTGGTGCATACCTGTATGTATGTCATCAGCTGTATAGTACCTGTGATGGTCTTCTTGTGATGTCCCAGTATGAGCTGCACACCAGAATAGCACAGGCTTGGAAGCAGGTATGGTAGAGCAGTCTCTGCATTGACTGACAGTTGATCAGATGGAAACTTCAGTTTGTTCACAGATAGAAAGTTGATGAAGAGTGACAATTGATAGAATGGAAACTTCAGTTTGTTTGACAGTCAAAAGGTTTATGGGAAGTAACAGTTGATAGGAGAGAAGCATCTGTTTGTTAATAGACAGAAGGTTTATGGGGGAGTGACAGCTGACAGGATAGAAACTTCATTTTGTTCACAGACAGAAGGTTGATGGGTGAGTGACAGTTCACAGAATGGAAACTTCAGTTCATTCACAGACAGAAGGTTATTGGCTGAGTGACAGTTGACAGGATGGAAACTTCAGTTTGTTAACAGACAGAAGGTTGATGATGAAGTGACAGTTGACAGAATGGAAAATTCAGTTTGTTAAGAGACAGAAGGTTGATGGGGGAGTGACAGTTGACAGGATGGAAACTTCAGTTTGTTAAGAGACAGAAGGTTGATGGGGAGTGACAGTTGACAGGATGGAAACTTCAGTTTGTTAAGAGACAGAAGGTTGATGGGGAATGACAGTTGACAGGATGGAAACTTCAGTTTGTTAAGAGACAGAAGGTTGATGGGGGAGTGTCAGTTGACAGGATGGAAACTTCAGTTTGTTAAGAGACAGAAGGTTGATGGTGAGTGACAGTTGACAGGATGGAAACTTCAGTTTGTTAAGAGACAGAAGGTTGATGGGGAGTGACAGTTGACAGGATGGAAACTTCAGTTTGTTAAGAGACAGAAGGTTGATGGGGGAGTGACAGTTGACAGGATGGAAACTTCAGTTTGTTAAGAGACAGAAGGTTGATGGGGGAGTGACAGTTGACAGGATGGAAACTTCAGTTCGTTAAGAGACAGAAGGTTGATGGGGGAGTGACAGTTTATATGATAGAAACTTCAGTTTTTTCACAGACAAAAGGTTGATGGGGAGCCAGAATAAGTTTATGTATAATGATGTTAGTGTACAGACAAGGTCAGAGCTTACTGTACAACCAGGGTGTAGTAGTCATTTTGTAGTGTCGTGTTGACAGTGAAGACTATTTGACTACTCGTGCTTATAACGCGAATAATATTTAGTTGGGTGGCGATCAGGCAACAGGACAATCAACAGGGGCACGTCAACTGTGCCAATGTCAAGTGAAGCATACTGGAACTCTTGTATGAAGTTACAAAGTTTATTGAACGATCACATTTGACGAACAATAAGACGTATGGAGCAAACATACTCTGACATTGACAAACTGCATATTAATGTACATCGGGAAAATGTCAATGTATAATACTGTTCATTTACGATCAAGATCATAGGTTTGAATGACATCTGTTATTATAACGGCTGACCTCTCAAGGGCAGACAGATATGTTATAATCATGGGCATATAATACATTAAGAATATCCCGCCTTTCAATGGCCTCGTAAATAATAATATCTCTGGAATCTCTGTACATCATACTTGAAGCACCACAATGCATATAAATTCTAAAGTTCTGAATTTGATTGACCTGTCAATCATCTGCCGTAATCCAGAGGACGGCTCAAATATATTTTATACGTTTGTGATATACTTCTTCCAAACAGTACATACTTGCAAATAATCGGCTGGATCCACAAACTTTACTTCAACTTTGATCCATTTCGGTACACCCTAATGGAGGGTTAAGAATTCCCCCATAGAATGTGCTGACTAGATTCATCTTTGCAAAACCACAATATAAATATTCAATTCTTTTTATAAGCTCCAATGAATAAAACTTACTGTGAAATTCCCACGGCGATAGCTTCCATCTGGAAGGCCGTATATCATAGAAATAAACAGTAGGTTACCCCCAGTCTGGGGTTTGAACGAACAGACCCATGTCTGACTTCCATTCCAGCCTTCTTTCTCTCTGGAGATCACTACGTCATCCCCTGTTTAGCAACCAAGACGCAAAATACTTATGCACAAATATGTGCGCTTCCGTGCGCGATGAATTTAATTTACAAATATATTCTTACCACATTAGTTGATGCGTACCCTCTTAACAGAAGTCAGGCTCATGTCTACTTTACTACTGTTAAGGACCCAAAAAGGACGCAACAGTTTACCCTATACCCCGCGAAAAAAAATAAATAATTTATTAATTTTTTTTCTTGAATAACCGCGGAGAGGTAAATCAAATTATCATTTACATATAATATTGATCTAAATATACTAAACAAAATATTACTATTGACAGAATAAATATGAAAGCGAACTCAACTCAAATAAACAAAATGCAAAGTAAGCAAATGTATAACCACTATTAACCAACATGAGGCCAATGTGGCAACACCAGATAATATAAAGGAATAATGATGATGAAACACAAATAAAATGTCAACAGAAAGAAAAAAAAAATGTCAATAAATGAATTCAGATAAATGGAATATGAAAGCATAAAAATGATGAGTTATAAATGAAGAAGAATGCAAATGAACTACGCGAAGTGAGCAACACTCCTAAAATTTCCTAGAAATAATTAGTGGTACTAATTAAATACGAGTTCTAAAACACGTCATGAGCGAAAATTACTAGCTCAATGAACTCGCATTAAAACAATGATAGTTAAATATATTAAAACTAACTAAGTAAGTTTAATTGCTTAGAGTTGAAGCATAGCGTTCATGGCCGTAAAATGTTATTAATTCCACCTGAGTTCAATATTAAATAAAGTCATGAAGTTGCAATGTTATATTAGAAAATAGTCAATACTTCCCAAAGTTCCGCTTATCACTTAAAATGTTATCACTTTTAAATGTTAAATAGTCAGTTATTTAGAAATTAAAGTCATTTCACCGGTAAACTGTATATGTCAAATTACTGAAATGTTAATGTAGACACAAGACTAATGTGCAAGTCAATAAAAATATTGATGAACGAAATAAGGTTATTTGAGTATAAAGTCACAATTAAGTAACTGGACGTGCAGAGGCATCACTCTTCATAGGGCGTAGAAGCTCGCTGGATTCATAAGGACACCATGAAAGGATGTCTGCAAGAACATTTTGAGATCCCGGTATCGCTCGAATTGTAAAACTGTAAGGTTGAAGAGCGATTGCGTATCTGGTTGATCTCGATGACTTGACATCTGTTGTTGAGAGCAGTAAGAGCGCGCTGGTCTGTCTCTACAAAAAAGTGTGCTCCCAGTAAAAAGCGCTGAAGCTTGGTTATAGCCTAGACTAGAGCCAGCAGCTCTAAATCCAAGACCGAATAATTCTTCTCTGTAGGTGTTAGTTTTCTTTACACGTACATGACAGGATACAACATGAGTCACTAAAAAGGCAAATGTCATCGATATAGGCAATGACATTGGGACGATGTGATAAAATTTGACGCATCATGCGCACAAAGGTGGCAGGAGTGTTCACTAGTCCAAATGGCATGAAGTTCCATTGGAAAAGACCACAAGGAGTAGAGAAAGCAATGAGTGGCTTTGCACTATCTGTCAAGGGGACTTGCCAATAGCCCTTTGACAAATCTAGCTTAGTAAAGAAAATAGATTTAGAAAGTTTAACTAGTAAATCTTCCAAAAGTGGTAATGGTTCCGCGTCAAATTGCGTAACTTTATTTAACTTACGATAGTCAACACACAGACAGATGTTATTATCCTTCTTATGAATAATAACCATCGAAGAAGAATATGGTGAAGTGGATGGTTCAATTATTTTTAATTGAAGCATCTCATCCAATTCCTTATCAACATGAGATCGAAAGTGTAGAGGAATGGGATATGGATGAACCCGAATAGGTGTGTCGTCGGTCAGTAAAATATCATGTTGAATGACAGACGTACAACCGGGGTTGTCAGTGAGAACATCCTGATAGGATTGAAGAAGAGACGACACTTGCTGACGCTGATCAGAAGAAAGGTAAGGAGAAATGGACACATCATTCCAGTTTTCTGTTGAATGAAGTGGTACATCTTGAAAAGAAGACTTTTCTTCCTGAATTACCGAAAAAGCGGTATAATGATGAAGACAAGGTGTAGGGTTGTCAGTTGCTTGGAACACTGACTGAAGATAGTCAGGACGAGAATGAAATTCCTTTAACATATTTATATGAAAGGTTTTATGTTTCCCCATGATATCGACAATGTAGTCAACATCAGAAATTCTGGATATTATTTTGAAAGGGCCTTTCCAGGCAATGAGTAAACGATTGTCTTTACAAGGGAGTAATACATAAGCCTCGTCACCAGGAAAAAGCTGGCAAAGACGTCGATATCTATTAACAGATAGTCTAGCTTTTTCTTTTGCTGATTCAGATGATGTGGTAGCTAACCTACAAGCATCTATAATCTTTTTCCTCAAAGAAATTACATACTCATAAGAGGATTGAGTGTCATCAGAAATATCCTCCTCCGTAAGTAGGTCGTGAAGTAACGACATAGGACCACGAGGTTGAACACCGAAGACGAGTTGAAACGGTGAAAAACCTGTAGCTTCATTTCCACCTCTCGATAAGCAAAGAGAGCAGCGTGTAGAACTCTGTCCCAATCTTGAGGATGATCCTCAGTAATTTTACCCAATAACTGTTTGAGAGTCCTATTTTGACGCTCAATTAAACCGTTTGACATTGCATGATAGATAGAACTAAGAGATCTATCAATATGTAGCATAGACATGACTTGAGACATAGCTTCAGAAACGAATTGAACACCCTGGTCAGATAATATTTTACGTGGAAAACCCAAACGTGAAAAAATCAACCATAGTGCATCTGCAACACTAGCAGATGAAGTATTCTTTAGAGGTATAGCCTCAGGCCAACGAGTACACATATCAATACAAGTGAGAATATGTGTATGTCCTCTAGCAGAAGGTTGGATAGGACCAATAATGTCAATTGCCATTTTCTCAAATGGTCGAATTGGGATGTCAGCAGCTTGAATAGGAGCTGCGTGGTATGGACCATGAACCTTAACCTCTTGACATGTAATGCAGGAACGACAGTAGATATTAACGTCTCTATGGACACCTGGCCAATAGAAAGCAGATAGCACTCTAGATTTGGTGCGTGAAAAACCCATGTGTCCTGCACATTGAGAGTCATGAGCATGACACAATATACGAGCTCTCATTGTAAAAGGTACTAAAATTTGAGATCGTACGGATGATGTAGTATCATGTACCACTCTCACTAACACACCATTCTTCAGTACAAAACGATGTCTTAAGTTTGTTTCTTTGTGTGTAGTATTCTTTGCTAATTTAAAACATTTATTTAATGAAGCATCATTTTGTTGCAATGCTATAAAAGACTCACGCGATATAGGAGAGTCAACATCATCATTATTATTGACAGGAGGTATTGTTGGTGTACTTTGCAACATACCATTAGCATGCGCTCTAGTGACAACTGCATTGGCAGAATGTATATGCTACTTTTCCCACGCAGCAATTTGCTGTGGGGTACACTCTTTAAACCCATGTACGCGACCAATTATCAAGTCACTAATTGGTGCTGGAAGAAGACAGGTGTGTATTTTCCCTGTAAAAAATGGTGTATCAATGTTAATAATTGCTGTTGGAAAAGTCTCAACTGTTCCGCCGAACGTGATGCACTTCACAGATTTCCCTGTTGTACATGACGGGTCGATCAACGAATGTCTGACACCGATGGTGCTACAACCTGTATCAAAAAGAACAGAGACAGCAATTCCGTTAACAAATCCATTATGTAACTTAAGAGACCCTGTTCCATTAACTCTTTCAGTCCCAAGCAAAAAAGTTGGTTTGGCCCAAGCAAAAATGGCCACCCCGGTGCATTTTAAAATAAATATCTCAAAACAAAAACCCGTTCACTCTTAAACACATGCGGTATTTAAAAGAATGTACTTGCAGTCAGAAATGACGTTTTGGGTGGTTTGTGTGTAGTTATAATTAGAAATAGTCTCAAACAGAGGCACATATACTAAACGCTTTATAAAGTTGATTGGGCCAAGCGCGTCTAACCCCTGAGGATATATAAAGTCGATTGGGACTTAAAGAGTTAATTTATCGTAAATATACTGAAGGGTAAGATATAACTGGAGAGATTAATACAGCGATTAAATTGCAACAAAGCAAAACAACAGCAATATTTAACCAAGTTATAGGTACGTAGCTTTTTTTAAACAAATTGGCGTCAAGTGTCTTGGCAAGCGTGGCTCATAACAGGTAACTTTAAAATACGTCATGTCACGCTGAAAGCCGAAAGAATATTAATCTAGGAAGAAAAAATGTACTACCAAAAATTTACAAAATTATTATTTAAAAATTGATAACCTAGACCAGTGATAATAGATCGCTGCTTTATGAAAAATAAAGCAGTGAATCTCGATCGCCGGAATAAAGTAGGCCTACTCAACGCAAACAAACTTTTTTTTTTAAGTTATGCAGGGCCTACACAGAATATTATGACATTAATTTATCGTAAATATACTGAAGGGTAAGATATAACTGGAGAGATTAATACAGCGATTAAATTGCAACAAAGCAAAACAACAGCAATATTTAACCAAGTTATAGGTACGTAGCTTTTTTTAAACAAATTGGCGTCAAGTGTCTTGGCAAGCGTGGCTCATAACAGGTAACTTTAAAATACGTCATGTCACGCTGAAAGCCGAAAGTGTTTGAGGCCGAATTCAAAGTTTTTGCTGAATTGTTGGGTATAAAAGGATTCGATTGGTTGCTGCGAGAGACCTCAGTTTAAAAACAGACTCCGAGATTCCCGGAATAAAAAAATTGGTTAAAAAAAAAACTGGGCTAGAAAATATTTTCTGATTTAAAATTTTAAATAATTTGGGTTGGAAAATATTTTTAGAATTTAAACAAACAAATAAAAATTTCGATTTTTTTTTTTTTTTTTTGGGAGGGAGGAAAAATCCGTACAACGAGTCTGTACGGCCATACACTGCTAAAAGTATCAAAAATACATACATTGTATGAAAAATTCGTACAGGTTAACAGGTATGATATATATATATATATATATATATATATATATATATATATATATATATATATATATATATATATATATATATATATATATATATATATATATATATATATATATACACAGTGGTGAACTAAGAGGGGTTTGAGAGGGGCGGTGCGCCCCTAGTGACAGCCAGGAGGGGGGTGCCATCGGACACTTGTATGAAAGTTCTTACGGTTAAAAATATACTTGCCCTTGTGTTTCTTTGTGGGGGAGGGAGTGCCAAAGGTAGGATCCACCCCAGGTTTCACATACTTTGAGTACGCCTATGTATATATATACATATATATTTATGCATATATATATATGTGTGTGTGTTTGTGAGAGACAGAATACAAATTAGAATCATGCAGTTCTTATATTCCATTTTCAAATGTATTAATTTCTGTAAACCTTCTTTGACTGACAGCTGCAAGCATCAGAGAAAAGTGGAGGCTCAACCACAAGTCTGAAGAATGATGAAGTAGACAAATACAAGGACACTTACAAGTGAGGTTATTGGCCAAAGAGGTCTTGTTTTCATTTATTTATCTTTTTGTTCCCCTTTTTTTAAACAAAGAAATAAGACATGGCATGTAATTTTTCTTGTAAAGTTAACCCCTACATCAAGTACATCTGATTTACTTAAGTCAGTACATGGATGTACATGTTGTCATCAATCATCATCATGTTGAACATACATGTCAACCTCCTGAGACAAAAACCTGTACGGCGGACCAAAAAAATCCTTACAAACACCCAAAAATCCTACGCAAAAAAATATATTAATAAATTATACACAATACAGTTTTAAAATGAGAATTGACACATACAAATCTATTAGCATTTGAATTAGTGTGATATAAAACATGCTAATAGCCTCATGCTGTTCTTTACATATAAAAAAACTTAGTGATCGTGAGGTACTATTCTTTCGATGCACAGTGTTTTGTATTATAATCAACACATGTACTTTTAGCACTTTGCAGAATTGCATTTGTGGGCTTAAAGTCTGCACAGCATGCATCAATGTTAATCTTGCACTGTAAAAAAGTAGTGAGTGTGTCTGCATTCATGGACCTCCTGCAATCTGTGGATTTTTTTATTGAAAAAATAAAGCAGCGAAGTTTACGCAAACAAACTTTTTTTCTAGTTAAGTAGTGCCGACACAGAATATTATGACATTAATTTATTGGAAATATTTAAATGATCAAAATATAACAGGAAAGATTAAGAGAACGACAAACAAAAAGTAATAAAATAAAACGAAGCAAAGCAGACAGCTAACAGCAACAACAACAAAAATTAACCAAATTATGAACAGAATATCAAATCTTGGAAGAAAAACGTAGCACCAAGAATTTACAAAATTATTTAAGAGTTGGTAGCCTAGACAAGTGATAACAGATTGCCACTTTATTAAAAAATAAAGCAGTGAATCTCGACCGCTGGAATAAAGTAGGTAGGCCTACTCAATGCAAATAAACTTTTTTTTCTACTTTTGTAGGGCCTACACAAAATTTTATGATATTAATTTATTGGAAATATTGAAATGGTCAAAATATAACTGGAAAGATTAAGAGAACGACAAAAATTCCATACAACGAAGCAAAGCAAACAGCTAACAGCAAAAAATAAAAAATTAACCAAAATATGAACAGAATATCAAATCTATGAAGAAAAATGTACTACCAAAAATTTACAAAATTATTATTTAAAAGTTGGTAGCCTAGACCAGTGATAACAGATCGCCACTTTATTAAAAAATAAAGCAGCGAATCTCGACCACTAGAATAAAGTAGGTAGGCCTACTCAACGCAAATAAACTTTTTTTTTCTACTTTTGTAGGGCCTACACAAAATTTTATGATATTAATTTATTGGAAATATATAAATGGTCAAAATATAACTGGAAAGATTAAGAGAACAACAAAAATTCCATACAACGAAGCAAAGCAAACAGCTAACAGCAAAAAATAAAAAAATTAACCAAAATATGAACAGAATATCAAATCTAGGAAGAAAAAATGTACTACCAAAAATTTACAAAATTATTATTTAAAAGTTGGTAGCCTAGACCAGTGATAACAGATCGCCATTTTATTAAAAAATAAAGCAGCAAATCTCGACCGCTAGAATAAAGTAGGTAAGCCTACTCAACGCAAACAGACTTTTTTTTTCTAGTTATGTAGGGCCTACACAGAATATTATGACATTAATTTATTGGAAATATATTGAAGGGCAAGATATAACTGGAAAGATTAAGACAGCGATTAAATTGCAACAAAGCAAAACAACAGCAATATTTAACCAAGTTATAAGTACTTAGCTTTTTTTTAAACAAAATGGCATCGAAGTGTCTTGGCAAGCGTGGCTGGTAACAGGTAACTAAAAATACGTCATGTCAAGCTGAAAACCAAAAGTGTTTGAGGTCGAATTCAAAGTTTTTGCCGAATTGTTGGGTATAAAAGGATTTGATTGGTTGCTGGGAGAGACCTCAGTTTAAAAATATACGCCGAGATTCCCGGAATTAAAAATAAAAAAATTGGTTTAAAAAAAACCTGGGCTAGAAAATATTTTCAGATTTAAAATTTTAAAAAACTTGGGTTGAAAAATATTTTTAGAATTTTTTTTTGAAATAAAAAAAACAAATTTTGATTTTGTGTTTTTTGGGGGGAGGGAGAAAAAATCCGTACAACAAGTATGTACGGCCGTACACTGCTAAAAGTATCAAAAATACGTACATTGTACGAAAAATTCATACAGGTTGACAGGTATGAATTGTTCATTGATGTATATCATCATCATGTTCATTGGTGTATATCATTATTGTCATCTCCTTGTTTTGCTCTTTATGGAATATGGAGCCACCATTGCAGATGGCTCCCATGAGGAAGCCTACACCAAAGAACATACTTGTGCAATGGTGATTTCTGTAGCAACTTCCTTTTACCTAATGAGGCTGCCAGCCCCATGCACAACCTCATATTAGCCTGTTATGACATGCCTCATAGAGCAGTAGTCCTATTTTTTGTCTCCTCACAGATCCCTGGCAACTTTGTGGGGTTGTGGGGTGTATATTGCAGAGACAGCAAGCGCTTTATCCACTCAGGTTCCATCTTTCTCTCTTTCCCTGTCTCTCCCTTTCTTTCCATGTCTCTCCCTTTCTTTCCCTGTCTCTCCATTTCTTTCCCACTTTGGTGTTTTTATCTTTCAGTGATTTATCTCTTTCATTTACCATTTTATAGGGGTTAACTATATCTATTCTATAGAAGCCAAAGTAACTGTGGGAAGGTTAAGTGGCCGGCGTGATGCTGACCACATCACCCCTAGTGTGCCGATGGTCAAGAAAATATGGGCCTAACACCATATTCCCAATATGCCTCAATGGGCGTGTCATGGGATCCTCGACCTTCCTTTACCAAAGAAAGTTACTTTATTCTGTCTCAAGTTTCTCTCTAATGTTGGCTGAAATATGCTTTGCCTGGCACATGCATTACTGGAACTGATAATTTGTTGATTAATTTATTAGTTTTTAAAAAAAGCAAGGAATTAGTTATCTTATGCCAGTTCATCACTGACAAAAAATTTTTAAATTCCAGGGAATCATGGAAAGAAATGTTACAGGATAACTTGCTGAATTTTGCTAGTACAGCCAAAGGCATTCTTCTTCTTCAGCAAACTGGTGCTTTCAATGAAAGTGTTTGCTACATGTACTCACGTTATGACAAGAAACTACAAGTAAGTTAACTCACATTTGATCTGCTCCAGGCCTAAATTCCTTGTTGTGATTGACTGAGTTTTATGACAAGTTCATATCCTAGTTGAACCATTTTCTTTCATTTCTTCTTTATGAATTCTTTCCTTTATTTTACCTTGTCAGCTGTAACTGACTGAGGAAAAGTACAAGGAGAGCGCACAGAACTTTTACACTGTAAAAATGATACGGAAAAAAAATATTGTACAGAAAGTCCTTGACATTTATTCCAAGTTGTTAGACTAAATGACTACAACCTACATAAGCCAGCTCCAGACCTCAGAAATTAAGTATCTGAGAAAGGTGGTTGAAGTAACAAGAAGAGACATAGTCTGCAACCAGACGGTATGTCATGGCCTTAAAACCCAGCCCCTGCAGACCTGAGTGGAACAGTCCCAATTACGATGGTTTGGCCATGTCTAGGAGAAGATCGGCTACTACGACAAATATGGGAAACTAAGAGCCAGGGATTCTAGACCTCCAGGACGACCTAGGGTTTGCTAGGAGGACATCATTAGACAATCTTTGAAAGACCGAGAACTAGATTGGAACCAGGCCAGGAAGAAGACAGCCAATATGATAGTATGGCACTCTCTCTGGCAAACCCCTACACCCCAGGATAGAAGAGAAATGACTGAGTAAGTAAGAAGTTGTTAGACTAAATGCTTTTTATGTTCTCAGGTTAGCAAATGTGAAAAGTTTGGCTATGGGTACATGGTGACACAGGTTGCAGCAACTGCACCAGGCATTCAAGCACTGCAGCGCACAGGTAACTGAAAGATTGTCATATCATATAAACAAAAACAGATATGTATTAAAAAAAGATGTAAAGGAAATGGCGCAGTTAGCCAGTCCATCTGTCATTCATTCAATTAACCAATGCCTTGAATGTATAGGTAGAGTCCAAGCCTTAATTAAATTTCTAGTCTTTACCAATCTCTGCATCTCTGTCTCTATCATTTATTTGTCATAGAATTTGATCTCCATGTGTCTTGATCTACAAAAAAATGTATACAGCTTTCCTTCTCTGCATCTCTGTTTTTATAATTTATTTGTCATAGAGTTTGATCGCCACATGTCCTGATCTACAGAAAAAAAAATGTATACAGCTTTCCTTCTCTGCATCTCTATCATTTATTTATGTCATATGGTTTCATCTTCATATGTTCTGATCTACAAAAAAAAATTATATTAAAAAATTATATTAAAACATTATACAAAGTCCCTTCTAATGTGTTTTAGATGGTTGATACATTCATCAAGAAATCTGAAATTCTTACAGACTTTTTTTTTTCTGGTGGTAAACTGCTTATTATTTCATGCGGTCTTACTCTGTTATATAACTTGCTGTTTTCAGTATTTGTGCTTTTGCCTTTCTTACATGATTCAATACAGAGATAGTACAGTATTCAACAGCTTGATCTCCATATAACTGTGCCCAAGCATGCGCCAAGGAGAGGACACTGCAGCTTCACCCTATAGGTGTTTGCACAACACGGGGTGTCTATATGCCACATCCTGGGTATTTCGGGCAAGGACAGGGTGACGGGTGTCAAAGTGTTGTCATGTGCTGGCCTTCAGGGCATATATACACTGCTTAGACAGTGCAGACTATGCTGGCTTGGCCTTGTCCGCCACGTAGAAGATGGTTACATCCCAAGAGATGTCTCCTATGGACAGCTGCGGATCGCAGGGAGCAGTTGGGTGGCCACGGCTCAGGTTCAGAGATGCGTGCAGGAGAGACATGGGGGCACTGCACATAGGTCCAACATCCTGGGAGGATGAAGCTGCCAATCACACTAGGTGGCAATGCTCTCTGCGATGCCAACTCAGATTGAGTGAGAGGAGTCTCTCGCGGCAAGCAGATGAGAGGAGAGGGCGTCAAAAGGAACACCTGGAAAAGTGGCAGCTGAGGGCTGTCACCTCGAGGGCACATTCCTATGGTCAGTTATGACTGAAGGGGCTATTATACGAGGGACGGTCAAAAAGTAATGCCTCCTAATTTTTAATTTCATTCAATTTTACATAATGAGATGACTAGCTGAGGCACAACCTAATGTTAGTCACCGTCAATGATTATTATTATAACTGGGATTAAATTAAATTAAATTTTCATTACTAACTTACAGGCTACATCAAAGCTTTACTGATGGAACTGTGGTCGTCTCTAGAATGTGGACCCCAGGACACACCTGTTTACACACCTAAAACTTGGCCAGTGGATCCTATTGACAGACACTCTCAGAAGGTGAGAGATATTTCAGGGTGCTTCTTTTGTAATTGCTGCTGATGATAAATTTGTTATGTCTGGTGGTGCTTAAGTTCACCAGCATCATCATCCACCCATTTCATTTCTGGTGGAATATAGGGATGGGTTTTTTGCTTGTCACTGTTTTTTAATGTGGTCCAACTTTTTGTACTTCCACATTTGAGGCTCTGGGTTCATTTGCTTCCACCATAATGGTTCTTCTTCAGCATCTTTTTAGACACCATAGTCTTCTTTTTCTCTGTGGGTTCCAGCTGAAGATATTTCTGGTTGGTTGTTTCTTGAGCCACGTACTGTTATTCTTTACTTGCTCGTTTTAATCTCCAGATGGAGTAAGTTGTCTCCACATGTTTTATTTCGTTATTGCTTGTATTGTGCTATTTTTAAATGTACTTGTTTAGAGCAGAAGTTGGCAACAGTAGAGCACAGAAGATGATTTGGTAGATTTCTAGGTGACAGAGGGAAAGAAGAAAGAATTTTTATGCTAGGGAAATTTCAGACTAGATACCTTGTATCTCTGATAAACTTTTCAAAGTGCAGCATCCCAACGATTAAGGGTACTTATTCCATGTTCCCAGTGAAAACCCACAAGCTAGTGTGCTAAAATTCTCTTTATTCATGAACAGTATAAGATAGGAAGATGATCTTTTCGTTGAAGTGAAGTTAACATTCAGAAAAATATCATTTAGTTTGAATGTTTGCCTCTCAGCCAATGGAATAGCAGGAAGTAGATCTTTGGGCTGAGATAAAAAGTTACATGTAGGCTGCACTTATTCTGATGTTTTCACAGACATGATTTTATAAAGATAAATCTTTACAGAGCTCAGTGTTTCTAAAGTAGATTCCCATACTCCTGGGCTACCTACTACTGTTGAAGAGTATCAGTTTTTTTAATGTGCGTTGTTCTCAGAGATCTCAACAACAAAAAAAAGATGAAGAAACAACAGGACTAATTTTTCACCTGGCATGTTGCACTTTACTCTACTTGTTCCTTCCACTGTTGCACTTTACTCTACTTGTTCCTTCCACTGTTGCAGTGAAGCATAGTGTAGAGCTGAAGTTTATGTTGTTGAGCCAAGTGTGTCTCGTTGGCTGCTTTCAGCCCGTGTTGCCGTAAGATGTTTGTGATGTCTGTCTGTCTGCCTCTTGTTCTTCCTTGTGCCCTGAACCCAGATCTTTTACTGTTGTAGGCGCACAGTGGTAATTTATTGGGCTCCATTCTCATGAGATGGCCTAGCCACTTAATTTTCTGTCTCTCTATATACTTGATGCAGGATGTTAGTTCCTGCGATTCTTCTGATGTCATCATTTCTCATTCTGTCTCTCCTGTTAACATTAATGGCTTTTCATAAACATCTCATTTCACAATATGTGATTTTCTTCTCCTGTGCATGGGTCAGGGACCATGTTTGACACTAATAGCAAAGAGTTAGTAAGAACATACTGTTTATCAGCTGTCATTTAGTTTCCATACTTCATCTTCTTCTTTGTTCACCCTCACACTTCTACATTAATGACTCTAATAAAGGCAGTAGTCAGCTCAAGGTTCCTGATGTTCTAATGTTTGAATAGTGGTGACAGTTGGTAAGTCACTGCACAGGCTTTTTGACATCTTGTTTTTATTATGTTGTAAGAGGTGATTAAAGCAAGATTATAAATGGGTCTTGCAACTTGCATCATGTAAAATAAATGGCTATAGAAACCACCACTTCTAGAGCATATTAAGTGCTTTGACCCAGGCTTTCTGTATGGAACTGACTGTAATGGTGTCACATCTTCCAAAGGAACAAAAAAGAAACATTCATTCTTTTCTTATGTTTTAATCATCAGTTTTAATCATCAGGTGTTCATGGTTCAAACCCGGCCGTTGGCGTTTGAAGAAATGTTTACGACCGGAAATTTGACTGAATAACCTGAACGGCTCCTGCACATAAATCCCGTGTGGATGGGAAGGAGCAAAGCTCCTGACCGGGTTGGAAAGAAAGTCCACTGACCCCCCAGCCTCGCAATGACATGTCATTGGGCCGAAAGAGCCGGAAAGCTCGAGTGCCGCTGGTTATAGAAAAAAAAACACAAAAAAAAATCATCAGTTTTGTTAACTCATTGATGTCTGGTGATGTTGGTTAAATATCCAATGTTCTTGGACACTTCTACAGCTTCTTTTTTTTTTTTTAATTGGTCGATCAAGAGAAGCAAGAATTTCCAGCAACCTTCTCACTGCAACCAAACAAGCAAACTATTGTTTCGTGTGATTTGTTCAGTAGGATTCAGTCCCTTCTGTTGTACTCATTGCATAGAAATGTGGGGAAGACAAGCAAACAGTAGGACATGTCCTCCAAGACTGTCAGCTCCTTGAGATGAGGAGGTTGAGAGCATAGCTTTCAATAACTTCTGTGAGAGAGAAACTGTATGGCATTGAGAAAAGTCTGAGACAAATTGTCAGCCTTGTGAGAGCAGATGTATGTCTGACAGATGTAACTGCTGTTAAGCTGCAAGAAATCAGTAAAGATGACTTCATGGATGAATATACTAATGATCATCTTTATTTAATGATAGATAATGAAACAGAAAAATGACTAAAACAGAAAAAAAAATACAGAAATAATAAAATTAAGAACACTAGCCAGAAGAAGTTAAAAAAACAAATAATAACTGCATCAAATGTGAAAACAGTAACAATAGTACAGCAGCAGAACTAATTACAGCAGTAATGGCAACATTAGTAAAACTAGTTCCAAAGGTTGTCCTAGCCGGGAGTTTTAGTGAGGATAAGTTCTCACTGCAGATAAATGCTTCTGTGGCAAGTGCCTCAAATAGCCACTGACAACCAAGCCCAGCTTCCGGCCTTTATGTGTGGCTCAATTTGAGCCCGGCAGAACTGTTTCCACTGACGGGAGAAGGGGCGAAGGCGAGTCACTGGCACCTTAAAACCGGCAGCTTTGGGCAGATAGGGCTCGTGATCCTTGGTTGGTAGCCTATCTGAGAGAAGGTAAAACTCTGAATTCAAACCACCGCTGCCTTGCGGGAATATCCATTTACAGAAAAGGCTTCAGGAGTAAACCCTGAGGACAAATCCGGAGTCAGAGTCCCTAAGGCAGTATAATGTTGATTCGACATTATTCTGGCAACTCCTGCGACATGGCTGGTACCAAACTGTATCGGCTACTGACGTATCTTTGGATCCACCTGCTGCGTGGAGAGGGGGAACATGCTGCATGGGAAACAGCGTGATCTCCATATAACTGTGCCCAAGCTCACACCTTGGAGAGGACAAATGTCGAGGTGTTGTCACGTGTTGGCCTTCAATGCATGCTTAGACAGTGCAGACAACACTGGCTTGGCCATGTCTGCTGCGTGGAAGATGGTTGCATCTAGAAAGATATTTTCTTTGGACAACTGACAGATGGCAAAAGAACAGTTGGGCGACTGCAGCTGAGATTCAAAGATGTGTGCAAGAGAGACATGAGGGCACTGAACATAAATCCAGCAATCTGGGAGGATGAAGCTGCCTATCGCACAAAGTGGCGATGCTATCTATGGCACCACCTCAGATTGGGTGAAAAGAAGCTCTCACAGCAAGCAGAAGAGAGGAGAAAACGTCGAAAGGAACACCAGGAAAATAAGCAGCTGAGGGCTGTCAGCTCAGGGGCACGTTCCCATCGTCATCTTTGACTGAAGGGGCTATTATTATTAATAAAAATAAAAACACAAATATAACAGCAAAGATAAAAACAGCTGCAAAAATAAGAAAGGACAGAAAAAAATAAGAAACAATCATAAATATAACAGCAGCAAACATAACTACAACAAATAAATAAACTTTAAAAAACATCAAAACATGAAAATAACATCTACGAAACTTCCAGTGCAGAAATTTAAAAAAAATTTAAAAAAACCATGTTCTGGTTCATTTCAGCATTTTATACGACTTGTCAACATTCTGTCAGCCTTTCCAGCTGTGTATGAGATGATACACAGAGAGCTGCTGCCAGCAAGGGAGACATACAGTCTACGAGATGTTCCTGACACTATTATGGTAAGAGATTTGTTGTCAGAGTTCACATAAATTATGTTTACTGTGATGTTGCTGTATGTGTTTTTATTTTTGTAAGATTGTAGTGGCTGAAAGTGTATTGTTTAAAATGTTACCGTCAACACGGTTGTGCATCCATTGTGGAACATTTTTAAAATGATCATATTTCTTTTTATATTGTATGCTTTTTAAAGACAAGAAATAAAGAGGTTATAGAAAACTTAGGGGTAAAAAGAGAATTAATAAAGGAGATTACAATTAGACGGCTAAATATATGTATATTGGCCATGTAAAAAGAAAACACCTTATTGAAGACTGTAGTGGAAGGAGGAGTTGATGGCAAATATGCAAGAGGAAGACAGTGCTATGAGTCATAGTTATAGAAGTAATAAGATTAGAAGACAGTGCTATGAGTCATAGTTATAGAAGTAATAAGATTAGAAGACAGTGCTATGAGTCATAGTTATAGAAGTAATAAGATTAGAAGACAGTGCTATGAGTCATAGTTATAGAAGTAATAAGATTAGAAGACAGTGCTATGAGTCATAGTTATAGAAGTAATAAGATTAGAAGACAGTGCTATGAGTCATAGTTATAGAAGTAATAAGATTAGAAGACAGTGCTATGAGTCATAGTTATAGAAGTAATAAGATTAGATGACAGTGCTATGAGTCATAGTTATAGAAGTAATAAGATTAGATGACAGTGAAAGGAGCTAAAATAGAGAAAACAGGAGAGAACGAACGAATGAACACACAAACTTTATTTTCAAAGAGTTAAGAATTGGGCGTGCAAGCCTGTCTAACATTCTGCCCTTCCACTCTCACTCTGAGAATGAAAGGGAGAAATAAATGTTTTTTGTTTTTGTGTGTGTCTATACACTAGTTTGGTGGTCATTTGCTGTAATTTTAGGAAAACTAAACTAGAAGGGTTTTGTTTGTGTTCGTAGGCTCTGATCGACAGAATCATCATTGTAGACTCTGATACAAAAATCCACTCTTTGTTCAACTATGAGCAGTCCCATACATTTGGTTTGAGGTAAGGATGTTTAGTCATTTTTGATGATTGATTTGTGTATCAGATTTGGCTTTGTTGTCATGGCTAACAACAAAGAAATTATGTGAAATTTTTTTTCTGGAAAAGTTGAAAATTACGTTAAGAATTAGCTCAATCTGTCCATCAGCTTTGCATCCAAGTCTTCAAGCTTTATTTTTCTCATTTCTGAGCTTCATAGCCTTAAGCTTATTTTTCAAGCCCGTAACTTTTATTTCCAAGCTCTACAGCCATTACACTTACGTCTGAAAATAAATTGTATTTCTTCATCCAATCACTTGGCGGGGGATGTTATGTGGTGGGGAAGAGTGGGGATGAAATAGGAAAAGTTCTTTTCATAGGGTGCTCATCTGTCCTCTTCCCCAGATTTATCCTCTTTTTCACCTTAATATTGGCCAGCTTTTTTCAAAAGTGCAATTTGTCCGGAGTTTTCCCATCGGAGATTGAACATGACTTCGGAGAGGTCTTTCTTATGCAAGTATATTCTTTAAGGAATATTTTTCAGCTAATTATTGAACAAATTGCACAGAAATATAGCTCAGTTTTTGAAGTGCAAAGCTGTATTAAATTACGATAGACATTCTTAAGCAGTAACAAGAGTCTGTGCCCTAGAAGATTCCAAATATGTTTATTGAAAAACAAAGAGGCAGACTTGGTAGTTTGTGTGACAAGTTTCAAGGTGATAATAAATGCCTGTACAACAGTTGGTTAGAAGACTTAGAGATATGGATGAAACCATTAGAAGATTTCACATATTTTTCATGGGTGACATTATGTGGAGTACCAACATGTGTGTATGTACGAGCTTCTGGGCAATATTTAATTGATGAAGATGTTCAATTTGACGATGCAAGTGCTTTGATCAACTTAACAGCCTTACAAAATTTGTTGAAAGTAACATCAGTAAAGAAAGATTATTGTTGGTGCTGGCACATGAGAACAAACTAAATTTTTAAAACAATCAGTAAATGTTGAATTTCTGAACTGTTGATAATTGTATACAATTTGTTTCCAGTGTGTGGTCACTATGCATACGCAGACAGGCTTTTTTCATTGAAGGAAAATCACTGGAAAAAAGACAGAAACATGTTCAATGTGGATTCCATCAAACAAAAAGTCAAAAAATGTCCTCTTTTTTGTTAAAAATGATATGGTCACCCTGTCTTATCATTCATTCAGTCATTTCATTTTTCACTTCTTATGTAGCATGGAACCACCACTCAGCGGGTTTCCTTTGCAGGAAACTACACTAAAGCATTCATGTGCTCTTGTAGTAGTAGTTTTTTGTCACAGTTTGTTTTACATGATGGGGTCACTAGCTGTATTGATACAACATGCATCTTACAACATGCCAGAGGGAGGGAGTAGTCCTATCTTTCTTTGTCACCTCAGAGGCTACCTGGAAATACATCGAGAAAACTCCTGTTTTTCATCTTTAACTACCTTTATAATTTCTTATGCTTTATTTTGTGTCTTTTTCCTTGTGCTGATTTTAATTTAGTACTTGCACAAAAATCAAGTTGTAAAATTTATGATGGGTATTGTGGTAGAGACTAAACAGCTTGATGATCTGGATTTTGCAGATGACTTGGCTCCTATGTCCCTTAACCATAATCTGATGCAAGACAAAATAAAAATACTCGATGAGAGATCACAACAAGTGGGTCTGAAAATATACAGGGAAACGACAAAGATTATGAGAATAAATGCAAGAAATGATAACAAGGAAACCACGTTGATTGCATTACAAGGCAGTCCTTGTTCTGGAATCCCCAGGGAAAGATAGGCAGAGGTAGACTAAAAAACATCAAGAAGAGAACTAGATAGCGAAGTGAAAATGATGAGGAAAACATGGAAAGAACTTGTGCAAATGGGATGTGACAGGAAGATTGGCATGTGTTTATTGAAGGCTTATGAGCCAATGACAAGCTATAGGAAGACTTGGCATGTGTTTGTTGAAGGCCTATGCTTCTTGGGGAGCTAAAGGGTGTTGATTGATTGATTGATTGATTGATTGTGGTAGAGAGTACAAATATTTTTTTTAACTTCATATTAGATGTCCCTTTACCCTTCTGCTATTGAATTATTTGATGGGAATATTTTAGGATGACATTTCTTCTTAATATATTAATGATATTTTATGTACATGTGCTTTCTGCCTTGACCTGATGGATACATCATGGCTGTTTGTCAACGCGCTTTTAGTTATCCGCGCTCTTTTCTGCTACCGTTCGATCACGGGGTCAAATTCTTACCGACGTTCGGGAATTCCAGTCCTAGTGCACTAAACATTCGATAGGGGGTAATTAAACCTTCGCTGCAAATTTATCATTGGAAACTCCAGTTTAAAGGTGGCTTTTGGTGATAGTTAGTATGTTACTCTAAGATTCTGTTTAAAAACTAACATTGTACTATAATTACAACAGAAGATATGAAAGTCTGAAACAGTGCAAAAAGTAATTTTTTTCAAGTTTTAATATGTCATCATTGTTATGCAATGACATTTACAGAATGCAGAAACTGTACTCAATTTATACATTAATATAAAATAGATATATTATAGAAAATGGACATCGCTGAAAATTTTTAGCAGCATCCTTCAAATATGAATTATCAAAAGATGAACAAACAGGTAATTAATCTTGGTTAAATTTCTATTACTTGTACTATACGGAGTCTTTAGGCATAAATACTGATATTTTTTTTTTAAAGTAACACTGTTGATGCTGTACATTGTAAATAAAAATGTGAAAATATTATGTTAAAACAAAATAATGATATAATTTATTATATGTATACGCACAAAATATCAGAGATATAACTATTACCATTCACAATATTATATACACAAACACGCTCAATATACATAAATCTGCCCTGGCCCCAAAATTTCTCTCATAAATCATTCACGCTTTCATTTTTTCCCTGGAGGGAATTTGTAAACTGACAGATGGAGAAATTTGTAGTAAATGTGTTTCCATTATAAATTTCAACTGTGAACTTATGTTTCTATTACAGCATGCTCGTCTTTCAATCTTAGATAATGTTGAATATACAAATTCTTCACCTTGTTCTCCATGCATGTCCATTCCATAGCCATGAGTTATAATCCAGTTTGAACATAGTTTTTCTGATATATGCTGTTTAGGAATTGTCCTATTGGGGAAGAGCTTTCTGAACAAAATCATGTATGTCTGTATTGATGTTTATAATAATGAGGCTGATTCTTGACATATAGATTTGCTGTGAGAAATGTTGTTGTGTAATTTCTCAAAAGCTTAATTGAGCGAGTTAAACTGTTCTCTAGCAATAAGAGCCCACAAACAGAACCACATAAATCTTTAAAACTTACCAATGGTGTCTCTAGCCCTTGTCCATCATCTCCCACAAACTCTTTCATATCCACATGCCTAATTTCTCTTGTCAATATTTTTTCTGCCCCTTCATGCTTCTGTTTTTGTCATCTCTGACCTATGAAATTGACTACCCTACATTAACGCCCCGCGCTGCAAAGATGAAATTAGGTGGAGAAAATCTTTAATTTCTCCTCAACATTTTTTTTTATAATTTAAAACTGTCTAGGCTGTTTAGAGTTTAAGATATTTAATTACGCGAAACTAAAGTAGCGACTTTTTAGAAGGCGCAAACAGCCGTGACATATATTTTGAGTGTATTACCTTATTATATTACCCAGCAACCTGGGAAGATGAAGCTGCTGATTGCACCAAGTGTCGATGCTTCCCAAGGCGCCACCTCAGATTGGGTGAAAGGAATCTCTCACAACAAGCAGAAGAGAAAAGAACACTCTGAAAAGAACACCAGGAAAAAAAAGCAGCTGAGGGCTATCACCTCAGGGGCACATTCCCATAGTCAGTCATGACTGAAGGGTCCACTACTACTACATTATCTTAGTAAATACATTAAAATTTCATTCCCTTTTACTTCTGCCGTTACGTGATAATTATCATGACATTTTAATATTCTGTATTTCCTTAACTGTGATATTTTTAGGGTGTTGTCTGTGTTGGTATCCTGTCTGGACACGTACCTTTTGCTTCAGTCCCAGTACAAGTTCCAGGAGTTTTTGCTGAAAGAACAGGAATCCAGCAAGCTTGAAGACAGGTTTTACTGTCTTTTTGTTGTCTGTGTGAAACTCAGAGTGTGGAGTTTATTTGTAGCTTATGATTAGGAAATAAGACTAGTTACTTTTCCTTGAGTCCTAAATTCTTATTTTTTTCTCCTTATTTCTCTCCCCCCCCCCCCCAACAACAAAAAATATATAAATGACTTATAGTTCACTTCCTTGAAATAACAAAAACAACACTGGTTAGAGCAGTGTTACTTAACCTTTTAAAGCTTCCACACTACTTTAAAGCATCTTAAGAAGCTTTGCACTACTTTACAGTATCTTAAGAAGGCTCAAACCCCTTTATCTTCTTCCTCTCAAAACATGCCAAAAATACTTAAAAGAGATTAACGTTTATTTTGAGAAAATGTTATTTACAGAATGTGACTAAGGTTCAGTATCTAATTCATGTTGCCAATGTTCTATTTTATACAAATACATATGAGTTTTGTGTGTATTGTTTATAATGATTCGCATTCTAAAATATCTGGCATGTCTCGAAACCCCCGGATGGTGAGTCTCGCATCCCCAGGGGGTGCTTGTACCCCTGGTTAAGAAGCACTGGGTTAGAGGAACCAGAAATCAGAATCAATAGTTACCAGACTTGTCTTAAAGTCTTTTTCCTAAAGCTTTTGTTTTTTTCAGTATTTGCTGTGTGCAGTAGATGGTGATGAACTAATTTAATTGGGAAAGAGAGCTCATGTGTTAAAACAGGAGCAGTTTATATTTTCAAAATTGAATGGTTTCTTGGTTCAGAAAACTTTGAGATCAATTGCTTTATTTTATTTAAATATTTATTTATACTTTCTAGTTTTTTTTCGTTTTTTCTTTGAGTTATGAGAATTAATTTGTGGAATAGAATATTGTTCAACTTCACAACAATATTTCTGAAGAACTGCTAAAATTATTATTTGTGATTATATAAAATGAAAAAGTTAGGAGTGTCAGGTAAAGCATGTGGGTACATAGATAACTTCCCGAAAGAAAGACATTTCATTATAGGAGGATCCTGTTACACGCCCATTGAGACATATTGGGAATATGGTGTTAGGCCCATATTTTCTTGACCATCGGCTTACTAGGAGTGATGTGGTTAGCATCATGCCAGATTTCATAATACAGGTAAAAAATAGAAATTAAGAACAGCTAATTGAAATTCCACAAGGATCTGCATAATCTTCAACAACTGTTGCAGTAATGGCTATTGACATAGATTAAGAGTTTAAAGATATTATTAAAAGAAACTGTCATATTTTGCTGTTGATGCATTCATATGGAGGATTGGAAAAAGTCATTCAAAATTATATAAGGATTAAGTATTATGCACAATAGTGGGAAGGAGCCGCGGTAGCGCAGTGGTTAGCGCACTGGCTTTCTTGCTCAGTGGTCCATGGTTCAAATCTCTAGTTGAGATGGGATTTTTTAGACCGCAAACAGCTCTGGGGTCAACCCAGCCTCATGAATTGGGTACCAGGGCAACTCTGGGAGGGTAAGGCGGCCGACGTGATGTTGACCACATCTCCCCTAGTGTGCCGATGGTCAAGAAAATATGGGCCTAACACCATATTCCCAATATACCTCAATGGGCGTGTAACGGGATCCTTTACCTCCTTTTTTTACAATAGTGGGAGTGATAAAAGGTCGTTTTATAGGGGAGCTGATAAAGGCTGAACTGGTTTAGAGCTGGTTATGTATTTTGTTTAATCGCGAATGCGTGCTTCGTCCGTTTATCATCTTGGAGTAAGGGTCAACGTTATATTGATTCATCATTTGTTGAATGTCCAAGAATACATTCGTTCCCTTCGGAGCTCATCATTATATATACATATTTTTCTTATCAGAAGAGTTCTTCATTTGCATAATCATCAACATTGGCAAATGCAGCAAATAGCTGTAACGTATCGATGTGATAAAGTCCTCAATTCAGAGTCCATGAATTTATTTACAGTTCACACATAAGACATTCACGTAGGTATACATTGCATATAAGTCATTATAAATTACGTGCATAAATATTCATGTCCGTCCATGTCATTATTGCATTCATGTCGACAGACCATCATGGCTTTATACATGCACTGCTGGGTTCCATACAGCCAGAAATGAGCGCATGATGTCTTGACGAATATAATCAAATTATTTATAAAAGATCCTTCCTTCACAGGTTACTCGCAAACCTTTATGAATTCATTTAGATATATCCTTATCTGTATTGACCCTGAGTCCTTAGATTAGTTTACTGCAATATGGCTATTAACAAGCCCAATAGTGGAAGGAGGTAAAAAACACAACTTCACGGCTCGACGGACTATGTAACAAGGGTAATGTAACCAAGTCACCCAGCGTGACCTTCCCAACGCGAATGCGTCATAATCTTAGCATATATTTCACGTTCAGTATACCGTAAAATATCGACATATTCTATTAATGTTATTGACCCCTAAACGTTGCGCACTACTAACCCCCAGCAGACGCCGTCATTTAAAATAACACCGTAACAGATTTCCTGTCCGACGGGGGAAAAAAAATCTATTAGATAGATTTTTTTTTAAACTATATTAATCAAATTATTAAAAAATTGAACAAAACCCGATGTATGGCCAACGATGTTCTATCTAGAACAGTGTCGCGGTCATGTCAGTAATATCTTATAATAAAATCAACGTCATGTCATATATATAACTTATATTAAACAAGGAAATGACACTGTCACTAACTAATTAACTAATTAATTTGTTGTATGTATCGACTAACTAATAATGTGAGGTGTTATTAAAATTATTCTAACTAACTAAAATTAAAATAATTAATTATAGTATGTACGTATGGTACTAACTAATTAATATCTAATTGAAGAAAATGAGAAATAGTATAAGAGAGTAAAAGAAATAAAAATTGAGAAGTACGGACAATTAAAACCAAATATTAAAGTATACATTAAATTAGAATGCGTGTGAAAATGAAGTGTAAGGATAGATACCTAATTAAATTAACGCAATCAGAAGAAAAGAACCAAAAAAATTCATACATTTTAACTATAAATATGAAATGTCATAATGTAATA
This sequence comes from Oreohelix idahoensis, assembly GCA_024509875.1. Classification (NCBI taxonomy): domain Eukaryota; kingdom Metazoa; phylum Mollusca; class Gastropoda; order Stylommatophora; family Oreohelicidae; genus Oreohelix; species Oreohelix idahoensis. Next base: position 520,690 of record JAMPIV010015061.1, read on the forward strand.
TCTATTACCTTGATAATTACACTAATTAAAATATTAATTGGTGTGATATTATTTTGCTTCATCTTTTCTTTGTATATTTTATTTTTTTATTTCATCACACTTTAACTTTATTTTATTATATATTAATTTAATAACTAGAAAATTTAACAATATCGGACATGAAGATCCAATCATTGTTATATCCTGTCGACTTGTATGAAAGTTCATTAAGACACAAGGTTCATATTATCGAATTATGATATGATTATCCAATCATCGTTAGTTCCTTTATTAAACTTTGAAAGTAAATTGAATAAGTCATCAACGTATCTGTCCCTTCTACATCAGAGATTGTTCCTTTTTAACAGTTTTCAATCGAAATGAGTGATACCCAAAGTGGAATTGAAGTCCAAATTTTCAAACGATCCGTAAAACTTGATATTTTGATCACAATAGTTTATTTCGAAATGTCCTTTGAAAGTTTTAATTGAGAAAGTTCCATTGGAGTAAATTTCACCATGTTCAACTATTATTTGTTCTCGATCGAGTGTACATTTCCATCGTGTTGAATTAGTCAATTTATGTTAATAACATTATGTGTCCAGCTTGGATTCATATCATATTCCAGGCCATTTCGTTATGAGTTGTATCACGATTGGACACTATCCAAAGTCCAAACGTTAGAAAAGGACCATCGAAATAAGTCTCTTGCTATCACGAATCTTCTTTCGAAAACTGTTTATCTTGACTGATTCACTGCAAGTATTTGAAGTGTCATTCATATGGAGGTGGTTCTTATCAAATTCGCAACAAGAATAAGTGAAAGTTTCAGAGTCAATCTTGTTATTGAATCTTTTAACTTGTGGACAATTATTCGACTTCAATAGGATGTCTTGAGAGAGTGTTGGTCATTATATTATCTTGTCCCGGAATAGCTTCGATGAAGAAATCATATGGCTTCGATACCGTAATTACTGGCATCTGTACGAAGATAAAACCTTTTAGAAGTATATGGTGACCTCAAAATTGGTGGATTTGAAAAGATATTTAGTATTATTTGAAAAATTTTGTCGCATTCGTCTGTCCAATTTACCTTCGCCGGCATGTCTTTTATACAGACAAATAGACGATATACGAAACTTATGCTGCATTGGCTGAGCATAGTTAGAACAGTCAATTACGTTACTGTCTATTGTAGGCATGGTAAAACAAATAAAGACAGAAATACAAAGTGTTATCGTAGATAAGACAATACAAGTGTCACCTAATAGAAGAGTCTACCTTCACTAATATACGCCTGAATAGATTAATAGGAAAGAAAAAAAAAATGATGACTGACTATGCTGAGTCATCAAAGATGTGACGAACAGTGTTAATGTAACCTGTTATCTGCGTGACGCAGAATCAGGTACTAGTTGTAACTTTAGTGAATGGTGATGAAAATAAACACCATTATCACGCTCGATAACCAAACGAGCGTCTCTATTGTTACAGAATGTAACCATAGCTTCACCATACCTGTTGTTGGTAGGTGGCAACAGACGCACAAACTTAACGTCTGCAGTATAATTGAAGAAATTGCTAAGTGCCTGCCATGTAACGTGACGTGGCAGATTGCGCACTAACACGGTGCGAGAATATGCACCTTTACCAATGTAAGAAATATCATTGTCACGAAACTGTGAACAATGACGATATGTATTCCCTGTCGAATTAAATTTCCCCTTCACCATAGACAATGTATTTTTAATGGATGACGTATCATCTTGACTGAACTTAGGGTGATACCTATCATTACTAAAGGTAGTAGGTTTCATACATGTCTTTGACATCTCTTGGCTGGGCAAAGCAAAAACTTTGCTGTCAGACTTATTTGTCTTAACCTTCTTATCCAAGTTCCTACCAACCCTAACATTATTTTTCAACTTATTACACCTCTTAGTACTCTCCTTTTTAATGTCGATAACATCAAAAGTTTTCTTTGGATCAGTTGTATCATGATCCTGTCGCCAGCATCTATTTTCAGAATTAGCAGTAGTATCTTGTCGAGGGAAAGTATATTTTCCCCGGAATGATCTAATAATCCTCACTGGGTGTGTAGACCCCTTAGTATCGCACTTAGTACTGACTGCATGTCGTAAAATACGTCGATCCTCTCTGTCGTCCATCGATATATTTTTACCTGTCAGTACATCGAGTAGACAATCAACCCTATTTCTTAAATCTTACTTTCAGAAGTCAGGAAAGTAATATCCTGCCTTTGTTTCTTATTTATTTTATCCAGGTTAGTGTTAATATTCTTCTCCTTTTCCCTTAAAGAATCGAGTGTGATCAATGCTGTTGACAGTTCATAGATCTGTTGTCGTGTTTCATTTTCAAGGTCAGCATATCTATGTTTCTCAGCTAGGAGTAACGTCTCTAATGCAGTCAACCTGTCATCAATGAAACAATCGTCACTCGAGGTGGAAACAGAAACACTAATACCCGATTCTGTATTATCTTCTTCGTTTTCTGATTGCCCTTCATCAGATAATTTCTTATGTGTTTTATTACTACCATGGGAATCAATCATAAGTTTCTTATTATCTTCACGTAATAATACCAAGTCACACGTGGAAGATTTCACTTTACTTATCTGTTCATTCAGCATCAGTTTCAATGAGGTTACCTCATCGTCCAGCTTTTTTTCCTGTCTAAGATAAAATTCATAAAATTTATCATTATCTGTAAGACATCCATCCATTATATCCTTGTTATCAAATGATACAATCTCATTTTCCATTTTTTCTATTTCAATCTTTGTTTTAATGCCCCTATTTAGACAGAACTGTTTATATTGTTCCTCATCATAATAAAGAGATCCTAACTGCACATCATCAGTGAGAATCAACTCACATTGGATGGCCTGGTCTGTATGACCATGTGATCTTAACGCAGTATCAATCTTATTATCTGCTATTTTATTAATTGATTGTAATCGAGCTACTTCTGAAGTAAGCTCTTGAATATTAACATATTGTGTGTGATTTTCTATTTTCAAAGCTATATTTGTTTGTTCATTTGTTTTCAGTCGACCAACTTCAGATAATAACGACTGAATGTGCGCACTCTGTGTATGAAGTTTTCTTTGGTAGGATGAGGCATTATCTTGTGAAATTTTTAATGCCAGTTTCTTAACCTCAGACTCCAATGCTTTATTTTTTTCAATGGTGGATTCTAATGAGGCTTCTAATTCTTTATTCTGACTACGACATTTAGTAAGATCCACTATCAACACCGACAAATAATTATTCAACGCTGCAATTTCAAAATTCATTGTTGACAACTTATTCTCATCTTCACTTTTTTTCTGTATCAGCTCATTGGTAAGGGCAATCTCCCTATCCTTGTGCCTCGTTATTGTTTCCTTCAACTTTATGATCTCAATATCCTTCGATGAAATATCATTGATCTGACTTTTATTGATTTCAGTAAGGTTCAAAATCTTATTTTTCTTTTCCATCAGTGATTTCTCCAGATTAGAGACTTTATTATTAGTCAAACTTTCTGTTTGAACCTGAAGGAATTGTACTTCTTGATTTGCAAGTTCCACTTCCCGTGTCTTTAATCTCGAATTATCAGTGTTGGTTTCAAACTTTAGTACACTTTCTTTTCGCAAGTCACTTATAGTCTTTTTTTTTGACTAGCAATAATCTCTAATAATTCTTCTTCTCTTTTCTCTCATCAATGGTTTCTAAAATTGTCACTCTTTCCTCATCATTCGGTGTATTGTGCATTTGTTGATCATGATCATTGTTGCAGAGAATAGCATTATGAATGTTATTCATTATTGAACCATGTTGGACATGTGTGTACCGTTCCACAAAAGTACGAAACACTCCACCTAGTAAGTCCGCTATGTCCCTAGCCATTATCATATGTGGGACAGAATGAAAATTACTATCCACAAAATTTGTTAAATCGGATGCCGTACGACATAAAAATTTATGTAATACAAAATTTTCAAGGTATTGGCCCTGGAAATCATCATTAATTCCTTCTTGGAGGAGATTCCTCAGAAAAGACATTATGTCTGACCTAGATGTATTATCTACCTTTCTAACATCGACAAAATTGTCCTTAACGAGTACATTGTCTTGAACATCCACATGTTTCATTGAGGACTTCTCTAAGTCATCAAGATGCCTTTCATTATTTAACTTTTGTACTTTATTATCTAACTCCCTCTCAACATTCATTTCTTGTATATGGTCTGCCATCAAAGCAGTATCACACTTATCTGATTCCATACCATCAACACCAATTTCTTTAACAACTATCTTGTTTGGAGAATCCATATATTCCTTCGAAGCATTCTTTAAATCATTAGAATGTCTTTTTTTATTTAAACCTTGTAAATGTTCATTGTGTAACTCCTGTAAACGATGCAGTAATTCATTGTTATCTAATGACACTATACTATTCTTTTCATCTAATTCCTTAATATGCCTTATCTCAACTACTAATTCTTCAGCAGTAGGGAATTTCATTTCCCTATTCAAATAAGTTTTCTCAGCCGTCACTTCATAGGTAAATGAGTTTAATCTTTCACCTTCCATACCATGTTTCCGTCCAATCGCCCTAGTTTCCTCTAAAGTAAGCATTTTAATATAATAATATATATTTTTAGTCTAATATTAATCTTATTCAACAATACAACTTGTTTATCAGTTATATATGTGACTCTCCTAGTCAATCAATTTATATATAACGTATGGTTACTTAATATAACCAACTATAATATTATAATACTATTAGTTGTATGTCCCACAACTAATTTGTAACCTAATAATTTAGATACATAATGTTCACCAATTACATTATACGAATGTAGTATACCCTTATTAATCCATGATGCTGAATGTATATCATGCATCTAATATCAATATTTAATAATTATGGGTATTGTCCCATTCAATCAATTATATGTGCTAAGTCACCCTTTTAGTACTGGGAAAGTGTCCTAATTAACATCTAATGTGTCTGTCATATTCAAAGCAGACCATAAATTTATATTTAATTATCAATATATATTATATTATTATGCCCTAGTCATCATCTCCAAAGTGCATCGCTAGTGTGTTGAAGCACTACTGCAAATTGATGCAACGTTCCTGAGTCATCATCAAATTTCATGAAAATTAATTAAATTAATTTACTATGTTATTATTGATCAAACTATAATACTATTATTAATGTATGAGATGAACAACTAAGACAAACAATAAACTAAAATGTACAGAACATTAGCACATCACAAACTGACAAATTCAAACATTAAAATATGATTACATGAACGAAATAAAAACCGGAAGTCTACAAAGTACTGTAAACAAATGTAGGTTAATACACATGTGTACATAAAACGATGACGCAACAGGACTCTATAACGGACATATATTTCTATCAATTATCAAATAATCGAAAGTAAGATTGAGAAAAACATGAAAGATTACAAACAGTAGACGAAAATGAATATAAATGAAACTTATTACATAAGAATTACACCAGATTTCACAGAACTGCACAGCTAAAACACTTAGTATCGAAATCATGCAATGTCGAGCAGAACGGTTCCCTGGTTAATTTGTTAGGGGGCTCTCGTACCGATTGCAACAATTTTAATAAATCCTAAGAACAACTGAAATCTCTGGGGTCAGCTTTTAGCGACATGCAGAGGTTTCAGCTCCCATCGCCAACCAAACCCGCTAACATGTAACATACAACATAATAAATATACACAAACAACAGTCAACACTGATTTGCAAAAAACAGGCAGGCGAAAAGCAAACAGGAATTGACAGCGTAAGTCTAACACAGTTACTTAGCTTTTTGCCTCGATACAATGCCTGCTTCGCCAACGGACAGTAGAACCCATATTTCATGATGGTGACGGTTGACTCTATATATGTGGTTGATTGAGCTGTTGTATATTCTGTTCTTGAAAGACGTTGGACTGCTGCTGACATCGATACAGACGGTTCATCATGTTGTCAAGGGCATGTGACGTCATAGGTGTAGATACAAAAAAATGTCCATTTTCGCTCGAAAGGAATTTAGTTCTTTCAACTTGGTAATCTTTGAAATTATCCACGCCACATCTGGCCGCCAGTTGATAAAAGGTCGTTTTATAGGGGAGCTGATAAAGGCTGAACTGGTTTAGAGCTGGTTATGTATTTTGTTTAATCGCGAATGCGTGCTTCGTCCGTTTATCATCTTGGAGTAAGGGTCAACGTTATATTGATTCATCATTTGTTGAATGTCCAAGAATACATTCGTTCCCTTCGGAGCTCATCATTATATATACATATTTTTCTTATCAGAAGAGTTCTTCATTTGCATAATCATCAACATTGGCAAATGCAGCAAATAGCTGTAACGTATCGATGTGATAAAGTCCTCAATTCAGAGTCCATGAATTTATTTACAGTTCACACATAAGACATTCACGTAGGTATACATTGCATATAAGTCATTATAAATTACGTGCATAAATATTCATGTCCGTCCATGTCATTATTGCATTCATGTCGACAGACCATCATGGCTTTATACATGCACTGCTGGGTTCCATACAGCCAGAAATGAGCGCATGATGTCTTGACGAATATAATCAAATTATTTATAAAAGATCCTTCCTTCACAGGTTACTCGCAAACCTTTATGAATTCATTTAGATATATCCTTATCTGTATTGACCCTGAGTCCTTAGATTAGTTTACTGCAATATGGCTATTAACAAGCCCAATAGTGGAAGGAGGTAAAAACACAACTTCACGGCTCGACGGACTATGTAACAAGGGTAATGTAACCAAGTCACCCAGCGTGACCTTCCCAACGCGAATGCGTCATAATCTTAGCATATATTTCGCGTTCAGTATACCGTAAAATATCGACATATTCTATTAATGTTATTGACCCCTAAACGTTGCGCACTACTAACCCCCAGCAGACGCCGTCATTTAAAATAACACCGTAACAGGGAGTAACCAGATTAGCATTAATAAAAGCATTAGAAGTAGCTTTAGAAATTGTGCCTTGGAAATTACACAGAAAGGAATAGAGATTAAATAACATGACCAACTGATGCTAGACAAGACTCATCTGGCACATCCAGTTTGTGTCAGGAATCAGCTTACAATTCTGGATATCCCAATAAAAACCAGTAGATATCCAAATGTGTGGAAAGATGTGGAGGAAGTAATATACCAGGAAGATCTAAACGAATTAGTTTAAAGGCACTAGAAAGTGTTCTGTAAATCCTCTCCAGAAGCTGATAGATTTAAGCAGAATATGTAGAGAATAGGGTGTATCTCAAGGAAAGAGAAGAAAACAAATAAGGAGGTCCTAGAAAACCTAGGTATGAAACAAGAACAAATGAAGGAGATCAAAATTAGGCAGCTAAAATACTTTGGCCACTTAAAAAGACATAACACCTTGCAGAAGATCATAATAGAAGGGAGAGTTGAAGGCAAACGTGCAAGGGGAAGACAGTGCTATAAGTGGGAAGATAACATCAAGAGATGGACAAGAAAGAGTCTATCAGAGTTCACCATCAAGACAAGAGACAGAAGACGTTGAAGATCCATTACAGCCAACCTTCGTTGTGGAGATGGCAGCTGATGATGATGATGATGATATTTTTTACAAATATATATTTAAATTCCAGAGGATGTTCGATTCTAATAGCATGGATACCTTCGTATGTAGGCTTTAAAGGAAATGAAAAGGCAGATAAAAAAGCCATGAGAGGTAGAGACACTACAAACCAAATACATATAGGTCTGGGCAGAACAGAGGTAAAAATACAAATTAAAAGAATAATTATAGAACAAGGCAGTGTTCTTGAGACCAAAGTTTAAAAGGAAGACACAGCAAGAACATTTCAGGTAATTGGAGAATTTTAATACCCACAAATAAGAAACTGCTCAAATTGCAACTGGGAGTCGGGTATGTTATGATAGAAGAACCTTACTGTGCAGAGATTAGTAAGTTAATACTATAGGGCACTTTCTTTTAAAATGTAAGAAGTATGAACAACAAAGAATCCCAGTATCATAATATTTACAAGCATGCAACTGTTTCTTTACTGTTGAACAGGTGTTAAAAATAGATCTAATAATATGTATTAAAACAATATATAACAAGAACAAAAATTAATATAAAGGCTGTCCGTGAATTACTCACCAGACTATGAATAAACTTGAGCAGATACGAGTGTTATGGATAAATGATTACAGCCTTAACCCTAGGAATTTCATTGGTCACATTTTTGGAAATTCACATTCAAAATTAAAAGCTCAGGATACAGTTTCTCAATGTCTCCACATTGGCACCCTTTGTAACACATTCAGTATTGAGCCAATATGCCAGCTCCAGCCACGTGTTTTGCAGCAGCTTTTCAATAAATGTGACCAATCAAATTCCTTGGGTTAAGGTTACAATTGTAATGTTATGATGTATGTATATAAGCATTACCTCGTCATCTACACAAGCACACACATGTTTCAGAAGGCACTCAGTAAAAGCATGTTCAGTTTGTAGCCATGTTTATTTACAGAATATCGTACATGTCAAGATTCGCATTATATTACAATGTGTGGTTCGTACTTTAATGTATTCATATTACATCCCCCCTTTTTTGAAAAAAAAAAATGTAATATGAATACATTAAAGTACGAACCACACATTGTAATATAATGCGAATCTTGACATGTACGATATTCTGTAAATAAACATGGCTACAAACTGAACATGCTTTTACTGAGTGCCTTCTGAAACATGTGTGTGCTTGTGTAGATGACGAGGTAATGCTTATATACATACATCATAACATTACATGGTGGCAGCGGTCGATACCGGACTGACGCAAAAAACAGCTACACGATAACACGTGAGTACAGTATTCGGCTAATTTTCGTCATCGAGGTCAGCCATGGCGGCGAAACAATATCGCAACGCACCGCAAATGAGATTCGCCGGTAAAGATGATAAGAGTGAAGCTTTCTTGTTATGGCGCCAACGCATAGATCTATATTCCAAGACCACTGGTCTGGAAGGACAAACCCTAACTCCATATATCCTAGAAGCATTGGACGATGAAGGTTTGAAAATTTACAACAGTTTTGCTACCGCCATGCCTGTGGAGTCGGCGACAGACCCCGCAGCCATATTGGACGAATTTGAAAAACGTCTGATAATAAAGCACACGAATTTTAGAGCGGCAAGATTAGAACTTCACCACCTGCGACAGAAACCTGGTGAAAGTCTAGATGATTTTTTCACTCGCATCAAGGAGAAAACAAGTGTATGCAAATTTAACAAAGAAGAAGAAAAAGAGCGAATTATCGAACAGATCCTTCTCAGCACACCAATGCCAGAGTTCCAGAAATGGATACTGAGCCAGAGTGATACACTAACTTTACAACAACTTCTGGATGAAGGCAGGAAACACGAGGCACAAGCACTAAACATTAAACAAATTCAGCAAGGTACATTAGCAGCCCAGGTGGATGCAGTGAAAAGCTATAAACCCAAACACAACAAAGCAACTGGTTCGAAGCAACAAGAAAAACACAACACAAGCAGAGGTGCTATGGTAAATGTTGTGGCCTAAACCACATACAAAACCACTGTCCAGCTAAAGACTCTACATGTCATTACTGCAGAAAGAGGGGCCACTGGATAAAATTATGTTTCAAGAGGAAACAAGACAGTGCTCAACACAACCTTCACAGCAGAGAGTCATCAAAACAAACACACTTTATGATGACTGAGGACCTTGACTCCAGTGAAGAAAGTGATCCTTCCACATTTGATACTGTGAAGATACTAACTTTCAGTAATGAACCAAAGAGAACGCAGGCTTTCTGCAAGGTACAATTCCGAATACCAGGAATTAAAAGGCACAAAGAAAGATATATTCGGTTCAAGATAGACACAGGTGCCCAAGGTAACACTCTACCCTTAAGAATATTCAGACAGATCATGCCTGACAAGGTGGATGAGCAAGGATTTCCCACAAGGGATGTAAAAAGTAGGAGTGGCAGGACAAAGCTAAGAGCTTACAATGGAACAAGTATAGACTGTTTCGGAGCAGTAACACTTGAATGTTTATACAGAGACTCTGAATGAACATCGTCAACATTTTACTTGGTAGATGTTGAAGGACCTGCAATTTTGGGTTTACCAATGTGCGAAAAGCTGAGTGTGGTAACTATTAACAACATTAAAGCTGACAAAAAAGAACATCTTACTCTACACGTCACTGGAGTAGATGACCTTAAACAGCGATTCCCAGAACAGTTCGACAGAATAGGCAAACTTCCAGGAAAGGCAAGATTCTTTTTAAAAGACAACGCTGAGCCAAAGATAGACCCACCTAGAAAGTATCCTATACATGTTAAACAGAAACTTGCCACAGAACTAGAAAAGATGGTGCAGAATGATGTTATTAGAAAGGTTGAAGAGCATTCTGATTGGTGTAGTAGTATCACAACCGTTCTGAAGCAGGATGGTTCTCTTCGGGTTTGCCTTGACCCAAAACACTTAAACAACAGTCTAAAGCGCTGTCCACACAAAATGCATACAGTGGAAGAGATAACTCACAGATTCCACAATGCCAAATATTTTTCTAAACTAGATGCTGTACACGGATACTGGAGTGTTGAGATAGCAGAGGAAAGTCAACTCCTTACAACTTTTCGAACACCATTCGGCAGATATTGTTTCAAGAGACTCCCATTTGGTTTGAATGTATCACAAGACATCTTCCAACAGAAGATTGACAACATTGTTGAGCAATGTTCTGGTACAGTGGCTATTGCGGATGACATTGTAGTCTGCGGCAGGTCAGAACAAGAACACGACCGTAACTTGATTAACTTGATGCATGTAGCACAGGCCAATGGGCTAACATTCAACAGCAAAAAGTGTACAATTAAGGCAACGGAGATACAATTTTTTGGATTGCTGTACACCCAGAATGGTGTAAAACCAGACCCTAAAAAGGTTGAAGATATTCATGACATGCCAACACCAGCTACAAAGAAGGAACTGCAACAATTCTTAGGTGCTGTCAATTTCCTAGCACAATTCATACCAAATTTGTCAGCTGCTGCAGAACCTTTGCGATCTCTACTACAGAATGAAACTCCGTATGAATGGTCAGAAGACTACCAACACATATTCAACCACTTGAAGACCCTCATATCATCTGATGCATGCTTGAAATACTATGACATGCAAGCACCCACTTTTCTCATGGTTGATTCCAGTCTGAAAGGCCTAGGAGCAGCACTTTTGCAACCAGACAAAAATCCTGAAGGACACTATGCCAAAGAACTTCGTCCTGTAGCTTACGCAAGCAAATCATTAAGTTCTGGCGAAAAGAAACTTGCAAACATTGAAAGAGAAATGCTAGCTGTACGTTTTGGAATCAAACGCTTCCACACATTTCTTTTCAACCGCCCATTTACAATTCTCTCAGATCACAAGCCACTTGAGATGATTCATAAAAAACCAATAGCTTCAGCACCACCACGACTACAAGCTCTGTTATTGGAAACACAAGGTTATGATTTTAATATTCAGTATATCCCAGGAGAGGATATAGGTCTTGCAGATGCTCTCAGCAGACTACCAAACCCCAACAAGACAGCAGATCTTACCCCAAACATCAAAGTTGATTTTGTCAAGTTTAGCGATAATCGGCTTGAACACATCAGAGAAGACACAATGAGAGATCCTATCCTTAACTCTCTCAAAGAACTGATATACCATGGATGGCCAAGCTCTATCAGGGAAGTTCCAACACACATCCGTCCATACTACTCGATGAGGGACGAGTTAAGCATCGAAGATGGTCTGATCCTTAAAGGAGATCGCATTGTTGTACCAGAAACACAACGCGATATCATCCTTAAACAGCTCCATAATAGTCACCTTGGTATTGTGAAGACACAACTGAGAGCAAAGAAAGATGTTACTGGCCACAGATAAACAAGGACATAGAAACACTATGTAAAAACTGTTCAATTTGCCAAGAACATGCAAATAGGCAGTGCAGAGAACCTCTCATACCATCAGACATACCATTGAGCCCTTGGAGCATTATAGGAACTGATATTTTCTCAATCGACAATAATGACTATCTTATTATTGCTGATTACTACAGCAAATTTCCCATCATTGAGAAACTTCCACAACCCTCACCATCAGCTGTTATTGCAGACATTACAAAGAAGTATTGCAGCATGTTTGGCATCCCAGATGAAATTAGATCAGACAACGGTCCACATTTCTCAGGTCAAGCATACAGAAACTTCACTAAGGACTGGAAGATCAAACACACAACATCATCACCTAGATACCCTAAATCTAATGGTTTCATTGAGAGACAGATACAAACTATCAAGTCAATCATGAAGAAAACAAGAACAGAGGATGTACACCTAGCACTCTTGAGATGGAGAACAACACCGGTAGACAGTAAGATCGACAGTCCAGCAGAACTTATGTTTGATAGAAGAATTAAAGACCTCCTACCATCTAAGGTCCACTTCCGTCCACAACATAGAGACAGCACATATGATCAACTTCAGCATCGTCAGCAAGTTCAGAAATCCAACTATGACAAATGTGCTAAAGACTTACCACCATTATATCCTGGTCAGCATGTGACTACCTACAACCACAACAATGACACATGGTCAAAAGCAACAATCATTTCCAGAAACCCTGAACCCAGGAGCTATACTTTAAGACCAGACAGCAGCAGCAACCTCCTGAGGCGAAACAGAGTGGACATAAGAGAAATCCCACAGAATACAACAGAACAGAGAATTCCCATGCTTTCAACAGACAATGCAGTAACTCCAGACTTTGGTGCCCCACAAAACCAACAAGCGCCAAGGCTGAAATCACAACCAACTCAAGCTAAACCAGGGACTTCCGCAGAACCACCAGCACTTTACACCACTCGTTCTGGCCGTACAGTGACACCTCCCAGCCGATACAGACAGTGACATATATACTCACACTGAGCATTACACATACTTATCCTTTCTCACATGAAACATTTCGTTGGAAATGTTTGCACACATTTTTTTTTCAAAAAAGGGGGGATGTAATATGAATACATTAAAGTACGAACCACACATTGTAATATAATGCGAATCTTGACATGTACGATATACTGTAAATAAACATGGCTACAAACTGAACATGCCTTTACTGAGTGCCTTCTGAAACATGTGTGTGCTTGTGTAGATGACGAGGTAATGCTTATATACATACATCATAACATTACAACAATGCAGTATCATTTATTCAAAGGTTATTGAACAATAACAGGTGAATAATTCTCACCCTGAACCGTTTGGGATAAGAACAGGAGTGCGACAGGGATGCCTCTTGTCTCCATTTCTTTTCTTACTAGCAATAGACTGGGTTATGAGATCATCGACAACACACAACAGAAATGGAATCCAGTGGACTCTGACTAAGCAGTTGGATGATCTGGATTTTGCTGATGACTTGGCTCTTCTGTCCCATAACCATAATCAGATGCAGGACAAATTGAAAACTCGATGAGAGGTCACAGCAATTGGGTCTGAAAATACACAGGGAAAAGACAAAAGTAATGAGAATAAATGCAGGTAATGATAACAGGGTTGAACTTGAAGAAACACCAATACAAGATGTAGAATCATACACATATCTTGGCAGTAATATAGACAAAGTTGGAGGGACAGACAGCGATATCAAAATAAGAATACAAAAGGCAAGAGGAGCTTTCATTGCATTGGGAAATATATGGAGATCAAGAGAAATCGGATCCAACACGAAAATAAGAATCTTCAACTCAAATGTGAAGTCAGTCCTATTGTATGGCTCTGGGACATGGAGAACAACAAAGACAACAACCAAAAAGCTACAGACTTTCATAAATGGGTGCTTGCGTAGAATAGAGGGATTAAAATGGTATGACAAGGTTACCAACGTGGAACTGATGACAAGAGCTAGACAAGTGCCAGTAGAACAAGAGATGAGAAGAAGATGATGGCGATGGATAGGACACACACTGAGGAAACCTGTTGATAGCATTACAAGGCAGTCCTTGTTCTGGAACCCCCAGGGCAAGAGAAGCAGAGGTAGACCAAGAAGCACATGGGGAAGAGAGCTGGAAACAGAGGTGAAAATGATGAGGAGAACGTGGAAAGAACTTGAGATGATGGCACGTGACAGGAGGACTTGGCATGTGTTTGTTGATGGCCTATGCTCCTTTGGGAGTGGAGGGTTATGATGATGATGAATTCTCACCCTGTATTTTTTTAGGTAAAAAATTTTGAATAGGAATATGAATTTCTAATAATAGATATTGAATTCAGCTTCTAACTATGAGAAATTACACAAAGCAAAACCAAAACTAAATAAATAGCCTAATAGATTCTTAAAATATGTTTTAAAAAAATAAATAACTTTTATCATCTCAAGTTGTGAATAAAAAATATGATATTAAATATAAATCCACATGCCCTGTGGCATGCACACATGCACATTTTAAAATTAAAACACATTTATTTTATTTTAAAAAGTTAATACAGTAAGTGTGATTAATTTAGATTTTTTTTTTTAAACATACTCATTTAGAATTGTTAATTCTTAAAGGACGAGAGGCCAGTATTCAGGGCCAATTTTCTCAAACACTCGTAATGAAAGGCCAGTTTTTGGTGCTGTCATATTTGAACTTAGTTTTTGTTCAGTTGCCCCAATTTTATATTTTATTATATTCATTCAATTTATGTTACAACTTTATAGAAAATTGTCATACTTATTTTAAAAACTTGGCAGGAACTGACGCTTAAACTTTAACACTACATGAAAACTCAAAGGGAGAGAAAATTCCTTGCATCAAACATGGGAACTACATACATCTTGGCAGCAGTGCAGACAAAGATATCAAAATAAGACTACAAAAAGCAAGAGGAGCTTTCATTGCATTGGGAAATATATGGAGATCAAAAGAAATTAGGTTCAACTCAAAAATGTGAATTTCCAACTCAAATGTCAAGTCAGTCCTGTTGTATGGATATGGCTCTGACTTATGGTGAACACAAAAAAATACGACCAAAAAGCTATAGACTTTCATAAATGGATGCATGCATAGAAGAGAAGGATTGAAGGGGTATGACAAAATCATGAATGTGGTAATGGATGACAAGAACCAGACAAGTGCCAGTGGAACAAGAGATAAGAAGAAGATGCTGGAGATGGTTAGGACACACTGAGGAAAACTGTTGATAGCATTACATGGCAGTCCTTGTTCTGGAATCTCCAGGATAAGAGAGGTAGAGAAAGCATGGAGAAGAGAACTGGAGACAGACATGAACAGGATGAGGTAAACACTGAAAGACCTTGAGCTGATGGCACTTGACAGGAGGACTTGGCAATGTGTTTTGGATGAAGTGCCTTATTGAGAGCTAAAGGGTATTGAAGAGGATGATAAAACGGGCTGATGAGACAATATGGAAATATGTATTAGAAACACAAAAAAATACTACCACAAAGTGGAATGAGAAGATGCTGGAGATGGTTAGGACACACTGAGGAAAACTGTTGATAGCATTACATGGCAGTCCTTGTTCTGGAATCTCCAGGATAAGAGAGGTAGAGAAAGCATGGAGAAGAGAACTGGAGACAGACATGAACAGGATGAGGTAAACACTGAAAGACCTTGAGCTGATGGCACTTGACAGGAGGACTTGGCAATGTGTTTGTTGAAGGCCTATGCTCCTTGAGGAGCTAAAGGGTATTGATTGATTGATAACTGGCATACAATATGAAATAAATTATTAGTCAGGAAACCATCACTGAGCCCATGGTAGTAGTTGAATGTATTATCTACAGTTATAAACTCCATGTATCCTATTTCTCATTACTTTTTGTTGTTGTTGAAAAAGAAGTTTTGCGCTCGCAGCATTGGTATATTGAAAAATCTCTCATTTCACAGTGAGATATTCATCACAGACATGCTATCTGTGGAGAGAAACTATATTTTAGTGAAAACCTACTTGGTTGGAGGACCCACTGAGAGGACATTACCCTCTAGGACATTGGAAGAGGTGGGAAGCATTTCCTTATTTCTTATTATGAACGAAATGTGATGTATCAACTGATAATAATGCTTCACAATAGATTTTTATGGGAGGAAAACAGTAATAGTGGCAGTAAAAGTGGCAGCTGCCATAGTAGTCCCAGTAGTTTTAGTTGTAGCAACAGTTAATGGCAGTACAGTTAAAGTAGCAGTAAAAGCAGTTGTGATAGTACCAGTTATTTTTGCTGTATTAGCAACAGCAGCAGCAGTTGTAGTGGTGGTAGCAGTTGTACAGTAGCAGAAAGAATAGTGGAAGTGGTGGTAGTAGATGTAGTTATAGCAGCACTAATAGCTGTAGAAGCATTGGTACTAGTGTTGGCAGTAGTAGCATTGATTGCAAACTTGGAGTAGTAGTAGCAGTGTTAGAAGCAACTGCAGAAGAAGCAACAGGACAGTAATGCTGTTGGTTCTTGATAAGGGGCCCAAAGATGCAGCAATAGAGAATGCAGTCAGCAACCCATAGCTAGACTGCTTGCGTCAGGGTCAGCGAACCAGAGCTGACCAAGACCCTACTCCACCTCCACGTGGTGGTCCTGGAAACAGGCTGCATCACTGCAGTCTGGCTGAGAGAGTAGGGATCGAAGAGGGAAGGCAAACCCGGTCCAAAAAAATGCCGTGCTGAAATCGGATGTGTCGGCCGAAAGGCGCAAATATCGCAGCTTCGCTGTAAACAGACACAACACAACCAATGTCCTTTTCAGGACGAACAAGGAAGAAGAAGATTCTTGATAAAAGTTTAAAGTAAAAGGAGAAATGGGAAAGCCTGTGGAAAAAGGAGAATAACTTTAGGAAGTGAACAAGCAGACATGAGAAAGACCTGAAATGACCTCTCAGGCTTGCATAAAAGTTCCAGACACAGAAAATGTGTCCATGCCTTACACTCCAAAAGGAATAATGAGATTATTAGAAATGCCAGAAGTAGAAAAGTTAAAGGAAAAGTAATCATGCCATTACTATAAATATTAAGAACAAGAGATGACTGAAATTAAAGGAGATAAGATTGTTAAGAAATGTTGTGCATAATCTATAAGAATGGTGCAATGTAGGAGATTTCTTTATAGAACAGACAACAGTATACATTTTATATATGTTCTAATGATGGGTTGTCTACAGTTCATTGCTCAAATTATGTATAGGGTCAGCCATGCTTTTGAAGGGATACCATATTCATATACATTCCTAGAGAACTGGCAATGTCCCAGGTGTTTACTCCAGCAAATATATTCTTAAAGTTATTCCAAAGCTGAAATATCCCAAATGTGGAGAAGTACAGCACTTTTTAATGGTGTTCATTAAAGGTGTTTCTTAATTATAAGTATTATTTCAAATGATGTTTCACTTTTTAGTTATTCCTGCTAACTTTTTTTTTTTAAATTGCATTAGGACAAGTTAGGGAATGTTAAAGCTCCTGTACTCTTCTCTACATATCCTATACCAAGAGAATACCAGCCAAATATCATCGGCAGGTCTGCCATAAAACAAGGTGAGCCTTGAATCTTGTGAACATCTATGATTTTTTTTTTCCTTCTGTAATTTCATTCATATTTAGCATTTTTGTTCTCAGAAACAAGAAAACAAAGCTTGTGGTACAGAAATACATTAGCTTATTATCAGTCTGCCTAGTGTAGTAAAGCTTGTGGTAGAGAAATACATTAGCCTATTATCAGTCTGCCCAGTGTAGTAACAAAGCTTGTGGTAGAGAAATACATTAGCCTATTATCCGTCTGCCAGCGTAGTAACAAAGCTTGTGGTAGAGAAATACATTAGCCTATTATCAGTCTGCCCAGCGTAGTAACAAAGCTTGTGGTAGAGAAATCATCATCTCATCTCAACCCGTAACCCATCATGGGTCGTAGGGGTGCCATGGTGGAAGCATCAGCAGACAGGGTCCTCCACTGCTCTCTATCCTCAGCAATGCGTACAAGTGTGGAAAAACCGTGTCCTGCCCATTCTTTGATGTTATCAGCCCAGGATTTTCTTTGCCTTCCTCTTCTCCGTTTACCTTCGACTGTTCCCTGGAGGATCATTTTCGAAAGGGAGTCATGACGAGTTACATGCCCAAACCAGGCAAGCTTTCGACGTTTCACTACTGACAAAAGTGGTTCTTGGTGGCCTGCATAGGTGTTTATCTTCTCTCTAACATAGACATTTGTTTTGTGCTCTTTATAGCAAATGCGCAAAATTCTTCTATAACATTTATGCTCGAAAGAAGGAGCGAAGGATTCAGGCTTTCAGGCTTTCATAGAGAAATACATTAGCCTAATATCCGTCTGCCCAGCGTAGTTTCTGGGGGTCGTTAAAGAGACAAAGAAAGAAGGGAGCTACTGCTCCCTCAGGCATATCGTACAGGACAACTAATATGAGGCTGGCTATCTCATTATGGAAAACAAATTGGCACAGAAACCACCGCTGCAAGAGGACAGTCAGTCCTATTGTATGGATCTGAGACATGGAGAGCAACAAAAAGAACAACCAAAAAGCTACAGACTTTTATAAACGGGTGCTTGCGTAGAATAGAAGGACTGAAATGGTATGACAAAGTCACAAATGTGGAATTGATGAGAAGAACCAGACAAGTGCCAGTGGAACACGAGTTGAGAAGAAGACGCTGGCTATGGATAAGACACACATTGAGGAGACCTGTTGATAGCGTTACAGGGCAGTCCTTGTTCTGGAATCCACAAGGAAAGAGAGGCAGAGATAGACCAAAAAACACATGGAGAAGAGAACTGGATACAGAGGTGAAAATGATGAGTGTTACTAGTTATTTTAGACAACTACAGTGTTGTTCTTATGAGGAGCTATGATGGGCTCTTATAAAAGCTACTTTTTACGGAATTACACTGTAAGAGGATATGACGTCATAGCGATATTGGTTAGTGAGCAGAAATATGCATAAATTAGTAGAAGTGTGCAAATCGTCTGCTAGAGACTTCTTCTGTGTGTTTCATGGAGTGAAGACGTGTTTAACATATGCTCCAGATATTGATGTGTGTCCAGGCATATTTTATTATATTATGGCATCAAGAGTCTTCTGTGAGATGTCCTTATGGTTTGAGAACGAACAGTGAGTATTTGTAATCGAGTTTGAGGGTCGTAATATCATAATAAAGAAGTCGGAATGAGACGACAGTGTTTTCTGGACATAGACGGACTGTCTAGCCAGTATATCATATTACAGTGATGGTGTGACCGATGGTGGTCGATATGCAGTTTTACTGTTGATTCTACAGTTGGAGCTGTCTTGTTCTGTATGCAAATAAAAATTATGTCTACGTCCTCAAAGGTGGTACAGTTATTGAATTTATTGAACGTCCCATCCTGTTGTCTGTTTTGATAACCCTAGAAATTACTTTGGCCAACACCTACTAACTCCAAGAACAAAGTGAACGCAACAATGAGGAAAACATGGAAAGAACTTGAGCGGATGGCACAGGATAGGAAGACTTGGCATGTGTTTGTTGAAGGCCTATGCTCCTTGGGGAGCTAAAGGGTATTGATTGATTGATTGATTGAAGAGGACATGAATGCTTGGGGCAGGTTTCATGCTGGACTGGGGGCTGCACGCTTCATCAGGAGCAAAAAGAAAAGCAATAATTAAATAAATAATGTAATCACCGAGGCCCAGGGTCTCAGCCTTTTGGTCAGTGGGGCCCAAAAAGATAACAAAGAGTGGTACCACACATGCACATACACACAAACATGCCTTGCATGCACACAGCTGCTGCAGAATCATGTGCTGAAGTCCGACTTGGGAACAAGAGAAAGAGGACACCTTGGTGGACAGAGGAAGTCAAAGAGAAAATAAGAGAGAAGAAAATGGCATGGAAACAATACTTAGGAGCTAAAAACACAACAGGACAAATGGAGAAATATAGAGAATATGTGACACTCAAAACAGAAGCAAAGGTGGTAGCAGCAAAACAGAAGTCCTGGGAAGAATTTGGAGAAAAGCTAGAAAAAGATGCGCAAGAAAACCAGAAATTGTTCTATAAGATCCTAAAGAACATGAGGAAGGAAAAACAATGCCCTCTCAAATTCATAAAGGACAAGCAAGGCAAATTGCTTACTGCCCTGAAGGAAGTAATGGAAAGAATATTTCTCAGAACTCCTGGATGGTGAGCATGGTGAAGCATCAGAAATGATAACCACTAGCACAGAATAGAAAACCAATGATGGTGAAGATGACATAAAGATGGAAGAACTGAAGGCAGCACTGGAGAAAATCAAGATGGGCAAAGCAGCAGGGCATGATGGTATAACACCAGAAATGGTCAAGTACATGGGAGCATCAGGCGACCTATTACTCTTAAGGGTCCTACAGGCAGCGTGGTGCAACAAGACCATACCAAAGGATTGGGAGATTGCCATCATAACACCAATTTTCAAAAAGGGTGACAATCGACAGTGTGGAAACCATAGATGCATATCCCTTCTCAGAGTCCTTGGTAAAATTTACTCTAGAATCCTAAAGCAGAGACTCCGACGCCTAGCTGAGCCACAATTGGATGAGGTCCAGTGCGGATTTCGAGCAAACCGCAGTACTTAAGACCTAATCTTC
The DNA here is from genome assembly GCA_024509875.1 of Oreohelix idahoensis. NCBI lineage: Eukaryota > Metazoa > Mollusca > Gastropoda > Stylommatophora > Oreohelicidae > Oreohelix > Oreohelix idahoensis. Next base: position 541,425 of record JAMPIV010015061.1, read on the forward strand.
ACACTCAAGACAGCTGAGTGAAAAGGCCCTTGAGTATAAGAGTGAGATCCATCATTGTTTCATAGATCTGGAAAAGGCGTTTGATAGGGTCCCCAGGAGCAAACTTTGGGACTGTTTGGCAAGGAAGAACATTCTAGCACCTCTGATTCATGCTATACAGAGCTTCTACAAGTCTTGCAGAAATTATGTGAGGACAGCAAACCATAAGTCAGAAGAGTTCAGGACCACCACTGGTGTAAGACAAGGTGATATCCTGTCACCTTATCTTTTCATACTCCTCATGGATGATGTCATCAAGGCATGTAAGGAGAGAACAAGAAAGTATTCAGTGGGGTACTGGAAGATGAGACAGGTCTGTATTTCAGAGCTGGCATTTGCTGATGACGTTGCCCTGATTGCTGGAAGGAAGAACTGGAGAAGAGAGGGATGGTCATAAGCAGCTCTAAAACAAAATCCATGGTGATATCATGAGAAGAAAGAAGACATCAGATTAAGCTGGGAGAACAGGTCCTGGAGCAGGTCGACCACTTTAAATACCTCGGAGCTATTATAGACCAAAAGGGAGGCATCAAAGAAGAGTTGGCCACTCGAAAAACAGCAGCTGGGAGACTTTTTCAGGCCGTAAATCGAGGATTCCTCAGCAAGAGAGAGGTTGGTAAGTCATGGGTAATGACTACAACCCACAAAAGCCAGATCCAAACCTCAGAAATGAGGTATCTGAGGAAGGTGGTTGAAGTAACAAGAAGAGACATGGTCCGCAACCAGACAATACATCAAGGCCTAAAATCCCACCCCCTGCATACCCAAACAGAACAGTCCCAACTAGAGGACTAGAATGGAACCAGGCCAGGAGGAAGACAGCCGATAGGATAGTCTGGTGCTCTCTCTTCCAAACCTCTACACCTCACGGTAGAAGGGGAATGACTAAGTAAGTAAGCATTATAGAGAACTTGATCAGGACTTATCAGTTTCACTGACACTGATATAGCCTTGATGTTATTACTTCTAGTCATAAATCTACACTTTACCCATGAAGACCATAACATTAACTGTTGACCACCACCTGTTTGAGTGTCCAGCACTGGATGATGTTAAGCAAAGGCTCCTTCCTCCCAGGCCAGATAAGTGGAACACTTTGTACGGAGAAGCAAAACAAACTTGTGAAAACATGCAGATATCACTACATGGCATTGGGCCAAAGGGCAAGAGCTCAAGCACCGCTGGATCAGTAACTTAAGTGTTTCATTGCTTTGAAGTAAAAGCAAGTAATGGACAGTTTAAAAGCACACAGAGGTGAATGGAGTGACTGGAGACCACAGGATGCAATTTGAACAGTAGAATTTTGTAGATAATTTAAAAGCTTAACTAGCATGTCCTGAAAGAGGCCTGAGTGCAAAGAAGAATAATAACAAATATCAGAAAGAGACATTTTTCATTTCTATTGGTAAAATTTTGAGACTAAGAACATTATAAGACATTTATGACAAGAGGCAAAATTGATAGAAAGAGAAGAAGAGAATAGTGAAAAGAGAAGATACTAGACAGTGTACTACATGGCGTAGGAGAGAGTTAACATTAGAACTGATAGTGAACGCTGCAGGCTAGTACTTGGTCATTTATTGATTATTTTCTCAACATCGTGGATTTGATTTTTTTACCACATGGAAAGAATGAAAAATAACAGATTGAGAGAGATAAAGCAGAAAAAATGTACAAACAAGAATAGATAGATGAGATTAATGGATCACTGACTAAGGAGAAGTTGGGCTTACAGCAGAAAGCTGGATAGATCTACAAGATTTGCAGTGACAGAATTCAGTAATATTGATACTAACACATAGTATTTGTGAAAAATTGTTCTTGCAATGAAGACATGAAATCCTGTTGAGGAAAAGACAGAAATAAGGTAAAGAGATTGGAGAGACAAGAAAATTAAGCATTTTAAAATTAGAAGCAGCAAAAGAACAAAGATGTAACAAAGTTAACAAACTTAAAATTCTAGAGATTTTATCTATCTCATAGGTAGATCATTTTGATACGTTGTTACAAGTGTGACTTTTAATCTGTTTTTACAAAGATTTACCATTTTGTTGGCTCATACAATCTGGAAAGGGTCTTGTAACTTCAGTTTTTGTTAATGGAAATAGAAATACACTTATATGTGATATTGCTAGCTTCTTACTTAGATCTAGTTTTAAACTACATCAAGTTTAATGTGCCTCACGTAGCAGCTGACATGCAGTTGTGTTTATCTGTTGTCTTTTTTCAGTACTCCAGCAGTTATTGGAGCAGGTGGTGGCAAATCAGAGTCAGATTCCAGATGAGGCCATTTTTGCTCTGGCTGATGTATCTGGTAAAAAAAAAAATTTGATTTGTTATATGAAAACAAATCATAGTTTATATTTAGTTTTCCACTACCGTCACTTTTACTATTGCTGCTTCTTCTATCACTACCATCACTACTGTCATGACCAGTAGTAATACTAATAATACTATTACAATTGCTGCCACTACTGATATTTCTGAACAGTTAATATCAGTGACAGTTGTAAAGGAACCCGTTACACGCCCATTGAGGCATATTGGGAATATGGTGTTAGGCCCATATTATCTTGACCGTCAGCACACTAGGGGTGATGTGGTCGGCATAACACCGGCCGCCTTAACCTTCCCAGAGTTGCCCTGGTACCCATTTGGGGCTGGGTCGACCCAGGAGCCGTTTGCGGCCTAAAAAATTCCCACCTCATCTGGGGATTGAACCACAGACCACTGCGCTAGGAAGCCAGTGCACTAACCACTATGCTACCGCGGCTCCCAGTGACAGTTGTGGCACAGAAAAATATTTTTATTACTACTTATTCTTCAAGCGCTTCTTATTGTTGACAATTTTCTGATGTTAGAGAGGCCTAGAACATCATTTGAGAATTTCATTATCTGCAGGAAAATGGAAAAACATCTTGCCAGAATTTCATATTTTATGTAATAATATCTGCACAAAGTTGTTAATACACAATGAGTTTTAATGACTGAAGAGAAGGCGCTCATATAAAGTTATAAAGATAGGAGCGTCTGGTAAAGCATGTAACTATCTAGGAACTTCACATCCTGTTAGACATTTCACTGTAAAAGTAAGTAATGAAAATTCTGAACTATGTGAAAAGTAAACTGGAATCCAGCAAGGCTCTGCATTATCTTCATCAAGCTTTCAGCAATGATTAATGCCTTAATGTAAAACGGTTTAATCCCATTAAAAATAAACTATCACAGTTTGCAGGTAATGTGGCTGTATGGAGAACTGGGAACAATCTTCCAAAATTATGTAAGGATTTGTTGTTACCAATAGACAGAGGAGTATCAAAAAGGATGGCAAAAAGGGGATTCCAGCTAAATGCAAATAAGACAGTGGAAATTATTTCAGTAGTAGTAGAATTGTTTAAAACACTATAATTGACATAAATATGCAGGGATATAAATAGGTACATTTGCATTCACCAGATGATACCTAGGCTTGACTCTGGACCGACAGCTGAATAAATATGTGAATAAACTGGTAGAGACTTGCAGAGGATTAAATAACTTGCTATTCACCTTTTGACAAGGATTAGCTGACAGTTCATCCAAATAAATGCCAGCAGATAACCAACAGGGTGGAAATGTATGGGGGCACTATATATACCAGGTAGCTCTAAATAAATCAAGTAATAACCGTAGTAAGTACATACCAGTTGTCCCACCTTTGGAACTTCATAAGACAGACACTGACCTAACAGAAAACGTGCATTAAAAAGCTAATCTTAAAAAAATACATAGAAAATATATACATCAAACAACAACTTTACAGTATGTAAGATTGGGTCCAAGAGAGATGATGGAAAATTGGGAATTAGGGAATATATATTCCAAACTGAAAATGAGCCAAAGGTTAGGTATTACCAAACAAAAAGAAAATTAATTGCTCCTGGTGTTTCTTATCTATAGTTTAATGCTTAAACTTTGCAAAGGGTCTTTGAATGGCAGTTATCTTTCTTGCTTCTTCTTCTTCTTCTACCGGATCCCAGGGATTTGAGATTTTTCACTCTTTTACCCTTGTGGCAAATGGTGATGAGGTTTTGGGCTTTCTTGCAACCCCAGAAGACTTCCCCAACTCAGCAGGCTCAGCTGGTGGAGGTTACACCTGACCAACAAATTTGTAGGTGATACAGTGCTATGAGAAGGTTGGTCCTCTATACTGATAGGAGATCAGCCTGTCTTGCTATCCCCTGTACAATCCAGTCCTTTGCTTGTTTCATTTGTCTGCTTCTGTGGCAGCACACATTATAATATGTTTTTCTCATATATACGGCTCATGAGTTTTTGACTATTTATCTAGTGCTTGACTTCATCGCTGTTCTTCTCGGTCCCTTACATTTATACAAATTATCATATAGTGTGACTTTTTAGTTGTAAAGAAGAATGTTTTTCAGTCAACAGAATAAGTTACTATTTAATAACTTTAAAAAATTCAAAATGCCATAAATTTAGTAAAATAAGTCTTTAATTTTGTCTGCATAATTGTCGTCAGTATATATTCAGAATCAAATTTCACATGTCGTTATGTTTTCTTCGGTTCCATTAAAAAATTTGGTAGTAACAAATAATTGTTCAATTCTCTAATCTCAATTTATGTCAGCCATTACATCATCAAAATATGCATCTGAGTGATAGCTTCTTCTTTTGCTATCCTTACCAAAAAATGAGTCCATATTAGCAAAATATCATACTGTCTTAAAACACTGTTCCTTGTACTAACAGATCAGCTGTAATTTATTCCTATCTGTTCTTGAATTACAGGTTCTGATAATGCGATCAAAAACTATAACTTATCTCCACTACAACAGCTTGGAATCAAGACAGTTATCAGGTAGGCAGAGTGATGTGTAGAACTGTAAGCTTCTTTTTAACTGTTGTAGACACCGAGGTTGCTTGCAACAAATGTTAAGGATTTATATTTAACATGAAGCCTTTTTTAAGAAAGCATTCACAGACACAGTCCTTGATCTGGACAATCCTTAACATGTTATCGCGCTTAATGATTTGCAGTTTTTAACTGTTAAATTGTTGAGTATTTATTTCTTTGTGGTTGATTTGTTTCACTCAGCATAAATAATGCAGTCCATTTTTACCAAAATATCATTTCAAGAGTTCATTTTTCAGATAATTCAATCAGTACCCATTAGCTCCACATGGAGCATAGGCCTTCAACAAACACATGCCAAGTCATTCTGTCCCGTGCCATCCGCTCTTTCCACATTTTCCTCATCATTTTCACTTCTGTCTCCAGTTCTCTTCTCCATGTCTTTTTTGGTCTACCTCTGCCTCTCTTTCCCTGGGGATTCCAGAACAAGGACTGCCTTGTAATGCTATTTTTTTTCAGATAATTAGTGAGGCCTAAATTTAGGCATGTATTTGAAAAAAGTCGAATGAATGAGGTTTTTATGTACCTTAAAAATAAAAGATTTCAGTTGTATTTGTCAGTTAATTAACCTAAATATTGTTATTTATTCAGGTATGGAATTCACCTGAAGATAATTAATACATCTTCTCAGTCTACCGAGATTTTGACACACTTAATGAAGCAGACAGGGTGCTTTCTCAGACAGCAGCAGAAATCATTCAAGACTTCTTTAAGTATCCTTAGACACTCTTTTTTTGTTTATGTTTTGTAAAAAAAATTGAGTCCGATCAGTTTTTCAGAGATGGTGGAGAACATAATTCGGGGGGGGGGCCAACTAGACATCATTTGGGAGCCGCAATACTAGAGATTTTAGATAGAGCCAATTATATGTCAACATTTTACAAATGTTCTCTTTTTTTTTTTTTTCTAACCAGCGGCACTCGAGCTTTCCAGCTCTTTTGGCCCAATGACATGTCATTGCAAGGCTGGGGGGTCAGTGAACTTTCCTTCCAACCCGGTCAGGAGCTTTGCTCCTTCCCATCCACACAGGATTTATGTCCAGGAGCCGTTCAGGTTATTCAGTCAAATTTCCGGTCATAAACATTCCTTCAAACGCTGACGCCCGGGTTTGAACCATGAAAACCTGGTCGCCAGTACAACGCCGTAGCCATTACACCAGTGCGGCTCCCGCAAATGTTCTCTTAAAAATGAATGTCAGTGGTAACTCACCTTCCTAGTCATGTTTTTGCAGCATTTCTATGGTCAAAATATAAACTAACTTTTTAAAAAAAAATAACATTATTCAGCAAAATGTTTATATAATTTCAGGTAAGTAATGAAAGCTGAATACATTCGAGAACAAATGTCTTAGAAAACTCATGAACATCAGTTGGAAAGAATTCAAGACTAATCGACAAATAAGAGAAGACTCTAGGCAGAAATATGTCTCCGACTATATAAGGAAAAAGACGATGGATATCGGTCAGCTACGAATGCAAAACAACAGAATACACACTTGGGTTCCTGAGGGTAATCGGAAAAAAGGAAGACCAAAAGAAACACTCAGAAGAACAATAATAAGAGAAGGAAGAACGTTGGGCCTAAATAATGTGCAAGAGCTAAGAGGAGTGGCGTCACAACGAACAACCTGGAGAGCACTGGTTTCTGCCTTATGCGCCGTGTTTGGCGCTTAAAGAATTTATTATTATTATTATTATTATTAATGAGAGCTGTACCACAGACTGGGATCGAAGACGCAGCAACAGTGATAAATACAGTCAGCGACCCATAGCTTGACTGCTTGCATCAGGGTCAGCGAACCAGAGGTGACCAAGACCCTACTCCACCTCCAAGTGGTGGTCCTGGGAACAGGCTGCATCACTGCAGTCTGGTCGAGAGAGTAGGGATCGAAGAGGGAAGGCAAAAAATGCCATGCTGAAGTTGGATGTGTCGGCCGAAAGGCGCAAATATCGCAGCTTTGCTGTAAACGAACACAACGCAACCAATGTCCTTTTCAGAATGAACGAGGAAGAAGAAGTACCACAGACTCATGTGAGCCACATGCGGCTCATGAGCCACGCTATGGCAACCCCTGGCATATCTTCTCAGAGCTAAAGTTGTAATGAGACATTGGAAGAATAGAAACTATTGCTCCTTCAGGCATGTCATGCTCCATTAGGAGCAAAAAGAAAAATGATGATTGATGATAAGAAGTGGTGACCATATGATTGATGATAAGAAGTGGTGACCATATGATTGATGATAAGAAGTGGTGACCATATGATTGATGATAAGAAGTGGTGACCATATGATTGATGATAAGAAGTGGTGACCAAAATTTTGAACTTCAGGCAGGATTGGTGTTTATTTTGTTGTTTTGAAACAAGTTATATTTCACAGAAAAGCTTTCTTAATTCTTTGTTTAATAGATCTGGTAATCACAAATGAAGTAGTATAGATTCATTAAGTCACGATATTAAATTTGTGATAGAAGGTTTTATAATTACAAATGAAATTCTTTTAGAATTGTTATCATAAAGTGAACTGAAATATCCTCCAGCTGTTTTTTTTCTTTAAAGAAGCATGTTAGAAACATTGTGTATCTTTGTAATTTGCTAAAAACATAATAGACAAACTAATGAACATATCAAATAATTAAATGTTATGTGTCTTTCTTTAATTTTATTTTTACATACAGCTTACTTAAAATTAAGAGGAAGAACGAAACAAAAAGTATTTATTTAAAAACAACCTGAGCAGAAATCAACTATGAGCAGGAACTTTTTATATATATTTTCTTTGCCACATCAGTTACTGCCAGATTTTTCAAGGTGGTACCTAGATTCATTGACATTTATGAGCATGACAAATAGCCTGTACGATGGTTATGTTGCTTCTCTTGTATATTTCATTTACGTCTTCTGTAAAATTAATTGTACACTTTTTCCCTCTTCTTCATTTGCTCTCAAATAACCACATCTCGTATCTGTTTTGTAAAACTAGCAGTCCATCTCAGGCTTCTTTTGTCACCAGACAGTGTCTCCCTCAACTGGGTTGGTCATGCTCCTCTGACAGATTTGGAGTACATTTTCTACTGTTTGTTTGTCCTTCCTACATGGGCGCATTATCTGTCTGTCCAATTTTCAATTTGTTGTATAGATGGTATTTGAGTCTGCAATGGCCAGTCCTTAGTCTGAAAATTATCAGTTGGTCTCTTCTCGGTAATGTCAAGTATGATTGTGCAATACATGGCCTCTGACAACAAAAGCCCAACTCCTGGCCTTCTCATGGCGAGACTGTTTTAAACTAACATAAGAAGGAGTGAAGGGCGAGTCTGTGGTGGCCTAAAACCAGAAAGCTCCAGGTAAATGATGCCTATAAGCTGTTGTCACGGCGCTATTTTGGCCGTGCAATTAGCTGCTTGTTTGGAAGCTGCCGAATGGGCTGACGAAAAAAGACGAGCGATTCGGGTCATGTGACCAGCAAGAAATTTGGGCGCCGAGGGATTTCAGCGCCAAGATTATTCTTCATTCGACTATCGTCCTGTACGGACGCTTCTATGCCAGCTTGTATGCTGTTCATCTGGTGTGGAATATTGTGATACAGAGCTTGCCATTAGAGTCTTGTCCTGGTGTTATTATTCCAGAGAAGTAGTTATCCTCTCAGTGGTGATTTTGTACTTTTCTCGTAAGTACAAGCGATATATTTTTTGGTAGTTGTCAGTTTGATATAACGATGTTTCTTGCCACTCGGGTGAGCGAGGTTCACCGAAGCAGTAGGTTGTCATATTGCCTATACTTGTATATTGATATTGTATATTAACTCACAGTGGCAGCTTATATATATATATTTTGCATTTGATTATGGAGGTTTGTGGCCAAGTTGTGATGTTGATAATAAAGGGACATTAGCTGGTTAGAAGCCTTATTTTCTTGTGTCAGCCATTGTTCGTGTGGTCCTCTAGTGTACACGAGTCATTGCCTGTTGTAGTTAAATCCAGCATGGACAGTGGTAACACCATAAGAGTGGGGGGTAGTCGGCTAGCACCTCCCCCTACCCTAATTAGTGTGCTCTGACAGCTGTAGATGGCAAACTATCTAGGAGAAGGAAAACTCTGATTTCAAACCACCTGGTGCCTTATAGGTAGGCTGGCGACAGTCAGAGACTAAGGAAAGCTAAACCCAAATAAAATTATCCTGAAATCAGATGTGCTGGACCGAAAGGTGCAGATATCACAGCCCAGCTGTCTACAACACAATGCATTTTTCGCTCAAAAGATAATAGTTATACTGTTACTGAAGTAAGGGTTGTTCTAGAATCTCATCTCTTGAAAAGAATTAATTTTAAACTTAATGTTACTAAAGTGTTAGTTACTGTAGAATCTTATCACTTGAAAAAAAATAATAATAATAATTTGCACTAAATGTTACTGAAGTGTTGGCTGCTCTTATATCTTATCACTTGGAAAAAAAATTAACTGTACACACTTTAAGGATAATGACCTCTGTTATTTCTCATCGAGCACTAGAGACACTATGATGGAACTGAAGAATGGACATTGTGGTAGAAAAAGAATTATATGAAAACATGTGAAGAAATGTTTACGACTGGAAATTTGACTGAATAACTTGAACGGCTCCTGTGATAAACCCTCTGTGGATGGGAAGGAGCGAAGCTCCTGACCGGGTTGGAAGGAAAGTCCTCAGGTTCCCCAGCCTCGCAATGACATGTCATTGGGCCGAAGGGCTGAAAGCCCAAGTGCCGCTGGTTGAGAAAAAAAAAAAAAAAAAAAAAAAAAAAATCACATGCACCACAGATAGAGAGGGGGAATTAATTCAGAGATTGAACATTTCATTTTTAGTGACTGCACTTGCTGAGGATGTAAGGTTTATTGAAATCTTCTAGCAGATGGAATAGTTTTTTCTTAACAGAGCCCAGAATTTTTGGAGAGCAGTTATCCTGGATTTGACTGGTTCACAGCTTCAATTTTTCTTGCATTTAATGGGAATGGAGACAGAACATGGAACTTCTTACGCAAGTTCTCTGCCCTTAGAACTTCAGGTTATATGTGGCTAGCCAGGTTGCATGCATCTGTAAGTTGCCAGTTTGTTAGATTCTTAGATCAGATTAAGCACCATTACAACCTTGAAAGTTTGGTGTAATAATCGCCAAGCATCATATATTCCTTCTTTCCCTGTTTCGCTTATTGTGTGGCTTGGGATCACCACTGTAATAGCTACCATGCAGGAAGCCTGCACAAAAGCACTTTTGTGCTCCTGTAGATGTTTGTTTAACATGATGGGATTGCCAATCTCATACACAAAATCGCTTTAGTTGCTTATTACAAAATGCCTTGTGGAAAAGCACGAGTTATGTGCTTACATATATATATATATATATAATTTTTTATGAATGGCCCATGGACTACTGCTAATAACATTATTGGTGCCACACAATTAGCAGAAACGCAGGTAACATTTCCAATTACAATGACTGAAAGAAGATGGTGCTGGCTAAGACATGCTCTGCAGATGTCAGAATACTTACCACCATGCGCAGGAAATCAGATGGAAGCCACAGGGAAAAGGAAAAAGAGGATATCCCAAAGAGACATGGAGACACACAGTAGAAAAAAACGTTCAGAAGTTGAGGTTTGTTCCAGGAGAGCAACACACACATTGTCTATAAAAAATCATTATGGAAACTCCTTGTGTCATAAGCTCACAGGATTCTGAATGAATGAATTAAATATTGTACAAGATCATAAGACATAAATGTGTTTATTTACAGTTGGTCTCAGATTTAGCATTGTTAATCCACTAATTCATATCAATTTTAGAATTTCTCCTCTTTTTTATGCTGCAGTTTTATTATTACTAATGCGGATATTTTACTGTGTTTGTTCTAATTAAGGCTGTACTTCACCTACAAGTTAGGGACAAATTGAGGGACAAAGCGTAAATGAGGATGACAAGAAGAGAATAAAGCAATATGGCACAAAAGAGAGTCAACATTAAAACTGATAGACTGGTACACCAGAACGCTGACGACCAGCAGCTTTGGAGAGATATAGTTGCTTACATCACTAGGCAATCACTTTATATTGTTTATGATATCTGACCCATGTGCCTGTTTGATCTGTTAAAAAATGGTGACCACTTTATTCTGTAGGCTAAGATTACATGGTAGTTCTAATTCAGGACCCCCCCCCCCCTCCCCCCCATGGTAAAAGGAAGAGAGCAAGACCACACCATTTGCCTTAACCAAGTGTCTCCAGATCTTCACATCATGGGTAGTCTACTAAAGTTCCTTCCATGTTTCCCATCTCTTCTGATTTCTCCCTCACATTATTCATATACAGGAAGCTGAAGGGTGAAGAAGAAGAGGAACCATGTTATCACAGTCATACTGAAATTACACTTTCTGTCATCATCATCATTACCCCTCACGTTATCACAGTCATACTGAAATTACACTTTCTGTCATCATCATCACTACCCCTCACGTTATCACAGTCATACTGAAATTACACTTTCTGTCATCATCATCATTACCCCTCACGTTATCACAGTCATACTGAAATTACACTTTCTGTCATCATCATCACTACCCCTCACATTATCACAGTCATACTGAAATTACACTTTCTGTCATCATCATCATTACCCCTCACGTTATCACAGTCATACTGAAATTACACTTTCTGTCATCATCATCACTACCCCTCACGTTATCACAGTCATACTGAAATTACACTTTCTATCGTCATCATCATTACCCCTCAAGTTATCACAGTCATACTGAAATTACACTTTCTGTCATCATCATCATTACCCCTCATGTTATCACAGTCTACTGAAATTACACTTTCTGTCATCATCATCATCATCATGACCCCACATGTTATCACAGTCATACTGAAATTACACTTTCTGTCATCATCATCATTATCCCTCACGTTATCACAGTCATACTGAAATTACACTTTCTGTCGTCATCATCATTACCCCTCACATTATCACAGTCATACTGAAATTACACTTTCTGTCATCATCATCACCCCTCACGTTATCACAGTCATACTGAAATTACACTTTCTGTCATCATCATCATTACCCCTCATGTTATCACAGTCATACTGAAATTACACTTTCTGTCATCATCATCATTACCCCTCATGTTATCACAGTCATACTGAAATTACACTTTCTGTCATCATCATCATTACCCCTCATGTTATCACAGTCATACTGAAATTACACTTTCTGTCATCATCATCATCATTACCCCTCATGTTATCACAGTCATACTGAAATTACACTTTCTGTTGTCATCATCATTACCCCTCATGTTATCACAGTCATACTGAAATTACACTTTCTGTCATCATCATCATTACCCCTCATGTTATCACAGTCATACTGAAATTACACTTTCTGTTGTCATCATCATTACCCCTCACGTTATCACAGTCATACTGAAATTACACTTTCTGTTGTCATCATCATTAACACTCACATTATCACAGTCATACTGAAATTACACTTTCTGTTGTCATCATCATTACCCCTCACATTATCAGTCATACTGAAATTACACTTTCTGTCATCATCATCACTACTCCTCACGTTATCACAGTCATACTGAAATTACACTTTCTGTCATCATCATCATTACCCCTCACATTATCACAGTCATACTGAAATTACACTTTCTGTCATCATCATCACTACCCCTCACGTTATCACAGTCATACTGAAATTACACTTTCTGTCGTCATCATCATTACCCCAAGAAGTATTGGCTTTCAATAAACTTATACCAAGTCCTCCTGTCCTGTGCCATCACCTCAATGTCTTTCCATGTCTTCCTTATCACTTTCGTTATTGTCTCCAGTCCTCTTCTTCATGTATTTTTGCCTCCCACTACCTCTCTTACCCTGTGGATTCCAGACCAAGGACTGTCTTGTAATGCTAAAAACAGATTTCCTGCACTTTATTTTCTATGGGATTGATACATTTAGTACAATTCACGTCAGGTGACTGATGTTAGATTCGTAGATGCTGAATGTGATGTGTTTCTTCAACAGCATCTACCAAATTCACTATTAGCCAGTGGAATTCCCCCACTGTTCTCAAGGACAGCCCACAGCGTAGAACTTCTCCTACAAAGTGAGCTGCCATTGGTTGTCTCTGCATTCAAAATGTCAGGTTACACTCCCTCACAGGTAAAATTACTGAATACGAGATGATTGAAAATTGCTATTTCATCACTCCTGTCAAACTAGTGTATATGAATAAATATTACACACATAAAGGTATGTTTCAGGCACTCGTGAGAAATAGAGAAGTAGAAAATTAGACAACAGAAAAACAACAGAAGTGATAGGCTCACCGGAGAATCGAACCCAGGACCTTCCGAATTGCAACACTCCCAAGCATACGGAAGCGAATCACACTATCCTCCCTGCCAACTAGGCACCACATAAATAGTGCTTTGTGGACAGGGGTCATTATCGCGATTTTCTACATGCAACATCGGATATGTACCTAGGACGATCCAGCCTAATTAATGGTGCAATCACTTCTGCAGTTCGCCTATTATACAGTATAGGTCAGACCCTAATACTGTGTCTAGTAAATGATAGAAGACTGAGAACAGTACATGACAGGGGTAAGTTTGGTGTTGTATAAACATTTGAACAAATAAAGAGGGGAAACCGAAGCCTGTAAACAGTAAATAAATAAATATTACATACATAAAGGTATGTTTCAGGCACTCGTGAGAAATAAAGAAGTAGAAAACTAGACAACAGAAAAACAACAAATTTTCTGTTGTCTAGTTTTCTACTTCTTTTAAGTTTAATCAATCACTCAATATCCTTTAGCTCCCCAAGGAGCACAGGCCATGAACAATCACATGCCAAATCCTCATGTCAAGTACCATCAGCTCAAGGTCATCTTTCCATGTTTTCCTCATCATTTTTACTTCTATCTCCAACTATCATCTCCAGGTGTTCTGTGGTCTACCTCTGTATCTTCAGTTTATACTGTCAAAAAATATAAGTTTTCTCTTTTACAGTGAAAGGAAACAAAAATATATCTATTTATTGTAAATTAATAATAAATTTATCAGTCTCTTGTTCTGTACCTATAAAGGCTCTGATTGTATCTTAGATGCCTGTACTCATTTCCTCTTTGAACTTCATTTTGTCTTCTGTTCATCACTGAAAAATATAATTCATTTTATATCAAACAGTTACTCTGAATTTATAATAATATTTCAAACAGCTGCGCTGTATAAATATAATATGTGAAGTACTTGTTCTAAATATATACTTAAAATGTTATATCCAGTTACTCTATAATATCAAATATAACATTGTTGCTCTGAATGAATGATGAATTTTAAGTTAAGAAAAAAAAAAGATAAATCAGAAATTTTATTGTAAAGTGAAGTTTCCAGTGTCTAAAGTGAATGCTTTTTATAGAAACTTTAAAGACACTGAGGCAGTTTACTGCTGGGAAATGGGCACAGCTGATCAAGTTTGCAAGAAGTTTTCTATGTTGTTGTGTAACTCATTTCATGTCTGTACCCAGCATACATATGAAATATGTCTTGAAATAGCTGTACATGTCTGGAACTCATCATGCATGATACAAGGGAGAAGAATACAAGGGATATATTTTAATACAAAGCAGCTTATGTGGCAGAATATTCAACTTTGACCAAAAGCTAGTTTAGCATCTTAACTATTTCTTTCCTTCCCTGAAACTAGATCTGCCTGCACTGGTTAACTCAGTGCTTCTGGAACTACTTGGACTGGTTGGACATTGTCCATTACATTGTTGTTTGCATCTGTATGGGTGTAGACTATCAGATATACATGTGCGTGGCTATCTTCAGACTTCTGCAGGAGGACATCCTTTCTCATATGCAGACGTATGATCTGGTTATATTTCTCAAGGTATTTTTAATCTTCATGTCTCTTTATCATTTCTCTGTTCTTGCTTTATCTACTTTTCATATTCCTTTATCATTTCTCTGTTCTTGCTTTATCTACTTTTCATATTCCTTTATCATTCTCTGTTCTTGCATTATCTACTTTTCATATTCCTTTATCATTTCTCTGTTCTTGCTTTATCTACTTTTCATATTCCTTTATCATACATGCCACACCTCAGACATGAAAAACCTGTACAAAAAATCCAAAAACCCTGTACATTAGTTGACCGTAATGATGATCACCCAAGGCAAAATCGCATTGTTTTTTTAAAGAAATGAAATTAAAACTAAGACGAGAAGTAACTCCAAATAAACTTTTCTCTGATCAGGTTAAGATGCAAATTAGCCTTGCTTTTGTGTTTTTGTTTCAGTTTCATAGTTTGGTTATATCGAATGCCGATAGATAGAAATCGCATGTATTTTCATACCAATTAGACTTAGGGTTACTAAATGGTACGAAAATACATGTGGAGCATTCGGCGACCGTCATTCCGATATTACCCATTATTTGTATTATATTATTATTCAAATTTACATTTCTTACGCACTTTCTACAAGTTTTAGTGAAATCAAGTAATTTGTAGTGGTATCAGCCTTTTTTTTTTTAAGCAGCCGTAAATAATAAATTATGCTAAACCTTAGGGGAAAAGAAAGCAAAGGCCTGTTATCTGACAGTTAAATCTAACTTCATCTAAACATTGTTATTGCAATATTAAAAAAAATAAAATGAATTACTTACCAATACTAAACTTGAAATCAATACTAAACAATAGGCTCGACTCCAAAAAAACTCAGTGCTGTGTAATCGTTCAAATAATTAGTAACCTGCCGCTAGCATTAGCGAAAAATTGTGAATGAACAACATGCTACGCAGACTACTTCAAATCCTGCAGCAATTGAAAAATAGGCAGCTTGATTTTTTTATTCACTTGGCTTAACATCTCGCCGAATCTCAAATTACGGCTATGATAACGGCGCAAGACGATCGATTTATATATATATTTCATTAGGCGAAAAAACCTGTACAGATGTTATGTACGGGCCGTACACATCTGAAAACGCAAACACCTTGTACAGATTATGGGTAAACCATAGCGTGTGGCATGTATGCTTTATCATTTCTGCATTCTTGCTTTATCTACTTTTCGTATTCTTTTATCATTTCTGCATTCTTGCTTTATCTACTTTTCGTATTCTTTTATCATTTCTGCATTCTTGCTTTATCTACTTTTCACACATTTTTCATGTCTTTTTTTTTTGTTCATTTCTATTTGTGTCCTCTTATTTTCTTTTCCCTCTGTTTCATTGGCGCTTCTACTGCAACCAGTTACTCTAATTTTCTCTCTGAACTTTATGCTGTCTTCATCATCTATATCTTTTGTTAAGGTTGTTCCCTTGATCTAGTGCCTTTTTTCTTTCCTCAGTATTTAATTTCTGTCTTCTTCCTTCCTTTTTAAACCTCTTACAGATGCACGATAAAAGTGCAGCATTCTGTAGGAAGTTATAGCAGCTGAGTATGAATATCCACAGAGAAAAAGACAAAGATCATGAAAATTGTCAGCATTATCAGATGCCATCTTCACATTGAAGTTCGGCATCAATGGCTTTTTATTCATGAGGGTAAATATAACTAAATGATAGTCCAACTACACTTCAGTGATAGCAACATAGATAACATTCATGAAACAAACATTTGTATAAAACTATGGATAGAGCCATGGAGCCGCGGTAGCATAGTGGTTAGTGCACTGGCTTCGTAGCGCAGTGGTCTATGGTTCGATCCCCAGATGAGGTGGGAATATTTTTAGGCCACAAACGGCTCCTGGGTCGACCCAGCCCCAAATGGGTACCAGAGCAACTCTGGGAAGGTTAAGGCGGCCGGCGTGATGCCGACCACATCACCCCTAGTGTGCCGACGGTCAAGATAATATGGGCCTAACACCATATTCCCAATATGCCTCAATGGGCGTGTAACGGGTTCCTTTTTTACCTCCTATGGATAGAGCCAACCCATGGTGCCCCACCTTGAAGTGGTGGGTTGGCTTGAGTGCCTTGATGATATTGTGAGCTACATCAGCAGGAGCTTTTGCTGAGCAGGTCAAAATGGAAGGGACAGACAAAGTGGGCACACCCCCCTTCCTCCAGGTTAAAGGAGGTTAGAGAACAGGGCTGACAACCCTGCCGGAAAAACATATTTGTCACAGAAACTGAAACAGTTGAGGAAAGAAATAAAAGCCAGAGTCAGGAAGAACCCTCACAAGAGGGACGTATGACGCAGAGACCTGATGAAAGCCAGTCAATGGAAGTCAGGCTGCCGACACCACTTCTAACGACGAAGGCAAAAATTAGAATAGGCACCTGGAATATACGGACAATGCAGGAGGCTGGAAGGACAGCATAGGTAGCTGGAGAGATGAGACGATATGGAATAAAACTCCTAGGAAACAAGAATAAATGGAACTGGTGAATTCATAACCAATACAGGGGAAAATGTCATATATTTAGGACATGAGGATGAAGACCACACACACACAGAAGGGGTTGCTATTATGATGTCCGAGGAAGCCAGAAAAAGCACTAATAGAATGGGAATCAAAATCACCCAGGATAATAACGGCAAGATTCCATTATTCAATGTTATGCCCCTACAAACAATGCAGATGAAGATATGAAGCAAGATTTCTATGATGAACTCCAAGGAATATTGGATAAAACACACAGGAGAGACATTAAGATAGTAATGGGAGATTTAAATGGAAAAGTAGGAGTAGACGACAAAAACTGTGAACTAATCATGGGAAAGAATGGCAAAGGAAACAGAAATGAAAATGGAGAACTCTTCGTAAACTTTTGTGATTTGAATGACCTGGTCATCGGAGGGACTATCTTCCCACACAAAGACATACACAAGACCACATTAAACTACCCAGATGGGCACACACAAAATCAGATAGACCACTTCACCATAGACAGAAAATGGAGATGCTGCCTACAAGATGTTAAAGAGAGAGCTGACGTAGCGTCAGACCACCACCTTCTCCTAGCATCACTGAGGATAAAATTGAGGGCGCACAAAGACAGCAGAAAGAGCAAGCCTGAAATATAATACCCAGTACCTTATGAACAAAGACAAGAGTTCAGTTCAACCTAAAGTTGAGAAATAGATTTGAAGCACTGGAGAACCTTGAAGAGGAAAGTACAGATAATCATTGGTGCACAATTCAAGAAGCATACAGGAATACATGTGAAGAAGTTCTTGACAAAAGAAATAAACAGCAGAAGGAATGGCTCACAGAAAACACATGGATCCTCATAAGAAAAAGAAGAGACATCAAACAACAAGTAAACAACTGTAAAGATGCAGAACAGAAAACACAACTGCTCACAGTATATTGGGAGTTAAACAGGAAAGTGAAAAAGAGTGCCAGGCAAGATAAAAGAGAATTTAGTGAAAAAGTAACAAAGGAAACCAAGATTGCGACATAAAAAGGAGACTTGAAAACATTATATAATATCACTAGAACTTTATCTAAGAAACAGCTAAACCACAATACAACAGTGAAGAGCAGAGAAGGACAAAACATAAGCAATGAAGAGAAACAAAGGGCCAGATAGGCTGAATATTTTAAGGAAATCCTAAACCGAAACCAACCAATACAGCAACCCATCATAGAACCAGCAGAAGAGCCACTACAGTGCAACATGAACCCACCCACTGAACAAGAAATCTCTCGGGCAATAAAACAGCTAAAAAATGGAAAGACTGCAGGACCAGATGGAATACCACCAGAAGCCCTGAAGGCAGATTACTATACACTGCATAGCTGCTACACCAGCTCTTCAAGAAAATCTGGGAAAAAGAGGCCATCCCAAAGAGCTGGAAGGAAGGCCACATTATCAAGCTGCCAAAGAAAGGAAACTTGACTGTATATGGCAAACTGGAGGGGTAAAACACTGCTAGCAGTGGCTGGAAAAATTTTGACCAGAGTTTTGTTGAACTGCATTAAGAAGGCGGTGGATGACAAATTCAGAGAAGAACAGGCAGGATTTTGTGCAGGAAGATCATGTACAGACCAGATAGCAACACTAAGAATCATCATAGAACAATCAAACGAATGGCAGACGCCCTTATATATAAATTTTGTGGACTTTGAAAGGGCTTTCGATAGTATAGACCATACTGTGATATGGAAAATCCTGAGACATTATGGAATTCCAGAGAAATTCATTAAAATCATCCAAGATTTTTACCAGGAGGCCTCATGCAAAGTAGTTCACAAAGGAAAACTATCAGAGCCCTTCACAGTTTACAGCCGTGTCAGACAGTGATGTCTGCTATCACCAACAATTTTTCTTGTGGTCATAGACTGGGTTATGAGACAAACAACAGAAGGAGAGAAAACAGGAATACAGTGGACATTCAACAAACAGCTGGAGGATCTTGACTTTGCAGATGATTTGTGCCTTCTATCACATAGACAGCAAGAAATGCAGGAGAAAACAAATAGATTAGTGACAGAAGCAGCAAAGATGGGACTACACATAAATGAAAATAAAACAAAGGAAATTAGGATAAATAATAGGCAGATGGACTCAATGAAGATCAATGATCAAGTTATTGAAGAAGTAGAAAGCTTTACATATCTGGGGAGTAACACTGACAAAGGGGGAGGAACCGATGGTGATGTCTGTTCTAAGATAAATAAAGCCAGATGCGCTTTTAATGCCCTTTGACCAATATGGAACTCCTCAGCTATATCCAGAGAGAACAAAATTAGAATCTTTAACTCAAATGTAAAGTCAGTCTTGCTGCATGTCTCCAAAAGTATCATCTCCAAACTACAGATATTTGTAAATAGATGTTTCCGACGGATCCTCCGTATAAGATGGCCAGATGTAATAACAAATATAGAGCTAAGGAAAAGATGTGGGCAACAGCCAATACAAATGGAAATTAAGGTAAGAAGGTGGGGATGGATAGGACATACACTCAGAAGAGAACAATCAAGCATAGCCAGAGGTGCCCTTGACTGGAACCCACAAGGAAAAAGAGTGGGGAAGCCAAGGAGAACTTGGAGAAGAACAGTGGAAGAGGAGGCTAAGGAAATTGGAATGACTTGGGCACAGCTGAAAAAGACAGCCCTGAATAGAAATCGATGAAGAGCAACTGTTTCAGCCCTATGTTCCACGGAGAACGGAAAGGAACGATGATGAAGGATAGAGAAGACCCAAGGAATTAAGAAATACTGTAATTACACAAATAAAAAATTTTTACTCAGATATCAAGCCACTGTTATTTTGTGTCTCTAAAAAAATGGATAACAAAGTAAGTGATAACCATGAAGCGATAGACGTTCATAAATAGATGGGGAAGGATTGAACTGTTATGACAGGATCACCAATGAAGAACTGATGGAAAGAAAATACCAGATTTGGGGAAAAGGTGTTGGAGGTAGAACATACACTAAGGAAATCATCTGAAAGTATCACAAGGCAGTTTCTATTTTGGTACCCTTAGGGTAGGAGACATAAAACAAGCCCAGAAACACGTAAAGAAGAGAAATGATGACATAAACCGTGCTGAAGAAGACATAGAAAGAACTCGAGCAGACTGCCCAAGACAGAGCGGCTAAGAGAGGTCAGATTGAAGATCTGTGCTCCAAAAGGAGTTGAAAGGCTGAAATAGAGACACCTTATGTTATAAAGCTGAGAATCACTGTATCTCATAAAAGGTAGTCCCGTAGTCCCTTACTGCTGTAAGGGTTTGAGACTTCACTATACAAGATCCAGCTTTATGAGGTGGAGTGACCAGGTCCCTTCCTTGTTGTATTTGTCTTCTTTAACTCAAGAGCAGCTTCATATGCCCATTTTTAGCTGGGTAGACTGGAGAATGATGCTACCAAGTCAATCTCAGGACCTGGTAACTTAGCCGCAAGAGGCAAGCACTCCATCTGCATAGCCAGTCGGATGCTATCTCATATAATACTGAGTTTTATTTCACTCGCAGTACCTTATTTCTTCTTTTTCGCTCCCTAAGGAGCATAAAACCACAACCTCAGCTTATAGGAAACCTGCATCAAATCATTCATGTACTCTGGCAGAAGTGGTTTCTGTGGACATTTTGTTTTTACATGATGAGATTGCCAGCCTCATATTAGTCACCTTTAATAACATCCTGAGGGAGCAATGGTCTTGTTCTTTCTCCATTTCCTCAGAGAGAGACCTCCAGGCACTAGATGAGGCTGTGTGCTATATTTAGCTTATGCCTCTTCAAGAAAAACGTTGCTTCAATTTAAAAAAGTTGATGACATATTTAAGGATCATCATACCAGTAAAACACCAGCTTCAACCTACATCACCCTGCTTCTTGCCCACTGTGTTCTTTGATGAAGTAGATTTAAAATCATTACTATTAAACTGACATTACAAAATAATGTTTTCTTAGGATAACAATCATTACTATTTAAATTTGTATTCATAAAAGTCAACTATTAAATGTGTTTTGACAAATTTGTTTCTAGGAGGAAGCTATCAGAAACTTTCATGTTGTAAACCAGATGAAATACATGAAGGAGCTGGAGGTCAAGTACAGGAAGATTGTCCTCTCAGACCTGATGAACATTGACAAGCCATGACTCATGGTTCTGTCTTCATGGGTCTTCCAAGTCTGGACATTGCCCTCAGACATTATGAACATTGACAAGCCATGACTCATGGTTCTGTCTTCATGGGTCTTCCAAGTCTGGACATTGCCCTCAGATATGATGAACGCTAACAAGCTATGGTATATGGTTCCATCTTCATGGTTCTTGTGTCTGAGTCTGGACAGTGCCTTAAGATATGATGAACATTAACAAGCCATGACTAATGATTCCATCTGCTGTGTCTGGACTTTACCTTCAGATATGATGAACATTGACAAGCAGTGATTTATTATTCCATCTTCTGAGTCTGGACTTTGCCTTCAGATATGATGAACATTAACAAGCTGTGATTAATGATTCCATCTTCTGAGTCTGGACATTACCAATCTCACAAACTTATAGCCTGCATGACAGTGCATCCAGTCACTAGCAGTGGGTGCATATTCCATGGCAGCTTGAAAAATCACGTCTGCATATGTGTGTTAATGACAGCTAGACCAGTCACATCTAAAGTTTTGTGCTTTATGCAAACAGATGTATTAAATGACTGAGGGTCTATTATACAACTGTAGTTACACGTTTGGTCAGATTATTTGTTGTAATAAATGTCCAGTTAAAGCATGCATATGTAACACATTTTTCACACCTCATCCTCCCCTCCAATGTTGATAGCATTACAAGGCAGTCCTTGTTTTGGAATCCACAGGGAAAGTTAGGCAGAGGTAGACCAAAAAATACATGGAGAAGAGAACTGGAAACAGAGGTGAAAATGATGTGGAAAACATGGAAAAAACTTGAGTGGATGGCACAGGATAGGAAGACTTGGCATGTGTTTGTTGAAGGCCTATGCTCCTTGGGGAGCTAAAGGTTATTGATTGATCCTCCTCTCCCAAGCTTTTGTCCTTATTTTGAGGTATTTTAAATATCTATGTCACAAGAAAGGGTATACTTGGAATTTAATGTTGTTGGTGTCACGAGAAAGGGTATACTTGGAATTTTAATGTTGTTGGTGTCACAAGAAAGGGTATACTTGAAATGTAATATTGTTGGTGTCACGAGAAAGGGTATACTTGGAATTTAATGTTGTTGGTGTCACAAGAAAGGGTATTGTCACAGCGTTCTTTCGCCGTGCAGTTTATGTCTAGTGATCGTTGAAAAGCCGGTCGGGAAAGACCGAACGGACTGGCGGAGTTAGCAGACCCGGCGGGTGATGTGACTACCGGAAGTTGGGGGAAAAGGCGCAAAATTGGGATGGTAAGGTAGCCTCTTGTCCGGGAAGGACGTTTTCCCTTATGCCAGCTGGATGGCTGTGTATTCTGTATTGGATTACTGCGAAATTAGTGCCTGCCATGTTATCTGGTCTTGGTGATAGTTACGTTGTTTAGTCTAGAGTAGCTGTAGTGCCTAGATAGAATTATCTTCTAGCCATAGTTTGATAACATTTCGATGATTCAGAGATTGTCATTGTCATAGCTCGGGTGAGCGATATTCATAGTTGCCATTTGAGGCATAGTTTGTACCTTCGTGTGTGGAGGTGATAGCCTAGGCTGCTGAGGCAGGTTTACTGTGGTATTTACATACTTGTATATTTTGTGTTATGATGGCCATTTGAAGCCCTGTTGCGTATTACTACATTAAAGGGAAGTACCTGTTTAAAGGTGTTTATTACTTATGTCAGCCAGTGTTGGTGTGGTCATACCCTTGAGAGTGTGAGCCAGAACTGCAGTACGATAAACCCACATAGCAGTGGTATAACCCTTAGAGAGTGGGGAGGGATAGGTAGCTAGCACCTTTCATTTCTCCCCCCCCCCCCGTGTGTTCATCATGACAAACGGGTTTCTGACAGGTATACTTGGTATTTAATATTGTTAGTGTGACAAGAAAGGGTATACTTGGAATTTAATATTGTTAGTGTCATGAGAAAGGGTAAACTTGGAATTTAATATGGTTGGTGTCACAAGAAAGGGTATACTTGGAATTTAATATTGTTGGTGTCATGAGAAAGGGTATACTTAGAATTTAATATAGTTGGTGTCACGAGAAAGGGTATACTTGGAATTTAATTTTGTTAGTGTCACGAGAAAGAGTATACTTGGAATTTAATATTGTTAGTGTCACAAAAAATGGTATACTTGGAATTTAATATTGTTGGTGTCACAAAAAATGGTATACTTGGAATTTAATATTGTTGGTGTCACGAAAAATGGTATACTTGGAATTTAATATTGTTGGTGTCATGAGAAAGGGTAAACTTGGAATATTAATATTGTTGGTGTCACGAGAAAGGGTAAACTTGGAATTTAATATTGTTGGTGTCATGAGAAAGGGTATACTTGGAATTTAATATTGTTGGTGTCATGAGAAAGGGTATACTTGGAATTTAATATTGTTGATGTCACAAGAAAGGGTATACTTGGAATTTAATATTGTTGGAGTCACAAGAAATTGTATACTTGGAATATAATATTGTTGGTGTCACAAGATAGGGTATACTTGAAATTTAATGTTGTTGGTGTCACAAGAAAGGGTATACTTGGAATTTAATATTGTTAGAGTCACGAGAAAGGGTATACTTGGAGTTTAATATTGTTGGAGTCACGAGAAAGGGTATACTTGGAATTTAATATTGTTGGTGTCACGAGAAAGGGTATACTTGGAATTTAATATTGTTGGAGTCACGAGAAAGGGTATACTTGGAATTTAATATTGTTGGAGTCACAAGAAATTGTATACTTGGAATATAATATTGTTGGTGTCACAAGAAAGGGTATACTTGGAAATTAATGTTGTTGGTATCACAAGAAAGGGTATACTTGGAATTTAATGTTGTTGGTGTCACAAGAAAGGTATACTTGGAATTTAATGTTGTTGGTGTCACAAGAAAGGGTATACTTGGAATTTAATATTGTTGGTGTCAAGAGAAAAGGTATACTTAGAATTTAATATTGTTGGTGTCACAAGAAAGCGTATACTTGGAATTTAGTATAGTGTAAAATTTGTTGAAATGTATAGATACATTTTTGAAGATGACATGGTTGGATGTGAGATCTTAAAAAAAAAAAGTCATGTATAAGTTTTAGTAATTTACATTTTTAGACCTCAACGAAGTGTGTCTTGCTAAAATGAGGCAAAACTCATATTTTAAAACAGAAAGAGACTATCACTTTCAAATACATATGGAATACATTTAAGATTAATTTTTGAACTTGTAAATTATTTAAAAGCAGAAGAGCTGTACCAAAACCTCAGTTCAAATTTTAACCTGAAATAAATATTTTTCATGATTTTCTGAACAGCAGCTTTGATTGACAGGATTTGTTTCTGTAAAGGACGCAAACCTTTCAGTTCACACAGGTTCGTAACCTTTTGTCAGAAGTAGCCCATTCTTGATCCTTTAACGCTAGCTGTTGTTTTCATATAAAGTAATAGCTTTGATGTCTGTCACACGTAAAACTTTTGTAAAGTGTAAAATAGAATTAGCGTAATATTTTTTCTGTCTCCGCACCCTAAGCCAGAGCCTACAAACTAATACTAAAAGGCTAGCCATAACAGTTTCCATCGTTTTTTTTTTTTTTTTTGGTGGGGGGGGGGGGGGGGGGGGAGATAAATATTAAACGGCTACAAATATCAGAGTAATGACCTCTAACACCTATCTTAACCATAACTCTTAAACTGTTTTTAGCATTTTCAAAACTAATTACCAACACACAACAAGCAAACTGTGGTAGTATGAATCATGAGTTGACCTACTTATCGATCTCAAGTTGTGTGACATGGCAGTATGTATCCGTATTTGGTAAATTGTTACCATGCTGTAGCTTTGAGCGTATGCTAGCATGGTAGTGTAAAGCATGCACCCTGGAATGGTTGGGTGTTTTCGCCACGCACAAAAATTAGTTTTGAATGAAAAAAACTTGATTTTCAGATTTCGGTTACGAACCTGTAATATTTTCACAATCCTTTGTTCTCAATATTAGGTGTATATATGCAGTTTATACAATTGTAAGCTTTAAAGCAATCAAATAACAATAAATAAATAAAATTAATTAATAAAAGTGCTAAATAAAACAAAATGTTTTGAAAATTCAAAGTTTGTTCTGACTTCTTGCTCAAACTGTATATAAAACATTTACATTTGTGTGTGTGTATAATATTTCAGAACGTTTATCATTCCAGTTGTAAACTGTATGCAACATTCTAATGATCCTGTATCTTAGTGGTACTGGAAAATTGTTTGCATATAGTCAGTTGTGTAATTATAAATAAATAATAAGGTATGTTTTAGGCACTTGTGAGAAATAAAGACGTAGAAAACCAGACAACAGAAAAACAACAGAAGTGAGAGGCTTACTGGAGAATTAAACCCAGGATCTTCCGAACGGCACCTCCACCTAGCTACAGAAGCGAATCGTACAATGTTCCCTGCCAACAAGGCATCACAAAATAGTGCTTCATGGACAGGGGTCATTGGTGCAAATTTTTAACACTTCACCGGATATGTACCTAGGGGCGATCCAGCCTAATTAATGATGCAATGACTTCTGTGGTCCTCTATTATACAGTATAGGTCAGATTACACAAGACAAAGACCTTAATATTGTGTCTAGTAAACTATAAGAATGAGAACAGTACAGTTCAGACAGAGGGAGTTGGTTGATACTTTAGTTTGTTTTTGTGTGTGCTTGTAATTATGTAAAACAACATCTTATTGTTTTTTTTCTTCAAATTTTAGTCTTGTCATAAAATAGATTAAACTTTGAAGAGAGTTCTGGCTTAGCTTAAAAAGATAAAAGACTTGTAATCCTGAGATAGCCAGTTTCCAAAAAGATGGAAAGTATGAGTTTCTGTTGACTTGTGTTCTCAAAACAAATTTAGAATTATCTGTGTTTGAGGAAAACTCCCTCATTCACTCTGGCAGATATAGAGAGTGAAAGTTAGAGAAGAGAAGGGCAAAGCAAGAAATTAGACAAAGAATTCTACTTCAAAAGATAATATACACTTAGCTTCTAATAGGGCTACATTTTATATAATAGAAAAATATAGTTATTATTATCACATTTATAATCTAAGTATTTTGCAAATGTATGCAGTATATTTTTAATATTACATTTTTTGTGAAAATAAGTTTATTCTGCGTCACATACTTAAGCAGACATTTTTTAAATATGAACTTGGTGTCAAGACAGCATGCAACATATGCAGGCTGCAAATCAAAATGCTGAAAGAGTCAAGATACAGTGTTAGCAGTGAAATAATTGGTCTGCCTGTCAGACAATAAAGAAGACAAAAATCTGTAAACTGCATTAGGTAATCAAAACAAGAGAGCAGAATGTCATTCAGTATTTGGGTTGCTTTTTTAAGTGAACTAAAGGCAAAACAAAAGAGATGCTTGTAACTGAGATGTGAAATATGATATGAAATAAATTAAGCTTATTTTATACCTAAAACCGTCTAACTATAGAATAAATAGTGTAATATGCATAAATATCTCAAGAAGCAAGCCGCAAATATAGTTAAAGGCAATACTTTAATTAAATTCTGCAAACTATGTTAACTGAAGACATTATGTGACATATTTTTGTTTATAAAATGTTTATGTGAAGTTGATTCTTATTGTTAACGCAACAAGTATCAGATTTATTTTCAAGATTATCATTTTAGTTAATCATCAAGTTTTAAAGAATGAACATTGATAATTTTGATGTTCACATAAAACAGGAAAAGATGCTAATAAAGCACATATTGCACCACCTTGCTAAAGGTAATATATTTTTCTGTTAATTATCTACCTTGTAATCCATGATATAGCAGCCTGCCAAAAATATTTCAGCTCTTGGAAAAATGATGAAAATTTTAAAACAATCAGTATAACATACCAATTGTCTGTAGTATAACATACTGATTGTCTGTAGTATAACAAACACATTGTCTGTACCACATATACTATTTTGTTTACTGCTGCCACATCATCACCCTTCGGCTCCGCAAGGAGCACAGGCTTTCAAAAAACGTATGCCAAGTCTTCTTGTCCCGAGCTGTCAGCTCAAGGTCTTACCATATCTTCTTCATCCCCTTCATGTCTGCCGCAGAATTTAAACGCTCAAAGATTATAAATCTTTTCTGCAGTTTTAAAAGAAAAATAAAATATTATTAAAATCGACATTTTTCTGTATTAAAAAAATTGCCAGCAAATAGATGCACATGCAGCAGGAAGAAATATCTTCATCAGTGGTATTTAATGGTGGAACACTGACACCAGTTAAGTTATGACTAAAATCACTTAGTTTCAAATACAAAGCTCTGTAACTCACTATACAGCAGATGAAGTCATGGCAAATCATGCAACTGTGTTGATAGCAGTTTGGTGATAAAATCAAATCGCTCAGTTTGAAACAAAAAACTTGGTGACATAATCATTTGGTTTTATTATAAAGATGTTTCGTAATGAAAACCATTCAGCTACAGTGTTAAATGACATAATCATGTGATTTAAAACAAACATTATTAACAAAATCACATCGTTTTAAATAAACATATTGGTACTAAACTTAAAGGTACTAAACTTACAGGCATCATGATCAAATACAAAATATGTGTTTCATTTAGATTCAAGGACTTCACACAGTTGTACAGTTATTATAGCTTAACAGCTGTGGTAGGCGACCCAGGAGCTGGTGTGATCTACTTTAGAAACACTGATCTCTGTAAAGATCTACCTTGATAAAATCTTGTCTGTTTCTAGGTTTCACTGTATCTGGAATAAAAGCAGCGTATATGTATTTTTAAAAAAATAAAAAAAAATTTGCCTCATTTTGGCGATAAGCGTCCCGTTCAACCTAGTTGGTTATATTAGGGCGCATGTCCAAATATAAAAGACCTTTAGGTCTGATTTTATAATTAATATGAATGTATCTGTAACTTTACATTCATATGTAACTTTACATTCTCTGCCAGATGGTCTGCTTTTCACAATTCCATCAACAGAGCAGTGGAAAGTTCAGAGGGTATTTTACTGAACGTTAACTTCACTTCAAAGAAAACGCAGCATTGCTATCTTATACACTTCACGAATAAAGTACATTTTAGTAAGCTAGATCAAGAGTTTTCACTTGGAAAGCAGAAATATACCTTTATTTCTGGGGATGCCACATTTTAAAATGCCGGCAGAAGAAGGCTAGTCCTTAATTTCCCTAGCTTAAAAAGTCTGATTTGTTTTCCCCTCTGTCAACAGAGATCTACCAAATCATCCCCTGTGATCTACTGGTAGATCATGATAGACTGATTGCTGACCTCTGCTGTAGATAAATAGCTCAAAAATCATCATCATCATCAACTGTCATCTCCATATCACAGGTCGGCTGTAATGGCTCTCCAACGTCTTCTGTCTCTTGTCTTGATGGTGCACTCTGATAGACTCTTTCCTATCCATCTTTTGATGTTATCTTCTCACTTAAAGCACTGTCTTCCTCTTGCATGTTTGCTTTTAACTCGGCCTTCCATTATGACCTGCTGCAAGGTATTACGGCTTTCTAAATGACCAAAATATGTTAGTTGTCTAATTTTGATCTCCTTCATTAATTTTCTTCATTCTTAGGTTTTCTAGGAACTCTTTGTTTTCTTCTTTTACCGTGTGACATGCCCCATTATTCTAAATATCCACATCTCAAGAGTCTCAATTCTTTCATCCAATTGCTTGTTCATTGTCCATGTTTCTACACCATACAGTAATGAAGAATATATATATATATATATCACATTTGAAGATTCTCAAAATGAACCTGCACTATTGTGTACAGACAAAATGAAATTCATATTGTTAATATAAGGGTTGAAAAACTTGCCTTGGAAGAGACAGAAACTGTCTGATTACCCCTGATCTAATGCTCATATTACCCATGCTCTATTGCTCATATCACATATGTTCTAATGCTTATGTAACACAGTTTTATACCTTTATAGTACATTGATTATTTGAATCTTTTGTTGTTGTTGAACTAGGGCTGCTGAGCTTCTCGCTCTTTAGCAGTCAATACCAAATTAAAGACTCCTTGGTATTATCAACACCGTAAATCTAGGCTTTTCTTGTGACTTTTCTGCCATTCCGAAACGTGTTGAGTTGAAGTCATTAGCTCCAGTTTCTCCAGCTTGGCTTGCATTTAAAGGGTCGTCACATCTGGTTCCAAGCTAGGAGTAAGAAGTGCGTGGCATACTGTGCATTCCCCACCATCCAAGGGGGTTCTCCAACTATGCAGAGCTAAAATTATGTACTCTGATTCTGGGCTCTCCCAAGGAATTGTCACGTCCTGCACAGAGCCACTTCTCAGCTTCCTCTGCCTATCACTGGGTCCACAGTGAGATTTTCTGCATGCAGTCAACCAAGTCAAAGCCAAAGAATTATGCCTGGGGCTCAAGTGACTTCTCCAAGCTTAGTGTGCAATGCTGGGTTCTCAACAAGTTCTGCCACAGGGGGGATCCCAGGAAGTGTGTGGATGATTTCAAGAGTCAATGAGGATGTAATTAGCCTCACCGATATAGGTTCACGTCCACATATTGTAGCATTGTGCATGTCTAGTGGGTATATAAGGGTGACTCCAGATATGCCTCCATGCTTATTATTTGAATCTATTTTCTTTATCTCGTTCCTCGTGGTATTCAAGGCTGACTTAGTTGTGAAAACTTCTATATAAACGGAGCCGTGGTAGCGCAGTGGCTAGTGCACTGGCTTCCTAGATCGGTGGTCCATGGTTTGATCCCCAGTTGAGGTGGGATTTTTTAGACCACAAACAGCTCCGGGGTCGACCCAGCCTCATGAATTGGGTACCAGAGCAACTCTGAGAAGGTTAAGGCGGCCGGCGTGATGCTGACCACATCACCCCTAGTGTGTCAATAGTCAAGAAAATATAGGCCTAATACCATATTCCTAATATGCCTCAATGGACACATAATGGGGGATCCTATATAAACACAAATTACTTATGTAAATATCACATATAATAACTGTAGGTATGAATCTATTCATGCTTGTGGTATCCTGCACAAATTCTTTAACATTATGTTATAGATATTGTACAGTAGTTTCAAACTATAGTTACCTGCTTTTGATGTAAATTGATAATTCACCCACTGAAAAATTTTCTTTCTTACTGTAAAAATAAATGAGATGATAATGACACAGACCTCCAGTTATAAATGATATTGACAATGACATAAAACTCCAGTTATAAATGATACTGACAATGACAAATAAAACTCCAGTTATAAATGAGATGGTTGTGACAAACAGTCTCCAGTTATGAATGAGACGGCAGTGACCCCTTCTTCAGAGATTCAGCATTCCGGTATATCTCTCTTAAGTTCTCCAGTCTGTCATTGACTGAGCCTACAAGATAAAACAGGTCATGATTTTGATCACTGTAACTGGCAGTACCTATAATAATTATGCTAAGCATCTAAGTAATGTGTCATCGATTAATCATGTATCAGGCTCACACTGTTCTGTATGGCTCAAATACCTGGAGCACAAAAACCAAGATATAGCATAATAAATGAAAAACAAGAAATCTATATTGAACAAAAGAAAGTCTCACCAAAGAAATGAAAAGTATGAACAAACAAACAAAATTCATTTTAAAAGGCAGGCATTCAAACACTCTCTCCTTTCTTTCTCTCATCTTTTATACTGTATTCAATTACTGTCATGCTCATGAAATTTAGGGAATGCAACATTTTAAAACAAAGACATACTTACATTTACCATATTCAATAATTATCAAGGAAAAAACCCAACATTCTGAGTGAGGTGGTAACAGGAAATGTCAAAGGGCAACTCCTCAAATATTCTAGTCAGTGTTTTGAACAGAAGAAGTGTATAGAAATTTGCAAAAGGTTAATTAATCTTCCCTTACTGTTTTCAATATTCATAAATAAACCTTCCCAAGATGTTGTATAATGTCATAAGTAAAAGTAAAGTAATACAGACCTAAGTTAGAGTTGGCTGTTGAGGTGTAACAGCTGATTACATCTTCTACACCTCCTTCCTCCGAGAATACCGGCCCATCATCCCAGATGAGATCAAACAAACCAACTTTCTTCTCTCTGCCTGTCAGTCTGGAACAAATAATTAAAGCTTTTTATCAATTCTTGTATATTACTAATGTTATTGATAATTATTAACCTTGTAATGTATACCATGAATATTGATGTTAACATAAAATCACTCTGTGTAACTTATACTGCTTGCTTCTGTATGGTGCAGAAAGCTGGGACGTAAAAGAAAAATAAATGTCCAAATGGTCCTCTTTTCACACAACCTGCTTAAGGAAAATTCTCCACATTTTTTGGCCAAATACCATCACCAACCATGAGCTGCTTACTCTGAGCAATCAAGAAGATATGCACACCATTGTAGAAGGCAGACGCACAAATTGGGTTAGCCATGTCCTCAGAGGAGACCCTGACACATCACAAGAGATGGTATGCTATGGACTCCAGAAGGGAGGTGAAAGGCTGACCAAAAAAAACTTGGCAGAGAACTGTGGAGGCCAAGGTGCACACCATGAACCAGAGTATGGGCACCGCATGAAGGTTGGCCACAGACTGAGCAAAGTGGAGACAGTTTGTTACTGCCCTACAAGATGCCACTAGGTGTGACAGCTACTAATGGCTTTGTCAACTAGTGGCTAAGGATCCAAAAAGAACTTTTATTTCTGTTACTATCAACACAGTATTTGGCCACAGCCCTCACAAGACAAAAGGCTAATCCCATCACTCACGCACCGAAACAACTCTAACCTGTGCTGTCAATGTCAAATGTGGTCATTGTTTCAAACACAAGAAAGGAAGATTACAACATGGAAGAAGAAATGCCTGAGAAAAACTGTAAGAGGATCAAAATGTGCTTGCACCATTTACGAAAGTCTGTAACTTGAAAATTCTTGGCTTTATTTTTATAGTTCAATGTTTCAGAGCCATATAATAGGCCTGCTTTGACATCTGATTCATATTTTTGTGTTGAACTTTATTTCTTTTGGTTTCTACCTTGTAAATATTTCCCAAAACAGTGCGTCCCATTTGTCTTCTGTATAATAATTTTATTACCTCCATATTGTAGCACTGTGCATGTCTAGTGGGTATATAAGGGTGACAAGGTATATATATATATATAAATTCACATCTTGTAAGGGTGACTTGGAAAAGTACAGGACAAAAATTCTATATGGGAAAAAAGATGATTTGGAGGGGTGCAAAATGGTAAAGTTTCCTAGGACAGCATAAGATTGGCAATGTTAACTGGTCATATTCTATGTTATTTTTAACTCTTTCCGTACGTAATTATTTTCAGCTCTGGACGGAATTATTTTTAAGCCCCAAAAAGTTACACATACATAATTTACGTTTACTGACAATGTGTGTCTAATCATGAGTTAAGTATAACATATTATATATCAAATTAAAGTACATTGGATGAACAATATAAATCCATATGCCTTTCTAGCTAATTTTATGTTATGTTTATGTTATAACAGATAACATGTTCACGGAAAAAAGATAACTTGAAATTTTGAACAAAAATTTTCTACTGACGTAAGGCTTGTAACATAAATTGTTATCACAATACAGTTTCACTGCTCTCTTTGTGCAGGCAATCCATTTAGAAACACAGAAAAAGTAAGAAAGTTATGGTTGATCACACAGTTTGTTCACTGTTCACATATTAGTAACATATCCTGTGTGTTTTTCGGCCATTATGGCGATACGACAAAACACGATTAAAGATGAAGATAAATGTGAAAAAATCCGTTCAAACGCAAATAAAAGACGTTGAAGCTTGTTGAAATTTGCCCAGTTTTGTGTTTACTTCCGTTCTAGATAAATTCCGGGCAGTATAAAATATCAGAATAGAAAGAAACAGTGAAATAAATCAGCGTCTTTTAAAAGATCTTACGTCTACAGCGTTCGGCCTTTGCATCTATTATTAGATCTTGCGTACGGAATCAGTTAAGTGAATTATTCCACAGTATAACTTCCATATTTATTCTTTGGTTTTCAACAATAAAAATATTCAATGGATGGGTATGAAAAAAAAAATTGAAAAAAAGGTGATTCGTCTTATGAGGACAAAAGACAAAGAAAATAGCCAACGTTGCGGCCACAAGGCCTTCGTCACAGAATATTCACAAACTTTTACTACCTGTTCTCTAGGTCTAGCACATTCAGAACATCATTAAGTAATCCAAATTTGAGATCATAATCCTCTTTATTACTGGCAGTCAGGGAGGGTGAGGCATTGATTTCAAGCAACCATCTGAAGAATGAAGAAGACACAATATCATTTCAGGTTAATGAATCTGGAGGTATGTGGTAGTTAAGGGCGGGAGTTAATTTTAAGTCAAGATTGGTAATAGTATGAAAATTAGGACCAGTGTATTGTCTAATAATTTAGAACCTCTGGAACAATATTAAAATCAATTGTCAGAGTACATTCCATTATGATGTACTTTGACTCTAAGTATTTTTTTCTTTCTTAAGAAGTTGTGTTTTTCCTAAGGAAAAAACATAATTGTCTTAGAACCTTGTTTTGTGATATTAATTTTTTTAAAAAGATAAGGGTAGTCCAATAGCAGAAATTGCCAAAGGGGAGTGAAGTGTTAGAGGTTTCACCATACTAGGTCCAGCTTTTTATGATTAAGGGTGACTAGTTCCCTTCCTTGTTGCCTTTGTCTTCCCTAACTCAAGAGCAGAGTCAGGTACTCAATTACGGCTGCGTAGATTGGAGGGTGACGCCACCAGGTTTCAATCCTGGAAATCGGTAACAGTGCTGCAAGAGAAAATCGTTCTAACCACCAAGCCAATCTAACACTCTTTTAATTTTCTTAAAACTTGCTTATTTATTAATAAATAAACATAATAATTGGTACAAAAACTTTCCATTGCATTTTCAAATTAACATCAGATTAAATTTCTGATATCTTATCAAAATGTTCATTAACTGCAGAAAATGTTGCAACATATTGCACAATTTATTACTATTTGTAGACATAAACTGTAAAATCCTATAGGTCAGGGTCTGCTAAAGTTATAAAAACTCTATCCTGGAAAATTACTGCAAAATAAAATGGTGAGCTTCTAATTCAAAGATGGTGCACATAACTAACATGAAATGAGTCCAGATATGTTAAAATCATTTGTAAGAACACATTCCATAAATGGTAAACTATGACACTAAATATTGTATATTCTTTGATACTAAATATTTTACTTTCTTAACTCTTTGGCTCCAGACCAACGCTCCGGGCATTGCAAAATTCAACGCGTCGTGCCAGCACAACGCTCAGAGCGTTGTTTTTAGTTTATCACGAATAAACCCCAAAAATCGTCCTTTAATGTAGTTCATATTTTAAAACTCGTAGAATGAAGTCCACTACTATTTAAACAACTAATTTGACTGTAGTTAAGCAGCACATGTGCGTGTTTTGATGTTATTAACACAATTTGTGTGACAATTCGCGTGTTTGCGTTTGTTGTTGTTATTGCTAGAGAAATATGTCATGCTTTATATTTACATTTTCTAAGTCTCCTAAGCAAATAATTGTGTCACACTACTTTGAAACATTGCTGACATTGATGATGATTGTTTGGTAGTCACAGTTTGTTGTCAAAATATGGAATCAGTGCAGAAAAGCTAGACACATTAGATTTAGTTGATGAGTGGGCATAGTCATATTCTGGCCGATCAAAAAGAAACAAAACTAGACCTACCGTAACATCTAATCACTAGTCCTAGGTAGAAGATGAAGCTATGGATACTATTAAAACATTAAACAAGTGTTAAAAAGTTTTTATATGACGTTATTCTTCTTTATTTGTTTGAAAATTATGTAATGCACGATTGCATAATTTATTTTTTTCTTACAAGGACCACAGTAAAAACTGGTGTGAATAACACTAAATGTACTAATTGTGGCCATTAGCAATGTTTTTTACTTTGTATATGGATTATCTTGATGTTTGAAGACGAAAAAGAAAGTTTTATTGTCTACAACAGTAATTTCTCTTTGGTAAGATCGTATTCTACAGTAACATTTTAATGTTTTTCAATTTTACATGCAAAATGTTTTAAGTATACCGAACACATTTGTGTTAATACTACCAAGGACGTTATATATTACAATTCTCTATCCATTTCCGTACAGTTTGGTATATAATAAGTACATGTTCACACAAGAAATTAACATAAAATTTACACTAAAAGACAGTACACTTCACCGTTTAGAATTCTTCAAAAAATAATTATGGCACAGGGTGGAAAATAATTATGGAGTCAAAGAGTTAAGAAACTGCTTTTCCTATGAAGTAAACCATTATTGTCTCAGAAGTTTGTTTTGTGCCATTAATTTTCTTATAACTTGCTAATTTTTTTATCAATAGACAAACCATTTTTAGACATTAATTTTAACTCTGAAAAGGATGTAATGGTTTTCCCATGTTGGACACTAAGAATTTTTTGTCATTTTGAGTTTTCATTTGCTGTTAAAGTTTAAGGGTTGATTCTTATTTTGTTTTAAAAGTATGATAATGTTATAATAGTTGTAAAGGGAACTGAATGAGGATTAATAAAAAATAAAAGTGGGACATAACAGAACAAAAACTTGGTTCAAATATACCGACCCTGAAAATGTCATGAGTGCCTGGAAAAATTGGCCTCGAATACTGGCCTCTCATCACCTTTAAGAGCTAAAGTCCTATAGCTCAGGATTCACTTTAGTTATAAAAAATCTATCTAAAATAAAAATACTTCAGAATACAATAATGAGTTTTTAATTCAAATTTGGTGCACATAACTGAAAATTTTTTTTTTTAAAGCCTTAGTAAACTGAAATACAGAATTAAAATCCAAGATGGCTACCATTTGCATGGTAACCAGTAACTCTACCATCCAATGCTGTGCGATATGCAAAAGTATTATTGTTATAGGTTAAGCCTCTGCATTTTAATAGAAATCCTGCCATTATTTATGAAAACAGCATTTCAAAATAGCTCCTCCCCTTTAACTGGTAGTCTAGGTCAGCTGTGAGTGTAGCCATGATTGGTGATGGCATTTGTAGTTGTACAAATGACAGTTTTACTGTGAAGGTGGTGGTGATGTGTGAGGAGGAAACAGAGATAGTGCAGCATTAGTTATACTGGTAGTGGTGCTGGAAACTTTTAGAAAGCATCAATGTCACAGGTTTGCAATTTCAGAGTAGTGTTAATGGCAGAGATTTAAATCTTATATTGAAGTTAATGGCAGAGATGTAAATCTTATATTTAAGTTAATGGCAGAGATTTAAATCTTATATTTAAGTTAATGGCAGAGATTTAAATCTTATATTTAAGTTAATGGCAGAGATTTAAATCTTATATTTAAGTTAATGGCTGAGATTTAAATCTTATATTTAAGTTAATGGCAGAAATTTAAATCTTATATTTAAGTTAATGGCAGAGATGTAAATCTTACACTGAAGTTAATGGCAGAGATGTAAATCTTACATTGAAGTCAATGGCAGCAATTTAAATCTTTTATTGAAGTTAGTGGCAGAGATTTATTATTCTAAACTGAAATTAATGGTAAAGATTTACAGTTAATGTTACTGTTGATCAGAATCGACATCATTGCACTCCAGGCAAACCTATAGGAAACACAACTACCTCCAGCACCCGGAGACAGAGGCAGCTACTGCAGCTCTGAGGTGGCTGTCTGAAACTCCTTCAACAAGGGCAGTTTTTGTCAGTTCATGCTTTGTTAGGTCCAAAATGAGTGGTTATGGCATGAATGGAACACAACCATAGAAACCTCAAAATCTGAGTTAACAAAGGAGTCCTAGACTGGGGTTACTGGCAGTGACCCACACTCATAGATTGTGCTTAATGGCAAGCTTACAGTCTTAATTTGAATTAATGGACTGGACCTATAATCCTTGCCTAAAATAATGGTACAAAACTTACACTATTAGACTGCAGTTAATTACAACAGCTGACAGTCTTAGATTAGTGTTAACAACTGAAACATTACAGACCTGGACTGAAGTAAATCTCAAACGCACAGACTTGCAAAGAAGGTAATTACAGATCATACAGTCCAAGAATGGAATTAATTGCAGAAACACATTCCTAGCCTGGAGTAAATATCAAACTTATAGAATTACTCTGGAGTTAATGGTAGAAATGTACACATTCCTAGACCGAAGCAAACATAAAACTTGTCCTAGACTGGAGCTATTGGCAGAGAATTACAGTCTTAGATTGGACTTAATGGCTAAGCCTTACAATATAAGGCTGGATTATGGGCATACAGCTTTAAGTTGCAGTTCATGGCACAGTCTTACAGTCTTGGATTAGAGCTAATGACAGTTGCACAGTCCTTAGACTTGAAGTTAACGGCAATAACTTATACAGTTCCACATCAAAAGTAGCAGCAGTCTTTCAGTCCTGGACACAATCGATGTTGTTTAACTAAGGCTGCTGAGCTTCTCGCTCTTTTGCAGCCAATACCACATTGAAGACTTCTTGGTATTGTCAACACTGTAGATATAGGCTTTTCCTGTGGCTTTTCTGCAGTTCTGAAAAATGTACATTCCCCGCCATCCAGGGGGGCTGTCCAAATATGCAGAGCTAAAATACTGTACTCTGATTCTGGGCTCTCCCAAGGAATTGTCACGTCCTGCACAGAGCCACTTTTCAGCTCCCCTGCCCATCATGGGTCCATAGTGAGATCCTCCTGCATGAAGTCAACCAGGTTTAGAGTTATGTCTGGGACTCAAGAGACTCCTCCAAGCTTAGTGTGCAATGCTGGGTTCTCAACATGTTTCAACACAGGGGGATTCCCTGGAAGTGTGTAGATGATTTCAAGAGTCAATGAGGGTACAATTAGCTTTACAGACAGGTTCACTTCCACATTAGAATACTGCAGCATTGTGCTTAGCTGGTGGTCATATAAGGATGACTCTAGATGTACCTCCATGCATCCTAGACACAGTAAACGGCATAGGCATACATATTCCTTGACTGGATTTTATATTAGAAATTTGAGTCTATGGCAAAAACATTGGAGCCTATGACAAAAAAAAACATTGGAATATATGACAAAAATATTGGAGCCTATGATAAAAACATTGGAGTCTATAGCAGATACTTACGGCCTGAGATCAGAATCAATGAGAATGTCATAGCCATACAGTTCAAAGCAGTGCTTGTCATTTATAATTACACGCTGACAAGATTGAAGGCTAAGCACAAAAATGTTGGTCATCTGTTGAAAAAGGTTAGAGATCTGTGAAGAAAAGAGAAACAGATTAAATACCAAATAAGAAATTACTAGGAGTACAACTGTCTTTTAAACATAAAGCATAAAATAGTATTACATGCCCAAACAAGCATGACAAGTGTGGCAACTAAGAAAGCAGGACAGGTCAACCATTTCATCACTGTCCTTTTTTCTCCCTAGGAACATGGAGCCTCCAATTCAGTTGGCACCAATGCAGAAAGCCTGCACAAAGCATTCACGTGCTCTTGCAATGGTGGTTCATGTTTTACAGGATGAGGTTGCCAGCCCCCATGCACAACCTAATACAGGTTGGTAACCCAGAATCCAAAATGCTCGGGGATGGCTGTTTTTAGGTTTTCCGATTTTTTCGGATTTCGCCAAAAAATCAGTCTTTAAGTCCCAACAGCCAGTATACTGTACTTCCTTCTAGTCCCATTTGGCCCGATCAACAGTATACTGGCTTTTGTATCTCTTGATCCTTTCTAGGGCTTTTTTCTAATTTTGACAACTCAGAAACGCTATTTTCTTAAAGTATAGCCATCCATTTTGGACTTTTGGTTATTTATGCATATGAACATTTAAAATTTTTTTTTTTCCAAACAACAACAATAAAAACTCATTGGGGTGGCCATTTTTGCTTGGGCCAAACCCACTTTTTTTGCTTGGGACTGAAAGAGTTAATGTCGCCCAAAAAAATTGCCCAAAGTAGCCAAATTTCGCCCCATCTTAAATTATGTACAGTTGTAGTACAATTTATTTTTCAGAAACATGTTTTTTAACACTTTAAAAATAACCTACATTCATGTTCTAATCGTCGTCTTCAGCTTGGAATCAGACATCTGTTGAAGGATCGCCTTCAATGTTCAGTTCTTTATGGTATGTTTTAGCTTGTTTCATAACCAACAAACCAGTCAGCGGCATGCGTTCACTTCGCCGTTGTTGAATCTATCCCTCAGACTACGGTCAAGATCTTCATTTTTTCCTCAATGCAAAGTTTTCCGATCTGACATTAGTTTTTGGTCATCACCGTCCATGTAAAACTTCAGCAGCTTGTCTGTCTGTTTGTTTATGTCATACTGTGGTAGTTACTACGCCATTTTCTTCTGTAAGAAGACGGACAGAGACATCAAGCTTCTGCAATAACTCTACTTTCTGCACTATCATCAATAATGACACATGCTTCCATTTCTTATTCCCACTGTTATCCACAGGAGTATATGTAGCTCTTTTCGGCATTTTTACAATGAAATTAAACTCTAAATCACAAAATTAGCGCACAAATATCCAACTCAAAATCACAAGTAAGCTATGAGAATCCACACATGTGGCTGGTAGCAGTGCCGGAACACAACTGACCACGCTATGTTTGAACATTTGTATCACGCAGTAGCGATTACGTCAGCATATACTGTACTGAAGCCTGCGCGTCATGGGCTGGAAACATGATAAACTGAACATAACGCGTGGTCAGTTCCTCGCATACCTGTAAATATGTCAACACATGGCTGGAAGGAGTGACGAGAGACAACTAATCACACATTAAAAACTTGTTTCACGCAGTAGCGCTTACATCAGCCTATACTGCATCTTGCGCGTTACGGCCAGAAACTTGATAAACTGAAGATCGGGTGTTTTCGGTTCCTTGGAAACCAAAAGTCGCTTAAATTAGCCCAAAAATCGGCCCCAAAAAATGCTTCTGATTTTCGGAATATTTCGGTTTACAGATATTCGGATTCTGGGTTACGCACCTGTACTAGTTACCTTGTGTGACATGCCTGAGGGGGTAGTAGGCCTATTCTTTCTTTGTCTCATATGAGACCCCCCAAGAACTTCACAGTCCATGAATGACAAAATCATTCAGCACAGCTTTCTACTGCAGTAGTGGGGACGTACCCCAAGTTGTTCTCGGGAATCTCTGAAGGACTACAGCTCCCTAAAACATGTTGTAAGAGGCGATTAATATGAGGTTACATGTGGGCTGGTAACATCATTATGCAAAACAAATTGTTACAGAAATCACCAGAGCAGGAGTATATGAATTCTTTCATGCAGGCTTCCTGCAAGACGATCATCTGTAGTGGTGGCATCATGCTCCATAAGGAGTAAAAAGGAAAAAGAAGAACTAGAGAACCAGGCACTTCATACTCCTCTAAAATCTCTGGTCTTTAATGAAAACAGAATCTCTGGTCTTTAATGAAAACAGAATCTCTGGTCTTTAATGAAAACAGAATCTCT
This sequence comes from Oreohelix idahoensis, assembly GCA_024509875.1. Taxonomy (NCBI): domain Eukaryota; kingdom Metazoa; phylum Mollusca; class Gastropoda; order Stylommatophora; family Oreohelicidae; genus Oreohelix; species Oreohelix idahoensis. The sequence goes on from JAMPIV010015061.1 coordinate 582,544, forward strand.
GGTCTTTAAGAAAACAGAATCTCTGGTCTTTAAGGAAACAGAATCTCTGGTCTTTAATGAAAACAGAATCTCTGGTCTTTAATGAAACAGAATCTCTGGTCTTTAATGAAAACAGAATCTCTGGTCTTTAATGAAAACAGAATCTCTGGCCATTAAGGAAACATGCAAAATATGAATTCTTTACATCAGGTAGTTTTTTAGAAAAAAAATATTAAAGTTGAACATCAATTGGTGAATGGACTATACCACCACCAATTTAATTATATTCATTCTCATCATCATCAGTTGCCATCTCCACAACGAAGGTTGGCTGTAATGGATCTCCAACGTCTTCTGTCTCTTGTCTTGGTGGTGCACTCTGATAGACTCTTTCCTGTCCATCTCTTGATGTTATCTTCCCACTTATAGCGTTGTCTTCCCCTTGCACGTTTGCCTTCAACTCTCCCTTCTGTTATGGTCTTCTGCAAGGTGTTATGCCTTTTTATGTGGCCAAAGTATTTTAACTGCCGAACTTTGACCTCCCTTATTAGTTCTCTTTTCATACCTAGATTTTCTAGGACCTCCTTATTTGTTTTCATCTCTTTCCATGAGATACGCCCCATTCTTCTATATATCCACATTTCAAGAGCCTCAATTCTTTCTTCCAAATGCTTATTCATCGTCCATACCTTTTTTCTTTTAAAAATACATTTAATTACATTAATTCGTGACCTCTCAGGAGAAGGAGAATGAGCCTTCAAAAGATGAATACCAAGTCTTCCTGTCCTGTACCATCCACTCAAGGTCTTTCCATGCACTCTATATAACTTTCATTTCTGTCTCCTGTTCTCTTCTCCATGTGTTTTTTGGATCTCCTTCTACCTCTCTTACCATGTGGAGTCCAGAACAAGGACTGCCGTGTAATGCCATAAACAGGTTTCCTCAGTGTGTGTCCTATCCATCACCAGCATCCTCTTCTCATCTCTTGTTCCACTGGCATTTATCTGGTTCATGTCATCATAAACACATTAGTGATCTTGTCATACCATTTGCATAACCTGTTCATACTGGTTGAATTTTTTTGGCTTGAAGTTTTTACAGCCTCATGCCCTATGGTCCTTAGTCACATGCTTGGTAGGTTTTAATGTTCCTATTCTCTGATCCAATTTCAGGCACTGGTAATTGACATGGGACCTGTAGGTATTCTATCACAGCCAACATACATGTTCTCATTTTCCAAAATTAAGTTATCTGAAAATCATTTCATCATTAATTAAGATACCTGTACTCAGTCTTTCATTGGTGACTTACCTGTATCTCTACTTTATTTTGCCAAATTAACTATTTTCAGATAGAGGAATATCCTAGAATGTTCTCAATGAGCGACCTTACAAAACCACAAGTCTGTACATGTTGGAATGGATGAATAGCAGAGCACTAGATACAAGGAGCACCCTCAAGGCAGCAGGTGCCATCAATAATATCATACTAAGTATCTGATGATAAAAGTTAACATTTTTAACTGTGAATGCCCACCTTCTGTTGTCCATGTTTGGCGGTGAGATACTTGCGCAGTTGTTGTATGGACCATTTACAGCCTTTCTCTGGGTCATAGTCAGGAGCAGTTTTCTGTATTGCAACATTTGTTAAATGGATGTCTGCATTTCATTAAGAATTATGTTGTAATAAAAATTCTGATGCATTTGGTGCACCCCATTCAACCAAGACACAAGGCTTGGCAGTCAAATTTAGTGGAATTAAAAGGTAAAAAAGGTATCCCATAGCAGATACTCGCTCACTTTTCCTTCCATAACCTGAGAGTAGAATCAAGTACCCAAATGCAGCTGGGTAGACTGCAGCATGATGCCACAGTGTTTTGAACCTGGTACCTTTGTTAAGAGGCCAGCACTCTAACCACTCTTCCAGTCAATGCTCAGTGCAATTAATAAATATATAAAAAGTTGACAAACTTAAAGCTCTCTGTGAAATTTGATGATATTTCAACCTTACAAGTTCCATTTGGAAACTTGTCATCAAATTACTGCGTTTACTTTGGAGAAAGAAGAAAGCCTTCTTCCCATAGGACGCCAGGTGCAAACAAAGACAGGTAATTCATCTGTACTAGGACAAAAGGTAAAAAGGTATAGGTAATCAAATAGCAGGTATTACCATAGGGGATTGAAATATTATTCACTATACTAGATCCAGCATTGAGAGGTGGGGTGACCAGTTCCCTTCCTTGCTTTTTCCTTCCCTAACTCGATAGCAGAGTCAGGTACCCATTTACAGCTGCTGGGTACACTGCAGCATGACGCCACCATGTTTCAAACCTGGTACCTTTGCCGCAAGTTGCCAGCGACCCTAACCACTGTGCCAATCAGATGCTTAGTGGAATTAATAAATACTCAACAACAACAAAAAAAAAGTTGTCAAACTTCACAAAACAAAATTCAGTGTGAAATTTGATGATATTTCAACCTTACAAGCTCCATTATGAAATCTGTCATCAAGTCACTGTGTTTACTTTGGAGAAAGAAGAAAAGTCTTCCTCCCCTTGGACGCCAGGGGCAAACAAAAATAGGTAATTCATCAATACTAGGGCAACGGACAAAGCAAATGCTCCCATTACAGCCATAAGGCCTTTGTCAGGGACTGACCATTGAATATTTTTTTTTAAATGAGATCTAAGTTAATTACATAAAATTGTTAAGACCTGAACATGGAAATATTCGACATCGCTGTCACCAGTTCCAGTGAACATTCTCATTGAACAGTTCTTTTTTTTTTTTTTTTTGGCACAAATCATAATGACCTAATTTTCACTTCATTATTTCCCTTTGTGCTCCCTAGGGAGCACTGAGCCATCACTGCAGCTAGCACCCCCCCCCTTTTAAAGAAAGCCTACATCAAAGCATTCATGTGCTGGTGCAGTGGTGGTTCCTGCAGCAGTCTGTTTTACTTGATGAGGTTTATCTTTTACTTGATGAGGTTTATCTTTTACTTGATGAGGTTTATCTTTTACATGATGAGGTTTATCTTTTACTTGATGAGGTTTATCTTTTACTTGATGAGGTTTATCTTTTACATGATGAGGTTTATCTTTTACTTGATGAGGTTTATCTTTTACATGATGAGGTTTATCTTTTACTTGATGAGGTTTATCTTTTACTTGATGAGGTTTATCTTTTACTTGATGAGGTTTATCTTTTACATGATGAGGTTTATCTTTTACTTGATGAGGTTTATCTTTTACATGATGAGGTTTATCTTTTACTTGATGAGGTTTATCTTTTACATGATGAGGTTTATCTTTTACTTGATGAGGTTTATCTTTTACATGATGAGGTTTATCTTTTACTTGCGTGGCTGGGAATTCCATTCTCAATCTACAACTCTGAAATTACTTCCCTTTTGTTCTGTGTCCATTATATTCAATCTGTCAAAAACATTTTTTTTAAAGTAGACACAACATGACGCTTTTCCCTAGCTATCAACCTCTTTCTACTGTAAGGAATACCATCACAATCAAAACAAAAGGATACAGTTATCATCAATAGTTGCTAGGGAGTAACGGAAATTTGCAAAACGTGCAAAACCACTTCTGTACAACCAGACTTTAAGGGGAGTGTACTGAAAATATTCACATTATTAATTTTGACCCAAAAAATTATAATAATGATGAAGATGATGTGCTGGAAGTGAGAATAAAGAGACAGTTTTTAGTGATCGGTAAGATTAAATGTAGAAGAAATATCATCATCATGAGCTGCAGTCTCCACGTCAAAGGCTGGCTGCAATGGATCTCCAATGTCTCCTGTCTCTTGTCTTGGTGGTGCACTCTAATAAACTCTTTCCTGTCCTTCTCTTGATGTTATCTTCCCACTTATAGCGCTGTCTTCCTCTTGCACGTTTGCTTTCAACTCTGCCTTCTATTATGACCTTCAGTAAGGTGTTATGTCATTTTATATGGCCAAAATATTTTAGCTGTCTAACTTTGATCTCCTTCATTAATTATCTTTTTATAGGAAAGACATAAACATGAAAAAGGTGGCAATAAATGAAAAGAGACATGTTAAATTGTGAAGCATAGTGGACAGAAATGGAGCAATAGGCTGAGAGGAACAATCTAAGGAAGTGTTTAGTAACTAAAATATGCCTCAGATGAACCAAGAGAACAACTAAGAGATGACAAACTTTACGGTAACACACGTCCAGGCAATTAAATTATCGTCTAAATTATTTTTTTCTTGATCCTAATTGCCTTTAGTTCTGTGGAGGGATGGTTAGATTCCATTATATTTATGGACAAGTCAGGTGGCCTATGTGATACTAGATGTTATTTCAATAAATAATGATATTGCTAATTAGAATCTAAATTTCAGGAGCACAGAAACACACACAAAAAAGAAAAATTAAAAAAAAAAAAACAGGTCAACAGTAGAAACATTCTGCCCCATGTAGTTTCTGGGGCGAGAGGGGTAAGAACAGGACTACTGCACACTCAGGTATGTTGTACAAGGCTACTTATACAAGGTTGTGCATGAAGTTGGAAAACCTCATCATGTACAACAAATTGCAACAGAAACCACTGCTGGAAGAGCATGTGAATGTTTGTGCAAGAGAACAATCTACAGTGGTGGGTCCATGCTCTGCAAGAAGTGCAACAGAAAGAAGAAGTGGAAACATTACTGTAAAACTGATTATAAGGTTGATCTTTCTTTTATAACTTTCAAAACACACGTGTATGTAGACAGACACACATCAACAAGACCAGAAAACACACATACACAACCATGTTTGTAAAATTTACTCTACAACCTTCACAAGATGAAGACTGCCAGAGCGGAATAAGACAAGAAAATAAACATGAACACATCCTGCATATTTAAATGTCACTCAATAACTGTATTATTACCAGGCAGCTCTTCTTCTGGTGTTCTCAGGACAAGAGAGGTACAGGAAGAACAAAGAACACACGGAGAAGAGAACTGGAGAGAGAGAGAGGAACACATGGAGAAGACAACTGGAGAGAGAGAGGAACACATGGATAAGACAACTGGAGAGAGAGAGGAACACATGGAGAAGACAACTGGAGAGAGAGAGGAACACATGGAGAAGACAACTGGAGAGAGAGAGGAACACATGGAGAAGACAACTGGAGAGAGAGAGGAACACATGGATAAGACAACTGGAGAGAGAGAGAGGAACACATGGAGAAGACAACTGGAGAGAGAGAGGAACACATGGAGAAGACAACTGGAGAGAGAGAGGAACACATGGATAAGACAACTGGAGAAAGAGAGGAACACATGGAGAAGACAACTGGAGAGAGAGAGAGGAACACATGGATAAGACAACTGGAGAGAGAGAGGAACACATGGATAAGACAACTGGAGAGAGAGAGAGGAACACATGGAGGAGACAACTGGAGAGAGAGAGGAACACATGGAGGAGACAACTGGAGAGAGAGAGGAACACATGGATAAGACAACTGGAGAGAGAGAGAGGAACACATGGAGAAGACAACTGGAGAGAGATAGAGGAACACATGGAGAAGACAACTGGAGAGAGAGAGAGAGGAACACATGGATAAGACAACTGGAGAGAGAGAGGAACACATGGAGAAGACAACTGGAGAGAGATAGAGGAACACATGGAGAAGACAACTGGAGAGAGAGAGGAACACATGGAGAAGACAACTGGAGAGAGAGAGGAACACATGGAGAAGACAACTGGAGAGAGAGAGAGGAACACATGGAGAAGAGAACTGGAGAGAGAGAGAGGAAGACATGGAGGAGACAACTGGAGAGAGAGAGGAACACATGGAGGAGACAACTGGAGAGAGAGAGGAACACATGGATAAGACAACTGGAGAGAGAGAGGAACACATGGAGAAGACAACTGGAGAGAGAGAGAGGAACACATGGAGAAGACAACTGGAGAGAGAGAGGAACACATGGAGAAGACAACTGGAGAGAGAGAGGAACACATGGAGAAGACAACTGGAGAGAGAGGAACACATGGATAAAACAACTGGAGAGATAGAGAGGAACACATGGAGAAGAGAACTGGAGAGAGAGGAACACATGGAGAAGACAACTGGAGAGAGAGAGGAACACATGGATAAGACAACTGGAGAGAGAGAGGAACACATGGAGAAGACCACTAGAGAGAGAGAGGAACACATGGAGAAGACAACTGGAGAGAGAGAGGAACACATGGATAAGACAACTGGAGAGAGAGAGGAACACATGGAGAAGACAACTGGAGAGAGAGAGAGGAACACATGGATAAGACAACTGGAGAGAGAGAGGAACACATGGAGAAGACAACTGGAGAGAGAGAGAGGAACACATGGAGAAGACAACTGGAGAGAGAGAGAGGAACACATGGAGAAGACAACTGGAGAGAGAGAGGAACACATGGATAAGACAACTGGAGAGAGAGAGAGGAACACATGGAGAAGACAACTGGAGAGAGAGAGGAACACATGGATAAGACAACTGGAGAGAGAGAGGAACACATGGAGAAGACAACTGGAGAGAGAGAGGAACACATGGAGAAGACAACTGGAGAGAGAGAGAGGAACACATGGAGAAGACAACTGGAGAGAGAGAGGAACACATGGATAAGACAACTGGAGAGAGAGAGAGGAACACATGGAGAAGACAACTGGATAGAGAGAGGAACACATGGAGAAGACAACTGGAGAGAGAGAGGAACACATGGAGAAGACAACTGGATAGAGAGAGGAACACATGGAGAAGACAACTGGAGAGAGAGAGGAACACATGGATAAGACAACTGGAGAGAGAGAGGAACACATGGATAAGACAACTGGAGAGAGAGAGGAACACATGGAGAAGACAACTGGAGAGAGAGGAACACATGGATAAGACAACTGGAGAGAGACAGGAACACATGGAGAAGACAACTGGAGAGAGAGAGAGGAACACATGGATAAGACAACTGGAGAGAGAGAGGAACACATGGAGAAGACAACTGGAGAGAGAGAGAGGAACACATGGAGAAGACAACTGGAGAGAGAGAGAGGAACACATGGAGAAGACAACTGGAGAGAGAGGAACACATGGATAAGACAACTGGAGAGAGAGAGAGGAACACATGGAGAAGACAACTGGATAGAGAGAGGAACACATGGAGAAGACAACTGGAGAGAGATGAACACATGGATAAGACAACTGGAGAGAGAGAGAGGAACACATGGAGAAGACAACTGGAGAGAGAGAGGAACACATGGATAAGACAACTGGAGAGAGAGAGGAACACATGGATAAGACAACTGGAGAGAGAGAGAAAGGAACACGTGGATAAGACAACTGGAGAGAGAAAGAAAGGAACACATGGAGAAGACAACTGGAGAGAGAGAGGAACACATGGAGAAGACAACTGGAGAGAGAGAGGAACACATGGAGAAGACAACTGGAGAGAGAGAGGAACACATGGAGAAGACAACTGGAGAGAGAGAGAGAGGAACACATGGAGAAGACAACTGGAGAGAGAGAGAGGAACACATGGAGAAGACAACTGGAGAGAGAGGAACACATGGATAAGACAACTGGAGAGAGAGAGGAACACATGGAGAAGACAACTGGATAGAGAGAGGAACACATGGAGAAGACAACTGGAGAGAGAGATGAACACATGGATAAGACAACTGGAGAGAGAGAGGAACACATGGAGAAGACAACTGGAGAGAGAGAGGAACACATGGATAAGACAACTGGAGAGAGAGAGGAACACATGGATAAGACAACTGGAGAGAGAGAGAAAGGAACACATGGATAAGACAACTGGAGAGAGAGAGAAAGGAACACATGGAGAAGACAACTGGAGAGAGAGAGGAACACATGGAGAAGACAACTGGATACCGACATGAAGGGGATGAAGAAGACATAGAAACTCTATAGCTCAGGGGTTCCCAACCTGGGGTGCAAGATGGCATTTCAGGGGGTGCGACAATCTGTGGTTCAAAAAATAAAAATTTGACTTTTTCACCCTTCAAATGTGATATTACTTTTGTAGGGGGGTGCAAACATTAATCAAACATTTCCTAGGGGTGCGGGGCATAGAAAAGGTTGGGAAACCCCAGCTTTAGCTGATGGTATGAAACAGGAAGACTTGGCATAAGTTTGTTGAAGGCCCATGCTCCTTGGGGAGTTGAAAAGTGATGAATGAATGATGAACTTGAACAAACATAAATGAACATTAAGCAGACTAACTGACAGCAACAGATATGGAAAATGCACAAGCATGCAAGCAAACACAAATACAGAGACACGTCCAGCATAAAAGGGAGACCCAAAAAAAAAATGTGATGCTACACATGGTGAATAAATTACTCACTGATGTCACTAAAACATACACCCTAATGTCAAACTTGCGACCACCAATCAGATATGGGTTCTCAATGTAACGCTGTACCACGTAAGTTTCAATTGCCTGGTTGGTCCCATCAGGGGAGAGAAGCTGGGGCTGGTACTCAACACCCTATTTATGGACAAGAAATGTTGTGCAAATTAGAACTGTTACATCACAGATGTCAAATCAATCCCTTTACATTAAAACATATACGAAAGAATACAGAGAACATATCACTACATGGCAGGGGCATACATAAAGCATTTTTCACCCAGGGCAGATCCTTCCTTTGGCACATTACCCCTCCCCCTTTTTTCCCCAATATAACACACAGAAAAAAAATATATTACACTTGCCAGTAGATTTTTAAACAGTGTAGTATTATTATAATAGTGTTCAGTGGCATCGCTCTTCTGACTGTCACCAGTGGCGGATAGTCCCCCTTGTACCCCCCACCCGAACCCCTTAGTATGGCACTGCTACAGGTCATGAGATTTATTTCATGATAACCATATTTGTCCAGCAAAGAATCCTAATCATCAAAAACGTTTGACAGCAACAGATCAAACAAATTCAGGAGGTAATTATATGGCTCATTTTTATGGAATGAATAAGAAGAATATTACAGAAGACTATCTTCTTCAAGTGATGTGATGAATAGTGTAACAATTATATCCTAATAGTATCCTGTCTTTAGTCATCATTATTTTCCTTTTCGCTCCCTATGGAGCATACAGCCACCACTGCATCTGCCCCCTTGCAGGAAACCTGCACAAAGCATTCACATGTTCATGCAGCAGTGGATTCTGTAGCAATGTGTTTTATATGATAAGCCTTGTATGAAATGTCTTCCTGTCTTTAGCGATAACTGTCAATTCTGTTGTTGACTTTACATCCACAATCTTTGAAGGGCCGAGGACTAGAATGGAACCAGGCCAGGAGAAAGACAGCCGATAGGATTGTCTGGCGCTCTCTCTTCCAAACCTCTACACCTCACAGTAGAAGGGGAACGACTAAGTAAGTAAGACTTTACATCCAAGTTGCTATATTGTCCAGTATTTTCCTTCTTTGCCCTCCTTTATCTGTGTTTCCTTTAATTTTTCCTGCCTACTGTCACAATGAGATCTAATTTTCCTCTTCTCATAAGATGTCCAATATAAACTGGACTGCCTTTCCTGATGTGCAAAAAGTTTTCCTTACAAACTAGCCTTTTTCAGGACACCATCATTTGTAATTTTGTTTTCTTTTTAGATTCATCAATAGAACTAATTATTTTTGGTTAAAAGAACTTTATTTGGCCTACATTAACCTTCGTTTTTGTTCACTACAATGCTGTGGAGTTGGGAATCAGAGTCATGGAGTCGGTCATTTGTTAGAGGAGTCAGAGTCTGTAAAAAATGTCTGGATTCTTGACTCTGAATTTTATTCCATATGACTAGTAAAAAACTATAGTCAGAGTCAGGAGTCTGAGTCGGACTTCTAAAATTGCAGGAGTCAGAACAATTTTTTAGCCATCTCCACAACCCTAGTTTATTGATCGCCCATGATGAAAAAATACTTGCAGCATGTTCTGCCAAATAGGTAGCTTGCCTGCACATCTAATTTTGAGAAAAAATGTAAAATTTTAAAAAAACTTTAACTTTGTTTTGAAAAAACATAAAATTTTTGAAGTACTATCAAATGTAATAATGATCCCAGGACACACTAAAATGTTTATTTGATGGCATTGACCCATTTAAAAAAAAATCAATGGCTTACTAACAGTTAAACCCAATTTTTTTATTTATTTTTTTTATATTTTCATCTCCTTCAAATTTGCATATTCATTCATTCATTATTCTTCAGTTCCCTGTGGAGCATAGGTCTTCAACAAGTACTTTCAAGTCCACCTGTTCTGTGCCATCTGCTCACTGTCATTCCATGACTTTTTTATCCCTTTCATTTCTGTCAAATGTGCATAACCTGTCACTAAATTTCAATTATAATATTTCTGTCATGATTACAAAAATTCTTTCAAAGATGCTTCTAGTGGTAGCAATATCTCAAAATACTGACATCCATCTGATTTTGTGAGATTTTTAAACATTTTTTTTGTAAAATAAATAAACATTGTACAGTACATGAAAAAAGAATCGGAACAAATTTTAGCAACATTAAAAATGGGATAGAAATTAGGAGAAAGAGAGAAGCAGATAGCCATGAAAACAGGGAGAAGGACAGTCAAGAAATAAAAAAGAATTGAAAAGGAAAAGGAAAGAAAGAAGAAAACTAGTTTTGAAGTAAAGAACCCTAAACAGACATGGCATCTGGAAGAAAAGCATACAGTAATCTCTCAGCAGGCAGGAATCAGACAACACAAATCCCCTAAAGATCAGATTACCGATACAGCTCTGAAAATCAAAAATTAATTTCCAAGAGGACCAAACAAAGCTACAAACAAACACAAAAATTCACACTCAGTGCTATAATTGTTTTAAAATGTTTTCAACCTGCTGTGATTTTCACATATAAAGGTCAAAACAGTTTTTCCATCTGATTCAGAAGCATGAAAAAAAACAACAGTGAACAAACTTCAAACCTTTATCAGCAGCTGCCTGAAGAGAATATTTATATCTAAATTAGTGGGAAAAATTTTTTAAATATGAAACTAATAAAAAGAACAAACCAAAAGAAAGACATAACGGACAAAAGCCAAGATGGAGTAAACACAATTTTTGACACACCATTAGTTATCATCTGGTGATCCTTAACAAGGCAACCATGAGGAAAGGGAAAAAGAGGAAAACTATACTACACATGCATAAGTTTATTGAAGTCCAATGCTCCTTGGGAAGTTAAAGGATGCTGATGATGATATACTACACAAGGTGGAAAAACCTGGAAGCTGAAGAAAATAACAATCATCTGCAGACAGAAGCAGAGACATCCTTTGAAAAAAGAAAGTGCAGGAGAGCAACAACTGATCGTCTATGCTACACTTACTTACTTACTTAGTTGTTCCTCTTCTACCGTGAGGTGTAAAGGTTTGGAAGAGAGAGTACCATACTATCATATCGGCTATCTTCCTCCTGGCCTGGTTCCATTCTAGTCCTAGGTCCTTCAGAGATTGTCTAATGTTGTCTTCCCAGCGGACTCTGGGTCATCGTGGAGGTCTGGAACCCTGGCTCTTAGTTTCCCATACTTGTCGTGGTAGCCAATCATCTCCCATTCTGCTGACATTCTATTCTACACAAGGTGGAAAAATCTGGAACCTGACATGAAGAAAATAACAATCACCTGCAGACAGAAGCAGAGACATCCCATCAAAAAAAGAAAGTACAGGACAGCAACAACTGATCGTCTATGCTCCACAAGGACCACAAACATGAAGACAATTACCCACAATTCCAAATTCAGTTCCCCCCTTTTAAATCACTTCCCCAACAACATGCATGCTCACTCTCTTCCAATCTGTAATATCTTTCAGTCGCTTGAACAGAAAAATCCCTTTGCCCTGAGACTTTGCAATAGGTTTCATGATCCATATGGAACCAGGACATTTGCGGAACTCATCCACAAAAATGTGGTACTCAGACTGGAAAAAAAAAGCAGATATACGATATTATGAAGAAATAAAGCAGATGACAGCAAATGGCTAATCATACTAAAAAAAAAACACACAAACATGAGACAAGAACATATGAAAAACAGGCAGAAGACTTTTACTGATTCTCTTTGGGTCCTTAGCCCCTGACTGGCAAAGCAGTCAGTGGCCATCACATCTAGTGGTGTCTTGTAGGGCAGCTACAAACTGTCCCCATTTTGCTCGGGCGGTGGCAATCCTTCGTGTCATGATTTTACTGATTATTCATTCATTATTATTTTTATCTCTGTTGAGCATATAGGCCTTCAGTAGATTTATGCCAAGCCTTCCAGTTATGTACCGTCTGATCAAGGTTCTTCCATGTCTTGTCAACACATGCCCGTCTCCAGTTCCCTTCTCCACATGTTTTAAGGTCTCCTATTTCACCTACCCTGGGGATTCCAGAAGAAGGACTTACTTGTGATGCTATCAGCTGCTTTCCTCAATGTGGGCTCTGTCCGCTGCCTGCGTCTGCTCCTCACCTCCTGTTCCACTGGTATTTGTCTAGTTCTTTCCATCAGTTCCACACTGGTGACCTTGACATACTATTTATACAGTACTAGTATAGTAAACATGACTGTGAGATTTGTACAGCGGAGTCGGAGTGGCTAAGAGGTGTGGCGTCCACCTTGAATTCTAAAAGTAACCGGGTTTGAATTCCCAGTAGAGAGAATATAATTTATGGAAATTCTTTTCAGAACATGTGGTCCTAATGATGTCATTCTTCCCTCGGTCTCCTGGGTAGTGAGATCAGATGCCTAGCCTTCTTGGATAAGGGTGAAAAAAATAGGAAGTCCCATGTGCAAGTTGCGCATGTTAAAAATCCCATGGCAGTTGGAAATCGTAAAGAGAAGGCCATAAGGCCACTGTCCTAGCAAAATTTAAAAATTAGGAAACCTACCCACCACAAAAATATTTATAGAATGTATGACTCCTATACACACATTGGGATTCTCACCAACGCTACGGAGTTCATGCACTGTAATGAGATCCTCCTTGTGTGATCTTAGGGAGGAGATCGGAGCACTGATGGAGTTGTCCGTGTGCAATGAAGATAGTCCTTAAAGCCAAACCAAACAGCTGGGCAAATATTATATTATCTCCCTTTCACTGTTAAATTAATTATGCCCATTAAAATAGAACAATATTCTTTTCCAAAAATATAGACTTGACATCTATTATCATCTTATATTTTTTACTCTCTGGAGGATGACTTCCATTCAGCACTTCTCATTATAGAGTACATCCACTGAGTCACACTACATCCATCTCCTCTTGCACTGACCAGCAATTGAACATATGTCAAGAAATGAAGACTATCTATTCTCTATTTCCTTAAATAGTGTCTTTTCAGAAATATTTTTAATATTTTTAAGAAGGAAGCATCATTATGTCCCTTTTTACTCTTGAGATTAACTCTCAAGGATCTTAGTTTTTCTTTTATAATAATGTTTGTTCATAGGCACTAGAAATGTAGATTCTTGAGGCTGAACAGAACTGGAATATTCATCTACATATAAAGGCATGAAGATGTTACAGAGATAACAAGAACTTACTGGAAGCTCAAATGTTGAAGGAAAGAAATCACATCTAAGATAAGTCAAGGAAACAATGCTTGTATAACGACAATTTAAAACATGTAGACCATAATTTAAACAATGCAAGTAAAACTTAAAAAAATGAAACAGAACTCTATAGGTTATCCAAAGGCCATTTGAAATGTTTGAAAACCATTTAAGTGAATTTCAGTTATTATGCAGAGTTATGGCTTTTAACCTACCAACTAATCCTGATTTCTACAGAATACTCAGGTTAGTAAGTGCTTCTTCTGCATCTTCTTCCTTTGCTCTTACACAACGACATCTATCTCTCTCACAAAGTTGGCGATCTGCCTCGGAGTTATCTCATTATCACACAGTTTTTCTGTCAATGGAGTTAGCAAAGGTCAAGCTGTCAATCAGCTCCTCTCATGGAGTTGACATTCTTGGAGGACAAGTTTTACTGTTTGCTTGCCTTCCCCACAAGGACACATGCCTGCCTGCCATATTTTTAATTTGTTGAACATATGTCTTCTTTGTCCTATGTCCTAAAAAGGTTTATTTTATCATTTTACATTTACTCGATTGTAAAATTTAAAAGCAGAATTTGGAACAATATAATTTTATCTTAGAACAACATCTTCTACTCTGAACCCTTACATGCATCTTCATGATGAGAATAATTTCAATAGCTCTAGCCAACATAAAGGTAAAGGTAAAGGATCCCGTTACACGCCGATTGAGGCATATTGGGAATATGGTGTTAGGCCCATATTTTCTTGACCATTGGCAGACAGCTAAATGAATACTCCAAAACAACTTCAAAGAAGTATGGCTGAACCAATGAGCAAAAGGGTCTACTAGGTGTGCCATGCATAAATAAATGACCCATCCAAACAAACATAACACCATCTGAAAATAAACTAATAAAGGTCTGTATCCTGTTATCCAAATACTAAAAAACTGAAATACTCCGAAAATCAAAAGCCTTTTGTTGGCTGACTTTTGACTGATGTTAGGAATCATTTATGGATGACTTTGGGTATTTTCAAACACATTTTGTGCAACTTTGGGTTATTTTTTGAACAAGATTTGGACAACTTCTAGAACTAAAAAAAAATAATCTCATCTCATAATTGGAACCTCTTCTTCCCCATAAAACAAGGTGTAGAGGGGACCCAAGGTGCACAAGGCCCCTGGGCAAGACGTGTAATCAAAGTTACTGGCAAACAGGTGATTAGCCCATTGTGCTCGAATTTGCCCTCATGTGTACTCTCAATCGCTATAAAACCACCAAACCTTCAAGACGTCACTCCAGCCAAAATGGACAGAGCCTCATATACCCGAAGGTGTCGAGGGATGTCCCTTCCTCATCTGCCTGAAGGCATTTAAGGAGGAACACTCAGGACCCGAGGGTCTGAGGAAAAGAGCAGAATCTGAAATGGACACAGCAGTCTGTCTGTTTTATCAATACTGGGAGGTCCCCAAAATGGTGCACCACACACAGTCAATCAAGACAGAAGATCGCCTGCACATGGAACTTAGACATGCATGGCTTAACCTTTGAGACAAGCATATGACTACTGGCAGGATCAACCAGATAACTGTCCGAACTTCTTTGACCATTTCGTCGCTCGCGCGGGGAGGGAGACAGCGCTCTGTGCAGAGCGGATCCCGGCAATTTTATTCTTGCGAGAACCACTGGCCACCTGCCAACAAGACGTTCCCCTAGTCAGACAGGATGGGCCGAAAGCGACACCAGATTACTGACTGCCGGCCCACAACTCATTGCGAGAGCGGGGCCATTTTCAAGACTTTTGTCAAACCACGATACGGAGATGCGACGGCTTGCTAACATCACGACCGCAGGGCTGCGATTTACGGACACAGGAGCCAAACTACTGCCTCGTTAACCGATGAAGTGGGAGGGCCCGGTCGTACCGGGATCACCACATGCAGTCTCTCGAGACAGCAACCGCCAGCGCTCTTGAGGAGGGGAAACGAAAATTTGTTTGACGCTTGCCCCCACACACAAAAAAAATCTGGTTCCTAAATACAGTTGTCCCCGATGATTTCTGATAGAAAGGATATGGACCTGTATTGTGAACCTTAAAAAACACAAACATGGTCAGAAATTATAAATGCATTCATAATCTGAATCTAAACACACATTTATGATATGAACACTTAAAAAATATTAATAATGTGAACCTTAAAACATTCATGATATGAACCAATAAAACACTTTCAGGAATTGAACTTAACATTATCTACGTGTTTTGAACCAAAACAAAAAACTTCATGATATAAACTTCTTGATGGTCCTCAAAACCAAACCAAACAGTTCAAAAACACTTTCGCACTCTGAATTTAAAAATGTGTCCACAGAAAAGGATACTTCTGAGCTTCAGCTTTGCCACAGTCACGTTCCAACTGCCGACGCAGGCGTTTCAAATTTTTCACCATCAGGTTTTTACGTGTCAGCTGCAGATGAATTATCAGAAATACTGATACAGAGAATGTTTGTTGGCAAGAAGCTCATATTGTGACTCAATTTCCTACTTATTTTCATTTTTTTCTCTTTCCTTTTCATCATGTCATTTTTCTATAAATTCCTTTAATTATTCATACTAACGGTAAAAGCCCTTTGCAGGCACTTAGCGTCTCGGGGGAGTCGAAGAAAGAACAGGACTACTGCCTAATCAGGCACATCATACGAAGTGACCAATATGAGATTTTTCATAGGCCTGGCAGCCTAATCATGTAAAGTTATTACTAAAGAATCCATCACCAAATGAGCATATAAATGCTTTGGTGCAGGCTTCCAGCAAGGAGACCAGGTAAGTGATAGTTCTATGCACCATAGGGAGCCAAAAGGGAGAACAATGATGACTAACAGTTAAGCCTACACGTCACAAAATGTTTAAAGGAACATTTCTTCACAGCTGTTACATTACAAAAATATTCAATGATTTTATAAATCAATAACCTGCTTGCTAGGCTGGTACAGTCTTAACATAAAACATAATAAACAGTAAAGCAACAACAGTAATAATAAAGGGGTGTTTATAAGGCCCCTGTGTGACTTTAATAACTCTGGATGTACACATAATAAAAGAACACTGTTAAACAGCATAAGGCAGCATAACTGATTACGCTTGAGCACAATACAGTTCAAACGTAAAAATTGTAAAGAGTAGGCCATACGGCCGCTGCCGTGGCAAAGTTTAACAAATCAGGAAAACCTACAGCGTCTGACTGACAGAATAGCTAGAGTGCTGGTCTCTCGCTGCAAAGGTGCCAGGTTCGATTCATGGTATCGACATGCTTCAGTCTTCCCAGTTGTAAATGGATACTGACTGTGCACTTGAGTTAGGGAAGGAAAAGGCAGTGAGGAAAAGGAACTGGTTACTCCCCACCTCTCAATGCTGGACCTAGTATCATGAAGTCTCTAACACTTCACTTCCCTAAGGCAGTATCTGCTATGGGACTACCTTTATGTTTTACCCACCACAAAAATATTTATAGAATGAGTGATTCCTGAAAATAACACACATTGTGATCCTCCCCAGTGCTACGGAGTTTGTGAAAAAGCTCTGAGATCCTCCTCCTGTGATCTAAGGCAGGAATCGGAGCACTGATGGAGTTTTCCGTGTGCAATGAAGATGGTCCTGAAAACCAAACGAAACAGTTCAAATGTTTAGGCTTCAACATAACCTTACCTATACACCTCACGGTAGAAGGGGAACGACTAAGTAACATAACCTCACCTCTACACCTCACGGTAGAAGGGGAACGACTAAGTAACATAACCTCACCTCTACACCTCACGGTAGAAGGGGAACGACTAAGTAACATAACCTCACCTCTACACCTCACGGTAGAAGGGGAACGACTAAGTAACATAACCTCACCTCTACACCTCACGGTAGAAGG